>JAQPPZ010002258.1:1299953-1949930 GCA_028583015.1 Wollemia nobilis
GTCTTTGAATTAGAAAAATTTGAAGGGTTTTGGAAAGTATTAATTGATTGATTTCACTATTTGTAACCTTTCAAAATTTTGTATTCCCTATGGTAGTGACTTGTCACTACATGCACATAACCAACAATAAATCTCTACTTCCCAATATATACTTGATAATGGAAGACTATTGTGATGCTACAAGAGTTGTGTTGATGCCAAAGTGTCCATCCACCTTGGAGTAGTGAACTTTCTAAATGAATAGTTTGTGTGGTGTCCTAAAATACATATAAAGCTTTCTAACACTGTATAATTACCATTTGTAAAAGTGATGGTTTGGCACTAACTTATTTCATTTCAACTACTAGTGGATGTCATCAAACTTAACTATTAAAGATATAATAGCTCTCATTTATTGGTATGATGTCATATAGCATTAATAATAATCAACAATGTATCTATGGACGGATTAGATACTCTACTATCTAATGTTATTTTCTCTAACGATGTTTAATCATAAAGTGGAATTAATATAGGAAATTCATCCATTTCACATGGTATACATTCTAGTTTACATTATAAGTGCAACAATTGTAGAGGCATATGATTAGAATGGATGATGGTTTCATGATATAGTCGAACCATTATCAAACACTTGAATAATAGTGTCTGACTCCTCATATGTAAAAAAATATCAATCTATATCTAAATGTATCTCAAAATGGCAAATCATTGGATCCCCATTCTAGATTAGAATGGTGACAAGTACATAGTATGATGCATTGATCTAAACTTTAAATAACTTAGTGATATTTGACATGGTGAGCATTGATATTGAATATAGGTTCTACTTGAGCTCATCAAATATTGACTAATGTTATGAAGTCTATTGAGAGTTTATTTTCCCATGCATGACTTGATTAAGAGGCCATGAGATATGTGAGAACACCAATAAGAATTTATGATATGTGTTGTCAAGGCCCACAAAACTTCCAAGTCTTATCAAATTATTTGATATTGGCTACTTTTGAATGATGTATATATTCTATGAATCTTATGTATGTGATGATAGTTAATTATGTATCCCTGATAAGTTATCTCTATGATGCCAAAGGTACAATTACCTAGGTTTCTTGAAGATGATGCTAGCACAAGTGTCTAAAACATTAAGCACATGTTGTAGATGCTCTTCCTAGGTTTTTTTAATGATGAGGATGTCATCCAAGTAGACAATAATGAAAGACCTATTAATAATAACAAAACATTAGTCATCATGTGTATTAATGTCAAGAGAGTATTGGTCAACACAAAAGGCATAACCAACCACTCATAGAGTCCCTTTATAATATTGAAGTCCATCTTCCATATGTTTTAACTAGTCCAACATATAATCAATTTGTGATTGTGGTTATCTATTATTCACTATGATTTTATTCAATTTTCTATAGTTAATGAAAAGTGTCATGTTGATGAGGAATAAAAACACATCTCTCTTATTTCTTTAGTTTAGACTTAGGCTTAGTAAATGTAGCCAAAGAAGTGAAAACTTAAATTAAAACACATGGAGACAAAAGTATAGATAAAAATCACTTTTATATTGATCTCTTTTGATACAATTTTATAATTTTTGAATTGCCCCAAGTATCTTGGGAGCAATGTTATAATATGTATATGTCTTTGTATGGTACAATCTTCTTCTTGTACAATGAACAGGGTCTTCCAAGTCTTAAACAGGGTACGACATTCTTTAGTCCTCAGCTACAACTTCAAAAGGTGAGTGGGCTTTGGTATCCAACTTGGGACCACTCCAGCTTCAACAGCTTCTCCAATGTACCTGTAACTTGCACACACGGGAACCAACAAAGGGGATCAGTAGCACCTACCGATAAGGATGTAAAAACCAATGCTAAATTAAAACCCTAAGCAAATAACCATGTAATGCAAATAACATCAACATATAACAACTAACGCCTTGCAAGGCATGATTTACTAATTATAGTGTAGTCATATTCGTAGATCTATGAAACCATGGGTGTGCGGTGGCATACTGTAAATCGTGGGTGCACGTTTGCGAAACAACAAATGTGTAGTTTTGACTGTGAAACCGTGGACTAGATGTTCACACTGAAACACATGTTGCTTTAAAAAATGGACCTCCAAGATTTGATAATGGATGTTTCTCATGATCTAATCAGAGGTATCGACTAATTTTAGCAGCTTAGCAGTGTATGACTTCAGATCCCTTTATTTTGTGGGGGTAAGTGTACCTTTATAGGCCCCTTAAGTTTTGGAGGGAAAATGGAAGGTGGCAATCCTGGATTACCAAGTGGAAATTTATGGGCTACCAAGTGGAGGGATAGTTGTACTAAGTCACTCAATGTGCCTCACTTAACTAGGGTGATGTGGTTGCAAGTAGAGTAGTATGTGGGATTTTGCCTCATGTAAAGGGACAAATGGGACAAGAGTGGATGAGATGTGGCAAGGGTGTTGGGTGAGGTGTCTAGGACACATGTCTAGTGGGTAGGTAGGGTATCCTAGGGTGATTTTCTAGATTTTATAAATATGGAAAATAGGATAATGTGCAGGGTTTTATATCCCTAAGTCAGAACTTAGGCATATATTTTATTATGCTAAATTTTGGGGTGGGATGGTAGATGTGGTTTTGTGGGTGCTGAATTTTTGTGTCTATAGTTATTCCTTTTTGTACTGCATTGTGTGCAACACGGTGCAGTGTAAAAACCAATAACAAATGATTTTATTTGGATGGACAAATGACCTCAAACCTTCTCGATGCAAAGGATGAATGACTTGAAATTTTAATTCTGGCTTACCCCCTCAATTGGCGAACGAGTAAAGAATGAAGCCCACGATCCAATTGACCAAATGCAGTTGATGAAAGGATGTGGATGATTGAATGCTTTGGATGTGATGACCAACTTGATGCTCCAAGTTTTAGGTTTGTTTATATTTTTTAAAATTTGATTTTGGTTCATTGTTGAGCAAAATATTGTAGTGAAATAATTATCCACATTTGTGAGCTCGTGGGTCCCGTGTTAGTTACTCTTGTGCATTGGATCTAGTGCACTTAGACCTTGATACTTGAGTGGTTTTTTATTATACCAAAATTGATTTTATTTTTTTTCACTTTTGATCCAACAAAAGGGGTTGAAGGATAACCTTGTGCAAATTTTATTTAACATAACCAAGCTCAATGATGGAGGGATCTAGTTGGTATAATGTGAATATGTGTCCTTATGGTGAGCTACCCATCCGACCGGATTGCATGGATTGCTAGTCGTTGCAACTACTGGGTGTATAGGGTAATCCACTATATACAAGGTTCACTAGATAATGTGATTGATGATGGTCATGAAAATTCAAGTGTGATTGAGGTATGTCTTTTTAAGCTGAAACCACGGGTGTGCAATTCTGCTGTGTCTTAACCACATATCCACGTTTTCAACTATAAATCATGATTTTTTGATTTTATACACTCCATAAAATGTGGATACATGGTTTCCATTGTAAACCACAGATGCACAATTTTCCCTGCAAAAAATTCCTATAAATAGTTTGGACCATCATTTTCATTCATTATTCTTTGTCAGCTAGAATTTATTGATTTGCTTTGATACATGTGTGAGATGGAGGTCGGTGAGGGGAGTGGTGGTGGAGGTGATGTGGATGCGGGTGGTGTTAGAGGTGGAGGCTATGGTTAGAGCAGATGAGGCACTCCTCTCTACTTTAGTTGAGATATGAGACCCATATAGGGGTTAATTTTAGCTTCCTGTAAGGGAGCTCACTATGACTTTGGAGGAAATCTATCATATATTTTGAGTGCCTATCGAGGATCCACCAGTGAGGGTGGGTCATGACAAGAAAGAGGTACTCAGACCTATCTTTGGAGAGCTTTGGTATGTAGACTACAACAAGGGTGGTATTGCCTACCTTCACTTATTCAAGGATGAGAGGTTGGTTGTAGTTCCTACTTTCTTGATGTACATATTGAGCAACATGGTGTTACCCAATAGCATGGGATTGAGGATCCCATGGAACCAAGTTCCTATTGTCCTTTAGTTGATGTCAGATCCATGGAGGTTGGCATGGGTGCTCGCTATTATTTTCTAGGTTTACAATGAGTTATATGAGGTGAAGAGGCAGGGGTGAAAGGGCCTTAGTTATAGCTTGTTGCTTCAAATTTGGTTATGGAAGCACATTATTGTGGGCCACCCTGTAGGTCTTCCTTGTGCTTGTAATCCTCTTACTCCTTGTGCATATCAGTGGCTACTTAGCGAGGAGTCCTCTCCCATGTGCCCTACGATTAAGGCTGCTACCTACAAGGATAACTTGAGAGGATTGACTAGGGACTGGATGTTTTGGCACCCATGGAGGGATCTGGCTTGGGATAGAAATGTTGTGGATCTTCATTGATTCCGATGAGGGAGATGGTTGATGGTTAGCCACACTCGAAAGATGGAGTACATCCAATTTTATTGAGTGTAGATACATTTTGTGTTGGTTTAGGGAGTTCCTAATGCTCTAGTGATGTATATACAAGGACACAACGAGCTAGACCTACCTTTGACTTCCAACTTTTGGATTGTGGATGATGCATTATATGATCTAGCTATTGAGGTGCCTGATGTGGATGATGTTGGAATGAATGCAGAGTTTGATGTTTGTTTTGTGGCATAGCCTCTTTGGATACCGAGCCAAGCTATGGATGATTTGGTTAGTGGGGATGAGTCAAATACTGGGGATCAAGCTCCTAGGTGATCTAAGCACCATCGAGGTAGTGGTGGTAGGAGGCAGTCTACCGTAGAGTTGTAGTATCCTGAGATGGATATTGAGAATGAGGATAGCAAGGAGGGGGATGATGGCGGCCAAGGCAATGATGGAGGCCAAGGAGATGATGGAGGCCATGGAGATGGTGGTGATGGCAAGGAAGAGCACAAATGCTCCTCCTCATCATATGGAGGAGTGGGGTATTCTCTAGACTGAGTGAGATAGTCTAGATTTGGAGGTGACTTGATGAAGGGTGAGTTGACCTAGTATCAGGGTGAGGTGGCTTGACTACAAAGTGAGGTGGATTTTCTATGTGATAGACCGAGTTTGGATGTTATCGTAACTTGATATGTGGAGATCATGAGGCTACGTGGTGAGGTGACTCGCTTGCAGGGCAAGTTGGATAGGGCATAATATGTGCCAATTGGGGATGATGTTGTTGATACTATTGCTTCTCTTAGGGCACATATATCTCAGTGAGTCGCTCACTAGGGTGTGGAATTGAGGACTATCCATTAGTAGGGTGACTACATTGTGATGCTAGAGAGTGCTTTGCATGAGCACGAGATCCCTCTCCCTATTCCTCCTTCTTCATTAGTTTTGGGTGCTAGCAGGAAGATCGAGGCGAGTGGTAGGACTCATCGTCCATCTAGCTCTCATGGCGCTTCATCGGCATAGAAACCTCCTAGGGGTCATGGTGGCACTAGATAGTAGTGCTTTATTACATCTTTTTTTTTTTTTTTTTTTAAGAAGCTTAGTGCTCTAATTTCTAGATCCCGCATGAATTTTGTATCATGCAACTAAGTATATATATATATATATATATATATATATATATATATATATATATTACATTTGTGTTTTGTATTTTTGTTTATTGATGGATGAAAAATGGTACGATGTTTATGATTTATGCTTTATTGGTGATTGGTACTAGACCTAGCTTACTTATTGTTATTTTTATTCCTTAATCAGGGGCATAGATAGATGGTATTTTATAGATGTATGACGTGTAATAATACGATGGATATGGTATTAGAGATGTATTGTGTAGGATATTTTGTAAAGAATCAGATAGAGTAGTGTCTTAAATAAACTTATTTTACAATTTCATAAATCTTCATAGTGCTAAGTTTGTCCTAGTATTTTTAGATTTCCTCAACGATCAACTGTGTGCAATGATTGTTCATTTCCCATCATGAGCTAGGTTAAACTAGTCAATTATAAATTTTTCCCGTAAGCTAGCTCATGTTGGAAATATGAGTAGGTTTTGTTGTCATTGATGTCAAGAAGTCAGCACCAGTGAGTGTTAGTTTCAGTGAGCAGCATCAGTTTTAGGTTCCGTAATCAAGTGCAAAAGAAAGTTTCCTCCCAGGTGGTCAGATGAGGTTTAAAGGGAAAAAGGAAGGCCCAAGAAAAATAATATTATAATAATTTATTATAATATTAAAGGTGCAAGACCCATATATTTAATTAATTATAAATTTATTATAATAGTTTTATTATAATTTAATTTATAAATTAATTTAATTAATTTTTAAAGTTATTAAGTTAATTGTAAATTAATTATAATTTAATTATAAGTTAATTTATAAATTAATTAAGCTAACCCTAAGGTTAGGGACACGAGGACAATTATTATTTGGAGTGTCATTGTCATTGATTTTCCCCCATCCACCAACGTGGGAGAGAGGGAGGCATATGGTATAAATACCATAGCCTTTGCCTCATAACAAAGAAAGTCTTGGACATTATTTTGCAAGCGAACTCTATACGGAAGCAAAATAATTTATGAGCATAAGCTAAGGTTGGTTGCCCCAAAAATTACAAAATTCCAAGCATGAAATCCAAAAAAGACAATCTCTTCAACGTTGGCCCAATGACGAATCTGAGGTGTGTACATGTTTCAAAGGTTTACATTCAATCTTCACTTGCGACAGTGGAGAAGAGCCTTTTGGCTCTTGGCATGAAAGAGACTCAAAGCGCAGTTGGTGTATTTGAATCCCACATGAGCTTTTAGCTCACGCGGCTAGGGAGCCGTGACTAAGGTACCGCATATGATTCGATTAGGGATCAAATCCCACGACAGTGCATGAGGAGGTATTTATTTTGGTCAAATTTAATTTCCCTAAGATCTTGATATTATTAAAAGGCCATGCTTATTTTTAGTATTTGACTATTATGTGAAGAAGGAAGTTACTTGCTGGAATTTGGTTGATGTTGTAAAGTGATTAAAGAGTGATAAGGTAGTAAGGTGAATTATTATATCGTGACATGTCGGTTTATCGTGACCAAAAGAGAAGAGAGAGAGCAAGATGGAAAAAGTGTCGCAATTTCGTGACATTTCATCCTTTCGTGACCAAAAGAGAAGAGAAATAGCAAGAAGGAAAAGTGCCACGATATCGCTACATGTTGCATTCTCGTGACCAAAAGAGAAGAGAAAGAGGAGGAAATAAAAAGTGTCACAATTTTGCGAAATGTTCAGAATGAAAGAAAGGGTGTAGCGATATCGCGACGTGTCGCTTTTTCATGGCCAAAAGTGAAGAGAATAAGCAAGAGGGAAAAGTTTCACGATATCGCGACATGTCGTATTTTCATGACCAAAAGAGAAGAGAAAGAGCGGGAAGGAAAAGTGTCACGATTTCATGACATGTCGCTTTTTCATGACCAAAAGAGAAAAGAAAGAGGAGGAAGGACAAGTGTCGCGATATCGCGACATGTCGCAGTTTCGCGACCAAAAGAGAAGAGAAAGAGGAGGAAAGAAAAAGTGTCGTGATTTTGCGACATGTTCAGAATGAAAGAAAGGGTGTAGCGATATCGTGACATGTTGCTTTTTTGCGACCAAAAGTGAGGAGAATAAGCAAGATGGAAAAAGTGTCGCGATATCGCGACATGTTGTATTTTCGTGACCAAAAGAGAAGAGAAAGAGCAGGAAGGAAAAGTGTCATGATTTTGCGACATGTCACTTTTTTGCGACCAAAATAGAAAAGAAATAGGAGGAAGGACAAGTGTCACGATATCGTGACATGTCGCAGTTTCACGACCAAAAGAGAAGAGAAAGTGTTAGGAGGCGAAAGTGTCGACTGCCTGTGTTCTAAGGTGTGTATCATCTTTTGTAAGGGTGTTGCTCTTTGTTGGCTATGTGGCCCCAGTAAGGGGCTAAGGACAGACTGTCCCTATTGAGGTCTTGTTCCATTTCAGCATTGTGCTGATTTTGTAATAGGTTTTGGGTTAACCTGTAAAACCCAATTGTAATGATTTTGTACCTTAATTACCAAAAAAAAAAATTATTATATTATTTGAGATTTAGGGTTTTTGAATATTGTTTTAAATTTGGAGATTATAAGGTGTATAAGGACTTTGCTATACATATTGTTAAAGTGTAGTGTTATGATGAAATTATTGAATTGAATATTGTGAGTTTGGAGATTATAAGGTGTACAAAAGGATTTGTTATTTTGTATGAAAAATAATCTTTGAGAAAATTATTTTGTGGAGATCTTGAGAGAGGTTGTGGTAACCTAACCCTAGTGTTGGTAAAGAAAATTTTGATTGTGGTTAAGACAGGTTTTGAAGACATATCTCCATCAAAATAAAAGGTATGGGTAAATCTTCCTTGTGAGAAAAATATTGTTGGATTGGATGTTGTGAATGCTAAGTTGGAGTGAAAAGGATTGTTTGGTAAGCATTGTTGAGTTTGATTGTTAAAGGTTTTTTTGAGTAAGAGTTGATGATAAAAACCTTGTTTGATAAGCATTGTTGGAAATATTGAGTAAGCTTTCATATGCTTGAACTAGGGTTTGTGAAAGAACATGAGTATCATTGTTATGTGAAGTTGTGAACTATCTTGAACTAAGGTTTGTGCAAGATCATGAGTATCATTGTTATGTGAGATTGTTTGATAAGCATTGTTGGAAATAATTGAGTGAGTGATTCATATGCTTGGACTAGGGTTTGTAAGCAAGGAAGTATTTCATTGAGTGATTGATTGAGTGGAGTTGATTGAGCCTAGTCAAGTGGAAGTGTTGAAGTGATAGTTCTAATTCTATGAAACAAATTGTTCTATATTCTGAATTGATTTGAGAAAGAGGTTGGAAGTGATTGAGTGTTTGTGAGTGTGAAACATATTGAGTCTCTAACAATTCTCTATATGTTTTTGTGGTAAAAAGAGAGATTGAAAGTGATTGAGCATTGTTGTGAGTGTGAAACATATTGAGTCTCTAACAATTCTCTATATGTTTTTGTGGTAAAAAGAGAGATTGAAAGTGATTGAGCATTGTTGTGAGTGTGAAGCATATTGAGTCTCTAACAATTCTCTATATGTTTCTATGATATTGGACAAGTTCTAGTGAGGACTTGTTGAGCAGATTGGACAAGTTCTAGTGAGGACTTGTTGAGCAGATTTGAGGTAAGTCTTTGTGAATTGCTGTATTGAGGAAGTTTGGTGAAGACTTGTTGAGCATATTGGACAAGTTCTAGTGAGGACTTGTTGAGTAGATTTGAGGTAAGTCTTGGTGAAGACTTGTTGAGCAGATTGGAGGTAAGTTTTAGTGAGGACTTGTTGAGTAGATTTGAGGTAAGTCTTGGTGAAGACTTGTTGAGCAGATTTGAAGTAAGTCTTGAAGAGGACTTGTGGATAGATTAGTGTGAGATTTTGTGGAAGCTTACAATGCAGAGTTGAGATAAGTCTTTGAGAAGACTTGAGAGCAGAGTTGATTGATTGATTTGTTCAAACCTTGAGTTAAGGTTTGGAGCAGATCTAGTAGAGTTGATTTGTGATTGAGTCAAGCTTTGTGTTAAGGCTTGAGGATAGAATTTGAGGATAGAGATTGAGTAGATTTGTGCTAGACCAAAGGACTATGTTTAGTGCAGATTTGAGGATAGAGTTTGGTGCATATTTGAGGATAGGTTTGTGCCAGACCAGAGATAGATATTGAGCAGATTTGTGCTAGACCAAAGGACTGTGTTTAGTGCAGATTTGAGATAGAGCTGAGAGTAAGCTTTGGAGGTGATAGAGTATAGAGGATGACAGTCTCTAGTGGATAGAGGTCCATTAGCTAGGGTAGTGAGGATAGGTCTTCTGAGTGAGGACAAGAGTCTTCAATGGATAGAGATCCATTAGCCAGTGTAGTGGAGGCATCGGTTCTTCTAGAAGATCACCATCCAGAGTAGAGGAGAAAGGAGTTTTCATGTGGATAGAGATCCATGAACTTGATTAGGGTATTGGTGTCTCCTTTGGATAGAGGTCCATAAACATTGTAATAGGGAAGGTTTCCCAAAGATATTTGTTGAGAAAATTTTAGTGAAATATTTTCTCCATGGAGTAGCCCACATTGGGTGAACCACATTAAATTGGTGTCTCTATTGTGTATGGTGATTTGTGCATTGCTTTGATTACTACTGTTGATATTGCTATTGATACATTGCATAATATTGATTGGGAAAGAAAAAGTAAAAAGTGGTCTTATATTGTTCACCCCCCTCTAAGTATAAGCTTGTGTTCTTCAATTGGTATTAGAGTGGGTTCCTTTGGAAGAGTTTAATAGCTTGAAGGAAAATCTTACAAGAACACAAATGGATTCTAAGAGTGGATCCTCAGATAATTTAGCACCAGTGTTTGATGGAAGTGATTATGTATTTTGGAGTATGAGAATGAAGATTCACCTGATGGCACTTGGCAATGAAATATGGGAAGCAGTTGAAAATGGATACACACCACCAACTACTCCACCTACAGATAAATATGGTAAGCTTCTACATCATTACAATTCAAGAGCAATGAATGCAATTTTGAGAGGTTTGCATAGAACAGAGTTTGTTAAGGTTATGCATTGCAAATCAGCAAAAGAAATTTGGGATAAGTTGCAAGGCATATATGAAGGAGATAAAAAGGTCAAAAAGGTAAAGTTGCAAAATCTCAAGGGACAATTTGAAGATCTAAAAATGAAGGATGAGGAAAACATTAGTGCTTATCTACTTCATGTAGATGAGGTTGTTAACTCCATGCAAGGACTTGGACTTGAGGTTCAAGAATATGATGTTTGTGATAAGATCTTAAGATCACTCCCAAAAATGTTTAGTGAAAATATTTCAGCTATAGAGGAATCAAAAGATGGTGATATTTTGACAAGGGATGAATTACTTGGCATTCTTACAGCTTTTGAGATGAGAACAAAAGAGGAACCTAATCTCTGGAAAGAAGCAACCTTCAAAGCTACTAAGAAGACAAAGGGTAAGAAGTCAGATTCAAGCAATGAGTCATCCAGTGATGAAGAAGCAAATTATGGTAGAAGGAACAAGGATCCAAGAAATTTTAAAGGTATAAAATCAGTTAGATGTTTCAATTGTGGAAAGTATGGTCACTATGCAACTGATTGTCAAGAAGCTAGAAATAGCAATGATGAAGAAAAACAGGATCATAAGAATAGGGAATCAAAAAAATACAGGTACCAAAAGAAAAGCAGGGATGGTCAAGGCAAGCAAGGAAAGAAGTTCTTTCAAAGACAGAAGAAGAGTTTCTATGCAGACAAGGCAAGTAAGTACTCAAGTGATAGTGATAATAGTTCCTCAGATAATGATAAAGATGAAGTTCTATTTCTGGAAAAAGAAAAGGAAATGGTTAGGAAAAGGTCACCAATAATCCTCAAGTGTTTTAGATGTGGTAACTTTGGTCATCTTGAAGATAGTTGTACAAAGAGTGGTTTTAGTTTCAGTGATGATGAATATGAAGATACACTTGAAGGACCAGAAGAGAATCTTCTAATGGCATTAGAAGAAGAAGGAGGTGATCCTATAGAAGACAAGTCAAAAAAGAATGAAGATGTTTTCAAAGGTAAACAAATAGAGGAAGAATCATAAATAGGAGAAGTTGATCTTGAAGGTGAACTTATTCATGCCCTTGATGCATTAAAGAAGGTAAGAAAGAAAAACTCCCAACTTAAGCTTCAATTTCAAGAATGTGATGAAGAGAAAGGAAAGCTTATAGAGGATCTAAATAAGTCAATGGCTAAGACAAGGAAGTTCAAAGATAAGTTAGAAGCAAAGGTCTTAGAATGTGAAAGGTTAGAACATGAAGTGGCTCTACTAAAGGAAGAAGTAAAAGAGTCTAAGGATAGGTTACACAGGTTTGGAAGAAGCTCAAATAATTTAGATAATATTATCAAGACACAAAAACCTACATCAAGCAAGACAAGTCTTGGTTTTGAACAGGTACAAAAGAAACAAGGAGAGGAGTCAACCTCAAGTTCTGAAGAAGAAGAAACTTTAGAAGAAGAGAGTGTAAGAGAGAGTGAGACTTCTAAGGATGAGTTGGACAATAGAAAGTTCAACAAGGAAAGGAACAATGCACAAAAGAGGAACAGATGGACAAGGTACCGACACAAGGTAAAAGAGACTAAGAGACCAATGAGGTCAAGGCAAGGTAGTTTCAATGGATGATGCTTCTCATGTCATAGGTTTGGGCACAAGGCTACACAATGTAGGACACATGAAAGATAGGAATATGGGAAATTCAGAAACAGATAACTTTTTCAAGGGTATTGCTACTCTTGTAATCAGTTTGGTCACAAGGCAATGAATTGCAGGGTTCATGACAGGAATAGATATGGCTTCACCAGGAGAAATCCCAAGATATTTGCACCTCCAAGGAATAATAACATTAAGTGTTATAAGTGCAATAATGATGGACATACAACAAAGTGGTGTAGAGCAGAAATTCTAGAGACAAGTAGGAACATGAATAGTCAGAGGAATCAGAAGGACCAGATGAGAAGGAAAGTGGACAAAGGTAAATATCAATGCATGTTGGGAGTAGAAATACTCCCACCCCAGAATTAACCACCTCAAAAGGAGGTGGGGGAGGGGCTAAGCTAAGAGACTCATTCTTAGCCCCGAGCCCCAAAGGTGACCCTTTGCCATTGATGTCAAAGGGGGAGAGATTTGATTTAAGGGGAGAGCATTGAGTCAGGGGGAGTAGAATAGAAAAAGGTTAAGGAAATGGTAAAAGGTAATTGGGTTGCCATCAATGACAAAGGGGGAGATTGTTGGAAATATGAGCAGGTTTTGTTGTCATTGATGTCAAGAAGTCAGCACCAGTGAGCGTCAGTTTTAGTGAGCAACATCAGTTTCAAGTTTCGTAATCAAGTGCAAAAGAAAGTTTCCTCCCAGGTGGTCAGATGAGGTTTAAAGGGCAAAAGGAAGGCCCAAGAAAAATAATATTATAATAATTTATTATAATATTAAAGGTGCAAGACCCAGAGATTTAATTAATTATAATAGTTTTATTATAATTTAATTTATAAATTAATTTAATTAAATTTTAAAGTTATTAAGTTAATTGTAAATTAATTATAATTTAATTATAAGTTAATTTATAAATTAATTAAGCTAACCCTAAGGTTAGGGCCACAAGGGCAATTGTTATTATTTGGAGCACCGACATCATTGATTTTCCCCCATCCACCGACGTGGGAGAGAGGGAGGCATATGGTATAAATACCATAGCCTTTGCCTCATAACAAAGCAAGTCTTGGACATTATTTTACATGCGAACTCTCTATGGAAGCGAAATAATTTATGAGCATAAGCTAAGGTTGGTTGCCCCAAAAATTGTGGAAGTCCAAGCATGAAAGGCAAAAAAGACAATCTCTTCAGCGTTGGCCCAACGATGAATCCGAGGTATGCACGTGTTTCAAAGGTTTGCGTTCGATCTTCATCGATGATGGTGGAGAAGAGCCTTTTGGCTCTTGGTGCACGAAGGAGAGTCAAAGCGCAGTTGGTGCATTTGACTCCCACGTGAGCTTGTAGCTCACGTGGCTAGGGAGTCGTGACTAAGGCATCGCATATGATTCAACCAGGGATCGAATCCCATGGTAGCGCATGAGGAGGTATTTATTTTGGTCAAATTTAATTTGCCTAAGGTCTTGATATTATTAAAAGGGCATGCTTATTTTGAGGATTTGACTATTGTGTGAAGAAGAAAGTTACTTGCTAGAATTTTGTTGATGTTGTAAAGTGATTAAGGAGTGATAAGGTAGTAAGGTGAATTATTATATTATTTGAGATTTAGGGTTTTTGAATATTGTTTTAAATTTGGAGATTATAAGGTGTATAAGGACTTTGCTATACATATTGTTAAAGTGTAGTGTTATGATGAAATTATTAAATTGAATATTGTGAGTTTGGAGATTATAAGGTGTACAAAAGGATTTGTTATTTTGTATGAAAAATAATATTTGAGAAAATTATTTTGTGGAGATCTTGAGAGAGGTTGTGGTAACCTAACCCTAGTGTTGGTAAAGAAAATTTTGATTGTGGTTAAGACAAGTTTTGAAGATATATCTCCATCAAAATAAAAGGTATGGGTAAATCTTCCTTGTGAGAAAAATATTGTTGGATTGGATGTTGTGAATGCTAAGTTGGAGTGAAAAGGATTGTTTGGTAAGCATTGTTGAGTTTGGTTGTTAAAGGTTTTTTTGAGTAAGAGTTGATGATAAAAACCTTGTTTGATAAGCATTGTTGGAAATATTGAGTAAGCTTTCATATGCTTGAACTAGGGTTTGTGAAAGAACATGAGTATCATTGTTATGTGAAGTTGTGAACTATCTTGAACTAAGGTTTGTGCAAGATCATGAGTATCATTGTTATGTGAGATTATTTGATAAGCATTGTTGGAAATAATTGAGTGAGTGATTCATATGCTTGGACTAGGGTTTGTAAGCAAGGAAGTATTTCATTGAGTGATTGATTGAGTGGAGTTGATTGAGCCTAGTCAAGTGGAAGTGTTGAAGTGATAGTTCTAATTCTATGAAACAAATTGTTCTATATTCTGAATTGATTTGAGAAAGAGGTTGGAAGTGATTGAGTGTTTGTGAGTGTGAAACATATTGAGTCTCTAAAAATTCTCTATATGTTTTTATGGTAAAAAGAGAGATTGAAAGTGATTGAGCATTGTTGTGAGTGTGAAGCATATTGAGTCTCTAACAATTCTCTATATGTTTTTGTGGTAAAAAGAGAGATTGAAAGTGATTGAGCATTGTTGTGAGTGTGAAGCATATTGAGTCTCTAACAATTCTCTATATGTTTCTGTGAGATTGGACAAGTTCTAGTGAGGACTTGTTGAGTATATTGAACAAGTTCTAGTGAGGACTTGTTGAGTAGATTTGAGGTAAGTCTTGGTGAAGACTTGTTGAGTAGATTGGACAAGTTCTAGTGAGGACTTATTGAGTAGATTTGAGGTAAGTCTTGGTGAAGACTTGTTGAGCATATTTGAGGTAAGTTCTAGAAGAAGACTTGTGGATAGATTAGTGTGAGCTTTTGTGGAAGCTTACAATGTAGAGTTGAGATAAGTCTTTGAGAAGACTTGAGAGCAGATTTGATTGATTGATTTGTTCAAACCTTGAGTTAAGGTTTGGAGTAGATCTAGAAGATTTGATTTGTGATTGAGTCAAGATTTGTGTTAAGGCTTGAGGAATTAGATAGTTAGTTTGTGAAATTTAATTGATTGAGGATAGAGATTGAGTAGATTTGTGCTAGACCGAAGGACTATGTTTAGTGTAGATTTGAGGATAGATTTTGGTGCATATTTGAGGATAGGTTTGTGCTAGACCAGAGATAGATATTGAGAAGATTTGTGCTAGACCAAAGGACTATGTTTAGTGTATATTTGAGACAGAGCTGAGAGCAAGCTTTGGAGGTGACAAAGTATAGAGGATGATAGTCTCTAGTGGATTAGAGGCCAGGGCAATGAGGATAGGTCTTCTGAGTGAGGACAAGAGTCTTCAGTGGATAGAGATCCATTAGCCAATGTAGTGGAGGTAGCAGTTCTTCTAGAATATCACCAGCCAGAGCAGAGGAGAAAGGAGTTCTCCTATGGATAGAGATCCACAAACTTGATTAGGGGATTGGTGTCTCCTTTGGATAGAGGTCCATAAACATTGTAATAGGGAAAGGTTTCCCAAGATATTTGTTGAGAAAATTTTAGTGAAATATTTTCTCCGTGGAGTAGCCCACATTGGGTGAACCACGTTAAATTGGTGTCTCTATTGTGTATGGTGATTTGTGCATTGCTTTGATTACTACTATTGATATTGCTATTGATACATTGCATAATATTATTTGGGAAAGAAAAATTAAAAAGTGATCTTATACTGTTCACCCCCCTCTCAGTATAAGCTTGTGTTCTTCAACTCATCCGAAAGCGACCATAGATCTATATAAAATAAGGTTGCTAATGTGATATATTTGATGCCATGCATAAGGATACCTCATTGCCAAGTCGACTTGATGCCACCTAACCTGTAATGAGGATAATCCTATGGTTTTTGAGATACTAAGAGTTCTAGGGATTCAAGCCCCTTCCCTTCTTTTATTATATTTATTTTGGGGATTGCTCATTTTATAATTGAGCAAAGGAATTTTTTCTTTCTTTTTGAATTTTTGCCACATTGAGAAGGGAAAATTGGGAAAACTTATTGCTTTGAGGTGCTTTTCAGAGTACTTGGTCAAGGGATTTATGATGGAGCAAGGGATTTTTATTCTCTTCTTTTTTTTAGGATATTTGCTCGATTTGATGAAGAGCAAGGGATAAAAAAAATTTGGGGTGAATGAGGGGCTTGTAATTTTGCCAACTCTGTGGTATTCTAGACCATGCACATAATTGGATGAGTAGGGGAAACCTTTCACTTATGCCAATAACAACTTTTGACTTCATTTTTCCAAGTATGACAAAAAAAATTATGTGTGTTGATGTGCATGATCCAAGAGGAAACTTGATTGACTAGGAATAATCTAATGCATCTAAAGATTGTTCGATTTTCAATGGAGGTTGCTTAAGACACTAGTGGTGGCTGAGTGATTGAAAATATTAGGATTTTTCTTAAATAATTATTATGATAGATGCTTTTGGTGATGTTTGGTATGAGGTGCCCTTGATTAAGGCAACAAAACATGATGGGGTAGTTGTCAAATTTACCACATTATCTATATGAATGGTATTAACAAAATGCCTATATGGGATGCATGAAATGAAATGTTTTTTTTAGCCATGTATATATATACATATTCATAAGTCACATTATGCATAAAATACCTTCAGATGTATTATTTTCAATGACTTAGGTTCAAATTTTCCTTCCAAGTTGGCAAGTCTATAGGTTCTTGGACCTAACTTATGTTTGACAATGTATAGACCTAAGAAATTAGCCAAAAATTTATCTCTCAAGTGCTGCAATGCATTGGTATTTTATTGGTTCTCTTTAAGCATGATATCCCCTACTTGAAATTCATGAGGATGGAATTTTACATTGTAAGCACATTTGATTCGATCTTGGTATACTCGTAGATGTTCCAAGGCATTGATAAACCTTTCATCTAGGAGTCTTAATTGGTCAAGACATGATTGTCTAGCTATATCATCATCCATGAATTCCTACAATGTGACTCACAAAGAAAGAATTTCTAGCTCAAGAGGCATGATTGCTTCCACACCATAGACTAGTGAAAAAGGTGTTGCTCCCGTTGGTGTTCCGATTCTTGTTCGATAAGCCCATAGTGTCAATGGCAGTTGAGTGTGCCAATATTTATGGTTTTCCTTGACAAGTTTCTTAAGAATGACTATCACTATATTTTTGGTTGCTTTAGCTTGTCCATTTTCCTGTGGGTAATAAGAATTCAAGAAATAGTGTTGAATGTTGTACTTGCTGCATAAGGCTCAAAAATCCTTGTTCTTAAATGACTTTCCATTATTAGAAATGATCTTGGAAGGAAATCCCATAATGATAGATAATATTATAGACACTAAAATCTGGTCAATCCAATTATGCTACCATAAGCAATGACTAAATTGACATCCCATAGCCCCTAGGGCAGCCCTCAGAGGTCATGCAATGGTTCTAGCCACTCCCGACAAGGTTTTGGAAGGTTTTGGCCCATTTTTGGGACCTTTTGGCTCCTTGTTCCTATTCGTCCCACCTTGGGATGAATACATATCCTATTCATCCCACCCTGGGATGAATAGCAGCATTCATCCCAGGGTGGGACGAATAGCAAGTTTGACCCCAAAAAAGTCAAATTTTGGACAAATGGCGCCCAAAAACTACCATTTGCCCTACCTAGCCTAGCATGTGGGTCAGAGCACGCAGCAGACTTATGACATGCTCCATGAATGAGGCCAAATTGGGAGATTCTCTTCCCCCTCCAATGCATGCCACCCCGGTGGCCAAGTGGCACCTCTTGCCATGCATGCCCTTGCATGCCCTTTTGCACATGAGCCTCCTTGGGCTATAAAGTGGATCCATTTTCCACACAAAATAGGGGGAGGAGTATTATGACAAAGCAATGGAGTGCTGCTAAGATTTCCTTTCACCTATTTGTGCCCTTTTTCCCTTGGAATCTCTACCTAGCGAAGGAGGTTTGCGAGTGATCCAAGAGGTGCAATTTGTCACATAACCGAACCATATGAGTGAATTTCTTCACCAAATTTGACTAAAATACCCCTTATAGTGTTTTTGACCATTCCCCAGTGGAATTGGTGGTAAAAAGTGTGCAGAATTGGTGGGCATCCCACCCCGGGCGCCCCCCAATCTATGACAGTCATATTCGTCCCACCCTAGGACGAATACAAATATATGCACAATTTTTTGACTATTTTTAATTATATATATTCTAGGCTATTATATTATGCTACAGTTCAAATTTCATGTATTTTTGAGTTATATTGGCCGAGATATCGCATTTTGAATTTTTTGTAGGCTTGTAGGGTCCATCGGAGCATGCATAAGAATCCATGACTTATTTTGGAAATATGACCACATGGGTCCTCTAAAAATATCATTTTATTCATTCTTTCCAATTTTCATGTATTTTGGATATGTGTAGGGGCATAAATTGTTTACTTTGGGTTTTGTAGGTTGAGAACGGTCATTTCAAATAAAACCCATCATTGGACACAATTTTGGTTCTTTTTCTGGTGATATCTTCCAAAAATATTCTATTTTACATCCCTCTACAATTTCAAGTCATTTGGAGTTGATTTGATATAATATCCATGCATATTCTCATTACTAGTCTTTTGATGCCTGTGGGGATTGCATGTTTTTCATCATACGCACTTGCTATTTGACATTTCTGGTTTCCTTGTGTGCAGGTGTAGGTTTCTACAATACATTAGGAAGGATAAAAATACTCAATATCAAATATACAAGTGGTGGTAGCATTAGCCCACCCACCTCGATTGTGGGTATGAGGAAAGACATTGGATGTGCACCCAAGTTACTTGAAGGATTTTGATCCTTGGGCACCCAATTTTTAACAATTGTATCATATTTGAGCCCTCAAGGGGACTATTATGTAACCTTGGATTGGATCCACCAAATTAATAAGAAATCAACTCTCTTTTGCTTCATTTCTTGTTATTTGGTATCTCTTCCATCTTACTTGCATGCTTCTGTTTGATGCTCATAAGCAGTAGGACATAGATACATATATTTTTTATCATCATTAGGTGCACCATTTTTCCCTACTTCAGTGGTGATCATGGTGGGACCTAGTCCCTTTTGCTTTAGGTGAAGTTTGAAGCTCATTTTTCATCTTTTTATGTTGTAGGTGCTAGTCATTCTGGACCGAAATGAACTCTAACCTGCTATTCATGCCACCCTGGGATGAATGCAAATTCATCCCACCCTAGGATGAATGTAGACCTGCTATTCATCCCACCCTAGAGTGAATAGAAACCAGAGATATTTCTGATCAGAATTCTAGAAATGGCAGGTTCCATAAGTGATGAGGTAAGTGCCTAAACCCTCTGCTTTCATTTTGCACTTTCAGAAGTTGTTTAATTTGGTTTTTCTTGCATCATTTGTTTTCCTAGAAAGGTTAAAAAGTATATTTTTTCTTCTCATAATACAAAAAATATAAAAATCAAATAAAATCAAAGTAGGAATGCATCTCTATGGTTTGCTTGCTTGTAGCCTACCCAATGGGTAGGCTAACATTTAGGGTTTTGCATTTCTAGATACATTTGTGAGTTCTTTTTATACTAAATTTCTGAAAGTAAAATGCACCTTATGCATGCATCTAGTAAAGGATCATCGAGTGCTTCCTTGTTTACTTTCTTTTAAGTTAAAAAGAACCACACACACTTGCACGTATCACAATAACATTGGTAAGGTTGGATTTCATCACCAACCTCCAATTCAGACTGGTGATGTTGGATTTCACCTCCTTCCACCAGATTGCCCTCTAGATGCCTTAGATAGAATAGGGCACTCTCTCAAGATGGAATAGGTCACTAATGTTCAAACTGCCTCCCACTATTGGAAACACTGTTTCAGAGTGGAAGAGCTAGGTGAACCCCCCACTGGGTTTTAAGCGGTGTACCCTAGACTCTTTTGAGAAATCATGTTTGGCACTAGTGTTCCTAGTCACCACTTTGGTTGAGTTCCCTCATTCTAATTCCAAAACAAGAACAAGAAAGCAAGAGCAAAACAACAAATCTGAAACACACCAAACAACTTAGGGATTCACATCTAAAATTTAAAGGAGATAATCACATTGTTTTCTTGTGTGCTTATTTGATCATTTGATTATGTGTTTCTAATCATATACATTCAATCCTTAAAAGAGATAATCATATTGTCTACTTTGGGTGTTTCCTTATTGTTTGGGTAGTCAACACAAGATCCTTGATCTAGGACTAAACCCTAATTTTTCAAATAAATTTATTGAAAAAAAAATCTACTTTTTGATTCTACATCCAACGGTTCAAGAATCGTGCAAATCAGAGCTATAACAAAAAATTTATTTTGGTTTTATGATTACTCTATTTTTGAAGCCAAAAATAGGGAAAAACTACACTAAAACAGTCATAAAATGGTCTAGACAACTCCAAAAATTGCCAAATTTATTTTGTTGTCTTAGTTAGATCCTTCTACACCTCTCATAGAAATTTTGAGTCCTAACTCTTCATAGTTCAAAATTTCCCAAAAATTCCTAAAAGTGGGCATTTCCCCATGGGCCCCGGTTGGCCAAATATTCCAAAAATACAAATTTTTGACCCAGAAGTCACATTTTAGAGTCATAGCCCATTGTGATCAGCTTGTCACACTGATCATTTTGATATATAACACTTATAACCTTTTTTTGAAAAGTCAAATTTTTCTAAAAATGGCCGATGGACCCCCTTTTACGGGTTTGGTCCAAATGTGGTTAAAAACAAGACCTCCAATTCAGAGAGAGATTCAAGCTCCATAGCCAGTGAATATCTCCAAATAAGTCTAGAGGACATGCCCATATCTGAATGGCATCCTAGGTCCTATCATAACAACAATATCATCCCCAAGGGGGCAAACCTTCGAGATACCCCTACTAGGGAAGCACCCATAGGTCCTCTAGGAAAACTTCCTGATTTGGATACCTTGATAGAATTCTATATAGAAAATAATCTACCCACTAAGGGGTCTAATAGATCAATATCATGGGTTCACACCCCAACTTGCTCTATACATCAATCAGAATGTGAACATGAGAGTACACCATGGCCTAGCTTGGATGAGCAAACCACCCCATCTGATCGAGCAAGTCGCCTCCATACTCCTCATAGAGAGCACTCAACATCCACACATCATGCTTTTGTGCAGCTTGAATATATAGAGCTTACATCTAAAACTGAATATGAGTCTTTCCTCATAGATGAGGGAGAAGACCCAAGTCATCCTCCTACTCCTCGTGAAGAGTACTTGGTGCAACCATATGATGGCTCTACATCATCGAACTATATAGAGCCAATTCATAAATCAGAGTCTCAAGGTAATGTGACCCTTAGGGAGCATGGAAAACAAGCATTAGATCCTACTAGGGGGGAAAGACATGATAAACCCATCTGTATCTCAAATACAAGGGCACACAAACCCCATACAACTGAGCAACGAGATCATACTCATCAGGCAATTAGGCCAAATATTAATAAGCAACAACATACGGATCAACTCCAGTTGGCTCAACAATGATTACATCAACAATGGGTGGACTCACAATGAGCACACCTTCAAAGGTTGTATCAACGAAAGATACAAGAACAACAAAAGATACAACAAGAGCAATTACAAAATGCATTACATAAAGTTGTGCTATCACCTATAGGATGCAACAATGGGCAAGGCACCCAATACAGTCTCAAAATATTCCCCCTCAGCCATGCCAAAATTACATTCAACATCAAAGGCCATTATCTGGTTATCATCAAAAGCTTCATACTCCTCAACAATACCAAGATCAATACAATGAGGAATCATATGAAGAGTCCCAATGGGAACATCAGGATCAAATAGATGCCTACCCTGAATCCAGTTATGATGAGGTACCTAATGATCATACTTATCATCCACCTCAACATCAAAAGCGACCTCCTTCATCTAATCAAGGGCGACAACAAGATGATCATATCATGTCATCAGGGCCATACAAAGAGCTAGCTGATCGATTAAAGGCATTAGAAAAGCCAGATCAAATTTTGGGTTATCAAAAACCCACACTGAAGTAGCTTAGTAATCAGCCTTTGCATCCATCAGTGTCATCACTGACATACCCATCGAATTTCTAGATGCCCAAACTTGAAGATTTCAAAGATGATGAAGATGCAGAAGAGCACGTGACAAGCTTCATCCTTAAGTGCTCTCATCTTCAAGACTATGACCCTTTGATGTTGAGAATATTCATTACAACATTATCTGGGGATGCTTTAGAATGGTATAATCATCTACCACGTCATAGCATAAACACCTTTGAGCAATTGGCCGATGTGTTATTGGGACGTTTTGCCTTGAGCACTAAGAAAATGATAAACTTGACTGACTTGTCTAGCCTTCATCAACTTGATGATGAGCCAGTCATGGAGTATGGTAATAGATGGAGAAAGGTGATGTTAAAACTACCTTTCACCCTACCCACAACGAAACTTATCCGAATGTTTACTAGAAGTTGTTCGAAGCAGATTTCACTTCTCTTACAATTACAACGGTATCAAACATTCGAGGAGGCCTTAGCACAAGCCCAAATCATTGAGGACATCAAGGTCCAAGAGGGTGATGTTCAACTCCACAAAGGGGAACAGCCAAACAAGAATATTAAAGGTGGTGACATGCAACAAAATGTGGCCCCAATCAATCAAGTGGTTATGAGTACCCCTGAACCCTCAAACCAGGTTCCACCACCATAATTATCAATGCAGCCTAATTACCAGGCTCAACCTCCATTGGCCAAAAATCACATGCAACAAAAGCAAAGACAATATACTCATTTGTCAGAGCCCTTAGCATCGATCTTCAATCGATTGTATGAGGCACAAGCAATCACGCTTCCCGAGATCCATCCATTGAAACCTAATAAGCGTAGATCAAAGGCACACAAGAAATATCTATACTATGTTTACCATCGACAAAGAGGCCATGACATCCAGACATGTTATCCCTTTAGAGATTTAGTTCAGGATATGATCGAGAGGCAAGAGCTTCCGATGGGCAATCCTCTTGCTCCTAACAACCAACCAATAGGAGACTTCCAAGACCTCTGGCCCATACATGAAGCAAACACAACATCTACCAACCACTTTGAGCAACCCAAAGGTAGCATACCTTCCCCACCATCCACATCACAACCAATGAATCATAGTGAGAACTCTAAAGGTATCACACCTTTCTCACTTTCATTGAGTAGCACACACACTGGGGGTGCCTAAGGTATCATGCCTTCCCCCTCACAAGACACTCAAAATTCAAAAACAATTTAAAACATCAAAAATCCAAACAAATCATAAAACATCAAACTTTCAAAAACAATAAAAAACATTAAAAACACAAAAACATTTTCATTTACCCTTCAACACATAAACACCTAAACATCAATCAATCATACGGGTACACAAGGTATTGCACCTTCCTCCTAAAAGCACAAAGTAATCAAAGTTACAAAATGCTCCAAGGGTGCCTATAACCCGCTTGGTCAACCTAAAATTCTCCTAGGTGGTCTATAACCATCTAGGTCACCCCAAAATGCTCCAAGGGTGCCTATAACCTGCTTGGTCAACCTAAAATGCTCCTAGGTGGTCTATAACCATCTAGGTCACCCCAAAATGCTCCAAGGGTGCCTATAACCCGCTTGGTCAACCTAAAATGCTCCTAGGCGATCTATAACCATCTAGGTCACCCCAAAAAGCCCCAAAGGCATCCATAAGCCCTTTGGTCACATCTATATACATATATTAATAAAATATAATATATATCTATATCACCAAAAACACAAAAATATTGCATTACATTGCATCTTCAAACATCATCAAAACATCAAAAACCCAAAAATATTGCATCACATTGCATCTTAAAACATAAATAAAAAATAAAAAACATCATATATATCATCAAAAATACAAAAATATTGCATCACATTGCATTTTCAACCATCATAAAAACAAAAAAAGAAAAATATCATATTGCATGTAATTACATCACATCTCATTGCATTATCAAAATCATTTGCATTAGGCATACTCATTATGACACTTTGCACTATAGAGTTGCTCATACATGTCTAGCACTAAGATTGTACATTATGCATCAGTCCAAAAAAAAAAAAATATATATATATATATATATAGGGCCACAATTATGTCAAAATAATTATTCGCATCATCTCAATTTTCCACTTATCATGTTCACCTACATTTTACATTGGTCATAACAGTGTTTGTCTCCCATCACATAGTCATTTGTTCTAGAATGTCTTCATAGTTTTTAGTCACTCAACCATCTCTAGTTTTCTTTTCAGATTTTGTAGAAAGCTATCATGATTTTTAGGAGGTAGAGTCTTGCTTAGATTATACCTTGTATACAACAAATCCCAACACATTTACACATTAATAAATCCAAGTTTTGTGCAAGGAAAGATAAAACCCACGAAGTGGTCTAGGTTGCTTTAAGTGAAAAGGTTATCCTGCTCATCCCCCTATGTGAATGGTTCAAGAATGCTGAGAATTGGAAAAAGGACAAGCTCTTCCCTACCCAATTCCCCAAAATAAACAGTGGTTTTCACCACTATCAAAAATCCCAAAATCCCAATTCCCAAAAAAATCCCAAAAGTTCAAAAAAATCAAATCCCAAAAGTTCAAAAATCAAAATCCCAAAAGTTCAAAAAAATCAAATCCCAAAAGAAAAAAGCAAAAAATCAAAAGCAAAATAAATAGTGGTTATCACCACTTCCCAAATCCCTTGCTCAAAGAAAACAAAATACAAAATAAATAGTGATTATCATCACTACACATGAGCAAGTATCCCAATAAAATTGAAGAAAATAAGGGAGCTTGAGCTTGAATCCCTAGAATTCTCAGCATTTGGAAAACCATAAGGTGATCCTCATTACAGGTTTGGTGGATAGCCTATCTGTCAATGGTGGTATCCTTACGCATGATGATATGTCTATCACATTAGCTTTTGCGTGTGTGCAGACCAATGTTTGCATGTGGATGAGCTAGCTTTTGGTAACCTATACTACCTAGTGGTCTAATCCTACTAAGTACAAACCTAGGATTGTGACATTCATAGGGTGATCCTCATTCCAGGTTTGGTGGATAGCCTATCTAGCAATGGTGGTATCTTTATGCATCTCACAAGAATGAACTCACTTGCACACATAGGGATATGAAGTATCTTGGTCATCCTAGCAGATTCATACCTTATCAAAAAGTCTTGCATAGTCAGTATACAACCTTTGATCAAGTTATCTAGAGTGTTTGAGTCTCATGAAAACCTCATCTACATTCTCTAACATCTCATTTCATTTATTCCATTTTATCACATTGCAATAGTACATTTCCATATATCAATTACACAAAAATAATACAAAATTAATGAATTTTATACAGTCTATGGTGCTAACATAGTGTGTCAAATCATTAGTCATATTGCATCATACAATCAATCAATTCATCCATCTCATTATGCATCCATGCATATACACCACATCAAATCAAATCATATTACAACATATGCATACATGATAAACATCCATTAAAATCACATCATATTACAAAAACAAAAATATGCATCCATGATAAGCATCCATTAATGCATCCATAAATCATAACACATAATGCGTCTAACGCTCCAAATATCATAATTGTAAATCAAGCAAATATTTTTGTAATATCAACTGGGGCATTATTGGTATCATACCTCCCCTAATCAGCAATCAAACAATTAAGCAATCAACCTACAAAAGCCCCAAAGGTACCCATAAACCCTTTGGTCACCCAAAAACCCCAAAGGTATCCATAAACCCTTTGGTCACCCAAAAATCCCAAAGGTATCCATAAACCCTTTGGTCACCCAAAAGCCCCAAAGGTATCCATAAACCCTTTGGTCACCCAAAAAGCCCCAAAGGTATCCATAAACCCTTTGGTCACCCAAAAGCCCCAAAGGTATCCATAAACCCTTTGGTCAACCCAAAAATCCCCAAAGGTATCCATAAACCCTTTGGTCACCCCAAAATGCCCCAATGGCATCCACTAAGCCCATTGGTCATAATAACAACATATATAATCCAAATCAACAATTGATAACTTAATCAAGTTAATCGTGTTCATCTTACGAATCATTGCCAAAGACAATCATCCACCCTCCTTGCTTGGGGAAAATAAGCAAAAGGTCAAAAGCAAATTCAAGCAAACTAGTAAGCTTGTCTCATATCGCCATCAAGGCTATGATTTGATTTAAGCTTATCTCCTATCACCATCAAGGCTAGGATTTGATTTAAGCTTATCTCCTATCGCCATCAAGGCTAGGATTTGATTTAAGCTTATCTCCTAATTACCATCAAGGCTAGGATTTGATTTAAGCTTATCTCCTAATCGCCATCAAGGCTAGGATTTGATTTAAGCTTATCTCCTAATTTCCATCAAGGCTAGGATTTGATTTAAGCTTATCTCCTAATTGTCACCAAGGCTAGGATTAGACTTAAGCTTGTTTGCCAATATCCCAAATATTACCAAAATCAAGTTCCTTAACTTGTCGGAGGCAATGATTCTGAGATGCATGCCCTTTCCATGATTGGGGCATCTAATGTTGATGAGGTATTCTTCTATGAAATCTCATCAAAAATAAAAAATTTAAAAACAATTAAAACAATCAAAATTCAAAAACAACACAAAAACCAAAGAAAAGGGTCCAAAACCCACCAAAAACAAGTCAAATCTGATGGAACTCACTTAGGATCAAGAAGGAACCCCAACAAAGTCATCTAGGTCAAGCGACTCATCACTTTTCTCACGATTCATTCCCTCATCGACTCGTCGCTTGAGGGGGTAGTCATACTCAATTCAAAATCAACAAGCACACACTCAATCATGCAAATTGTGTTCATTCAAAGAATCATTGACAAAGACAATCACGCTCCTACTTGGGGCAGCAAACAAGCACAAATTAAACAAATGCTTGGCATTATAGAATCATCTTTATGACTGACAAATGTCCAAGATCAAGTCAACCTCACAGTTTTTAAGCAAGTTCCTTAGCTCATCAGAAGCAAGGATTCAAGAACGCATGCTCTTTCCAGGATTGGGGCATCTAAAGTTGGTTAGGTTATTGAGTAACCCTAATCATTGAACATTTTAGTCATCTATTTTTTCTCGGTGTTGTGCTGCACACAATGCATCCCAAAAAGGGGCATCTGTAGACACTAAAATCTGGTCAATCCGATTATGCTACCATAAGCAATGACTAAATTGACATCCCATAGCCCCTAGGGCAGCCCTCAGAGGTCATGCAGTGGTTCTAGCCACTCCCAGCAAGGTTTTGGAAGGTTTCAGCCCATTTTTGGGACCTTTTGGCTCCTTGTTTCTATTCGTCCCACCCTGGGATGAATATAGATCCTATTCATCCCACCCTGGGATGAATAGCAGCATTCATCCCAGGGTGGGACGAATAGCAAGTTTGACCCCAAAAAAGTCAAATTTTGGACAAATGGCACCCAAAAACTGCCATTTTCCCTACCTAGCCTAGCATGCGGGTCAGAGCACATAGTAGCCTTATGACATGCTCCATGAAGGAGGCCAAATTGGGAGATTCTCTTCCCCCTCCAATGCATGCCACCCTGGTGGCCAAGTGGTGCCTCTTGCCATGCATGCCCTTGCATGCCCTTTTGCACATGAGCCTCCTTGGGCTATAAAGTGGATGAATTTTCCACAAAATATAGGGAGGAGTTTTTAGGACAAAGCAATGGAGTGTTGCTAAGATTTCCTTTCACCTTTTTGTGCCCTTTTTCCCTCAGAATCTCTACCTAGCGAAGGAGGTTTGCGAGTGATCCAAGAGGCGCAATTTGTCACATAACCAAACCATATGAGTGAATTTCTTCACCAAATTTGATGAAAATACCCCTTAGAGTATTTTGTACCATTCCATAGTGGAATTGGTGGTAAAAAGTGTGCAGAATTGGTGGGCGTCCCACCCCCAGCCCCCCAATCTGTGACAGTCATATTCGTCCCACCCTAGGATGAATAGAAATATGTGCATAATTTTTTGACTATTTTTAATTATATATATTCTAGGCTATTATATGATGCTATAGTTCAAATTTCATGCATTTCTGAGTTGTATTGGCCGAGATATCGCATTTTGAAGTTTTTGTAGGCTTGTAGGGTCCATCGGAGCATGCATAGGAATTCATGCCTGATTTTGGAAATATGATCATATGGGTTCTCTTAAAATGTCATTTTATGCATTCTTTCCAATTTTCATGTGTTTTGGATATGTTTAGGGGCATAAATTGTTTGCTTTGGGTTTTGCAGGTTGGGAACAGTCACTTCGAATACGGCACGCCATCGGACACAATTTCGGTTCTATTTTTGGTGATATCTTCCTAAAATATTCTATTTTACATCCCTCTAAAATTTCAAGTCATTTGGAGTTTATTTGATATAAGATCCATGCATATTCTCATTACTAGTCTTTTGATGCCCGTGGGGATTGCATGTTTTTCATCATACGCACTTGCTATTTGACATTTCTGGTTTCCTTGTGTGTAGGTGTAGGTTTCTATAGTGCATTAGGAAGGATAACAAGACATCAAGATCAAATATACAAGCGGCAGCAGTAGTATCCCGCCCACCTCGATTGTGGGTACGAGGAAAGACATTGGATGTGCACCCGAGTTACTTGAAGGATTTTGATCCTTGGGCACCCAATTTGTAAACAATTGTATCATATTTGAGCCCTCAAGGGGATACTATTTGTAACCTTGGATTTGATCCACCAAATTAATAAGAAATCAACTCTCTTTTTCTTCATTTCTTGCTATTTGGTATCTCTTCCATTTTACTTGCATGCTTCCGTTTGATGCTCATAAGCAATAGGACATAGATACATATATTGTTCATCATCATTAGGTGCACCATTTTTCCCTACTTTAAATATGTTGAAGTATAAAATCCACTATTCGAGGCCCAATCATAGTGGTCATTGAAATTTCTTTGACCCATTTTGTGAAGTACTCCATGGCAATGATTATGAATTTATGTTATCTTGATGAGGTAGGTGAATTTTTTCCAATCAAATCAAGGCCTCATTGTGAAAATGGTCATAGGATTTGAATGGGTTGTAAATATTGCAATAGTACATGAGTTAAATTAGCTTGATTTTGGTATTTTTTACATTTCTTAACATATTGACAACAATCACTTTCCATGATTGGCCAATAATAACCCATGCACAAAATGCACTTTACAATGGCCATTCCACTAAAGTGGCCATCACAAGTACCATTATGGGCTTCCATTATAGCTTGTTGTGCCTCAACGAGATCTAGACATTGTAATAGAATTCCATAATAGCCACATCTGTACAACACATCCCCCAAGATAGTAAAGCGAGCTACTTTTTGTTTGAACATCCTTTTTATAGTCTGCATCATTTCTATTTGGAGGATCTTGGATTTGATAAATTCCCTGATCTCATCAAGGTAATAATTGTATGGTTCGGTGTGGACCAAACAAACACTCTTCTCACCTTCAGACTCTACTCTCTTGATTGTTGGCTTAGACATAGTTGTTATAATTAGTAGTTGGACATCTTCATGCTCGTTCTTAGGGATAAAGGATCCCAAAGAGGCCATTGCATCCGCAAATATGTTAGTCAAATGAGGCAAGTTACTAATTTCATTCAAATCAAATTTCTTTAGAAATTGTATTTCTACTTTGTGATATTGGTTCAATACTGGATCCTTGCATTGGTATTCTCATTTTACTTGATAGAAAATAAGTTGAGAATCACCAAATATGCTTAGTCATTTAATACCCATAGCTATAGCTGATTGAATTCCTAAGATTAGGGCTTCTTACTCTACATTGTTGTTTGTGCATGAGAAGTCAAGTTTGAATTATAAAGGAATTGGGATTCCCATAGGTGTATAAAACACAGTTCCTACACCTTGTCCTTTTTCACATTTTGATCAATCAAAGAACATTGTCATGTCAACCTCATCCTTGGGAGGGACTAGCTCTTCTTTTTCATTGATAGAAAATACTGAATCATCTGGAAGCTCAATAATAAATGGTTTATCTTCTGGTAATGGATATTTTGTGAGTTGATCGACTATCACCTAATATTTGATGGATTTTTTACTAATGAATTCAATATCAAATTCTATTAAAATTATTTTCCATTTTGTGGTATGGATGTTGTTATATGTGTGAGTCATCATATATCGTAGAGGATTCTCTCTAGCTATGACATAAGTAGTGTTACTTAGTGTATCGCTCCAAATTTTTCGCACCCCTACCTTCAAGCTATAGGATCCACGCCCGGAAGGAGGATGGGAAAAGGATGTCATGATACCTCGGACTGAGAGGACTTTGCGAAGGTCCCGCCTCTCAAGGGAGGTGTATTTTGGTGATTTTTCGACGGATGGTGGGTTCACCGAGAAACATTTAGCGGCTGTTTCCACGCCTAGGTTTTGGAATGTGTTTGATGAGTTCGTTTTAACCTTAAGCATTCATATCCTAGGTTTGGCCGAATGAATCTAAATTAAAACTACATGAAAATGCAACTTTCATGAATACAACAAACAGATTTGAAAGCAAAAAACAGAGAATTTTACAGAATGACAATGAAGAATACCTGATCCGGATGTCGAAAGAAGATTCGACGTTTGAAGCGGTCTGGATCGCTCGTAATCCGACAAAATCATCCGCAATCCGACAAAATCGTCCGAGACCGACAGAATCGTCCGAGATCCGACGAATTCGTCGGACGACTCCGCGAGACCTGCAAGACGAAAAACAGATGCAAAATACAAGAAATTCTATTGTGCTAACAGAGGCAAATTACACCAAATAGCAATATGAATACTGAACAATATTTAAGAACAGAATTTAAAGCCAATTATTGTACTTTAATAGCAGATCATGAACTTAGCATGCAATCTAAGCTAAATGGGTGAACTCCAAATGCAAAATAGCATAAAAACTGAATAAATAATCTAATTTGCAGAATAAAAAGACAAAGAAAGAGTTAAGAAAAGCAAACTCCAGGCACTGATTGCCTCGATGTGGGCTGCAGTCGAGATCGTCTCGCATCAGTACGAAATCGTCTCGCATTTGACGGGATCGCCTCCGATCTGAACAAGGTTCAGTCGACGACGATGGATGCTAGCTCCGATCGAAAAACAATGATGTACCCGCAATAAAATTGCTGTGGAACTAGTGCAAATGCAAGATTAGGATGTTCTAATGTAGAGGGAATCACTTTGCAAAAAATTTCAGCCAGGGGTTGGGGAGGGAAAATCTTAGAGATTAAATAGGCTTAGAGGGAGTAGGTAGGAGGTTGGAGATCATCCCAATTTGGGAGATCTCCAACGGGGGAGGGTCCCAACGGCGCAGACACGCTTCGCCCGGATTGGAGACCCGTTGGAACAGATTCCAACTATGCAAATTCAGTTTTGCGACAAGATCGTCTGGACGTCCTAGTCCAGACGAAATCGTCAAATCTGGGGCGATATCGTCTGATCGGCGATGATATCGTCAAACGGTCAAAACAACCTCTAAAATTGGCGCGGAAAAGGGGGAAACGGAATACCCGACGGTTAACGGGCGGTTTGGGAGGTTAAATTTGAATTTAAAATTATTTACTAAGGTGAATGTAAATTTTATAATTTTACTGCGCCAATTTTAGGGTGCTACATTTTGCCCCCTCTTTAGCGAATTTTCCGAAGAAAATGCGTTAAAGATGAGTTCTTCTCGATCTACGAGAAAGCAAAAAATTATACCCATTTTTAGGCGACGATTCTTGGTCGAATCGTACGATAACTTACTATGGTGCCCCCTCCGTGTTTTTACCCAAATCGAACGTTTGAGGTAAAAACGCGAAAAAGCAAAAAATTATTGTTGAATAAAATTAAGAAAAATAGGGTAAAACCCTAATTCATTTTTACTGTTCATTTTCTGGTTTTTAGAGCTCTAAAGCAAAAATGGTGGATATGATGTACATATATTTTTGAGATATATATGATGATATATTTTTGATCATATGACTTGTGTCTTGAGTATGTTTATGATGATTTTATGTTTTGATTGATTGATTTGAAAATTGGATGTAATTATGTCGTTGGAAATATTATAATTTGAATGTCATGCTATAAAATTTTAAATGAAATAATCTGATGTAACAAAGTGGTTGTATGTGATGCAATAATTTGATAAAAATAAAAGGGGACTTTTAACAATAATTTCAAAGGACATTGTCGCTATTATAGACCATTTCATGGAGTCGCCGCTCACTCGGTCGTCAAGCTAATCCCCGTATAGAAATATTGCGAAAAGTAAAAGAGTGCTTAAGAGACTGTCTTAAGACTTTGTTGTGATAGTGCAAATGATGATGATGATGGTTGGTTTGTTTTCAGATTTTCATGAAAAATATTATGCATGAAATATTTTTAAAATGATTTTTGCTAGGCATAAATTCCTAAGTGTGATAAAATTTGTGAATAATTCCTTAGGAATTATACCATCATTGCAAAGTTAAAGGTTGACATAATGACATAAAATAGTGAAAAATGGGTTTGCTTTTGAAAAGCATAATTTGTGTAAAATGAAGTCATATGGTTTTTATGATTTTTGATAAAATGGGGAATAAAAATTGTTACAATGGTTTGCGCTAGGCATAGAATATGTAGGTATAGACTTATACCATCATCGCGAAAATCCAAAAAAATAGTTTTATTGCATGGTTGATTTTTTGATGAACAGAAAAGATGAAAATGAGGACTTGCGCTAGGCATAAAATTCCAATTTTGGTTTTGAAACTATACCATCGTCGCGAAAGTCAACCAGATATATATGATTTGATTTGTGTAATTTGGAAGAAATTTTTTATTTTTCTAATTCTATAGTTGTCTTTGTGAAAAATAATTGTACTTGATTATTCCAAACAAGTTGCAAAAATAATATTTCAAAGTATTTTGAAGACAAAAGTTAGATTTATAAGGAATCCCATGTGCATATGTGCATTCATTTCCGATCTTGATTTATCATAATGATAGACAAAATCTCTCAAATACAAATGTGTGTGCAATTGCATTGTTCATTTACCAGTTTTGAGCAAGATACTATGATACAAGTGATTTGAGGAAACCAAATAAATGTTCATTAACCATGATGTAGATGCATATAACCATATTAGACTACTATGTAGGTCGGATTATCAAGAGCTAGCTAATCCATAAGCAGACATAGGTCTGTACAAAAGAAGGTCGCTAATGTGACAGACATATCGCCACGCTAGGAGTTACCCAAGGCCAAGCAAGTTGGGCACAAACCACCTGTTATGGGGCTTACCTCATAGTTTTCGAATAATTGAGAATTCCAGGGATTCAAGCTCATCAACCCTTCTTTTCTTTTCAAAGGGTAGGGAAAGGGATTTTATTGCTTTCTTGCTTTCTTTTGAACTTTGCTTATTTTTCTTTTTGTATTTCTTTTGCTTGATAATACTTGGAACATTGCTGAAATAACATTTTTCTTTTCTCTTCTTTCTTGAATTTTTCTTCTCTTTTTCTTTGCTAGGGATACTTGCTCGGATTAGCTGTAGAGCAAGGGATTTTTATTCTGGGTAGGGGTGAGCTTGTCCTTTTGCCAATTCTCAAAGATTCTAGACCATGTGCATGATAGGATAGCAGGGGAAACTTTTCACTCAAGAAATCAGCTCTACTATGTAGCAAAACATGGAAATTACAAATATAATCATTTTATTGTGAAAAGATGTGCTTGGTTTAGGTAAATAACAAGATCAATTCTCTATGCTCAAACTTTATTTAATTGAATTTTGTGAACTTTGATATAAGAGAGATTAGTAATCATGCCAGATAAAATCAAGATATTTATTTTTTGTGAGTGTGCAAGTGAGGGATTCAAAATAAATGCTAATTTATCCAAAATAAGTTGAAACATATAACTGCAATAATTGTAAGAAAATATATAAATGATTTTTGAGAAAGTTTTGAGAATGTTGACTCTCTCTTTCTTCTGTATATTGTTTTGGTTTCGAAAGAGTCAAGCATATAGCTGTTTTTAGATTTTTATTTTGATTTTAGTTTTTGAGCAAAAGGAACTTAACTAGTGCTTTAAATAAATGCAATAGATAGTTTTTGAAGATTTTTGGAGATTTATGAATGTTTTTGGTGTTTTTGGATTTTTATAAATTGAAAGAAATACAAGATAATGATTTTAAACAAATATATACATGGATGAAATGACCAAATTTATGCATAGTAACGTTTAAGATGCAAAATATTCATGGGTTCTTTAAGTTCTTTACCATCTAAGGTAGATAATTTATATGCTCCTGATTCAAATTTAGCAAGTAATGATGTATGGTCCGAGCCAGTTGGGCTCAAATTTACCTTTAAGTTCTTTGGTTGCATTTGTATTTTTTTTATTTTCTTTTAAAACAAGGTCGCCAATCTCAAAGGATCGATGACGAACTTTCTTAGCATATGATCTTTTAAGCTTGTTTTGGTAAGCACGGAGATGCTCCAAAGCATTGATGCATTTTTCATCGAGGAGTTCCAACTGACTGAGTCTGCCAAAGATGATATTCATCTCCTACTTCGGTATCTTGAAGTAGCAGAGCCAAAGAAGGAACTTCCAATTCAAATGGAAAAACTGCTTCAGACACCATATACCAAAACAAATGGTGAAGTGCCCGTCGGGGTTCGAACACTAGTTCGATAAGCCCACAAGGTTGGATATAATTGAATATGCCAGTCACGGCCAGTTTTATTGACTAATATTTTGAGAATTTTGATTAAAGTTTTGTTAGATGCTTCTGCTTGACCATTACCCTGAGGATAATAGGGGGTGGACCAACGATGTTGAATCTTATATTTTTGACATAATTTTTTAACATCTTTATTTTTGAAAGGAGTTCCATTGTCAGAGATGAGATTCGCAGGAATTCCGAACCTGCAAATGATTTGATTAAAAATGAATTTAGAGACCTGTGAGCCAGTGCAAGAAGCTAAAGGCATAGCTTCAACCCACTTCGTGAAATACTCAGTGGCAGTTATGATGAACTTGTGTCCATCAGATGACACAGGATTGATTTTGCCAATAATATCCAAGCCCCATTTAGAAAAGGGCCAAGGAGATGAAATAGCTTGCAGCTCTTGTGCAGGCGCATGGACAAGGTCAGCATGTTTTTGACACTTGTCGCAATGGCGCACATACTCATGTGCATTCGTTTCCATGGTAGGCCAAAAGTATCCTATCCGAAGGAGCTTTTTAGCAATGGCACTACCACTAAAGTGTCCTCCACAAGATCCATCGTGGGCTTCACTCAAGGCTGATTTAGACTCTTCTAAGTTTAAACATCTTAATAGGATACCTTCAAAAGATCTCCTATATAAAGTATTGCCAATTATTACAAAGCGACTTGCTCGTCGACGTAATAACCGACGCTGGTTTCTATTAGAATTGTCAGGGAAAGTCCCATTTTGGAGAAAATCAAATATGTCCATATACCAAGGTTCAGGAGTAGTTTCATTGATTAGAAACACATCCAAAGGCTCTAAGCATGACTTAGTTGAAGCGGGTTCCTGGAGCCGATGAATAATGATAGTGGCATATTCGTCGTCTAACTCCAAGGGCAGGAGAGATGCAGCGGCGGCCATGGCATCAGCTGCATGGTTGCTAGTTCGAGGAATGGCTTCCAAGGTGACTTGATCAAACAAGGACATTAGTTGTAAAACATAGGCCTTATATGGGCACAGTTTATCATCTCGGGTTTGATAAACTTCATTAATTTGGTTTATAACTAATTGGGAATCCCCAAAAACTAAAAGGTGTTTAATTTTTAGTGCTAGAGCAGCTCGTAATCCAAGGATTAGAGCTTCATACTCAGCAGATATTGTTGGTGCAAGCAAAGGTCAGTTTGAAGGACAGAGGAATAAGATGTTTTTGCGGAGATATTAAAATAATACCCGCACCAGACCCCACTCATGCATCGGGCTCCATCAAAGTATAAGGACCATTGTTCAACAAGGTCTCGCCTCTAATTGAAGGCATTCATCAGGAAACTCGATAATGAGGGGATGAGTAGACTCTAAGGGTGCAGCAGACTAATTGATCTCGCTATGATTTGACCCTTAACAGACTTCTGTCCTATGAATGTGAGATCAAACTCGCTTAGAGCAAGAACCCACTTGGCTGTGCGACCCGATAAATAAGGTCGACTCATGAGATACCTTAAGGGATCGTATTTAGCAATGACATACATTTTTTGACTAAGCATATAATGTCGTAATTTTTGCGTAGCAAAAATGACTGCTAGACATAGCTTCTCTAACGCTGTATAGCGGGTTTCATAACTGATGAAGGTTCGGCTAATATAATAATTAGCACGTTCTCATTTTTCATCATCGAGTTGAGCTAACATAGCTCCTAAGGCAGAATCTGAAGCAGAAATATAGAGGAGAAATGGGCGATCAGATTTAGGCGGTGAAAGCACCGATGGGTTAAGGAGATATTGTTTGAGAAGTTCAAAAGCTTCTCTACATTCTGTGTCCCAATTGAAAGGGACATCCTTCTTAAGAAGTTTGAGAAAAGGACCAGTTTTGTCCGCCAGCTTATCAATGAAGCGACGGATAGCTTGAAGTTTACCCTGTAAACTTCGTAATTCGGATATATTAGTAGGTGCGGGCATATCGGTGATAGCCGCAATTTTGAGAGGGTCAATTTCGATACCACGTAAAGAAACTAAAACCCCCAATAGTTTGCCGGACTTAACTCCGAATATACATTTTTCTGGATTTAATCGAATGAGATATTCTCGTAATCGATTAAAGACTTTTCGCAAATCATCCAAATGATGATCTTCAATAAGAGAGCGAGCTATAATATCATCTACATAATCATGTAGGATATCATGCATCATATCATGAAAAATGTAGGTCATAGCTCGTTGGTAAGTTGCACCTACGTTCTTTAAGCCAAATGGCATCACTTTCCAAAGAAAGGTACCCCAGGGGGTAATAAAGGCTGTTTTAGCCTGGTCTTCAGGAGCTATCCGAATTTGATTATAACCGGAGAATCCATCCATTAAGGACATCATCCCACTTCCGGAAGTAAAGTCAATAATTTGATCCATGTTTGGAAGAGGAAAGTCGTCTTTAGGGCATGCAGCGTTGATATCTCTAAAATCGGTGCAAACCCTAACTTTGGTAGCTTCTTTCTTGGTGACTGGAACTACATTTGAGATCCATTCAAGCATAATCAATAGCTTGTATAAAGATAACATTCAGGAGTTTTTCTAACTCCCCTTTGACTAGCAAAGCCACTTTGGGATGCATTTTTCTAAGTTTTTGTTTAACCGGTTTAGCATCCGGATGGACCACTAGATGATGCATGACTACGGAAGGGTCTAGACCTCGGCATATCTTCGTATGTCCAAGCGAAGACATCTTCATACTCTTTAAGGAATGCAATGTATTGTTCTTGTTTTTCTGGACTTAGTTCTGCTCCAATATTGATTATGTGAGGATTGTCCTCAGTTCCAATGTTAATTTTAATGACATTTTCTACCTCCATGTGTAGATCTCTTTCAAAATTAGGTGGGGCGGGTGAAACGCCCAATTCTTGTAATTCTTGTAAGGTTAATTTAGATAATTCATTCTGAGGATCAGTGGCCTCAAGTTGGGCTATAGTTGGTATAGAACCATCAAAATAAAACCCATTGTGTAACATCTCTTCAACAGAGACATCATGGAAGATATCTCCTTCCAACTCTTCATCGGGGTCAACAATCATTTCAGGGTATGCTATGGATAGCATGTTGCATGAAAACGACTGATTATTAAGAGGCAAATCAACATGCCTATCCAAATAATCTTGATAGCATATGAGGTGATCATCATCCTCAAAAGGAAAGGGTTGACCCTTACTAGGAAATAGGCCCACACCACAGCAGGCAGGCCACGGTTCTACCTCGAAAGGTTCTTTCATGCCATTTTGGAAAGGTCCCAAGCCTTTCCCTTTATATCCCATTTTAAGCATCATGGGTTTAGCTTTAATATAATCATTGGTAAAATAACACCGAGCGTATCCCTCATGATGAGTTTTGATATTCCGAGGGATTCTTCCCCGACTCATATCCTTTATAAATGAAGGCACAACTCCCGACTTGGTAAGTACTTCCCATAGGTTGTGGGAGGCCCAAAGTACGAGGAGATGGCGGCAATTTATTTAAAAGGTTTGAATCTTGCATGAAAGCATTCATTTTTTCTGATATTAAGGTTGTAGATAAATCTGGTAATAGTTCATCGAAAAGGGCATAAGATGTAGAAGGTTTATTACCTATGTCTTGAGATGTGGAAGGTATGATAGATGTGTCTAGAGGTTTTGAATTTGTAGGGGTAGTAGTTGAAGGATTGGTTGTAGATTTAAAATCTTTTTGAGGTTCTAGAATAATTTGTTTAGAGGGTTGTTGATCTATATAGGAGGATGAAGTTAATGGAGGGGAACTAGGTGAAGTTATGGGTTTATGTTTCATAGTTTTAGATGAAAAAGAAGAACTAGGATGTGTGGATGACAGAGCTGGGCAAAATTGCACTCCAACTGGTTCTCCCAAAGCACACATATCAAAAGGTCTAGGGTCACCATGAATAGTGACCAACCGATTTTTAAACTCAAATTTAACACATTGGTGTAAAGTTGATGGGACCGCTCGCATGGCGTTGATCCAAGGGCGACCCAAAAGTATATTGTACGATGCTGGGCAATGTACAATAAACACGGTTGTTTCTAGGGTTCTAGGACCAACTTGCAATGGGAGGGTGATAACTCCACATGTTTCTTGTGTTTCGTCATTAAAAGCTTTGATGATCATATCGGTTTTCTTCATTTCATCACTTCTAAAGCCAAATCGTTGGTAGAAGTCAAAGGTGCAAATGTTTAGAGATGAGCCATTATCAATCAAAACTCTTTTGACAACTACATCTCCAATTAAAGCAGTAATGTATAAGGGATTGTCCTTATGTAAACTGTGTTGTGGGATATCTTTATCCTCGAAGTCAATACAATCAATCTCTCGAGTGATGATCGTATGGGCCATAGCTTCAAGTTGAATGTTTTGAGGTACCATCATTTGGCTCAATGTAAGCATCAACTCATCCCTATGGGTGGGAGAGGATCTCAATAAATCTAAGAGGGAAATTCTGGCCGTAGTGTTGGACAATTGCTCATTAATGCTGTAAGGGGGTTTAGATTGGATATTAGGAGCATGATTCCCTTTATTAGGGTTTTTTAGAACGAATGGAGCTGATCCATCGTTCTGGTTTGGTTCTTGTTGGGAATTTTGAGCTTGTTGTCGAGTAACGACTCCAATGGTACCTACGATGTTATAGTGAAGACGTTGAACTGGTCTCGGTTGAGAATTTATGGCTTGTTCATAAGGAAGGACTATATTAGAAGAAGGTCGAGTAGTGACTCTTCTAGGAAATGGTTCTTCTGGAACCATAGCATCTGTGACAAAGTTGAATAGGATCTGATTCATTTTTAGAACTATTCGATTGGTTTGAAGTAATGTCTAGTTCACTTTCACTATCTGATTCTATATCACTAGAATCAGAAGTTTGAAAATTATGTAAGGGCCTGGTTGTAACTAGGGATAAGGTCGTGTCAAATATTTGAGAATCCTGAACAGGTAATTGTCCGCTAATGGTTCCTACATATCGGGTAGGAGGGGGAACATTATGATGTTCGATTTGATTGGCCACCTCTTTACCATGTCTTGGTAAAGGGTGTTGAAATATGTCTAAAGTTTGATTGGCATTTTGATTTTGATTTTGGGGAATGGTCTTTTGAGTATTATTAGGAGGGTTTTGTTTAGGTTGGAAGGCTTGCACTTCCATTTCATTATTGTCAATCAAATCTTGTATTTTATGTTTCAATCTCTTACAAGCGTTGGTAGAATGTCCAGGTCCTCTATGGAAATCACAATGCAAATCAGCTCTATAGAGGTTCCTGGATGGCTGGCAATTGGATTAAACCTCTTTCGAGTAATTGAGGTAAAATAGTTGACAAAGGTTGGTTTAATCTAGTGAATTCTCGAGGAGGCTTGTCAGGAGGCTTCAATATGAATTTTTTCGTTGTCTTCGTTGCATTGATATTAGCAACATTTCTGCTGTCAGTGACTCCGTCACCGACAACCTGTTTGTTTTTATATTGATTTCTGGATGTTTTCTCATCATCCTTCTTCCTAAGTTGGCCTCTCCTAATGAGGGCATCTTCTACTCTTCGAGCTAAATCTATAGCTTGATCGAAGGTAGTTAGGGTAGCAGTTGATAGTTCATAAGATAGTTGTTCTTGTAAATTGTTGATGAAAATGTCTAACATTTCCCTATAGGGTAGCACAAAGTGCAGTTTTCCTATCAATTGCCTCCATCTAGCTAAGAAATCGGCAAAGCATTCATCCTTATCTTGTTTTAAATTGTATAGGTCTTTAATAGTTACATGCCTCTCGATGTAGGCACTAAATTGATGGACAAATGATTCAACTGTTTCTTCAAAGTTTCTTAAAGAATGAGTGGGCAATTGATAGTACCACTCTAATGCCATTCCACCTAAACTTTTGGGGAACATTTTTAGTAATAGCAAGTCGTCATGCGATATGTCGTGACATGCTATCCTAAACATGCGAAGATGCTCTATGGGATCTTCGGTTCCTTTATATATAGGCAGGAAAAGCATGGGAAAATGTTTAGGGTATGGTTGAGCTACAACTATGGGATCCAAAGGTTGACTACAGATCTCTCGATAATTATACGAGGGACGGTAGGGATCTATCTTGTCCATACGTGAAGCTAATTGTTTCACCATGGCTTCCAGATTACTAGTTTGCCCCCCATATTGGTTTGGTAGGGCATTGACATAAGTGTTATGGGCATATGATGGAGGAACATGCAGGTTAGATGCCATGTTACTGTTGTGTAAAGTATTGGTAGGAAAAGTATTATGGAGGAATTTTGAAGTCGTATTATGTTGTATTCCAGATTGTTGAAAGTTTGTATTTGGCTTAGTTTTAGGTTTCTGTTTACTTAAAGCATTTTGCTCAATAGTTTGGCGGAATAAAGTAGTGAAGGGAATTTTCTTTTGTGCGGGAGTGATTTTAGGTTGAGTAACAGGTTCCTTAGGAGGTTGGGTAACCTGTTGTTTTGACATGCTTTGGGCTATAGTGACCATATCCGTATTGGATGGTCCACCCTTGTCACTTTCTTGATCAATGAAAGACAAGGGATTAGTCTGCATATTGCACATATATTCCATGGCTGCTTGAGTTTTACTAATTTGCCCTTTATCAAGGCGAATTTCCACATTAAGGTCATCAATGTTTTCCATGAGAAATCTCTTGAAATGTTCTCGCATTGTCAAAGGCAATAGTTCCATTTGGAGCTACTCTAGGGGATGAGGATCCATCCTCTTTAACATTTGTTTCTTGTTCCTTATCTTCCCCTAAGTCTTCATCCGATTGACCTAGAGTTTCTCCTTCCGGATTTGAATCTCCAAGAAGGACATTTGGGTTTTCAGTTGTATCTTGTAACCAATCTTCTCCTTCCCCTAAAGTTTCTTTGCCATTCCTAAGTTTAGGCATGGTGCTAAGTTTTGATTTCAGCAAATATATATATATATATATATATATATATATATATATATATATATATATATATATATATATATATATGCAACAAATTAAGAGGTATATATTTACTATATACCTACTATAATATTTGAAATTGAAGTGTTTAAGTTTTTGCTAAGTTTTTTGATTTTTTTTAGTTTTTCTTTAATTTTTTGAAATAATACAATAAAGACAGCAAATAAAACAATAGATGCACGCAATAATAAGACTGAAAGTAAATGAGCTAGTTTTCTATGAATAACTTATGAATATCATTAATAGGTTCGAGTTGTTCAGGGGTCATGAAATGTTCTTCTTCAAATTGAAAGTTTTCTTTTAAGAATTTGATGAAAAGGGCTATGGTAATATTATCTATCTCAGATGCTGGTTGATAGAAGTAAAGCTCGTGGCAATACTCTCGATATAACACAACACGAGGAACTCTATTCCATCTTTCCCTATCTGTAAGAACAACCTCTTGGTCTTCTACAAGGCCTAGGAATTGGTGCACAATGGCTGCGTTCTCGAGGTATTCCTCGAAGGTGAATAATTCTGAAGATACTAAAGCTCTCCTATAGGCTAACCATCTATGGCAGGCTCTCTGAAGTTCATGATAAAAAACTAATTGATGAGGATCCAGGATTCTATCCAAGACTAGCCTCTTAATCTGCTTAAGTTGTGTGGACCTAGATGAGATGATACTAAGTCTCCTGTCAAGTTCGTCCCACAAGGATTGATTTCTACTCGTTTCAGGGATACTAAGGACATAATTAACTTCTATAGCTGCCAATTGATTTTCTACGTTTATAGTAACTGCTAACCTCTTTTTAGGAGCTACCATCTAAACATGACTTTAAACCTTAAATGTTTTAAAATGCATCTAAGTTTTAGTTGTTCTAATTTTTTTTTTTTTTTGTTTTTGTTTTTGTTTTCAAAAGGTTATGATGCATTCACGTCGGGTTCACCAAAATGTATCGCTCCAAATTTTTCGCATCCCTACCTTCAAGCTATAGGATCCGCGCCCGGAAGGAGGATGGGAAAAGGATGTCGTGATACCTCGGACTGAGAGGACTTTGCGAAGGTCCCGCCTCTCAAGGGAGGTGTATTTTGGTGATTTTTCGACGGATGGTGGGTTCACCAGGAAACATTTAGCGGCAGTTTCCACGCCTAGGTTTTGGAATGTGTTTGATGAGTTCGTTTTAACCTTAAGCATTCATATCCTAGGTTTGGCCGAATGAATCTAAATTAAAACTACATGAAAATGCAACTTTCATGAATACAACAAACAGATTTGAAAGCAAAAAACAGAGAATTTTACAGAATGACAATGAAAAATACCTGATCCGGATGTCTACAGAAGATTCTGACGTTTGAAGCCAGTCTGGATCGCCTGTAATCTGACAGAATCGTCTGTAATCTGACAGAATCGTCTGAGACTGACAGATTCGTCCGAGATCTGACGAATTCGTTAGACGAATTCGCCAGAGACCTGCAAGACAGAAAATAGATGCAAAATACAAGAAATTCTATTGTGCTAACAGAGGCAAATTACACCAAATAGCAATATGAATACTGAACAATATTTAAGAACAGAATTTAAAGCCAATTACTGTACTTTAATAGCAGATCATGAACTTAGCATGCAATCTAAGCTAAATGGGTGAACTCCAAATGCAAAATAACATAAAAACTGAATAAATAATCTAATTTACAGAATAAAATGATAGAAACAGAGTTGAGAAAAGCAAACTCCAGGCACTGATTGCCTCGATGTGGGCTGCAGTCGAGATCGTCTCGCATCAGTACGAAATCGTCTCGCATTTGATGGGATCGCCTCCGATCTGAACAGGTTCGTCGACGACGATGGATGCCGGCTCCGGCTGAAAAACAATGATGTACCTGCAATAAAATCGATGTGGAACTAGTGCAAATGCAAGATTAGGATGTTCTAATGTAGAGGGAATCACTTTGCAGAAAATTTCAGCCAGGGGTTGGGGAGGGAAAATCTTAGAGATTAAATAGGCTTAGAGGGAGTAGGTAGGAGGTTGGAGATCATCCCAATTTGGGAGATCTCCAACGGGGGAGGGTCCCAATGGCGCAGACACGCTTCTGCCCAGATTGGAGACCCGTTGGAACAGATTCCAACTATGCAAATTCAGTTTTGCGACAAGATCGTCTGGACGTCCTAGTCCAGACGAAATCGTCAAATCTGGGGCGATATCGTCTGATCGGCGACGATATCGTCAAACGGTCAAAACAACCTCTAAAATTGGCGCGGAAAAGGGGGAAACGGAATACCCGACGGTTAACGGGCGGTTTGGGAGGTTAAATTTGATTTTAAAATTATTTACTAAGGTGAATGTAAATTTTATAATTTTACTGCGCCAATTTTAGGGTGCTACACTTAGCATGTAATATCTGAGTTTCTTAGTGGTAAAAACCACTACTAAGAATAATTTTTCAACATAAGCATATCTTGTTTTGTAACTTACCAATGTCTAACTAATGTAATAAATGGCTTGCTCCTTATGATTCTCATTTTTCTAAGGAAGCATTGTTCCTAATGTAAAATTTTTTGCAGAGACATAGAGATGAAAATGGACTCCTAAACGAGGTGATGTAAGAACTGGTGGTGAAGCCATATATCTCTTTATATCATCAAATACCTCTTGACATTCATTTATCCATGATAATTTTACCCCCTTCTATAGTAAGTGATTGAAAGGCTTGCATTTGTTTGATAGTTATGCAATGAATCATCAGATAGATTGGATCTTTCCTTGTAAACTACGTAACTCTATCAAGTTGATTGGAGGCGACATCTCTATAATGACCTTGATCTTATCAGGGTCCACTTCAATACCTCGTTTGAAGATAATGAATCCTAGAAGTTTTTCTAATGTGGTGCTAAATACGCACTTCTTAGGATTTAACCTTACTTTGTGTTCAAGAAATCGATCAAATACTTTCTTTAGGACTTCAATGTGCTCAAGACGTATCTTTGATTTGGTAGTCAGATCATCCACATAATCCTTAATAATATTATGCATGTAATCATGGAATATGTACATCATGGCATGATGATATGTAGCCCCTACATTTTAAGGCTAAAAGGCATCACCCTGTAACAAAATGTGCCCCAAGGTGTTGTAAATGCCATCTTTTGTTGGTCCTTAGGATTAATTCGAATCTGATTGTATCCTGAGAAATTGTCCACTAGTGAAATTATTTCATGGACTGCTTAGGATTCTAATAATTTATTGATGTTAGGTAGAGGAAAATCATCCTTGGGGTATGCTTTTTTTAGATCATGAAAATCATTGCATACACTTATCCCCCCATTCGGCTTACGAATGGGTACCATGTTAGAGAGCCATTCTAGATAATCAATTGGGATTATGAAATTCATGTCCAGTAGTTTTTGTAGCTCTTCTTTTACAATTAATGCAATTATTGGATGAAGTTTCCTGATATTTTTCTTGAAAGGTTTATCCTCTGGCACCAAAGTAAGGTTGTGGACCACCAAGTTGGGGTCAAGGCTAGGAATGTCTTTGTATGACCACACAAAAATGTTTTTCTTTCTTGTCAAGATGTTGATCATACCTTCTTTCTCTTATGTGGATAAATTATTTTCAATTTTGACAATTTGAGGATTATTTGCATCTTTTCTAAGGTTCACATCTATGGATTCTTCGATTAGCATGTGAGAACATTCCTCTAATTGATGTGTATTTGGGATGAGATGGATATCATCCTACACATTATCAAATATCTTGGAGGTCTCCCCATATACTTCGGTATGAAAAATCAAGGCAGGGGAGGGTGAAGGTTGTTGTAGAATGTAAGCATTTGAATACTGTAGTAACTCTTTGTACAAGATGAAATCGGCAATGGATGGTGGGGATTAAATCCTGTCCGTGGTGATAAGACTAACATCAACTTGAATTGGCTTAACCAAATCATACGGATTATGAAGTAGGGTGAATAAGTCGATAGAAATCATATTGAATTGATGGAAATAAGGTGGTTGTGATTCAATATGTGATGAATCACTCTCTATAGGTTGCAACTTACCTAGTGTTGGCAAATGGGGGTGCTACGAGAGTAGCCAAGGTGGTGGTGGAGGATCTGGATTAGGGCACTCATGCTCTTTATTGAACTAAAATATGGTGTGATCTATGGGAAACATCTTTGTATACCACTCATATTTCTTGATGGGTTCATTTGGAACCACATCGTCTTGGGGACTGTCAAATATTCAAATGATCCAGTCTAAATTTACTTCCATATGTCGAATTCTCCAAAGTATTCATCAGATATATAATCTCAAAAATATTCATTGGATATGTAATCATCTGGCATGTGATTAATCATGAATGTGTGTAATACAATATCTAAAAAAGCCTCATGTAGATGAGGTGTAAATTTAGGGTCCAAGTACTCATTGCCAGTATCATCATAATCATCACATTCTTCACCTTCCTCTTCCTCTTCTTCATACTCAAGAGTGAGTCGTTGAAAGGTTTGGTTAAAGGAAGAGTCTAAGCTAGAAGTTCTATACCCTAGACCAGAGTGATCATGTGATTCTCTATATGCAGGCTCAACAATGTCACGTGGACTCTACTCATGTCGTCCAAGTCCATATCCCTATTAGTTGACCCTGCAAAAATATCGTAAAGGGAAATCTGGGTTGGACATATAATATAAGTTTCCATTAAATTATTGCAAGGGTTCCTCATTGGGAAGAGGTATATCGGATAAAGAATCCACTCCCTCGTATATGAAATTAATTCCGTCTAATCGGTAACCCATTCTATACACTGCACCTATGGCTAAATGTGGGTCACGTGGACAATCATAATCTTTGACTAACTCAATAGATGGTGTAACTGTAACACTCTCAATGATGTACTTTCCAATGCTAGGATTAGTGAGATGTAATGCAACTTGGGCAGGTTGGAATGATGATGGATCATTGGATGAGGGAGGCACTTCAGGGGTGACTTGTAGTTTAGGTGGAGGTGATGGTTCCTTTAACATAGGTGATCCTATCTGTGAGACTATGGGTAGTGATATTTGGGATATATGAGATTGGATGGGATTGTTAGTTTATGGGGTGGGTTGAGTTGTGAATATGAATGGTGTTTGTTAAGTGGGTGGTCTGACTAATGGAGTTGATGGTTGGTTAGCAGGATAATTAGGTGCAGTGGAGAAATAGAATGTGGTGTTTGAGGGATGACTAGAATTAATGCTTTTAGATTCAAAAGTAGGGTCAACTATCGGTAACTCCTCTAGGATGGGGGCTTTTGATGAAGTGATATTAGTGGGAGTGGTTTGGATGATGAGTGGCTAGATGGATAGGTGGGTTTATGGAAGTAACGGCTCATAAGGATTTGAGATCAAGTTGTAGTATTTAAAAGGCTTTGTGTTTGTTAGGATGCAATGTACTTTGCCCTCATGTATATACTTTAGGCATTGGTGCAATGTTGAGGGTACACACTTCATCTCCCTGATCCAGGGGCATCTAAGAAGCATGTTGTGCTACATCATCCCCTCCAATATGTGGAAAAGGACATGTATAGTTTTCACCCCCACAGTGATGGGAATAACAATGTTTCCCATAGTTGAGCATAAGGCATCATTAAATGCCCTTAGGGTGAAGGTGGATGTTGTGATGTGTGAATATGGTATGTTGAGATATTTTATGGTGGGTGTGGTAATGTTATTGATGGAGAAGTCAATATCAATAAGGACTATTTTGAATGACTTTCTATCAAAATGAGCTACTATGTGCAACTGAGGATCCAATAAATCTGATGAAAATTTCTTCTCCTCAAAATCATAAAATGCTATAGAGAGCTTCATGCACTTTTGTACACTCCCCACAAAAGAGTTAAAAGCATTGGGATATTTTCATTGTACTTGGATATATTTTAGGATTTCTATCAATTCTTCTCGATGTGGGCATGATTGTTGTATTAGCTAATAAATAGACAGTTTTGCCGATGCCATTTTCAAATTTTGGGTCAACCAGCTACCTAGGGTGACAATGGGGTGAGATGAATTTCTTAGATTGTGAAATGGTGGAGGTGGAATTGATGGCCTTAGTTGTATGGGGATACTAGGTTGTGTCACTGAATATTGTGTTGTATGATTGCTTGTCTCTTCCCACAGGTGACCACACTGATAGCCCCTATAAAACCTTGGTGTAGTTGAGGCATGTAATTAACTTGGTTGGGAGGAACTGTAGAAGTTGACACTCTCGTTGCCTATTGATTTACCTCATGGTGGGGAAAATGTGTCTTATATATACCGAGGTTCTGATTGGATTGGGCTAGTGGATTATCGACTTTGATTTTTCCCACTTCCAATAAGTCTTTCACAATACCCTTAAACCCATGGCAATATTCGATGTCATGTCCTCTTTGCCTATGATAGATGCAAAATAAGTGCTCTCTATAGCCTTTTGTTTTTGGCTTGCTAGGACCCTCAGGTTTAATCTTCAATAATGTAAAAATTTGTGTTGCATATAACTTTTGAAACACAGATGAATAGGGATCTTGTTATGGTGTGTAGTTATACCTAGTCCTAAAGTGACACTGCTACCTCTCTATAGGTTACGTTTGATTTTGCACCTACTACGGGGGTGGAACCTCTTGATGATTAGATTGTTACAGTTTTTGTTGTTTTTTTTGAGTTTTTTGGATATGTACTTGGGCTTATTTATTTGATTGCGATTGTTGTTCCAAGACTATCTGATTAACCTGAGCAGCCTTAGATTGGTCATGGTTATTACCCTTTTGATTTTTGTTCTACCATTCCTTTTTCTTTGGTTTGATCTTGCCCTCTTGTATTTTTATCTCTTATATCACTTTGGCTTGGGCGAGTGCCTCATCGAATATCCTATACTATTGTAATTATAGTAACAAAGATATGGGCTTGGTACATATCTTTGTAAAAATTATTGTTATTTTTGATATGGGGAGGGTGAATGAAAACTTAATCATAACCTCCCTCCAAAGATTACCAAAATCATGGACCGATTCATCATCGTATTGCTTTAGACTAATCATATTGTTAAATATGGTATTCTTTTCGATATTTAAGGCAAATCATTCCAATAATTGGTCTGCAAGCTGCTCAAAAGGGAAAACACTCTAATGTAGAAAGTGGTTGTACCAATCTTCTGCTTCCCCCCAAGTGTCTAAGTAAATGTGTGTAGCATGAGTGTGTCATTGCTACTAGATCTTGAAGCATGTGTTTAAAAATATTATTACATGCTCTTGGGGGTCCTCTTACCCCTTAAATTTAAGTTTCAACATCTAAAAATCCATCGAATAGGGTGGTGCAGTAATCGAAGCATAGATCGGGTGATTGAGTAGTTGCCTTAATGTTGGCTTCTAATATTACAAACCTAGGGTCTGCATGGTAAGGCTATCAATCTGGATTTGTGGGAACTGGTACTTTGGATCATCCATGGGGTTAAAACCCTGGTTTTTTTTATATTTTTGGTACCAGGGTGTATTGTATGTGGGTTGCGGATGATGAGGTATGCTGGGCTGAAATGTATTATGATATGATAGTTGGTGAAGGTTATGATATGAATGTGGTGATGAATGCATAGTTGTATGTTGACCTAATGAGTTAATATACATATAATATGGTGGATGGGTTGCTATGGTAGTGGTTAGTGGATGAAATACCCAAGATGAATCTTGGTTAAAGTTTTGGGTCTGTTGAGATGTAGGTGGTAGGTTATGCTCAATCCTCTGTAAATGTTGATTAGGTTTAAGGTTAACACTGTGATTAGCATTATAAAAAATCATTTGGTAAAACTAAAAGAAATCCTATTGCATGGCAAGTGTAGATGATGTGGGTACAACCACATATGAGGTGGTTTGCTGGGTTGGTTTTGATACAACCATTGTGGTGGATGTGAGTGGAGGGTCGGTAGCAAAAGGCATTACCACCGAATGAGGGATTATATGATGCATGGAATCTACATGAGCAATAGGTGAGATGGGTGCGGGTATCTGCAAAGCAACTTGAGTTATTATCTTGTACAGGGGATTGGTACAAGTGATGGTCTATGGAGGTAATGTGAGGGATGGTTGGCTAGAATATGATGGGTGGCTAGCGAGGTTCGCAATAGTTAATTCAAAAAGTGGATTTGCAAAGACTTGTCCAAACATCTACGAATGCGTGAAGGTGGAATCTTGATGCAATGATGATATGGTGTAGGATGGGATGGTAAGCGGTGCTAATGATGGAAAAACCATTCCAACCACATTCAGATACATCCTAATGATTTCCATGTTCACAAGCGTGACACGATCATCTATTGGGGTAGGTGGATCACTCCTAGGAGTCTTAGGAATAGTGGTATGTGTAGCCCTATGCATAATTTCTATGTCTAAAATAGGGTCACTACTAAAGGGCCCTAAATTTAGGCTCAAGGAAATAGGAGGAGGTATACTGACTTGCCCTATCATCGAAGTGTTAGAGACCTCACTAGATAGAGATGCTATGGGGGAAGACAACTGAATGTGAAGTAATGTTAAATTTCTAGTCTGACCATAGGTCATTACCATATGCTAATATGCAATTATGTGTGAAATACAAATGCAAGTCTATGTAGGTGAAATAAAAGTACATTGTAATACAACACAAAGAAAATAAACACGCAAGGTTTTTTTTATCCTAAGTTTGCACCAATTTTGATTTGATTTTTTTTTAATTTTTATGTTTTTTTTTGTTTTTGAGGTTTTGAAAAAAAATAAAAAAATATGTGTGCAAAATGTTTCACCCTAAAATGAATCTAGGATTTCACTTGTATACTCATAGCCCACTTGCAGCACTCGCGTGTGCACGTTTCTCCACATTTCCAACCGTGGGTGCGTAGTTCTATCGCTCCTCGATCGGGGGCTTGCGTTCTCTCAGATCCTAAACCATGGATGCATGTTTTTCCAAAAATGAAACTATGGGTGCATGATTTTATACTTACATATCTGAATGTGATAACCCTCAGATATATCGATCCAAGTTCGAATCCATGCACACTTCGAGCTCATGAAACCTATAGATGTAGAAAACATAGATCTATAAATCATTTAAAAGCAAGGCAAAACAAAATGGAACCCTTTAGGGGTCCCACCGTGATTGCCATTTCTGTAGCCAAAGAACTGAACACTTAAATAAAAACACATAAATACAAAAGTATAGACAAAAAATGCTTTTATATTTATCTCTTTTGATATAATTTTACAATTTTTGAATTACCCCAAATATCTTGAGAGCAATGTTACAATGTATATATGTCTTTGTATGGTACAATATTCTTTTGGTGCAATGGATGGTATCTTCCAAGTCTTCAAAAGGGTATGGTGTTTTTCAATCCTTAGCTACAATTTCAAAAGGTGAGTGGGCTTTGGTATCCAGCTTAGGACCACTCCAGCTTCAACAACTTCTCCAATGTACCTGTAACCTACACACACGGGAACCAAAAATGGGGATTAGTAGCATCTATCGATAAGGATGTAAAAACCAATGCTAAATTTAAACCCTAGGTGAATAACCATGTTATGCAAATAACAACAACATATAATAACAAAAGCCTTGCAAGGCAATATTTACTAATCGTAATGTAGTTGTATTCATAGATCTGTGAAACCGTGGGTGTGTGGTGGTAGACTATAAACCATGGGTGCACAATTGTGAAACCATGGATGTGCAGTTTTGACTATGAAACCACGGACTAGCAGTTTGGGTTGCAACATAGGTTACTTCAAAAAATGGGCCTTCAGGATCTGATAATGGATGTTGCTCGTGATCTGCTCAAAGGTCTCGATCAATTTTAGTAGCATGGTGGTGTATTACTTTAGCTCCCTTTGTTTGGTGGGGTTAATTATGCCTTTATAGGCCCCTTAGGGTTTTGGATAGAAAATGGAAGGTGGTAAGACTAGATTGCTAAGTGGCAATTCGAGGCTACCAAATTGAGGGACAGTTTCAATGAGTCACTCAGTGTGCCTCACTTAACTGGGGTGATGTGGCTGCAAGTGGAGTGGTATGTGTAATTCTACCCATGTGAAGGGACAAAGGGGGGAAGAGTGGATGAGATGTGGCAAGGGTATTGGGTGAGGTGTCTAGGACACATGTCTAGTGGGTAGGTAGGGTATCCTAGGGTGATTTTCCAGATTTTATAAATCTATAAAATAGGATAATGTGCATGGTTTTATATCCCTAAATTAGAACTTAGGCATATATCTTATTATGCTGAATTTTTGGGTGGGATTGTAGATGTGGTTTTGTGGGTGCTTAATTTTAGTGTCTACAGCAAATTATTTATTTTATTTACAATAATGTAAACATGAGAATAGTATTTCCACATGAGTTTCTATATGCTTAGGTGTCTTTATAGATACATAGGTTATTTTAATAGTCTATATGTGTTCTATATTACTTATCTAGACTCTACTAAGCTAAGTTTATATTATGCTAAGTTAAGTCTCCTATATTTGGTTGCTATCTTGGCAATATCAACTTGCTTGGTATCTTTGTATTCCGTTGAGATATTTCTAGATAGTTGTTGGTGTAAGATGCCTATATATTATTTGCATTTCAATAAAACATAAATTGGAATTATTTTTCATAACACTAGTATCAGAGCATATGATTTTTAGGGAGTACAAGTTTTATTTTTAGTCTAGTGCATGAGATCAACTTAAAATAAAGTGTTTATTTTAGTAAATATCCAGCGATAAACTAATGAGGGTTTCAGTCAACAATTCAATGTGATTGACTATACTCATAACATACATAAAAGAAGGTCTCTTTTATGTCAAACCCTTCATTCAATATTTATTTGGCTCCTTCTTTAGTATTAGAGATGTCAACCTTGTTTGATGTTTTGGTAGAACTTGTTGGAGAATGATAACTTTAGAATGTTTCTTCTGTAAAGTTTAAAATTTTGTTTGAGTGCCCTTGACTCCCTATTGGAATGAGCTATGGTTAATTTGAATTAAAGTAGAGAGTTTACTTGATTTGTTTAGTATAGACATGTTGTACTCACCAAAATGATTGCATTTTGGGAGGCTCTAGTTCATTGAGTGAAAGATTAGATTAAGCTTGTTGTTATAGTTTTATTATCGATTGGCGACCCTCCCTAGATATTTTGGTTCCATATTTGTTGTATTCTACTAGGAGACATTTTTTTGGCATGTTTCTTCAAATATTGAATATGTCAAGTGGATTATTTTCTTAGTGTCTTGTGGTGAAAGATTGTCATCATTGGTGTTTGACATTATTATCGATGAGCAATAGAATTTCATTACCATCAAACAACTAATAATGTCACTTTCAAGTGACTATAATATCTCCTTTCAACAACTTCAATGTAACCCTTCGATGACTTCAATGTCACCTTTTTTGGTAATGTTATGTCATTTCCTTCAAGTGACATTGGGTTTGTCACCTCTCAATGACTAGAGCCCTAAGACCTTGATGCTATAGAGCCATATCCTTCTGGGTGTGTTAACTTCTTGTAGGGCCATGTTTTTCTAAGGTAAAACCTTAGATTTATTAATAAATAATTAATAATTATTTTAATTAATTAATAAATTAATTAAACTTTAATTAATTATCAACTAATCAAAGAAAATCACCTTAAGCAACAAGTTGATTTGCAATTCATTTCTGAAGTGCAATAAACTACTATTAAATAAGAACTTCTCTTTTCTATATTAAGAAATAAAACACTATTTACTACATAAATTGTTGCTCTATTTAGGTTTTGATAGGAGGACATTTTTTGCAAGACTGCCCAAACTATAGAACTTGTTTCAAGCATATTTCACTCATTTGGACTTGGATTGAGTTAAAATTTTAAGGGTAGATGCCTGACTAACCATAGAAAATCTCCATAAATGTTTAGATAATTTGGAGCAATAGATATCCTATAATAGTCCTATGTGTAAACGAGATTTTTGGCAAGCGACTGTGTGAGGTTTTCATCTAGGTTGATGCAAGAAGCTCCAAAGATACCATCTATAACTTCAAATGTGACTACAATGAGAGGTAGTAAAGTGATAAAGTGAATCAATATATAATTACCACAATAGTCATGCATGGTATGGTGTCTACTGAAAGTAAAGGTGTTGGTTTAGATCTTTATGGTTTTAGGAATGCGAAGACCATAGGGGGTAAGGATCTTTGTGATAAGGGACACATGTACAATGGGTCCCTCTATCAAGACCGTGATTCCTTTCCTTGGTCTTAAGCTGAGAAATTAAAAGGTTTTGTTGTTAGGAACCTAGTTCCTAGCAGTTGGATATCAATGCAAAACACATGGAAATGAATGCAACAAGTGAACTTATCGGTTACCTTTATTAGAATCGTTGTTTCAATTAGAGGTTTCCCTACCAAATTCTCTCAAAGATATGTAACTAATAATGTTCTTCAATGCCCTTAATGACATCTTTGTGAATGCATATATAAGCTATCTAATGGTTATGAGTGAAAATACATGATGGTCTATTAATAAATATGTGATATTAGTTATGTATTATAAGTTAGAATTAGGATCCTAACAAGCCACCCCTCTTTCTAAAAATATTAATGTTCAGATTTATTTCATGGGATGATTTTTGAGGGATGCTTTTCGTAGGACTGCCCAAAATATTGAACTTGTTTCGGCCATATTTCACTCATACAAACTTGGATTGAGTTGAAAGTTTGAGGGTAGATGGTTGAAAAACTCTAGAACATCTCCACAAAATTTAAGAGTATTTGGAGCAAAAAATCCTAGCATATACCTATGTGTGAATGAACTTTTTGGCAAGCAGTTATGTGAGGGTTTCATCTAGGTTGAGTGCAAGCAGCTCCATATGTTGGTTTTCGGGACCTTCGAGCCCTAGAGGCAAATATTTTGGTGGTTTATACTCAAGATTTTAGTAGGATATGTTGCAGGGGATCCAATATGGGTTAGAAATTTATCTTTCAATAGATCATATCATGAACTTGAGTGACAACGGCTTCCAATTTGCTACACAAAATAAAGGGGAAAACCATACCTTTCCATGATGTCTAGGGCAAGGATTAAAGAGATCACAAATCCTGATAAAAAATGGCTTAGATCTCAAGTGAATCTGGTGCTAACGTGCACCCACAAAATAAATATACTATGAAAATCCTTGTCAAGGGTAAGAATTTCAAATACTCGGTCCAAAAAATGAATTTTAGGGATGCCCTTCATGGCGGATAGCCTTAGCCCAATGCTAATATTAATCTTAGGGCTTTCCATAAACCTCTAAGAATACCTAATATTGATCCCAAGAAAATAGAGTCAAGATGTCTTAAAGAAACTAATAGAACTCCTATTGTTAAGCTTGATATGGGTAACATTTATATTGGTATTGAAGATCTAGAAAAAAGAGGACTAATTTTTCGGTTCGTGGGTTTTCGTCTGAGCCTATCTGCTTTCAAATTTTGGGTTGCAAAAAGCTAGAAAACTAAAGGTGAGTTACAAATCTCTATTTATCCAAATGGTTATTTTCTTGTTTTATTTGCTAATAATGAATATGGAGAGAAATATTTTCAAGGGGTTCCCTGGTTCTTTGGAAGGGTAGGGATTTTCATGGAGCCCTGGCATACTAAATTTAAATCCAAAGAAGAGATGCCTTCTACAGCTCTCATATGGGTTAGAATCTTTGGCCTCCCTATTTAATTTTGGAATCCTACTATTTTTTCTTCAATTGGAAAATCTTTAGGAACTTTTATGATGACTACTGATTGTACTTAAAAATTTTAACATATTATTTATGCTCGAATTTGTGTTTTAATGTATTTTGACAAACCCCTACCTAAAAAGATCACTTTACAATTTCGGGAAGGCTCTTGGGAGAAAGTAGTGGACTATGATAACATTAGTTTTCATTGTAGAGTTTGCCATGAGTATGGTCATTTGGCTAGTACTTGCCCAAATAAAATTCTTGATCAAAAGAAAGAAGATATAAACTCAATAGGTTTCCAAATGCCTAAGAAAAAGAACACTCAGAAAAAACCAGTTATGAAGGATCAATCAAAGTCACCTGCTAATATATTTGAAATCCTTTCCACAAATGATGTCCCAAGTGAGGAAGATAAAATAAAGGAAACAAAAACCTTAGAAACACAATTTAAATATGAAAAGAAGAACTCAGAGACAAACCAATAAATCAAAGGGTTTCAACAAAAAAATGGAGAAAATTTACACAAGAAAAACAATCTTTTAAATGTCAAAACTTCAAATAATACAGGTCTCAATATAGACTCTGTTGAACCCTTTGGTAAAATTTTGTCTATGTACGAGCATTATTCAAGGTTAGAAACCATATCAGATTCAATTAGAGTAAGTCAAGAAACAAGGAAAAAAATTGAAGATGGATTTTAATCAAAAGGTAGGTCGCAAGACCAATCAATATCATATGGTAAAAGAAGGTGAAAATCTTGTAGAGGAAGGTAAGATTAATGCCCTTCCCAAATTTTTTAGCCCTAGTATAAATTAATATCATCACTTGGAATATTAGAGGACTCAAAGGGATTCTTTCAAAACAAAATAAAATTAGAAGAATGATTAAGATAAATCATCCACATCTTGTTTTCCTTCAAGAAACAAAGATGTCAATAGAGGATATGGACTCAATTGCTAGTAAAATTTGGCCAACTGAAAAAGTGGTTTCCCTCAATTCCCAGGGGACTTCTGGTGTCATTGCTTATATTTGGGAGTCAAAAGAGGTAGTTATTCACCATATGGTTTGCAATTGGGGTCTTTTAGTTGTAGCTATTCAAAGTAGACATTCCAACCAAATTATGCTCTACATTACTATTTATGCTTCGACTAATTTGGAGGAAAAAAGAAGACAGTGGAAGGGTATAAATTATATTATCTCTCATTTTCTTGAATCTTGGATCTTGATCGGAGGAGATTTCAATACCATTCTCTATCTGTATATGAGAAAATGAGGGGAAATAGAAATTTGGACAAAAACAATGACCTCATGAGAAAATATATTGCAAACCTCCATCTTGTGGACATCCAACCAGATAATGGACTTATGACTTGGTCTAATAGAAGGTAAGGTTTAGCTTGTATAATGGAGATATTTGATATGTTTTTGCTCTTTGAAAATTTCTTAATCCATGGTCACATTACTAAAGAAAAGACTCTTAACAATGTTGGTTTGGATCACTAGTCAGTCATGGTGAAAATATGGAAAACCAATGTGAGTTTCTCTCCTTTTTTTTAATTAATGTGGCTCAGAGATAGTTCCTTTAGACCTCATGTGCAAAAATGGTGGAAGGAAGTATGCCTAGGTATGGTACTAAGATGTTTTGTTTTTCCAAAAGACTACAATACATAAAATCCAAAATCGAGACTTGAAACTGGAAGGAGGTTGGGGATGTTCATAAAACAAACATGAAGTTGTTGCTCAACTTAAAAATTTGAATAAGAAAATCCATTTAGATGGCCTCATAGATAGTAGAAGTGCAGATGAAATTAAAATCACAACTCGGTTAAAGGAATGGGAAAAAGAGAAGGAACTCTTATGGAAGCAAAAATCTATAATTCAATGGCTCAAAGAAGGATATCGAAACACAAATTTCTTCCACAAATATATTCTAGCTCGAATATCTCCCAACTTTATTTTTTCCCTACAATCATATTTTGGAGATGTTTTCTACACTTGGGATGGCATGAACTCTATTGTTGTCGATTACTTTTCCAATATTTTTGTTGCTACTCCTCTTGACTCAGCTTCTCAAAAAAATGTTCTTCAAGTAATCCCTTCTCTTATCACTTCTGAGGAGAACTCTATTTTGACTGCTCCTGTTACTATCAATGAGCTTCAATAGGTAGTTTTTAAAATACAAAAAGGTAAAACCCCAAGTCCTGGTGGTTTTCCCATTGAGTTATACCAAGAGTTATGGGATATCCTTCATGATGATTTATTAGAGGTGGTGGAAGAAGCCAAGAAAGCCAAATAAATTTTGAAGGTTATCAATAAAAATTATTTTACTCTTGTTCCAAAAGCTCAAGAGGTTGATCATATCTCAGCTTTTAGACCTATTACTTTATGTAATGTTCTTCTCAAAATCATTACTAAGATCATGGAAAAAAGGTTAAAGCCTATTTTGCATAATATTATTTCCCCTGAACAAGGGGGTTATGTGGAAGGGCATAAAATAGTAGATGAGATAGTTCTTGCTCAAGAAGCCATCCATTCCATAGATATGCAAAAATATCCTTCCATGTTCATTCGGTTAGACTATCCAAAGCTTATGACATAGTGGATTGGCACTTCCTTATCAAATTTTAGAGGCAATTTGGTTTCTCTTAGGATTGTATGGATTGGATTATGGGATGTATCTCTTCAGTTTCCTACTTATTTCTTACCAATGGTAGGCCTTCTCAGTTGTTCCCAGCTTCTAGAGGTATTAGGAAAGGTGACCTGATATATCCTTATTTATTCATCATTCTTGTTGAATACTTGGGTAGGACTATAACCAAGAAGGGATAAAACAAAACCCTTGAGGGAGTTACCATTGCTCATGGAGCTAGACCTATCTCTCATATTCAATTTTTTGATGAATCTACTCTTTTAGGTAAAGCTACAGTTAAGGAAGATTCTAATATTAAGCAAATCATTAGTTGTTTTTCTAAGGCTACTGGGCAATTGATCAATGAATAAAAATCTAAAGTCATTTTCTTTTACTGCTCTACCAAATAGGAATCCATGGTCTTGGATAAATTAATATATAAGAAGACCTCCCTTCCGATCACTTATTTAGGTATTCCCATAAATATTCAAAGGCAGAAAAAAATATTAGAATTGGTTGTTGGACAAAGTCAAGAAGAAAATTGGAAACTAGACCAACAGGTGGCTTTCTTCTTGGGGTAGAATCATATTGGTAAAATCAGTCCTTCAAGCTATTCATATTTATGTTTCTTTTATGTTGAATATCCCAAAGGTTGTTCTTCGTGAACTAGATCAAATTAGTCATCGCTTCCTCTGGATTGGTACTAAGGAGAAAATAAAATGGGCCTTGGTGAAATGGGACACTTAATGTCCTCATAAGAATGAAAGGGGGTTAGGATTCTAATATTCTATTAATAAAAAGAAAGCTTTAGTTTCTAAATTATATTGGAGGATGTTGCATAACCCCAATGCTCTTTGGGATAATAATATTTGTGCTAAATATGCTAAGAACAAAAGTCCTGAAGACCTTGTTCACTATCAATTGCCTACCAAAGGTTCTCCCATTTTATTAGTTCTTAAGACGGTGAGGATTTTATAAAGAAAATTTTATTTTGGATCATTCATAACGGTCAACAGGTAAATTTTTGGAATGATTCATGGGATGGTCACAATCCTTTGATAACCCAATTTCCCGATTGTAGGCCTTGGATGGAGGAGCTTCATTGAGCTAACTGGATAAAGGTGGCTAATTACTGTAGGTACCATACTGGTAATTCAAAGGTTGGTAGATATTGGATCCCTATTGAGGATTGGCCTATTAAAATACCAGAAAGGCAAAGACAAGCTATCCAAGACATCCTTCATATGATATCTCTCTATTGGTCCCATGAAAAATATTGTTTTGGATGGAACAACACTACTAAGGGTGAGTATTCAGTTGCTCAAGGTTATTTGACCTTATGCCATAATAATCCCAACCAATAATTTGACACCTTTTCTCAGTTATGGGCTCAAAAGCTCTGGCCTAAGGTAAGGTTCTTTACTTGGCTTTTATTGCATCGTAGGGTGCTTAATGGTTTGAAACTTATGAAGTATGGTTTTCATGGCCCTTTTAGATGTGAAATGTGTGGAGAGAATGTAGAAACTCTCAGCCATCTTTTTATTGAGTGTACTTTAGCCTCTAAGCTATGTAGGAGAATTACCACTTTACTTTGCTTATAGTGGTCAAATATTTTTACTTTTGAACAACTTTGGAGGGATTGGCCTAAACAAGAGGGTGTTGATCATTTTATTAGGTAGTTAGTTTGGATGGTTTCTACCATTCTAATTTGGAATATCTGGAATGAAAGGAACATCAAAGTTTTTAATCAAAATAGGAAGGATATACACTATATTTGGCAAAAGACCATTATCAACTTAGTTGAATCAGTCCAAAAATTTCTTAATCACCCTCAAAACTCCCACCAAAATGGGATCAAGTGATGCAAATATTGAAGATTAAATATTCTAAGGGCAACCAATTTAAATGGAATGTGAGTAATTGTAAGATGGATAGGACAAGAAATTGGCAACCTCCTCCTAAGGATTTTGGAAAAGTCAATACTAATGGAACCTCTAGAGGGAACCCTAGAAAAGCTAGTGCAGGAGGAATTGGTACAATTTTAGATGACTACCTAGTTTTTATTTTTGCTGAGAATTTGGGTATTCTTTCCAATAAACTTTGTTGAGGGATATGGTATCCTCAGACACCTTCAAGATGCTACTAAGGTTGGATGGGAAAAGGTGCTATTTGAGTCTGACTCTCAACTCATAATTAATATTTTTAAGACTCCTAAGAATCATAAGGTTAATTAGAGAATAAAAAGAATTATTGAGAAGATTTAATTAATCCAGATGGGATTTTTGAAAGTTTATTACAATCATGTGGCTAGATGGATAGGTGGGTTGATGTAATTAAAGTATCATAAGTATTGGAGATCAAGTTGCAGTATTTAAAAGGTTCTGTGACTATTGGGATGCAATGTACTTTGTCCTCATGTACATACTTTAGGTATTGGTGCAATGTTGAGGGCACACACTTCATCTCCATGATTTAGGGGAATCCAAGAAGTATGTTTTTCTGCATCACCCCCTCCAAGATGTGGAAAAGGACATGTATAGTTTTCACCCCCATGGTGACGGGAAGAAATTTTTTTCCCACATTTGAGAATAAGGTGTCATTAAAGTCCCTTAGGGTGAAGGTGGATGTTGTGATGTGTGAATATGGTATTTTGAGATGTTTTATGGTGGGTGTGGTAATGATATTGATGGAGGAGTCGATATCAATAAGGAATATTTTGAATGAATTTCTATCAATATGAGCTACTATGTGCAATAGAGGATCCAGTAAATGTGATGAAACTTTTTTCTCCTTGAAATCATAAATTGCTATCGAGGTATCCATACACGTTTTTACACTCCCCACGAAAGAATTGAAAGCATTTGGATCTTCTAATTATACTTGGATATGTTTTAGGATTGCCATAAATGCTTCTCGATATGGGGGTGATTGTTGTATTAGCTCATAAATTGATAGTTTTTATGATGCCATTTTCAAACTTTGGGTCAATCGACTGCCTAGGGTGACAATGGATGAGATGGATTTCTTGGATTGTGAAATGGTGCAGGTGGAATTGATGGCCCTAGTTGTATGGGGATACTAGGTTGTGTTGTTGAAGCTTGTTTTGTGTGATTTACTTGTCTCTACCCATGGGTGACCACACTGATATCCCCTACAAAACTTTGGTGGAGTTGAGACACGTAATTGACTTGGTTGAGAGGAACTTAGAAGTTGATGCTCTCATTTCTTGTTGATTTACCTCATTGTGGGGAAAAGGTGTCTGATATATACCAAGGATCTGATTGGATTAGGCTAGTGGATTATCGAATTTGATCTTTCTCACTTCAAATAAGTCTTGCACAATACCCTTAAACCCATGGCAAGATTCGATCATGTCCTCTTTTCCTGTGATAGATGCAAAATAAGTACTCTCTATATACTTTTTTCTTCAGCTTGCTAGGGTCCTCGGGTTTAATTTCCAGTAATGTAAATATTTGTATCGCATACAACTTCTAAAACATAGATGAATAGGGCTCTTGTAATGGTGTTTAGTTACGCCTAGGCCCAAAGTGATTATGATGCCACTCTGTAGGTTGCATTTGATTTTGCACCTACTATGTGGGTGGAACCGCTTGATAATTCGATTGTTGCAGTTGTTGTTGTTGGGATTATTGGATATGTACTTGGACTTGTTGATTTGACTATGATGGTTGGCCCAAGACTATCTAATTAACCTAAGCGGCCTTGGACTGATCGTGGTTATTCCCCTTTTGATTTTTGTTCTACCAATCCTTTTTCTTTGGCTTGATCTCGTCCTCTTGGATTTTTATCTCTTCTATCACTTTGGCTTGGACGAGTGCCTCATAGAATGTTCCATACTACTACAATTTCAATAAAAAATAGATGGGCTTAGCACAACTCTTTTTAAATATTCTTGTTATTTTTGACATGGGGAGGGTGAATGGAAACTTTATCATAACTGCCCTCCAACAGTTACCTAAATTATGGACCGATTTGTCATAATATTGCTTTAGAATAATTAGATAGGTCAATGTGGTGTTCTTTCGGATATTTAGGGTAAATCATTCCAATAATTGGTTCGCAAGTTATTCAAAAGTGAAAACACTATAATGGGGTAAGTGGTTGTACCAATCTTGGGATTCCCCCCTAAGTTTCTAAGGAAATGTGTGTAGCATGAGTACATCATTACTGCTGATTCTAAAGCATGTGTTTACAAACCTTGTTACATACTCTCGGGGGTCCTCTTCCCCCTTAAATTCAAGTTTCAACATCTAAAAAAATGTTGGATAGGGTGATGCAAGCACCAAAGCATGGATCAGTTGATTGAGTAGTTGCCTTAATATTGTCTTCTGATATTGCAAACCTAGGGATTGCATGGCAAGGCTATCAATCTGGCTTTGCAGGAGCTAGTACTTTGGATCATCCATGGGGTTAAAACCTTGGTTTGTTTGATATTGTTGGTATCGAGGTGCATTGTATATGGGTTGTGGATGATGAGGGATGTTGGGCTGAAATGTATGATGATATGATAGTTGGTGAAGTTTCTGATATGGATGCAGTGATGAAGGCATTGATGTTGACCTAACGAGTTAACATACATATTATGCGGTGTATGGGTTTCTATGGTAGTGGTTGGTGGAAGCAATGCCTAAGATGGATCCTGGATAAAGGTTTGGGTTTGATGAGATGTATATGGTAGGTTATTCTCTATCCTCTATAAATTTTGATTAGGATCAGGGTTAATGCTATGATTGACATTATAATAAATCATCTTTTGCAACTGAAAGAATGCTTACTACATGGCAAGTGTAGATGATGTGGGCACAACCACATATGAGGTGGTTGTATGGGTTGGCTATGAGATAACCATGGTATTGGATGTGAGTGGAGAGTAGGTAGCAAAAGGTATTGCCATTGAATGAGGGGTGATATGATGCATGGAACCTATAGGAGCGGTAGGCAAGATGGATGCGGGTATCTGCAAAGCAACTTGAGTTGTTGCCTCATATAGGGGATTGGTACAAGTGATGGTCTTATCAGGAAATGTGAGGGGTGGTTGGCTAGAAGATGATGGTGGCTAGCCAGGGTCGTATTAGTCAAGTCAAAAATTATATTTGTAAAGACTTGTCCAAACTATTGTATATGGGTGAAGGTGGACTCTTAAAGTAATTACGGTATGGTACGAGATGGTATGGTAAGCAGTGCTAATGATAGAAAAACCATTCCAACCATATTCAGATACATTCTAATAGTGTCCATGTCCACAAGCATGATACGACCATCTATCGAGGTAGGTGACTCATTCCTAGGAGTCTCAAGAATAGTGGTATGTGTAACCCTATGCATAATATCTATGTCTAAAATTGGGGAACTACTAGAGGGCCCTAAATTTAGGCTCTAGGACATAGGAGGAGGCATACTGACTTGCCCTACTAGCAAATTTTTAGGGACCTCACTAGACTAATATGCCATGGGGGAAGACAACTAACTCTGAAGTAATGCTAACTTTCTGGCCTGACCATGGGTCATTACCATACGCTAATATGCAATGATGTGTGAAATATAAATGCAAGTCTATGTAGATGAAATGAAAGTACAATGCAATACAACACACAAAGAAAATAAACATGTAATGTTATTGATCCTAAGTTTGCACCAGTTTTGATTTGATTTTTTTTATTTTGAGTTTTTTTTTTTTAAGTTTTTGGGGTTTTAAAAAAAAGAAAAAAATGCATGTGCAAAATGTTTCACCCTAAAATAAATCTAGGATTTCACCTATATACTCGTAGCCGATGCCTGGTGATGAAGTACAGGTCACGTTTTCCCACAAAAGTATGGAGATGAAGCCCATACCCAATCAAGGAGCACAAGTCCTACCAGTCCTCACCCACTCTCACTTGGTCAGCTTTATACCCTCCAAAGATTAATACATGTAAATTTTCCAAGCTATGGACGGTTGTTTGAGCCAACCTTGGTCAAAAATAGGGTAATAATATTTGTGGTTTGGTGATGAAATACAAACCTAGTTGTGATGAAATCCAGCCATTTTCCAAAATTTAAGTGAGTGTGTGAGGTTTGTTTAATTTATTGTGAGATGCAAAATTTACATACAATTATGATTTTATACCTAATGCAAAAATGTAGGAAATAGATAATAGCAACAAAATGGATCAGGGTCTAAAATTTTATTTTGAGCAATACTTTTGGCAACTTCTGTTAACAAAGGCCAATTGCGAGTGCACGATTTGTTCTGGTAAATCGTGGGTGCACGGTTTGCCAACCATAGGAATGCATTTGGGATATCCCAACTACGGTTTCACAAGTCCAACTATGCAATAGAAATTGACAAATCTAGCCTAATACCTAAAAAAGATGCCCAAATTATCACTAACTAGGCAGTGCAACATGATATGTTCCTACTATGAAAAATGTAGATCCTCTTAGTTTTCCTATTTTATGTTTGGATGAATGCAAATATAAGTATGTCTACCCTAGGACCTAAATGCAAACAAGGGCACACAGGATGAAGACCTCTAATATATCCTAGATGTATACTAGAACCAAAAAATAGAAAAAGAAAAAGAGGATAGGGGTGCATACATCTTATCCTTTCATTGCTCTTTCTAGCTTTTAACTGTAGAGGTTCACGGTTCCCCAGTGCAGCAACCACGTGTGAATGTTTCTCCAGATCTCCAACCATGGGTGTGCGGTTCTATCACTCCTCAATCGCGGGTTCGCATTATCTTGGATCCTAAACCATGAATGCATGTTTTCCCAAAAGTGAAATCGTGCGTGCGTGATTTTACATTTACAGATTTGAATGTGATAACCCTCAGATCTACTGACCCGAGTTTGAATCCATGCATGCTTTGAGCTCCTAAAACCTATAGATGCAAAAAATACATATCTATAAATCATTTAAAAGTAAGGTAAAAAAAATGAAACCCTTTGGGGGTTCCACTGTGATTGCCATTTCTATAGCCAAATAATTGAACACTTAAATAAAAATACATAGATACAAAAGTATATACAAAATCGCTTTTATATTGATCTCTTTTGATACAATTTTAAAATTACCCCAAGTATCTTGGAAGCAATGTTACAATGTGCATATTTTTGTATGGTACAATCTTCTTTTGGTGCAATGGACAGTGTCTTCCAAGTCTTTAATAGGGTATGGTGTTCTTCAGTCCTCAGCTACAACTTCAAAAGGTGAGTGGGCTTTGGTATCCAACTCGGGACCACTCTAGCTTTAGTAACTTCTCCAATGTACCTGTAACCTACACACACTAGAACCAACAAAGGGGATCAGTAGAACCTATAGATAAGGATGTAAAAACCAATGCTAAATTGAAACCCTAAGAAAATAACCATGTAATGCAAATAACATCAGCATATAACAACAAAATCCTTGCAAAGCATGATTTATCGATCGTAGTGTAGTCGTATTCGTAGATCTGTGAAATCACAGGTATGCGATGGCAGACTATAAACCATGGGTGCATGATTGTGAAACCATGGATGCACGATTTTGATTGTAAAACCATGGACTAGCAATTTGGGCTGAAACATAGGTTGCTTCAAAAAATGGGTCTTCGAGATCTAATAATGGATGTTGCTCATGATTTGCTTAGAGGTATCAACTAGATTCAGTAGCCTGGTGGTTTATGACTTCAACTCCCTTTATTTGGTGGGGGTAAGGGTGCCTTTATAGGCCCCTTAGGGGTTTTTAGGGAAAATAGAAGGTGGTAAGCCTAGATTACCAAGTGGTAATTCTAGGCTGCCAAATGGATGGATAGTTTCAGTGAGTCACTCGGTGTGCCTCACTTAACTGGGTTGATGTGGCTGCAAGTGGAGTGGTATGTGGAATTCTACCCCATGTGAAGGGACAAAGGGGATAAGAGTAGATGAGATGTGGCAAGGGTTTTGGATGAGGTGTCTAGAACACATGTCTAGTGGGTAGGTAGGGTATCCTAGGATGATTTTCCAAATTTTATAAATCTGGAAAATAGGATAATGTGCAGGGTTTTATATCCCTAAGTCATAACTTAGGCATATATTTTATTATGCTGAATTTTGGGGTGGGATGGCAGATGTGGTTTTGTGGGTGCTGAATTTTGGTGTTTATAGGTAAATTATTTATTTTATTTTCAATAATGTAAACATGAGAATAGTATTCCCACATGAGTTTCTATATTCTTAGCTATATTTCTAGATACATAGGTTATTTTAATAGTCTAGATGTGTTCTAGATAACTTATCTAGCCTCTACTAAGTTAATTTTATATTATGCTAAGTTAAGTCTCCTAAATATGGTTGCTATCTTGGAAATATCAACTTGCTTGGTATATTTGGCCTCCATTGAGATATTTCTAGATAGTTGTTGGTGTAATATGGCTATATATTATTTGCATTTTAATAAAACATCAATTGGATTTAGTTTTCATATCACTAGTATCAGAGAACAATATTTTTTATGAGCGATTGTGCGACGGTTTCATCTAGGTTGATGCAAGCAGCTCCAAATATTGCATCTGTGACTTCGACTGTGACTTCGAATATGACTACGATGAGAGGCGAAAAAGTGATAAGGTGAATCAGGATGTAATTCCCACAATGGTTATGCACAGTACGATATATGTTGACACTGAAGGTGTTGGTTCAAATACTGATGGTTTTAGGAACACAAAGACCATAAGGGGTAAGGATCCTCCTGATAAGGGACACATGTACAATGGGTCTCTCTATCAAGACTGTGATTCCTCTCCTCGGTTTTATGTTGATAAATTAAAAGGGTTTGTTGTTAGGAACCTGGTTCCTAGCAATTGGATATCAATGCAAAATAAATGGAAATTAATGCAGTAAGTGAACTTATCAATCACCTTTGTTAGAATCATTGTTTCAATTGGAGTTTTCCCTGCCAAATGCTCTCAAAGAGATGTAAATAATAATGTTCGATGCCCTTAATTACATCTTTTTGAATGCAGATATAAGCTATATAATGGTTATGAGTGAAAACACATGATGGTCTATTAATAAGTAAGTAATATTAGTTATGTAATATAAGTTAGGATTAGGATACTAACAAACCACCCCTCTTAAAAAGAGATTTATCCTCAAATCAATACTTAGGAAATATATTCAAACTTTCTAGAAAGGGAATTGATAGCCATGTTATCTTTTCCTTTTTTGTATACGATCTCATAATCATATCCGAGCAGTTTTGTAACCCACTTGTGTTTCTCGAGAGTGGTTATGCATTGCTCGATAAAATATTTTAGGCTATGGTGGTCCATGCGAATAATGAAATGTTGCCCTATAAGGTAAGGTCTCCAATGTTGAATGGCATGAAGAACAACTAGCATCTCTTTTTTGTATGTGGAACGAGTTAAATTCTTTGGAGAAAAAGCCTTGCTAGTAAAAGCCAAGGGTCTTTCATTTTGCATTAGCACGACTCCTATTCCTACTCCTGAAGCATCGCTCTCAATAATAAATGGTTGGGAAAAATCTAGCATGGCTAAGACAAGGGTGGTACACATTGCATTCTTTAAGGTAATAAAGGCATCTTTAGCTTTGGAAGACCAAAGGAAAGCATTTTTCTTGAGTAGTGTTGTTAAAGGGGCTATGATTTTTCCATAATTTTTGATAAATTTGTGATAGTACCCTGTTAGTCCTAAAAAACCAAGCAAGCCTTTTAAGGTTTTTGGTATGAAAAAAAATTTCACATCCTTAATCTTGCAAGGGTCCACCTTAACTCCTTTAGATAAAATATGCCTGAGATATTCAATTTCTTGTTTTCCAAAAGAGCATTTTGATCTTTTGGCATATAATTGGTTATCCTCCAAAGTTTTTAATGCTTGGTCGATATGGTGTAAGTGCTCTTCCCATGTTTTTTTGTAAATCAAAATATCATCAAAGAAAACTAAAATAAACTTTCAAAGGAAGGGATGGAATACCTTGTTCATTAAACTTTGAAATGTAGAAGGAGCATTAGTAAGGCCGAATGACATAACCATGAATTCATAATGCCCTTCATGAGTGCAAAAGACAGTTTTTGGAATATCACTTTCCTTAACTTAAATTTAGTGGTAGCCTAATCGTAAGTCTAATTTGGAAAAATATGTGTCCCCATGAAGTTCATATAATAATTCGTCGATGACGGGAATAGGGAATTTATCTTTGATGGTTATTTTATTAAGGGTGCAAAAATCAACACATGGGCACCATGACCCATACTTTTTTTGAACTAATATCACATGAGAAGAGTAAGGACTCATGTTGGGTCTAATAACCCCTCCTTTAAGTAATTCTTGTACTAGTTTTTCTACTTTTATCTTTTGTAGATATGGATATTGGTAAGGCTGAATATAAGGAGGTTGGTGCCCTAGAATAAGTTGAATGGTATGATCATGGCTTCGTTGAGGAGGTAATCCATTTGATTTTTTAAATACCTTGTCATGGCATGCTAGGTGTTATTGATTTTTCTTCATTTGTTGGTTGAATGGAGAACAATTGTGTCATCATACCTTTGCCTCATTTTTGAATAAGATTTTCCATTCTATGAGAACTTACTACTTGATAAGGGCCTGATTTTAATCCCTTGATAGTGTATGTTTGATATTTTTGTGTGAATTTCATCCATATTTCTTCAAAATCTCATTGGATAGTGCCTAGTGTTATTAACCATTGTACTTCTAAAATGATATCACATGCTCCTAGTGGTAGTGCATACATATCATACATATCAGTATTTATGTTATAATCACCCATAGTGAGTTTAACATTTTGATACTTTCCTATGCATGCAATACGTCCCCCGTTTCCAATCATCACTTCAAAATTATTGCAAGGATGTATAAAGAAATAGGCTTATTTTACCACTCTTGGATCTATAAAATTGTGTGTGCTTCTAGAGTCTAGAAGCACAATGAGGTTTTGTTTCTTAAAGTAACTTTTGAACTTCATAGTTTGTAGAGCTAAGAACCTAATGAGGGTATTAAAGGATATCTTGGGTGCTTTATCCGTGTCATCTTCTGGAGTATCGGCCATTACTTCTACCTCAATGTCATCTTTGTCATTTGAATTACCTTGGTCAAGTGTATTTAAAATATAAAGTTTAGGAGTAATACACTTGTGGTTTGGAACAAATTTTTCATCACAGTGAAAACGAAGCCCTTTTTCTCTTCTTTCTTTCATTTCTTTAGGGCTCATACATTTAATAGGTAGGGCCCTAATAGGTTTTGTGGTTGTGTATGTATTTTATGGTCTTTATATAGGGGGTCTTCCCACTTGGCATTGGTTATTTAATTTCTCTTCTGCCAATTTGATGCAGGAGCATCCCGGGCAGCACAGCAATCTTGCATCACCGAAAAGAAAAAAACAAAAATTCAAAGTTTGCAAATTTTGCTAAGTATAAAATTGGTCGCGATATCGCGACACAAATGTCGTCGCGATATCGCGACGTATTTTGAGAACCGTGGCAAGCGCAAATAATGGTCGCGATATCGCGACACAAATGTCGTCGCGATATCGCGACGTATTTTAGAACCATGGCAAGCGCAAATAATGGTCGCGATATCGCGACACCAAAGTTGTCGCGATATCGCGACACTTTGGCGCGAAGTCACAAGCCACAAAAGTGTCGCGATATCGCGACACTTTGGCAGCCGAAGTCACAAGCCACAAAAGTGTCACGATATCGTGACACTTTGGCAACCGAAGTCACAAGTCACAGAAGTGTCGCGATATCGCGACACTTTGGCGGAAGTCACAAGCAGAAGTGTCGCGATATCGCGACACTTTGGCCACCAAAGCCAAAACACAAAGAAGTGTCGCGATATCGCGACACATTGGCGAACAAAGCCAAAGAACAAAGAAGTGTCGCGATATCGCGACACTTTGGCAAGCAAAGCCACAAGTCGAAGAAGTGTCGCGATATCGCGACATGTCGCGTTTTCGCGACCTTGCTAAAGAAGGAGAAGACGGGTTTTTCGCGGACTGTTGCAGACGACAGGTGGCGATTCCAGAAGCCGTTAAGGCAGTTCCAAGTGGCAGTTCCAGAGGCCGTTAAGGCCGTTCCAAGTGGCAATTTTAGAGGCCGTTAAGGCCGTTCCATATGGCAGTTCCAGAAGCCGTTAAGACGGTTACGAACGACGGTGCAGCACGAAGCCTGGATTATAAAAGGGATTTTTTTGAAGGATTGAGGAGGTGGGGGGAAGAGACGAAGGCTGCGGCTGTATTTGACATTCAAAGCACTGTGTATTTATTTTCATAGTCTTTATTTGTAAAAGCTTCCATGCTTCGAAATAATAAAACTGCGTCTTTCAAATAAAATTGCGTCATTTTATTTGTGATTAATTTGGCTCTCCATCAAGTGGTATCAGAGCAGTAAGATTTTGAGTGTGTTGAGCAGAGCGCCGAACGTGAGGCAGCTCGCACCAGGATCTGGGGTTACGGGTTTCTGAGAAACTGTGAGACAGAATGCCGTCGCGAAGAAATCGTGGTCTTTGGAAGGAACGTGGTTCCTGAAGGAGACTTCCGTGCATTGCAGAGACAAGTGTTGGCATTGCAGGAAGAATTGCGCAGAGGAGTAGAGCCAAGAGGAGAAGATCGTAGCGATGATGACGGAGTTGAAGACCCGTCTGAAGAGGAAGAAGAAGAAATGAGTGCCGTAGAGTCTCGAATGATTAAAGCCATTTCGTAGATTGGGAAAAGGCCAAAGATTGACGTTTCTACGTATTCTAGAAATTTAAATCCAGAAGAATTAATTGACTGGATTAATGACATGGAAGAATATTTCGATTATGAGGACGTTGAAGATCCAAATCGAATTAAATTTGCCAGAACAAAATTAAAAGGCCATGCTGGCATATGGTGGAAAGGAGTGCAGTTGGAAAGAAACCGGAGAGGAAAAGAAAAGATCTCCAGGTGGGATCGAATGGTGGAGAAACTGAAACGGCAGTTTATTCCAGCAGATTACGAATTAGATCTGCTGAGAAAAATGCAGAGTTTGCGCCAGTCCAGCAAGACTGTTAAAGAGTATATTGAGGAATTTTTTAAAATTTCTATTAGAACCGGTCATACGGAAGCAAATAAAGAAAGAGTAGCCCGTTACATTAATGGGTTGAGAACCAGCGTGCAAGAAGAATTGAGTCTGGTTCGAATGAACAGCATTGAAGATGCTTACCAGTTTGCTCTGAAAGTGGAAGAGAAACTAAACCGTAGATTTGACAGCAAGCAAAGAGGAAGAGGTCGTGGTGGACGAACTGGTGGAAGAACCAGTGGAATTAAATATGATGATCAAAAATAGAATGGTGAAACCAGCAATCGCCAAGAACAGAAGGAGGAGAATGCTTACCGACCCCGTAATCAGAACAATGATTATCAAAGGGGACGAGGAAGAGGTGGACGTGGATATGGCAGAGGCAGATTTCGTGGAACCTATTTTAATTGCGGAGAAGAAGGGCATCGATCATATGAGTGTCCCAAACACCAAGAAGCACCAAACAGAAGGCCTGAAGGTAATGCCAGAGCTGCAATTGTTGAGGATGGTGTTGAATCCGAGCACTTTGAAGAAGCAGAGCACGGAGAAGTGATGATCACAAGGAGAACTTTGTTGAATGAAGAGAAGGAACCAGATCAACGAAAAAGCCTGTTTCGCACGAGGTGCAAATGTTCAGGTAAAATCTGTAATATTATTATTGATAATGGTAGTACAGATAATTTGGTTTATGAGGAAATGGTAACTAAGTTAAAGTTAGAAAGAAGACAACACCCGCATCCATACCGGATTGCATGGTTGCAGAAGGATCATAGAGCATTGGTCAGTGAACAATGCTTGGTCAAGTTCAAAATTGGAAGATACCAGGATGAGGTCCTATGTGATATTTTGCCGATGGATGCTTGCCATTTGTTGCTTGGAAGACCATGGCAATTTGATAGACGTGCAGCACATGATGGACATGCAAATACCTATTCCATGACAAAATATGGAGTACGCCACAAAGCTGAAGCCATTGAAGGAGGTTGAGGAAAAGGTATGCAATAATGCTAGAATTTGTTTAGTAGATGGCAAAAAAATTTTGGATGGTATAAAGAGGGATTCAATGTGTTATGCATTAATTCCTACTGTAAAAAGAGAAGATACTACTAACATTCCAGCAGAAGTTGAACATCTGTTAGCAGAATTTCTTGATATTATATCAGACAATGTACTTGAGGGTTTGCCGCCAATGAGGAAGATTAGTCATCAGATTGACTTAATGCCAGGATCTAGCTTACCCAACAAGGCAGCCCATAGAATGTCTCCTGTTGAGAATGAAGAGTTGAACCGACAAGTTCAAGAATTGTTGAGGAAGGGTTTGATTAGAGCAAGTTTGAGCCCTTGTGCGGTGCAGCGAGTACTTGCACCAAAGAAGAATGGCGAATGGCGAATGTGCATTGATTCCCGAGCCATTAATAAAATTACTATTAAATATCGCTTTCCATTACCCAGAATGGACGATATAATGGATTGCTTGAGTGGAGCTAAATACTTCACTAAGATTGATTTGAAGAGCGGATATCATCAGATACGTGTTAGAGAGGGTGATGAATGGAAGACAACCTTTAAAACCAGAGAGGGTTTGTATGAGTGGTTAGTTATGCCATTTGGATTGACTAATGCACCCAGTACATTTATGAGGTTGATGAATGAGGTATTGCGTGACTTCCTGGAAAAGTTCGTGATCGTGTATCTGGATGATATTCTGATTTTTAGTAAAACATTGGATGAACATTTGTTGCATGTTCGGACAGTTTTTGAAAAACTGCGTGAGGAGCAGTTATTGATAAATATACGAAGTGCAGTTTTGTATAGAAAGAGTTGATATACCTAGGATTTGTCATCTCAGAGGAGGGTCTCAAAATGGATCCTGAGAAAGTGAAGGCTATCCTTGAATGGCCTGCTCCAAGGAATGTGACAGAGGTAAGATCATTTCACGGTCTTGCAAGTTTCTATAGAAAGTTTATTAGAGACTTTAGCAGTATTTGTGCACCCCTAACAGAAACTATGAGAGGGGATAAGAGAGAATTTAAGTGGATTGCCAAGGCAGATACCAGCATGAACATATTGAAGAAGAAAGTGATAGAACAGCCCATTACGGCACTTCCAGATTTTAATAAAGTGTTTCAGGTTGACTGTGATGCCAGTGGCAGTGCCATTGGAGCTGTGTTGAGTCAAGAAGGTAAACCTGTTGCATACTTTAGTGAAAAATTGAATGATGCTAGAAAGAAATACTTTGTTTATGATCAAGAATTCTATGCTATAATTCAGGCTCTTAAGAAATGGAGACATTATTTGCTAACCAAAGAGTTTGTTTTATATACTGACCATCAAGCTTTGCAGTATATCAATAGTCAAGGTAAACTTAACCAACGGCATTTGAAGTGGGTTGAATTCCTGCAGAGTTATACCTTTGTACTAAAGCATAGAAGTGGCAAATCTAATAGAGTTGCAGATGCCTTGAGTAGAAGGCATAATTTGTTGATAGAAATGAGAGTGCAGGTTGTTGGGTTTGATGAACTCAAGAGTTTATACCCAGTGAATCCAGATTTTGCAGAGGCATGGACAGCATGTGTGTCTCCTACTACTGTGGATCGCACTAAGTGGTTGGATTTCATGATCCAAGATGGGATGTTGTTTCGGCGAGAATCAGTTGTGCATTCCACGAAGTTCCATGAGGGAAAATTTGATCAAAGAGAAACATAGCGGAGGACTAGCAAGGGCATTTTGGCCGTGATAAGACCATTGCTCTTGTTAGTGAGAATTACCATTGGCCCCGGTTGCGGCAAGATGTGACCAGATTTGTGCGGGGTTGCGAGTGTGCCGGATGGCAAAAGGTGTCATCCAAAATATAGGAATGTACCAACCATTGCCTGTACCAAAGAGACCGTGGGAAGACATCAGTATGGATTTTGTTCTTGGTATGCCAAGAACACAACGTGGAAATGATGCCATTTTTGTTGTTGTTGATAGATTTTCGAAAATGGCCCATTTTATTCCATGTCAGAAGACAAGTGATGCGGTTCACATTGTCGGCTTGTTCTTCAAGGAGGTAGTCCGACTTCATGGTCTACCCCAAAGCATTGTCTCGGACGAGAGATACCAAATTTGTGGGTTATTTCTGGAGAACTCTATGGAAGAAGCTAAAAACATACTTGAAATTTAGTTTTGCATACCATCCACATGCTGATGGACAGACCGAAGTAGTCAACAGAAGTTTGGGTAATCTTCTACGATGTCTAGTAGGAGATAAACCTAAGGGATGGGATCTTATTTTACCACAAGTAGAGTTTGCTTACAACAATTCTGTCAATCGCGATCTTGGTAAATCACCATTCCAGATTGTGCATGGGTACGACCTAGAAACGCTTTCGAGTTAAGACCGATGGATAAAGCGAGACAAGTGCGGTGCTTAAAGTGAAGACTTTGCAGCACACATGAAGACTTTACATGAAGAGGTACAACGACATATCAGTCAAATGAATGCTACTTACAAAGCCCGAGCAGATCAGAAGCGGCGTTTCAAAGAATTCCAGGTGGGGGATGAAGTCATGGTTCATTTGCGTAAGGACCGTTTTCCTCGCAAAACATACAATAAGTTGAAGATGAAGAAGTTTGGACCATGTCGGATCATAGGTAAACGAGATTCAGGCAATGCCTATGAAGTTGATCTACCAAGTGAACTGAATATTTCACCTATCTTCAATATTTCAGACTTGGTTGAATATCATGCAGGAAGTTGTAGTGAACCACCCAGTCCGGATTTGTGGAACATTCCTGCATCCACTCCAGACAAAGAAGAAATTGAAGACATACTCGACACTCGTGAAGGCAGAAGTACCCGAAACAGGCAATATTCGGAGTATTTGGTCAAATGGAAGAACCGACCTGTCGAAGATGCCACATGGTTGTCCAAATCAGAGGTTGATCATTTGGGTTTTCCTCTGACAGCCCCGAAGTGAGGATCACTTCTAAAAATCTACCCCGGGTGTCTGATGCAGGAGCATCCGGGCAGCACAACAATCTTGCATCACCGAAAAGAAAAAAACAAAAATTCAAAGTTTGCAAATTTTGCTAAGTATAAAATTGGTCGCGATATCGCGACACAAATGTCGTCGCGATATCGCGACGTATTTTGAGAACCGTGGCAAGCGCAAATAATGGTCGCGATATCGCGACACAAATGTCGTCGCGATATCGCGACGTATTTTAGAACCATGGCAAGCGCAAATAATGGTCGCGATATCGCGACACCAAAGTTGTCGCGATATCGCGACACTTTGGCAGCCGAAGTCACAAGCCACAAAAGTGTCGCGATATCGCGACACTTTGGCAGCCGAAGTCACAAGCCACAAAAGTGTCGCGATATCGCGACACTTTGGCAGCCGAAGTCACAAGTCACAGAAGTGTCGCGATATCGCGACACTTTGGCAGACAAAGCCAAAACACAAAGAAGTGTCGCGATATCGCGACACATTGGCAAACAAAGCCAAAGAACAAAGAAGTGTCGCGATATCGCGACACTTTGGCAAGCAAAGCCACAAGTCGAAGAAGTGTCGCGATATCGCGACATGTCACGTTTTCGCGACCTTGCTAAAGAAGGAGAAGACGGGTTTTTCGTGGACTGTTGCAGACGACAGGTGGCGATTCTAGAAGCCGTTAAGGCAGTTCCAAGTGGCAGTTCCAGAGGCCGTTAAGGCCATTCCAAGTGGCAATTTTAGAGGCCGTTAAGGCCGTTCCATATGGCAGTTCCAGAAGCTGTTAAGACGGTTACGAACGGCGGTGCAGCACGAAGCCTGGATTATAAAAGGGATTTTTTTGAAGGATTGAGGAGGCGGGGGAAGAGACGAAGGCTGCGGCTGTATTTGAAATTCAAAGCACTGTGTATTTATTTTCATAGTCTTTATTTGTAAAAGCTTCCATGCTTCGAAATAATAAAACTGCGTCTTTCAAATAAAATTGCGTCATTTTATTTGTGATTAATTTGGCTCTCCATCACAATTGGGCTAGTCCTACTATTTGCATCCTATTGACTGGATTGAATATTTGCACTTCTAATCGGATTTCCTCTTTTAAGCCACTGATAAAACAACTTTGGAAAAATGCAATATCAAGTTTGGATGTAAGATTTGCCATTTTAAAAAATTGGGCTTGGTACTCTCTTACAATAGTGTTTTGGCAAATTTTAGTCCATGTGTCAGTAAAGTCTTCAAATTCGTTGGGACCAAACCTTACCATCATATTTTTGGTAAATTTTGACCATGTAGGGGTGCCATTAGTCTTCTCGTACCATTGGTACCATTGTGTAGCAATATTCTCCAAGTGGAAGGAAGCAATGCAAACTTTTTGTGTTTCTAGAATTTGGTATAGAGAAAAATATTGTTCCGCTCTATAAATCCAATTGGTGGGGTCACCTCCTTCGAATTTTGGAAAATCCAACTTAGTGGTTCTAGGTAGAATGGCAGTTTGAGGTCCCCCGAGTAATGCTTGGTTAGTTGATCCTCCAGTAGGTTAGTTTTCTTGGATGACGAACACATTTTGTTGAAGCATAGCGACATAGTGGCAGTAGGTGTCAACTTTTAAATCAAGTGTCGATACTTCATTTTTAAGGTCTTCTCGCCACTGGCGAACTTCCTGTATGAACTCTTTAAGGTTGGGTTCTTGTGATTGGGATCTTCTGATGTCGTCCATTGTATGGTTGAATTGTAGTTATATAAGCCCTTATTTTTTATTTAAATATTAATTTTACAAAAACTATATAGTTTTTATTATAAATTTTTGCAAAAATTTGGAGTTTTTACAACTGGTTAGACCTTATTGGCCTCATTTTTTGAATTTGAATTTTAGTGTGATGAGAAACAATATAACTATTTGAATTTCAAATTTGAATATTTGGTGGGAGTGGAAATAACTAGACGATAGGGCGAGTGAAGTGGAGCACTCGAGTGGCCAAGGGTCAAGTGGAGGGAAGCACGAGAGCGACACAAGGCAATAAGGACGAGCATAGTGGCAGGGCCGAGTGGAGGAGATTGTATGAGAGTGGAACAACCAATGCAACATGGGCTAGCTACGTAGCACAATGAGATCACAACCAAGGTAGTGTGGATGAGCTACCTAGCACAATGAGGGTGAGTGACATGGCACAATGAGGGTGAGTGACGTGACAGGATCAGGCAAAAGGGAGCACGAGAGTGGCCAAGGGTAAAGTGATGGTAACGATCAAAGCAGAGCACAAGTGAGTAGTGAGAGAGAAAGGATCACACGGGTGTATGACTACCAAGTGGTAGTCACAACCACTTTGTTGTAAATTTCTTATTTTAAACTACTCTAACACCCCACATGATCAATGTGGGATTTTAATCACTGGCTTTTAAAAGTTTTAATTTTTTTACTAATCATGGTTCTCAACCGGTAGCCAAAAAAGTCACTAAAATTTAGGTTATAATATTTCACCATTAAATACTAGAAATTACCGAAAAACATCACAGGAGATTATTTTTTCTTGATTTTTGGTATTTTTTATTTGTCTATCATCTTCGATCTATTCTCATAGGTATTGGTGGTGTAGATACTTCAATTTTAATTTTTTTCGACGTCGATTCTTGTAGTATTTTTTTCTCTGTTTTCCTAAAAGTGATCTGCTATGCTAGAAATATCACAGTCATGTACATTGGAGTTGATTTGGTCTTTGTGTGTGATTCTTGAGGTTCTTGTTGGCTTTACCACCGTTGGTATATATCAGAAAAAGGAGAATATATATATATATAGTGGGTTTTTTTTTTATTTTTTTGTGGTTACAATGGAGAGCATATGCACAGGAATGGGAATATAGAATGAATATATATGTAGGTTTTTTAATGGAAGATTTTTTTTTTATGAAGATGTACTCGGAATGGTATGGCTCTGATACGATTTGTTAGAAACCTAGTTCCTAGAAATTGGATATCAATTCAAAACAAATGGAAATGAATGCAACAAGTAAAGTTATAAATCTCCTTTGTTAGAATCACTGTTTCAATTGGATTTTTACCTGCCAAATGCTCTTAAAGAGATATAAATAATAATGTTATTTGATGCCCTTAATGACATCTTTGTGAATGCATATATAAGCTATCTAATGGTTATGAGTGAAAAGACATGATGGTCTATTAATAAATAAGTGATATTAGTTATGTAATGTAAGTTAGGATTAGGATCCTAACATCTACAAAACATCCTTCGGGTAGTGGAACCCTCTTACTCCCAATTGGTGAAGACCTGGTAATTCCTGAAACCCTAATGGTGGATTACATTTTTGTTGAATCCCACAATATGGTGAGGAAATTTATCGAAGGATGGCCATATGTAGAATCTATTTAGTAGTGGGCCTATATCAAATGGAAAAATCTAGGCAATATGGATTTGGTTGCCCTTTCAAAGGGTTTTTTCCTCATTCAACTCAAAAATGAAGAAGATGCCTCTCGAATCCTTACCAGGGGTCCTTGGTTCTTCGACCGAAAGAGTCTCTTTCTTCGGAGGTGGGGTGAAGACTTCAACCCCGAGATGTAGAGCATAAATTTTGTACCAATCTGGGTTTGGTTTCCAGATCTACCTACCCATTTTTGGTATGAATATATTTTAAAGAGTATTGGCAAAATATAGGTGAGTTTGTTGCTATTGACCTGGTGACAAAAGCACACACTCACATGGTACATGCTAGAATTTGTGTTAATGCCAATCTAGATTCCCAACTTCCCACTCAAATAAATCTAGTTATGACTTCTATCATAGATGTTAGGCCATAGAATATGAGAATAAGCCTGCATTCTACATTGAATTCAAGACTCGGGGCCATCTTAAAACCCAATACCCATTTCCAAGAAACTCAAAGGAGATTAAATTACTCAATACCTCTCGAAGTGGGTTGTAGTTCAGGTGTCAACAAGACAGACCCCTGCAAGGCAAGCAAGAAAGCAGATACCAAAATAAGGAATAAATTCCAAAAAATTCCAAAGGAAAATAGATTGAAATCCAAGATGCAAAGAATGATCATCCAAATGTGAGTTCCACTTTTGCCTTTTAAAATTGTTTTGATGTTTTAAAAGGAACTACTTTTCATGGGCCTAAACTAGGTGAGGGTGACACTACCTCAAATCCAACTGAAACCCTAGTTTATGACCAAGATGAGTCTCAATCCTCATCCAAATCTAGGCCCTCCAATACTGTGTCAAAACCTTCATCCACCCTTGAGGGGTATATATAAATTGGTAGTCACATCTCATACAAAGTGGATAAAGAAGATAAATATGATTTTAGACCCATTAAAACTAGAAGTCTCAAGAAAGCTTCTTTTGATATTAGTAGTGAAAAGAAAAAGAAGGTAAGACCCTATATAAATGATCAGAAGAAAAAAAATAGAAAATGATATTACAAATGGTACCCATAAAACCCTATTCCAAGATATTCTCGGATAGGATAAGGATGAATCAAAAAGACCCAAACCTCCCTTGTAGTAATCTAAGGGAGGATGAAAATTTTTCAAAAATTCTAAATGAGGATTCTCTCATGGAATGTGAGAGACATCAATAGTGTTGTCAAGCAAATTCTTGTGTGCAATCTAGGAAAATAACATAGACCCACTATCATAAGTTTGCAAGAAATGAAGATTGACCAAAATAAAATCCAAAATATCACAAATTCTATCTAGAAAAATTATGATTTTTATTTTTTCCACTCAAGGTACATCTGGGAGACTTCTCTGTATTTGGGACTCAAAAAAGTTAAAGGCAGAACCATTTCCTCTTCTGACAGGATCCTCAATATGATGTTTTTCTATAAAATTAGTAATTTATCTTTGGTTCTATCCAATGTCTATGCCCCTAACAATCCTCTCAATCGTAGGGGCCTATGGGATACTTTTAATAAAATGAGAAGTGCTTTATTAAACCTTCTGTGGATTATCGCTAGAGATTTCAACTCTCCCCTTTTTCCTTCTGAAAAGTAGGAAGGGAACTTGATGCCCTCCAAGAGCATTGAAAATTTTTATAACTTTGTCATTGATTGTGAGCTAATGGATGTTCAGACTAAAGAGACAAAATACACCTGGAGCAATAGGATAATTGGGGATCAACACATTCAAGTAAAACTTGATAGGAAGTTTTTATCTCAAGAAGCTATACCAGTGATGGGTGGTGTCACTCTTATCTATCTTCCCAGAGTTGGATCTGATCATTGTCCTTTACTATTTGAATCTGATAAAGGTCCTTATTTCAAAATCCCCTTCAAATTTGAAGCTATGTGGACTCAGTACCCATATTTGTGAATGCAAATTACTGATTGGTAGCAATTTGACTATCATGGGTCCTTTACTTTCAAGGATTCTCAAAAACTTAAGTGTGTCAAAGAAAATATACAAGTCTAGAATAGAGAAGTTTTTTGTAACATCTTTGAAAATAAGGAAAATATTTTGCAAAAGCATAAAAGTATTGAACTCCAAATTCAGAATGGGTAGCTCAATGAACAACTCAAAAATAAAGAGAGAAGGGTTCTTGCAGACTATCACAATATACTAGCTAAAGAGGAGACTTTCTGGAGGTAAAAATCAAGGGTCCTTTGGCTCAAAGAGGGGGACTCTAACAAAAAATTCTTTCATGCCACTACTTTGAGGCACCGAAGTTTGAACAAAATTAAAGAATTAACTAGAAGTGATGGCACCATCACCAAGGACATTTTTGAGATCCGAAATGAAGCTTCATATTTATTTGAGGGCCTTTTGGGAGAAAACCACCAAAATACTACCCAGGGATGGTAGAAAATTACTTCACCATATTCCCATCCTGGTCACTTCAGATATGAATTTGGCTCTTATCAAACACCTCACCCCTGATGAAATTAAAGAGACCCTTTTTTCTATACACCTTGATAAAACCCCAGGCCCTAATGGGTTTTCCACCCAATTCTACCAGATTTTTTAGGACATCATTAGGCCTGACATATGTAATACCACCATTGAAATTCAGAAAAATAAATCTATACCCAGAAGTATCAACTCCACTTTCATTGCCTTGGTTCCCAAAGGGCCTGTTTGTAAATCTATGTCAGATTTTAGACCCATTAGTCTTTGTAATGTTCTTTACAAAACTCTCACTAAAGCCATGGATACAAGACTCAAGGAGATCCTTCCTCAGATCATAGACCCTTGTCAAGGTAGCTTTGTTAAAGGAAGAAATATTATTTATGGTGTTATCATGTTACATGAAGTCCTTCATTCTGCCAACCTTAACCAAAAAGCTACCATGTTTTTAAAAATTGATATGAATAAGGTATTTTATAGAGTTAACAAAGATTTTATAAATATTACCCTTATCAAATTTAGATTTCATATGTAATGGGTTTATCTTTTTCACAATTACATCTCTAATCCTTGGTGTTCAATCCTGGTAAATGGTTCTACAACAGGGTTTTTCCCTAGTAACAGGGGCTTCAGATAGGGAGATCCTCTCTCCCCCATCCTTTTTATTATTATTACTGAATATTTGGTTAGAGAGCTCAAAAAAACCTTCTCCAATTGTATAATTTCAAGCATTAATGCTATGTCTAATTTAAGAGCCTTGTCTCACCAACAGTTCATTGATGATACCATCATTGCTACTCATGCTTCTATGTGGGAAGCAAAAACCATTAAGAGTATTCTTGATACATATGAGGAGGCTACATGTTAGAAAATAAATTATATTAAAAGAAAAATCTATTTCATTAACACTCCCCAAGAGAGACAAGAAAATATTGCACGTATTTTTTAATGTGTTATATCTCAGTTACCTACTACATATTTGGGCCTCCCTCTTTTCACCAGTGCTCCAAAGGAATCCATGTGGAGTAATGTTATTGAGAGGATTAACAAAAAACTTACAGGTTGGAAAGGGACCCTCCTCTCTCAAGAAACCAAAGACACCTTGACAATGGCTTATCTCCAAAGTGTTCCAGTTTATTTCATGTTCATCTTCAAAGTTCCTGTTGTTGTTTGCATGAAAATTGAGCAAATCCAAAAAAATATTTTTATGTGCATGTGTTGAGGATAAAAAAATATTTCATCTAGTCATTTGGGACAAGGTTTTCTCCCCTAAAAGTTAGGGGGAATTGGGGCTCTGAAGAATTTGTAATATTAACACAACCTTGTTATCCAAGCAAGCATGGAAGGTTTTCACCGACAACAACCTTGAATGGGTCTCAATTGTCAACTAAAAATATCTTAAAAATTGTAGTTTCATGAATGATGATATTCATATAGATAGGTCCACTTTATAGAAATCAATTACCCAAACTATATCTCTAATTCAAAAGGGGATAAGGTGAAAACTAGGCATAGGGAGAAAAATTAATTTCTAGACTAACAGGTGGATTTCTAATCAACCACTTTTAGAGAAGAATGAAATTATTGTCTTACAACCTTTCCTAGACACATTAATTGGAAATAAGGTTGAATACTTCTTTGACATTTCATTGGATTCCATGTTTTGGAAATATTTCCATATTCCATGTTCTAATGGTTAAATATTTGTTGCCTCAGAAGTTCTCAAAACTATCCTAAATACAACAGTCATCTCCACTAGTAATTCCCTTGAATATCCTTTTTGAAAAGAAACTGATTCTGGGTTGTTCACTGTTAAATATGTGTAGATACCTAAAATGCATCATTTCGAGGTGACTACTCATATGGGAAATGCTAGAAGACCATATGGAAGACCTTGGAAAGATACCAAGGTATAGCAGTGGTTTTTACCTCTCAATTTGGGCACCTTTGCCTAGTCAGTGCTAGCCATTGCTGACACTCGTGGTTAGCAGAGATAATTACGCCTATCAGTAGTGGTCAGGCCTAAAATTTAGTTGGCCTTTGACCAATTTAAATTTGGTTCAAATGGCCAATTAGTTACAGATTGGAGTAGTTTGAGTGAGGAAAGTTTCGGATCCTTCCATCCAACAAGCTCAACCACCCAATATTGTTCTTGGCTTCCTCATGAAGCCACCCCTAGCCCTTGGCAAGTGTTATAAAACCCCCCTCCAATTGGGAGAAAAGAGAGAGACGAATCTTGAGTTGAAATGCAATGAAGCCCTATCGAATTTCATACTCACTTATATGCATTGAGAGGAATACTTTGGTTGCCCAATTAGAGATCACATGCCATGGAGGTCCTAGGAGTCTAGGAGATTTAAGAAACGTTAATTCATGCAATTTGTGCACCAACTGAGCAATGCAATCACCAAATAAATTAGAGGATACAATGGTGACCCTTAATCATCAATTCCTCAAGGAGAATTGAATATTGGACACCAAATTGGGAGGGCAAAAATAGTTCAAGCTTAGCCATGACTATCAGCCGCGATGGATAGTGCTCACCATGAATCAAACCTGCGGTTAGGTTGTCATCTTTAGTTTCCTTTTTTTCTAGCTGTAGGATTTGCTTAATTGCATTAGATTAGACATATATCATGTTAATTTGCTTTATTAGAGACTTTGATCGGTGCAATTAGAGTCTTTAGTCATTTCCCTTCACTTTTACAATTATGACACTAATGGTTCCTTTCATGCTTCCATGTTTTCAATTTTGTAATTAATTTAATGGATAGCTAGATCTGGTTTTACTTATATGTTTGTAGAAGTCTTTTTAGGTTTAATATAAGTTTAATATGTTTCTTGCACTTTCTTGATTTCATGCAATTTATGCTACCTTTTATGCAAGTACCTCCTAAAATCCTCATTAAGAGAGACCTCCTTTGTTGCTAATTGCTTCTTGTTATTTATTGCATGCAGTACTAATAGGGTTTTGATATGAAATGTAGCAAATGCCTCTAATCATGGAGAAGAAGGTCATCAAAACCTTGGAGCAGTTCGTGTCCATTTAGAAAGTTTATTTATTGCACCTACCCTGTTGGGGCTTTCAAATTGTGTTAATTGTATCAACATTTGGGTGACCCTAAGAAGGGCATTATTTTAACTGAGATTTGATTCAAGATTAATAGAAGAAACATTCACTTTCTTGTCACATGCAATCTTGTATTTCATTTCTTGTTTTAATGATTAATTTCAATTAATGCATTAGTTAGGTGTATACTTTTTAGATTGGTACAGAAGGTGATCATAGCGGAACCTCCACATTTTATACCGCTAAAAACTAATGTTATTGGTTTTATTATGATAGGTGCTCACCGTAGTTGATAACCGTGGTCAAAAAAATTTCACTGCGGGTCACACCTGTAGGTAACAGTGGTCATCGTATTACAAAGACACAGTCAACATCTGACAAACCAAATAGCAGAGGAGTAAAGCTCAATCAGATGTGGACCTTAGGTAGGTGCCATTGTCAGTTTCTATTTTTGTTTTTACTCTTTGCAAATTTCCAGAAAGCTAAAATGTTAGACTAATTATGGAAGACAACAAAATTAGCAATATGCATATGAGTCCTTAGGTATTTCTCTTTTTAGGTCTTTACTAGGTGCTGCTAGGAATAACGGACCTCTGAGTGCAGTCCGCCTTAGTATCCAGCATTCTAGAACCTTTTTTATGCTCTGTTTGCTTGCTTGAGGCCCGATCAATGGCCATACAATCATTAGTATGCACTATCAAAATATCATGTAAAACTAATCATGAATGATTTCTTAATTTGAAACATTCCTTTTTCTACATTGCATATAGAAAATAAAAATTTGAATGTTGTATTATGCATCTTTATTTTGTGCAAAATAAAAGGAACCACCAACACCATGATTCACATTGCAAATGCTAGTGAGTTGGAAGTCACATCCAACCACCAGTAGGGTTTCAACGATGGTGGCAGTGATTTCCATCCGTTGGCCCAACTCCCACATACCTTATGTTCTATACTAATAACAAACCCAAGAACCATCCGTAGCCCAAAAAAATTGTATGTACTTATGTTTGGAGGGTATAATGCTGACTAGGTGAGATTGGGTGAGTATCTGGTAGGACCTATGCTCCATGCCTGGGTGTGGACCTCATCACCACATTTTGGGGGGATTATGTGATCTGGAGTTCATCGCCAGGTTGTCGAGCTGTGAGCATATAGGTGAAAGTCTTTTAAACAATTGATAAAATCATCAACATATTACAAACATGACAAGAGTTACTTTACTGATACAACACATTGCAAACACATCAAATAATTTAGGGCTCATTTTAAAACTGTAAAAGGAGATAATCATCATTGTATTCTTTATGTGTTAATAAAAGTTAAATCTAGACATAGGGTACACAATGTGTAGCACCCTAAAATTGGCACGGTTAAAACCTTAGTAAAAATATAAAATGTTAAAATTTGAATTTCAACCCCAAACCGCCCGTTAAACAGCCTTTTAACCGCTTTCCTCATTTTCCATGCCATTTTTAGGATTTTTTGTGACCATTGGACGATATCGTCACCGATCAGACGATATCGCCTCAGATCGGACAAATTCATCTAGAGAAGAACGTCCAGACGATTTCGTCCCAAAACTGATTTTTCATAATTAGCTTATGTTTCAACGACGTCTCTAACCAGGGCAAAAGCGTGTCTGCGCGGTTAGAGACTTCCCCCATTGGAGATCTCCCAAATTGGGATGATCTCCAACCTCCCAACCTCCTTCCTATGCCTATTTAATCTTAGGCCCTCCCCTTGACATTCCCCTGGCTGAATTTTCCTGTAACACGAGTTTTATTTGCATTAGAGTATCTTAAATTACTATTTGCCTTCGTATTTTTCCAAGTTTGTTTGCAGGAACTTCACTTTTTTTTAGTCGGAGCAAGCTCAGATCGTCATAGACGATCCTGTACGATCTCGGACGATCACGCCAAAATTCGAGACGATTTCGTATCCTACAGATGATCTCGACTACAGCCAACATTGGGGGCAATCAGTGCCTAGAGTTTGCGTTTCTTCACTCTTTTCTGTTGTTTTATTCTGCATTTAATTAAGTTTATTGTTATTCCTTATTATTCTGCATCTTGGAGTTCACCCATGTAGCTTAAATGCATAATAAAGTCATAATTGTCATTAAATCATTGTAATGCACTTATATTTTTATTTTGTAATTATCAGTTTAATATTATTATTGTCATTCTACATCATTTTCCTCTATTAGTATAGTTGCATTTTTTGTATTCTGTGTCTATTTCTCTGATTGTAGGTCTCTGACGAATTCGTCTGACGAATTCATCAGATCTCAGATGATCTTGTCTGATCTCAGACGATCCTGTCATATCAGAGGTGATCTTGACTGCTTCAAAAATCAGAACCTCCATCAGACATCCAGAATCAGGTTTAACTTGTCTTTAATCTAGCTTATTCTCTCTATTTCCTATTCATTATTGCTTTTTGTATTCATTTAAATCTGCATTTCATATAGAACAGTTTAGATTCATTTGGCCAAACCTAGGATTTGAATGATTAAAGATAAAATTGAACACATCAAACACATTCCCAACCTAGGCGTGGAAACTGCCACTAAACGTTTCCTGGTGAACCCCACCATCCATCGAAAAATCACCTTAATACCCCTCCCCCGAGAGGCGGGACCTTCAAAGGGCCTCTCAGTTCGAGGTATTGTCCCATCCTTCTCGCATCCCCCTTCCGGGCGCGGATCCTTTAGCCTAAAGGTAAGGGTGCGAAAAATTTGGAGCGATACATTTTGGTGAACCCGACGTGAATAACATAGACATCTTTCTGATTCAAAAAATAAAAAAAAACAAAAAAAAATATGTATGTATACAAAAAAAAAATATAACAAAATCATCATTTCAAGTTTGTATGTTTTAGATTCAATTCTAAATAGTAGATACTAAATATTACTTTTAGAAGTACTAAAGAAACCATGAGTTTTTACTCAAATCAATATGAGCCCATCAGTAATGTTGGAAGAATTCAACTAAATACATTTGTTGATTATGACCAACCTCATCCCTATTCAACACCACCTCCATCACACTTTTCTCATTTTTCATCCTTACCCCAACAAGACAATCCCTTTTCCAATCCTCTTCATAACGATATTATCTATTCTCCCATATATCCATATTATGTCTATCAATCCACATATAATCCTCCTCCACCCTTTCAATATTCTTCTTTCAATACAACACATCCATTTCAACAAGAAAATACTTATTCTTCCAATCCGACCATGCACTCACCTCCTACTTCACAATCTTCCTATCATCATTCTACCCATAATAAAGAAAATAGAGGTGAGAAACCATTAGGTCCTTTTATGACTGAACTCCTAAGGCACATATCAAAAACCTCTCAAAAACCTTCATCACGTACATTTACAAAGCTCAATCAACCAATGGATATAATTCTCAAGCATTTACTTGATACAAATAGGATTGAACTGCCTTCCATAAGACAACTTGATACCACAGTAGATTGGTTTAAAAATGAGCTACATTGTGAATATCATAGAGTAGATGGACATATGACACAAAATTGTAAATATTTAAGATGTGCAATTCAAGATTTGATTGATAAGGGTCTTTTTAATATAAAGGAATTACAATCTACAACTGATTATAAATCTCTAGTAAACTATCAAACTCCTACACAACAAATACCAATAATCAATCAAGACATGGGGATCTCCCAAGAACCCCTATTCAATTATCAACAATAGGAAACCAATCAAATATTGCATGTTAATGTGTCCCATCATGATGATATTACTAATATTGTAACAGAAACTACAAATGAGCAACCTCAAGTTCAATCAACTCAATCCGATATTCAAGATATGGATTCCTCATTTGACCAACCTTCAAAACTATCTTTGGCTCTAGAGAATGATCCAAAATGGAATGTAAGCATAGAAAGCTCATCTTTAGAATCAAAATCTCAATCTGAAATCCACTTTGATAGCCAACAACAAGTGATTAATCCTCAAGCAAAGATATCCCTTTTAGAAGTATTACAAAGTTCTCATAAGGAAACTTTGTTCAAGATACCTAGCCAACAATTTGTTCCTCATCATATTTTCTCTAAGAACATAATTAATGGTGTAAACCCTCTTGAGGTTAACCATATTTCATTCTATGATGAGGAGATTCCTTCCTCTACTCCACAAGAAGACTACTATCTTTACATTACAGGATCTAGTAAAGAAACACCTGTTAAAACTATCATGGTAGATAATGGCTCCTCTCTTAATTTATGCACTTATCAATTATTCCAAAAACTCAAATCAAAGGAAGAACATATTAATGAATCAAATGTTATTATAAAATATTTTAACAATGAAATTCAAGAAGCTCAAGGTACTATAATTCTTCCCTTTAATATTGGATCCAAGATCTTGGATACTCTGTTTTATGTGGCATATTGCCCTTCATATTACAACCTACTTCTCAGAAGTCCTTGGATTCATACGATGAGGGTTGTCCCTTCCACTCTTCACCAATGTTTGAAGTTTGAACTTGCAAATAAAATTGTTACCATACATGGTGACCCAACACCATTTGAAGAATATTTAACGGTTGAAACATCAAGTTCTATACATTCTCTATTATCACAATTATCTTCTATCCATCACTTTTCTTCATCCATATATGATCATCCTTGTTTATCAAATAACATCCATGTATATATTTCACATATGCTCCCTCCATCTTATCAAGACTTGGAAGATAGTGATAAGAATGAAGAACCTTCTTATCCTTCTTACATTCTATTTTGTAACATGATCAATTCTACACATATAAACGTCAAATATTTTGCTACATTATTCTACATTATAACAAAGCTTTTGTTATCGCTACCTTTTATTCATCACCTTTTGTTCTTACCTTCACCTCAACCAAATTATCCTTCAAAACCTCCTTTGATTTTGAAGCAACCTTAGACATGCTATACTCAAATAACCTTGTATAGTGTATATAGATCATCTTGTATATACCACCAATTCAATTCATAAATTAAAATCAAAATATAAAAACATCAAAATCATCAAAATCTTCAAAAACATCTTTTATTTTGTACTTCTTAAATTGTGAAGTATTGCAGTTATATTTTCAATTATTTTGGATAAATTAGCATTTATTTGGAATCCCACACTTTCACATTCACATGAATAAATATCTTGATTTTATTTGGTATGATTATTAATCTCTCTTATATCAAAGTCCACATTGGAATTAAATAAAGTTTGAGCATAGAGAATTGATCTTGTTATTTACTTAAACCAAGCATATCCTTTCACAATAAAATGATTATATTTGTAATGTCCATGCTATGCTACATAGTAGAAGTGGTTTCTTGAGCGAAAAGTTTCCCCTGCTATCCTATCATGCACATGGTCTAGAATCTTTGAGAATTGACAAAAGGACAAGCTCACCCCTACCCAGAATAAAAATCCCTTGCTCTACAGCTAATCCGAGCAAGTATCCCTAGCATAGGAAGAAAAAGAAAAATCAAGCAAAATCATGAGAAAAAGAAGCATTATTTAGAATCATTTTACTCTCTCAGCAATATTTCAGCATTATCTCAAATATCAAGCAAAAATACGAAAAGATACAAAAAAAAAAAGAAAGAAAGCAAAAAGTGAAAAGCAAAAGCAAAAGCAATAAAATCCCTTTCCCTACCCCTTGAAAAGAAAAGAAGGGTTGATGAGCTTGAATCCCTAGAATTCTCAATTATTCGAAAACTGTGAGGTAAGCCCCATAACAGGTGGTTTGTGCCCAACCCGCTTGGCCTTGGGTAAATCCTAGCGTGGCGATATGTCTGTCACATTAGCGACCTTCTTTTGTACAGACCTCTATCAGCTTATGGATTAGCTAGCTCTTGATAACCCGACTTACATAGTAGTCTGGTACGGTTATATGCATCTAAATCATGGTTAATGAACACTTATTTGGTTAATTCAAATCACTTGTATCAAATTATCTTGCTCAAAATTGGTAAATGAACAATACAATCGCACACACATTTGTATTTGAGATATTTTGTATCATTATGATAAATCAAGATCGGTAATGAATTCACATTTGCACATGAGGATTCCTTATAAATCTACATTTCTCTTTGAGATAATTTAAAATATTTCTGTAACTCTTTTCGGAATAATTTTATCCTTTTATTTCAGAATTTTTGTTTTGTATAAAAGCAATTACATACATCTTCTCACAAAATCTCAAAAATAATTTCAAACAAAAGTTTTCATATTATTATTTTTCTGTTTATCAAAAGTCAAAAATGCATCTTGCAATAAAACTCAACAATCTATTTTCTTCTTTGGATTTCGCGATGATGGTATAAGTCTATACCTATAATTCTATGCCTAGCGCAAACCATCGTTCTAATTTTCTTTTCCATTTATTTTAAAAAACAAAATTCATCAAAACATGTGACTTGCATCATTATGTTACACAATTATGCTTTACAAACAAACAAACACTTATTCTATTTCATGTCATTATGTCAAACTTCAATCTTGCAACCATGGTATAAATTCTAAGGAATTGTTCAAAATTTTATCACACTTAGGAATTTATGCCTAGCAAAAATCATATTTTAAAAAATATTTCATGCATAATATTTTCATGAAAATCTGAAAACAAATCATCAAACCATCATCATTTGCATCATCACAACAAAGTCTTAAGACAGTCTCTTAAGCACTCTTTTACTTTTAGCAATATTTCTATACTGGGATTAGCTTGACGACCTAGTGAGCGGCGACTCCATGAAATGGTCATAAATAGCGACAATGTCCTTTGAAATTATTGTTAAAAGTCCCTTTTATTTTTATCAAATTATCCCACAAACAACCAATTTGTTTACATCAGATTATTTCATTTAAATTTTAAAAGCATGACATTCAAACCATAATATTTCCAAATGGCATAATTACATGAATCATCAATCCAATAAGCAAAAATTCAAACATTAAAGCATCATAACAACATATGAACAAGTCATATCATCAGAAACAAGATCAATATATATATATATCAAAAAATTATATACATCATATCAAAACTGGATTGGTATGCCACAATCTCTACCCTGGCATACTCAATCCTCTCAACAAATCTCTCAAAATCTATAAATCTCTAGCACCTAGCCTCGAGAAGCCCTCGAGCTCTCAGCCTCATCTCCTCCCCCACCCTGACATGGAGGAGGTGGTCCCTTAAAAATGAATAGTAAAAATGAATTAGGGTTTTACCCTATTTTTCTTAATTTTATTCAAAAACAAATTAACAACATTTTAAATTTTTGCTTTTTCGCATTTTTACCTCAAACGTTCGATTTGGGTAAAAACACGGAGGGGGCACCATAGTAAGCATTCGTACGATTCGACCAAGAATCGTCGCCTAAAAATTGAATAAATTTTTGCTTTCTCGTAGATCGAGAAGAACTCATCTTTAACGCATTTTCCTCGAAAAATTCGCTAAAGAGGGGGCAAAATGTAGCACCCTAAAATTGGCACAGTTAAAACACTAGTAAAAAGATAAAATGTTAAAATTTGAATTTCAACCCCAAACTGCCCGTTAAACCGCCTTTTACCCGCTTTCCTCGTTTTCCGTGCCATTTTTAGGATTTGTTGTGACCGTTGGACGATATCGTCGCCGATCAGATGATATCGCCTCAGATCGAACGAATTCGTCTGGAGAAGAACGTCCAGACGATTTCGTCCCAAAACTAATTTTTCATAATTAGCTTATGTTTCAACGACGTCTCTAACCGGGGCAAAAGCGTGTCTGCGCGGTTAGAGACTTCCCCCGTTGGAGATCTCCCAAATTGGGATGATCTCCAACCTCCCAACCTCCTTCCTATGCCTATTTAATCTTAGGCCCTCCCCTTGACATTCCCCTGGCTGAAATTTCCTGTAACACGAGTTCTATTTGCATTAGACTATCTTAAATCACCATTTGCCTTCATATTTTTCCAAGTTTGTTTGCAGGAACTTCATTGTTTTTCAGTCGGAGCAAGCTCAGATCGTCATAGACGATCCTGTACGATCTCGGACGATCACGCCAAAATTCGAGACGATTTCGTATCTTGCAGATGATCTCGACTGTAGCCAACATTGGGGGCAATCAATGCCCAAAGTTTGCGTTTCTTCACTCTTTTTTGTTGTTTTATTCTGCATTTAATTAATTTTATTGTTATTCCTTATTATTCTGCATCTTGGAGTTCACCCATGTAGCTTAAATGCATAATAAAGTCATAATTGTCATTAAATCATTGTAATGCACTTATATTTTTATTTTGTAATTATCAGTTTAATATTATTATTGTCATTCTACATCATTTTCCTCTGTTAGTATAGCTGCATTTTCTATATTCTGTATCTATTTCTCTGATTACAGGTCTCTAACGAATTCTTTTGATGAATTTTCCAGATCTCAGACGATCTTGTCTGATATCAGACGATCCTGTCATATCAGAGGCGATCTGGACTGCTTCAAAAATTAGAACCTCCATCAGACATCCAAAATCAGGTATGGTTTTTCTCATCTAGCTTGTTCTCTGTATTTTTTTTTTATCAAATCAATCACATCAAAACATTAAAGCATCATACAAACACATAAGACAAGTCATATGATCAAAAATATCTCATCTATTTATATATCAACAATATATACATCATCTCAAAACTAGATCGGTATGCCACAATCTGTACCTTGACATACTCAATCCTCTATCAAAAACAATAAACACTATGTATCAATATGTGTAGTGTAGTCTATAGCAGCTAGCCTCGAGAACCTCTCGAGCTCTCAGCCTCATCTCCTCCCCCGCCCTGAGGTGGACGAGGTGGCCCCATCGTAGTCTATGTGGTGCTATGAGTCCTGGACTCTGATCGTGATGATGTCCTCGATGACCTCATCATGACAGGCTTTGCAATGGGGGCCGACAGCAGTAACCTCTACTCCTCTGGTACCATATGGTGGTATAGCATCTGATTGAATGTGAACTGGGCAATAGCCCGTGCTAGGTCCCGAGTGCTCGCCCCTCCACTCTGTGCTCTAATGTGCATGACCTCATCTCTAAGCTATGTGGCCTCCCCTTGGTGTTGTGCAGCCTCATCCTGCAAGGACTACACTTGAGCCTAGAGACAGATAGTATCCGCCCGAAGAGTAGCCATCTCGCTACTCTCTCCTACCTCGACACCCTTGCCCTTATTAGGCGATGGTGGCCTCTCTCTCCATGAGAAGGGGGTCTCTCCTCCCTCCTCTCTCGCTGCCCTTTGCCGAGCCTGTGGCCTCCTCTGCTCTCTCCCATCGCAACCCTGTGCTGCCTCAATGGCCACCTAGTGCCACCTTCCCATCTGATGCACAACTGCATGAATCAAACCCTGAGCCCTCGTCATCCGAGGAGGGTAGATGCCTACGTACCAGGCATCATAGTCGTCAACAACCCCTACGTTGTCCCCATCCACTAGCTAAATTTGGGCATCGTCCTTGTCCTCACTCTAGAAGCGCTGCATATCTGGAGCCCCGTTGACTGTAGTGTTCTCTTGGATGGTCCGAGAAAACTCGTAGTCCCTGAGAGATGGGATCCCCTGTTGTAGATCGAACTGCCTCAAAACTCGGTCATAGTGGTGGAGCTCCACCTCTCTCCTCTCCATCCTTAGCCAACAGGTTTGCCTAATGCGATCTAGCTCCTGTCCATCCTCGACCTACCTTGGATGATCTCTCCAAGGCCTCCAGGTGATCTAGTAGGAGATAAGGTCATCAAGTAGTCTCTGGGACATTGGCAGATCTATCTGCCGTTGTGACCCTCTTCGGAGCCACCAGTAGAAAACTCGGGGCCTCTCCCTATTAATCTCTGTAAGTGGGAGCCCTACCGGCCTCCACATCATGATGTGCTCCCAGAACCAAACCTGCAATAGTGATTTCATGACCATACATCAGCCGCCCTTGTATACGACCCCATGTAGGATCCTATACAATCGACATGGTACAAAGCTCCCCAAAGCAAACCTGTACCCATGGTCTCTCATGTCATAGACCACATCTGTTAGTAGCCATGGTAGTCTACATCCACTCTGATGGCATAGCGACAGACCACCTACCACCCCGGCCAAAACCTGTGTCAGTCTAGATGCCCCAAGCATCTGGCGTAGTGACTCGATGTTCACTCTGCCCTTCTCTAGGATGAAGCTCGGATCTCTGCACAGTCGCATCATCGCGTGGCCTTAATTGGCCATGGGAGTTATTAGTCGTCCTTGTATGTGGATCCTCAAAATCCTCCATACATCCTCCAATGTGGGAGTCATCTCCCCTATCGGTAACCAGAAACAAGAACCCGGATACCACCTCTCTGCTAGGGCTGTCAATAGCCCCATATCTGAAGAAACCTGTGGCATATCTGCCACATGCTACAAGTTGACTTGATCTAACTGATCTCGCTCTGCCTGAGATAGAGTGGCCAAGTCATCCCTTAGCCCATCGTATTTCCATTCTTGGCTCTTTAATAATTCTCTCTGCAAACATAAACAACAAAACAATAAAAATCATTAATAAACCAGTGATTAAAAATGCAAGTAAAATAAGTGCAATTTCATACAAATGATGATATCGTCCACTATTGGACGATATCGTCCAAAATTTGAGCAAATTCGTCTCTTATTTTGCAAGAGGGAATCATCCCTTACTGTACGCAATCGTCCCCATATCGCCGATTTTGCCCTTGGACGAAATCGACGATATCGAGACGATTTTGATGAAATTGAGACGATTTTGTCCCGACGACGTCGACGGCCCAAAAATGGCCGCGATGCTCAAAAATCATTCAAAATTAATCTAAAAAGCATGAAATTCAAAATTACAGCATTCTAAATTAAGTTTGGACCCTTACCCGTAGCCCGCGTCGGACCTCTATCGATCTGTGCGCTGTCTCGACCATCTTGTCTGCAGAACTCTAGAAACCAAGAAAATGAATAGTAACAATGAATTAGGGTTTTACCCTATTTTTCTTAATTTTATTCAAAAACACTTAACAACATTTTAAAATTTTGTTTTTTCGTGTTTTTACCTCAAATGTTCGATTTGGGTAAAAACACGGAGGGAGCATCATAGTAAGTTGTTGTACGATTCGACCTAGAATCGTCGCCTAAAAATGGGAATAATCTTTGCTTTCTTGTAGATCGATAAGAACTCATCTTTAACGCATTTTCTTCAAAAAATTCGCTAAAGAGGGGGTAAAATGTAGCACCCTAAAATTGGCGCAGTAAACCTTAGCAAATAATTAAAATTACTTTAGTAATAATTCAAATTCAAATTTTAAACCCCGAACCGCCCGTTAACCGCCTGTTAAACCGCTTTCCTCATTTTTCGCACCATTTTTAGGATTTTTTGTGATCTTTGGACGATATTGTCGCCGATCAGACGATATCGCCTCAGATCGGACGAATTCGTCTGGAGCAGAATGTCCAGACGAATTCGTCCCAAAACTAATTTTTCATAATTAGCTTCTATTTCAATGGCGTCTCTAACCTGGGCAAAAGCATGTCTGCATGGTTAGAGACTTCCCCCGTTGGAGATCTCCCAAATTAGGATGATCTCCAACCTCCCAACCTCCTTCATATGCCTATTTAATCTTAGGCCCTCCCCTTGACATTCCCCTGGCTGAATTTTTTTGTACTTCGAGTTTTATTTGCCTTAGAATGTCTTAGACTACTGTTTGTCTTTATCCCTTTTCGAATTTTCTTGTAGGAACTTTGTCATTCTTCAGCCAGAGCAAGCTCAGATCATCGTAGACAATCCTGTACAATCTCGGATGATCACGCCCCAATTCGAGACGATTTTGTGCTCTACAGACGATTTCGACTGCAGTCAACATTGGGGGCAACTAGTGCCCAGAGTTTGCACTTTTCTCTTTTCGTCTCATTGTTTCATTCTGCATTTAGATCAGTTTATTGTTATTTTCTACTATTCTACATTTTTGAGTTCGCCCATATAGCTTAAGTGCATGATAATATCATAATTTGTCATTAGAATACTATAATTTACTTGAATTTCTATTCATAATTATCGTTTTAGTATTTATATTGTCATTTTACATCGTTTTCCTCTGTTAGTATTGTTGCATTTTTTGTGTTATGTGTCTATTCCTCTGATTGTAGGTCTCTGACGAATTTGTCTTACGAATTCTTCAGATCTCAGATGATCCTATCTGATTTTAGATGATCCTGTCAGATCAGAGGCGATCTTGACTGCTTCAAAAATTAGAACCTCCATCAAACATCCGAAATTAGGTTTAACTTGTCTTTATTTAGTATATTCTCTGTACTTGATATTCATTGCTGCTTTCTGTATTCATTTAAATCTACATTTCATGTAGAACAGTTTAGATTCATTTGGCCAAACCTAGGATTTGAATGATTAAAGATAAAATTGAACACATCAAACACATTCCCAACCTAGGCATGGAGACTGCCACTAAACGTTTCCTGGTGAACCCCACCATCCGTCAAAAAATCACCTTAATACCCCTCCCTCAAGAGGAGGGACCTTCAAAGGGCCTCTCAGTCCGAGGTATTGTCCCATCCTTTTTGCATCCCCCTTCCGGGCGTGGATCCTTTATCCTGAAGGTAAGGGTGCAAAAAATTTGGAGCGATACACAATGGTGCAAACACGGAGAGGTCGATCTGGGCATAGACCCGAGATCGAAGCCCAAGCTCCACCTAATGCACAACACGATGTAGAATACCCTCAATCATAGAATCCTCCTAGACGTCGTTCAACGAGTATTAGAGGGGATAATTCCACACGAGGGGATTCCATTGAGAATACCCCGATTAGAGGAAGTACTAGACATCCCTCTAGACATAGATCAGAGCATGGGACTTCCCAACATGGGGGTTTCGCACATGGTAGCATTTACCATGACCACATTCCACATGCATCCATGGGTTCTACTAAAGAATATGTCATTGAGGGATCTATATTGGTACCCCTTCGACCTGTAGCTAAGGGAGGCTCATGACCTCCACCATCCGAGTATAGACAGGCTCGAGATCCACCCATTCAGGGGCAAGTAGATGGGACCACTTTCGAGCATAGGCCCATGCAGACTCCCTATAGGGGTGAACCTTGTAAGTTCACCATAGATATATCCAAAGTGGGAGCTAATGGTATGCCACCTCATGAGCCATGGCATAGTAAATAGTTAGATGGTCTAGATAGAGTCCTAGGGCATCTAGGATATAAGCCTATGCTTGCACCCTCTCGACCTATGAGTGAGTGTAGCGGAAGCACCATTAGGACCACCCGAGAACCTGGAGAGTGCTCCAAGCATTCTCATGACATACGTGCTCCTGCATCTCATGCAGGCACAGAGTATAGGAGATAGCCTGACATGAATGTCATATTTACAGATAGAGGCAAGAGTGTGGCAAATCAGTCCATTGGAGGACATACCCATAAAGTCGCTCGAACAGAGCGCACACACCAGAGGCCTCGAAGGCCGATCATGTTGATAGATCTCATAGACTGGTGTCAGAATAGAGATGGTAGATTCTCCAAGACCAATTGGAGGATGTTCATGCAGAGAAAGAGCACCTCAAAAATGAGAACTCTCAGAGGTAGAGGTTCATAAGACAAAAATTATATGAATAGTGCATGCGTGAACAATGCATCCTTGATCAGAAGGAGCATGTGAGAGAGAGGATCGATTGGCTAGCACTAGTTTACCTCCTCATAGTGAGACCAGGGAGCATGTCGATAGATGAGTGGCTTCACAACCCGAGCTATACCCTGAGTACATAGACACACATACTCATCGTACGACTCAGCATAGAGATCGGTATCCAACATCCGAACAACATGAGCATAGGTAGTATGAGGAAGAAGTGGGAGAGGAATTAGAACAAGAATATCTAAAAATCTCCCAATTCAAGGAGGAGGGTGAGCCTAGTCCACCACCTCGATAGAGGAAGAATCTACCTCCGAAGGTGCCTCCAAGGCAATCTCGAGAAGAGGAGTTCCTTTCCTCATAGGCCTATAAGGCCTTAGCAGAGAAGGTCCAAGCCATAGAGAAGCAAGGAATGACTTATCAAAAGCCTACCTTGAACAAAATCCATAATGAACCTCTATGCATGTCAGTGCCTATTTCGGCCTATCCTGAGCATTTCAAGATGCCTAGACTAGAAAAGTTTCAAGGAGAGGAAGATGCACAGGAGCATGTAACGAGTTTCCTAGATATGTGCTTTCAGATTGAGAGCAATGATGCTTTGCTCCTGTGCACCTTCATTATGACCCTCTCAGGCCCAGCTCGGGAGTGGTTCAACCAATTAAAGAGGCACAACATCACTAGTTTCAAACAACTAGCCGATGCATTTCTTGAACGCTTCTCCTTCGACATCAAGAAAAAGGTAAACTTATCCGACCTGGCTGCTTTAACGCAACACGACGATGAGCCAATGATGGATTATGGAAAATGATGGAGGAAAATGATGGCAAAGCTACCATTCTCCATCCCATCCTCTGAATTAACTCGAATGTTCATGAAGAGTTGCGCCAAGCACATTTCATTATTGCTACAGTTGTAGTAGTACCAGACATTCGAAGAGGCTTTGGTGCAAGCCAAGGTGATAGAGGACATCAAGTTATAGGAGGGTAACTTGAAGCTCAGAAATAAGGAGTGGCACAAGAAAAGCACTGAGAGACAACAGGCCAAGCCGGCCCATGTTAATCAGGTGGTGTTGAACCTTCAAAAAGGGGATAAGGGGCAACAACAATGAAACTATCAAGCCCAACCTCCTCCTATGCAATATGAGTAATGCAACAATAATCAAAGGGGTAAAAATAAGGAACAATACCCACCTCACGTATTCACTCAGTTATCAGAGTCATTGGCTTTGATTTTTCATCAATTATGTGAGGTGAAGGCTATACACTTACCCGAAGTCAAGTTAATGGACCCTAATCAGCCTAAGCCTAAGGGCTACAAGGATGATCAATATTGCATCTTTCATCGATCGAAAGGCCATGACATTGAGGTATGTTGGTCTTTCAAACATCTTGTGCAAAATATGATCGAAAGAGGTACACTTCTTGTCGACAACCCACAAGCGCCTGACAATAAAAATATGGGGATTTACAAAAATCCTCTACCAAATCATGAGGCACCAAAGAATAATGTTGGCCAAGTCAACCAAGTATGCATCGAACCACCAACCCAAGGGTTCATTGGAATGGTCAATATTGTCACAAGGAATGTGAGGTATGAATGACCAAATCAACCTCCAGCACCCATTAGAGTCCAAGTTGTGCCTCCTCCAAGGCCAGCCCAACATGTGCCAGGCCCACCAACTAGACCGATGGTGACCATCAAGAGTAGGTTGGTCCAAAACCTATAGATGACTCCAACAAAGTTGTCAATTTATGAGCTGATCCAATAGTCTCCCAAGCATAGGGAGATGCTTATGGACATCTTAAGGTCCATAGAAGTGCAGCCTCAGGATCCCGAAGCATTTACACACTTCGTGGGGCACGTGCAACAGTGTCAAGAACCGGTCATACAATTTCATGATCATGAAGTCAAGATGGTTTCCACTATTATAGCAGACCCACCGTTGCATATTATTGCATGTGTGAATCACAAACCATTCAAGTGGGTTTTGATTGACATGGGGTCATCAATCAATATCATAACTACCAAGGCATTAACTCACTTGAAGTTGCCCAAGATGCATATCATCCCTTCTACCTTCACGTTGAGAGCTTTCAATGATGCATTATGCTCAACGGTCGGTACTATAGTTTTACCTATCCAGGTAGGACTGAAGACCATCCCGATGATGTGTCATGTAATCAAAGGTGCTATGCAATATAACATACTTCTAGGGAGGCCTTGGATCAGAGAAATGCATTGCATCCCTTCTATTCTACATCAATGTATCAAATACGTTCATGAGGGATAGGTTCACGTGGTGCCTTCAAATGAAGAACCCTTTAAATACGTGAATCTAGCAGATTTGTCAGGGAATTCATGCTCCCCTCAATGCACCTGGATGTGTGGCCAACATCATCAATCAAAGAGCTAGGAGGTAAAATCAAAGATGTGTGTGCTAAGCCTACAATATCCGCATCTCAATGATCGGAGCACACGATAATTGCTTCTACCAGACCGTCTGCATCTATGATGCATCGAGATGATAGGAAGTTGAAAGAAAATATGGGAAAAAAAGAGATAAAGCAAATGCCCAAGCCAGTTATCATTGAAGCCCCTACTCCCATGGAAGTAGAGGAAATTCAAGGAGAAGTCGAAGAGGCACCTCAACCTGCTTCACCTGCATCTTCAACAGGGTCATATGCACCGTAGGTGACCATCCATTTGGTTAATCCTAGATTAGGGGAATATATCATGTAGAATGTGATGTTCACACCAATTATCGAGACTGCATAGGACATGGGCCGACCATGAGCCCATCACCTTCCCGTAGGGATGGTGGAACCATTAGGGGTGCCACCTAACCAAACCAACTTCATCTATGGAGGGCTAGACCAGTTTGCATCTCCCACGCCCATGGATGAGGATGATAATGAACCATTCACTATGAATGTTCATTATCTCTCTAACCCAGAATATGCCATGTGATACTTCGAGCATTACCATTGGCATGGTTATGGTCTCGGACTATTCGAGCAAGGGCGTAGAAGGCCATATGAACCATAGTATCAGTTGCCAACTGATAGGTTCGGGTTAGGATACTATATTCGAGGATAGGATGAACTTCTCATGGCATCTTTAGACCACATGTACCTCAGTCTAGGGGTGAAGTTGACTTCAATCCTTATCACCCTAATCCTTCTACATTTTAGAGGGATAACCAGCTAGTGACCTATGTCACTATAGAGCCACCCGAGAGATATCATGCAAACATCTTGGTGGAGACCGGCCCAGAACACATTCCAAGAGCCAACTTGGACAATCAAAGTCATGGAGCTACCGATGATATTGGTATGCACATCCAGAGTCTAGACACAACTATAGACACCAAATCAGAAGTTGCTTCTGAGGATGTTCATGCAGTATCCATCATCGAAAGTGATGGACCAGACTATGATTCTAGAATAGATGACATTGAGTTATCCTCAAACAATGAGCAATCCGAGGATGAAATCGAGTTGGCCTACTTGGGCCCTACACTCTTGCATCATATTTTACCTTTGGAATCAATAAATATGAGTGAAGAGCCCTTCGATAATGATGATGGCTATCAAGAGATAGCCTACATGGGGCCTCATTTGGAGCATCACCCGATTCCATTAGGTAGAGGTGAGGATCCTTATTATGATAGTGATGATGAAGATGAAATAGAGAGAGCCTATTTAGGACCTCCCTACTTACACCATCGTAATGCACCATATACTACTGAGGAGATGTACAGAGAGATCAATCTCCATCCTCACCTTAGGGGAAGACCACCGAATCTTAATGTGATTTATCACATGGTGTTTCTTGATCTACCAATGTACATGGAGCTCCTTGAGCCCAATGATCCCATCCGATAGTCTATTCATGGACCGGATCCGGAGATCCCCATACCCCTAGAACCACATCTCGAGGATGGAAGTTTTGCTAATGTTGAGTCACGTGCATGTGGTCCTAGAGACATGATCCATTCCATCAATATGATCTCCATTGATTTGACCACTCCACTCCATAATCCAGTTGATCCTTCCAAGCCATTGTGTCTTAATGTAGATGCTATTGATTGGGATCACGTTGATTCACCTCTAGAGCCTGAATATTTCTTCCCTAATGAAGAAATGTTGCAACCTTTCCATTTTGTGCCAGGCTGTGCACATGATGTCTATCATGCTGAGGATGCTTCCAATGAGGAACCTATAAACCCAGTAGATGACATCCACTTGATTCCTACGCCTCACCAGCTTGAGGAGGGATCCCATATGTCAGTAGAGGAAACCTTTGAAGTGGATATCAGTAATGATCCCACTAATCCTAAGAAGGTTAAATTTGGAGAAATTTTGACTCCTGATGAGCATGCCAACCTCATCCCTCTACTAAGAGAGAGACCTGATCTCTTTGCTTGGACTTATAAGGACATGTCGGGTCTAGATCCAAAATTGGTTACTCATAACCTTTCGCTAGATCTATCAAAGAAGCCAATCAAGTAGAAACTTAGGAAGATGCATCCAATAGTAGCCTTAATGGTTAAGGATGAATTGCAAAAGTTGTTGGATGTAGAGTTTGTCATTTCCATCGACTATCCAGAATGGGTATCAAACATGGTGCCTATAGGAAAACCTGATGGAAGGATCCGTATCTGTATGGATTTTAGAGACCTAAATAGGGCAACACCAAAGGATTCATTTCTATTGCCAAACATAGATGCTCTCGTAGATGCAACTACGGGTCATGAGATGCTCTCCTTAATGGATGGTTTTTTTGGTTACAATCAAATTTGGATTAAGCCCGAAGACCAGCATAAAACCACATTCATAATGCCATGGGGGACATTCTGTTACAAGGTTATGCCATTCGGCCTGAAGAATGTTGGTGCTACATATCAGCGGGCTATGACATATATCTTTCATGACTACATGCATAAGATCTTAGAAGATTATATCGATGACTTGTTGGCAAAGTCATTGCTACGTGAAGAGCATGTTGAGGTCCTGAGGAAGGTCTTCGATCGCCTGATAGAGCATAATGTCAGGTTGAATCCTAAGAAGTGCGTATTTGGTGTAACTTTAGGAAAGCTCTTAGGATTCATCATTTCAAAATGAGGCATCGAAGTTGACCCAACAAAGGTCAAGGCTATTTTAGAAATGCATCCCCCATGAATATCAAGGAATTAAGAAGCCTACAGGGCAAAGTAGCATCCATAAAGTGATTTATCACACAATTATCAGATAAATGTCGACCCATGAATCGATTGCTACACAAGGGGGTCCCATTCAACTGGGACGAGGACTATCAAGTAGCCTTTGCTGAGATTAAGCAATACCTGGTGATGCCGCCAGTGCTAGCTCCACCAAGGCCAGATGTACCATTCTTGTTGTATATATCGGTGATTGACTTTGCATTGGGAACTATGTTAGCCCAAAAGAATGTGCAAGACAAAGAACAAGCCATATATTATATTAGCCGAACCTTGGTGAGTTATGAGCTAGGATATGCATACATGGAAAAGTTGTGTTTAGCAGTAGTGTTCGCTACAAAGAAATTGTGACACTATATGTTAAGTCATACGACGTATGTCATATCAAAACAAAATCCTTTGTAGTATATGATGAGCAAGACATATCATAATACACGTACTGTGAAGTGGATCATGCTATTGATAGAATTTGATTTGGAATTCATAAGCCAAAATTCCATTAAGGGACAAGTCATAGCTGATCAACTGGCTGAGGTGCCTCTCAAGAATAGTAGGCCCCTCACCATAGAGCTTCCTGATGATGTAGTATTTGCCTTATCAGAAGCACCCAAACCCGAGGAACCGGATAACAAAGTCGATATGACCTTGTTCTTCGATGGTTCGAAGTGTGAGCAAGGGGGTGGTGCAGGAATAGTGTTGTTCATGCCACAAGGAGCTCCAATGCCCTTGTCATTCAAGTTGGACTTTCCTTGCACTAACAATAATGTTGAATACGAAGCCCTAATTTTGGGTCTCCAAATAGTTATCGCCATGAAGATAAAAAGGCTAAATATCTTTGGTGATTCCCTTCTCATTGTTAACCAAGTTAAGGGATTATTTCAATGTCGATGTTCGATATTGAAAGCTTACAAGGATCTTGTTGACATTTATCTAGCTCAACTGGAATGGTACGACATCGAGGCAATCCCTCATTCATCCAATAGATTTGTAGATACAATGGCATCTTTGGGATCTCTAATCCCTCAGAATCCATCTACTGATTTCACTACCATCCATGTAAAAATATTGTCACACTCTATTGTGCAGCATGAAGCATTGGATAACAAAGAGTCAATCAACATGATTCATGTAGAACCAAACCATGAATGGTTTTACAGAGCTAGAGACTTTCTCAAGAGAGCATCCTGGGGGTCTTTGATCTCGTAGGATCTGATGGGGAGTGGTACTACCATTCACCACAAGGTTGTTTTCCAGTCTACATTTACAAATGTAGAACCATAGGGGGAACATGTTGTCTTGTCAGTCGAAGTCGAAGCTTATCATAACTGGACATCACAGATACATGACTTCCTTAGACTTGGTGTAATCCCTCAAGGATTATCATGTGCCATGAAGCGCACATTTAAATAGAAAGTGACAAAGTATGTCTTGTTAGCAGACATCCTATACCATAGAAGCTACGATGGAGTTCTCCTTCATTGTCTTGAGCCCCAAGAGTCATCTTGGGCAATTTCACAAGCTCACGATGGTACGTGCGGTGGCCATTTTAGTGGCATGGCTATCATCAAGTGCATCCTTCGCATGGGTTATTATTGGCCCACTATGGAGAAGGATTGCAATGTGTATGTCAGGAAATGCGTTAAATGCTAGCATCATGCTAATCTTATGCACCTGCCATCACAGGCCTTACAACCCATTCAAGCGGCTTGGCCATTTTCTCAATGGGGATTTGATCTCATTGGTAAGATCTCTCCTCTATCATCGGGCCGACATACATTCATTATTATGGCTACTAAGTATTTTACTAAATGGGTGGAAGCCATTCCCTTAACAATGACAACTGGAGCACGTATTGCTGAGTTCATACTCACTAATATCATAAGTCATTTTGGGATACCATCCAAGATAATTTTAGATAATGGAACATCATTCAAAAACAAAACTGTGAGAGCTTTGACGTCTAAGTATAGAATCAAACATAGTTTTGTGACTCCATATTATCCACAGGAAACTTCAAATAAGATAGTGGTCTCCATATTGAAAAATATGGTACAAGAGCACCACAAATATTGGCACATCCAGCTACCCCTTGCATTATGGGCTTACAGGACTAGTATTCGGACACCCATTGGGGCAACTCCATTTTCATTAGTATATGGCATTGAGGCCATTATGCCCTTAGAGTTGGAGATTCCAATGTTGCGCGTCGCATTGAAAGAGTTCATTGATGATGACACCGCATGGCAAGCTCACCTAGATCAATTGATGCTACTTGATGAACATCGCATGAATACCCTTGAGCACCTTCACATTTATCAAGAGCACTTAAAATGAGCTTACAATAACAAAGTCCATCTGAGAGACTTTGAGGTTGGTGATCTTGTGCTGAAAGAGAACCAACAGAACTCAAATTTACCGCCAGAACTATGAGACAAATTTATGGCTAACTAGTTAGGTCCTTATATGATCTCTGAGAAGATTGGACCTAGGACATATCGCTTGACATCGCTCGAAGGAGTTGAAGAGCCTGAACCTCTCAATATCCTTCATATTAAAGTGTTTTATGCCTAAAACCATAAAAAGGCTCCAAAGGCATCTATAAGCCCTTTGGTCAATTCAAAAGGCTCCAAAGGCATCTGTAAGCCCTTTGGTCAATTCCAAAAAGGCTCCAAAGGCATCTGTAATCCCTTTGGTCAAAGCACAAAAGGCTCCAATGGTTTTTAAAATCCCTTGGTCAAAATGTTAAAATCCATAAAAAATTGGAAAAATATCAAAATCCAAAAACATTGCATTTCATTTTGCATCATTACATTTCATTTGCATCATGCATTTCATTTTCCACATGCATTTCATTTTTGCATTGCATTAGGCATATCCATCCGTCGCACTTGCATTAGAATACATTGTGTTTACAATCTTACAAATGACACCACGTTTGTGTTTCAATCATGCATCATTGCATTTTCATCATTCATCACCCTTGTGAGTAATTGTGTTTTTCAACACAACCCATCTTGTTGCTATGAAGAATATACTAGGGTTTTTCGGTCATTCAACCATACCTAGAGGTCTTCTCAAGAGTTGATAGAAAGCTTGCTTTGCTTTTGTAGATGAGGTCTAGTTTGTATAGCCCTTAGCATATCAAAATTCTATCACTAATCAACAAATTAAACAATCCTAATAAGGACTAGGGGAAGATGAAAGCTATGAAGTAGGACCAGGTATCCTGAGGTGAAAATTTTATTCTTGCTTATCCCCTTGTGTGGACGGTTCGAGAAATGTTGGCAATTGGAAAAAGGACAAGTTTATTCCCTACCCATATGAATCCCTTGCTTACATAAAAATAAGCAATATCCCAGAGTGATATCCTAGATCGATATCCTAGATCGATATCCCAGAAAGAAATCCCTAAAGAAAAATCCCCAAAGGAAGTTTCTAAATCAAATTACAAAATTAAATCTCAGAAAGTCAAGTCAAATCAAGATCAAGTTTTCAAAGTAAGTATCAAATCCCTTGCTCAAAAAAAAAAAATAAAAAAAAAAAAAAGAGTATATACAAAATAAATAGTGATTCTTATCACTATATATGAGCAAGTATCCCAATAAATTGAAGAAAATAAGGGAGCGAACTTGAATTGCATGATGATATATCTGATACATTAGCATTTTTCTTGTGTGCAGACCAATGTTTGAATGTGGAAGAGCTAGCTTCAGGTGTCCTGTATCGCCTAGTAGTCTAGTCCAACTGAAATCTAAACCTAGGATTGGATAGACATTTGAGGATCCCCAATATTAGCAATGGGCTGAAAGAATCCCACCTGACATCGGGGTATGCTTATGCCTTATCTAATATACTCATTTGCACACACAGGGATAATGAATAGTTAGGGCCTATCCTAGCGAAAGCCTTATGTTTCAGAAGTCTAGTATGGTTAGTATACAACTTTTGATAAGTCAACTAAGGTGTTTGAGTTTCATGGAAAACCTCAAAAATTCCCAAATAGCAACAACCAATTTTCAATGCAATCATCAAATATCAAATTTCTCTTTATAAGATTTTGTTATTGAAGATTATTCATAATATAGGTTAGATACCGGATGGATGTCAGAAATGATATTTAAATGACCACTGACTATGTTACGCATATTCTTTTAACTTGCAAAAGCTTATGAATAGAAACAATACATCATTGCATCTCACATATGGGTGTCCAATTGATTAATTCTTATAATAAGATATAGCAATTACAATCCATGATTGTTATACATTATGTGGTGTCATCCATTAGATTGTTAAATCCATATTACATTCATACATTATGTTTTAATGATTAAAGCATACATGTTCATTTCCATATATCATCATAGAAAAATTATGCAATACATACAAGGCATAAACTATGTCATAACAACATAAATTAAATGCATACAAGTGAAGCAAAGTATACATGCATTTAACATCAAAATATGGCATTCATATGCATCCATCATAAGTAGTCCATCTACATACATAACTCATAGCATCTAATCATCTATCGCATAGCTATCTAGTGCATGTCATCCATACATCACATCATATAGCATTAAATCAATATAAGCATTGCATCCATGTGCATAACATAAACATAAAATACCAAAAATAAAGTACACATGTAATGAGATGAACTATCATATCATATATATATATATATATGTATGTGTGTGTGTCAAATGTACATCATAGTAGGGTACATCAAAATACCCGTAGGCTACAACTATGTAGGTCCTCAGACCTTACACCAAAATGGTACAAAAAGTAGCAAAATATATGCCATGCCAATGTGCTAACCTGGGCCTGCACCCCCTGATCCCCCTACATCGGAGCTCTCTCTACCTCCCTCAACCACATCCCTAAGGGCCTACTCTAGAACCTATTATGGGTCCTACTATAGACCCTACGCTCAACCTAGACCAACTATACTCGATACACGCGAGGCAGTCCTATGGCTAGATCGTGCACTAGACTACCCTATCTCCCTGGTCCTAGTCCTACTCCGATGTGACCCTATAGTAGTGGTCCTCTCTAGAACCTGTCCACCTAGCAGCCTGATAATACCCTCCAACTGGGCATTACGAGCTACATCCATTGTGTGTTGATCATTACCCTCCTCCATGAGGGTATGTAGCCTCCTAATATCTACCATCGGGTCAAAACCTACAAGCCCTAGAGTAGATGGTACCATAAGAGGTGCCATGATAGCCTATGTAGATGAGGGAGCCACCCTCATCACCCTGAGTAAGTCCCGCTCAACAGTCACTGCATCTAGTGTCACCTGTAGAAGATCACACTGGCCAGTGATCTTCTCAATATCGATGTCTACTGTAGCCACCTATGCCCGGAGATCTACCCTCTCCTCCTCATAGCTACTCCACTATCTCTAGCCATGAGATAACTTCACCTCTAGAGTGGTGATAGTGGTGTCCCTATGTAGGAGTCGGGTGTGAAGTGACCCAATCTGAGTCTAGAGGTCAGCAATCTGTACCCTCAACTATCCAACCTCACTATCAAGAGGTGCCTCACCCTCCTCGAATGCCTCCTCCTCTACCTCTACCTATGGGCCCTCCTCTATAGTGGCCCCTATGCCCCATGCACCCTCGATCCTCTAACGGACCCTACATCCATGAGGGTCCACCTCTAAGCCCTCTACACCCTCTACTACAAAGTCATCCACTGGTCAGCCTAGAGGTCCCTCTTCATGCCACTATAGGCTAGTCCACCATGCATGATAATCAGTAGTAGTGCCTACATCCGCTAGGCCTGACTCCTGAAAGTCATCATCATCACCCCCAATGGAGCCACCTAGGGCCAGGTCAGGTCCCTCTCTAGGACCAAGCATCTATAAATAGTAGGCACCTCTAGGACATCCTACTGAATCCCAAACTACCTTAGGACATGAGAGAAGTGTTGAAACTCATGTATATCAGCCTTGCAACCGATAACCCACCTATCTCTACGCACCTAGCACAAGTATCTATCCACCTCTAGCCAAGAAGGGCAGCCCATGTATGATCACCACTCGATCTACATAGGGTGAAGCTATGAGAATCTAGTGATATAATGGTCTAGATCTCTTGCATGAGACCTACTCCTAAACCCCTCCTACTCCCAAGGCTAGCAGGCTGCATAGCACTGACAAGCTGCATCGATATCAGTGATCCCTAGAGGTAAATATATGGGGTGCTCTATCAGAATATGTTGCCAGCCCCAAATCTAGAGAAGTAGACTACAGCCGATGCCCACTCTACTATGGCATGTAATATGGTACAGCTCATGATAGAGCTACGCTAGAAGGGTGCTCCCCCATGCCAGAATAAGAGGTCACTCGATCGAGCTGATCATAACCTCCCTGGTCCTAGCCAAGAGGTTCCAGGGGAACCTCACACCTGATGAATCTAGGAGGACTATCTAGATAATCAAGTGCATAAACATAGCCTCCCACTATGAAAATAATCTAGCCTAGTACCACTCCTCGACGTGGATGCCTCCATGATCAATCCGACCCTGAGCCTCGATGCTTCATCTACCAAATATAGCATCAAACATGACCTTCCTCACCATGGTAGGAGAGGAGGTGATGGCCTCACCATCAATAGGTAGGTGAAATATGTGGTAGACATCCTCTAGAGTAACAGTCATTTCACCCATCGAAAGGTGAAATGTATTGGTCCATGCATCCCAACGATGGGCCAATGCAGTCATGTATGCCTGGTCAGGTCTAATAGTGGGGAGGTCCAAGATGTACCAAAACCCCATGATAGCAAACCAATCCCGCTCCATGTCAGTGAGAGTGCGGCATAAGTTACGAAGGAGATCAGTCTCCCTCACTCTGTTCGTCAAGGTCTGAGTGAAAGCAATCAAATAAATAAGAAAAATAATTAAAAATGACTCAAAAATGGCAAACAAATCAAAAAATCTCATGAAAATGTAAAAACATGCAAAATCATGATCAAAAATTTCAAAAAATCAAATAAAGCACTTCAAAATTGCAATAAAATGCATTAATTCCCAAAAATTCAAAGAAAAATGAAAAAATTGAAAATTTTAAAAATTTTCCTAAGGGTGTCGCATCGCGGGTCGAAACCACGGTCGACAAGGTGGTCAAAAATATGACCATTGGGATTTAAATCCCATCATGGCTGATAGCCGTGGTCCCCAATCTACCAATTGGGAACCACGTCTGCCACCCATGGCTAGGGAACATGACCTTTTCAGGGTCATTTCCCTCCCAAAATAAACCCCAAAATTAAAACCCTCCCCTCTAATCTAACCTATGCTAAACCTAACTAGGGTGAGGTTCATTACCGATAGTTTAATGTGGTTCATTTAACCCATTATTTAGTGTGGTTAATTTTTAATCTGGTAATTTGCAAGCGTGGTCTCGGTTTGTGTGTTACCTTGGAAGCACCGGCTCCCCCGCTGGTCGAAGCTTCCGGTTGGTCGACCATCGATGTGGATAGGAGGGAATCAATGAAGTTTGTGATAGTGTTCCATGTTAGAATTCACTTTTTACCTCTCAGAGCTCTCAGTTTTACTGGCAGTTTTAGGTAAATAATGAAAATTTTCAAATGGGAAAAACCTTATATAATTTTTTGAATTCGGTTCGGACCACGTTTGACAACCGTGGTCCCCGAATTAGGGTTTTCCACCCATGGGTCTGAGCCACGATCAAGGAATTTGAACTTCTTAACCACTTTTGATAGACATGATCAACAAACTACAATAAATGCTCTCAATTCCCACCATGGAGAGCTATAAAATAATAAATTAAAAATACCCACCAGACCAGATAATTCAAAATCTACAAAATTAACAAAAAAATTAGATAACATTAAAATCCAAATGCGCCTCGTATTTAGTTATTTACCCTATACACTTGGCGGTTGTAACGACTTGCGATCCATGCAATCCGGCAAGATGAGTAAATTACCATAAGGACATTTGGGGTAAATTAGTCATCGTTGAATTGTATGCTTCATTTCAATCCCTAAGAAGGCCCTGACGGTTGGACTGCTCCAGGGGAACGAGATATTCATCGCAATTCTCCTATGATATTTTTAGAAAATCATCGACAATATGATTCAACATAAGCCTAATTAGAATTGTCCTCATTTTGATTCCCTAAGAAGGCCTTCATGGTTGGACCGCTCCATGGGATAGAAATGGACAAGTACTATTAATAGTTGCAATCATAGCTGATTAGGCCTTGCCAATAATTCAAATGCTAAATCTTAATTTGTTCAAGATCATTCATAGTGGTCAAGCGACTCGTCACTTCATTTAATTGTCATTACCCTCATCGACTCATCGCTTGAGGGGGTAGTCATAATATCATAATCATAATCAAAGTCAATAGAAGATCCCTTGATCGTAGATCCCTAGATCTTGTCAAAATTGTGTTCATCTTACGAATCATTGCCAAAGACTATCATAAGCTTACCCTCTATTGGGGCAAAAAGCAAATATGATAGTTAGTTTGTAGCTCTCTTCCTTTCGATTATATAGGCCTAACTCCTATTGTAGCACCAAAGCTACCCGAATGTCTGATGATGAGTGCAAACTCTTTCAAAATTAAGCCTTCCATCCAGTTGGAAGCAATGATTCTAGGATGTGCATCCTCTTTGCAAGACTCGGGCATCTAATGTTGATCAGACCAATGATCATCATCCAACCTACGACATCATTTTAGGAGGTTTATTTTTGCTCAGCATTGTTCGATCTCACAATGCATCTCAAAAGGGGCATCTGTAGACACCTAAAACATGTCATGTCGAGGTGACTACTCATATGGGACATGCTAGAAGACCATATGGAAGACCTTGGATAGATACCAAGGTATAGCAGTGGTTTTTACCACTCAATTTGGGCACCTTTTCCTAGTCAGTGCTAGCCATTGATGACACCCATGGTTAGCAGAGCTGATCATGCCTGTCAGCCATGGTCAGGCCTCAAAGTCAGTTGGCCTTTGACCGATTCAAAGTTGGTTCAAATGGCCAATTGGTTGTGGATTGGAGTGGTTTGAGTGAGGAAGGTTCCAGATCCTTCCATCCAACAAGCTCAACTACCCAATCTTGTTCTTGGCTTCCTCATGAAGCCACCCCTAGCCCTTGGCAAATGCTATAAAACCCCCTCCAATTGGGAGAAAATATATAGATGAATCTCGAGTTGAAATGCAATGAAGCCCTATCGAATTGCATACTCACTTATATGCATTGAGAGGAATACTTTGGTTGCCCAATTGGAGATCACATGCCATGGAGGTCCTAGGAGGCTAGGAGATTCAAGAAATGTTAATTCATGCAATCCGTGCACCAACTGAGCAATTCAACCACCAAATCTATCAGAGGACACAGTGGCGACCCTTGATCATCAATTCCTCAAGGAGAATTGAAGATTGGACACCAAATTGGGAGGGCAAAAACATTTCAAGCTCAGCCATGGCTATCAACCATGGTGGATAGTGCTCACCATGAATCAGACCCATGGTTAGGTTGTCATCTTCAGTTTCCTTGTTTTCTAGCTTTAGGATTTGTTTAATTGCATTAGATTAGACATATATCATGTTAATTTGCTTTAGTAGAGACTTTGACCGATGCAATTAGAGTTTTTAGTCATTTTCCTTCACTTTTGCAATTATGGCACTAATGGTTCTTTTCATGCTTCCATGCTTTCAATTTCGTAATTAATTCAATAGATAGCTAGATCTGCTTTTGCTTATATGTTTGTAGCAATATTTTTAGGTTTAATATAAGTTTAATATGTTTCTTGCACTTTCTTGATTTCATGCAAGTTATGCTACCTTTTATGCAAATACCTCCTAAAAGCCTCATCAAGAGAGGCCTCCTTTGTTGCTAATTGCTTCTTGTTGTTTATTGCACGTAGGACTAACAAGGTTTTGAGATGCAAGGCAGAAAATACCTCTAATCATGGAGAAGAAGGTCATCGACACCTTGGAGCAGTTCGTGTCCATTTAGAAAGTCTACGTATTGCACCTACCCCATTGGGGCTTTCAAATTGTGTTAATTGTATCAACATTTGGGTGACCCTAAGAGGGGCATGATTGTAACCGAGATTTGATTCAAGATTAATAGAAGAAACATTCACTTTCTTGTCATATGCAATCTTGTCTTTCATTTCTTGCTTTAATGATTGATTTCAATTAATGCATTAGTTAGGTGTATGCTTTTTAGATCGGTACAATATGCTCATGATCTAACTATTGATTATCAAGTGGACCATATCCCTTATGATCGAGTGTGGATTAAATACCTTATTCTGAAAGTTGCTCATTTTAGCTGGTTGGCCATTCAAAATAATATTCTAATGATTGATAACATTATGAAAAGGGGCATGTTTGTCCCCAACAGATACTATTTATGTATGAATGCTTGGGAATATACCAATCACCTTCTTCTTGAGTGCTCTTTCTCCAAGACAAATTTGAATCACCTTATGTCCACTTTTCACATCTCTTGGGTTCCTCCTAATTTGTTGAGTCACCTTTTCACCCAATGGTATACTCCATTCAAAAATCTCATATTATCTTCTTTATGGAAAGTGAGGCTTCATCATATCATATGGTAATTATGGCTTGAAAGAAATAGTAGGGTTTTTCTTTCTCCTCTAAGGAGCCCATATCTGTTACCAACAAAGCTATTTCCTTTGCTATCAAGAATTATAGCTCTTCCCTTGTCCCAAACCACATGATTATAGATTGGAGTCTATTATGTTCTCTTCTTTAAATATTCCCTGCAACTCCAATTCTAGTTTACTAGACCCTCATCCCAGAGTGGGTGCCCATTGGATTCCTCCCCCAAGTGAGTGGCTGAAACTTAAATTTGATGGTGCCTTCAAAGGAAACCTAGGGGATGTTGGTGCAGGTGGTCTAGTCATATATAGCAGTGGACAAGTTATTATAGCTTATGTTGAGTATCTAGAGTGCCAAACTAATCATTTGTTGAAGGTCGTGTGATGTAGAGAGGGATAGATCTTCTCAAGGATTATAAAGTCAACCTTTTTATTGAGGGATATTCTTTGAACATTATAAACGCTCTTAAAAACAACAAGGTGTCCTGTTGGAATGTCAAAACTATTGTTCAGGAAGCTAAGAAGTTCCAAAATTTCAATGATATATCTATCAACCATGTGTATCGCGAAGCTACCAGACCTGCAAATATTCTTGCCAATTGGGGATTTATCCATAAATATCTATCCATTTGGAAAGAAATATTTTTCCAAGAAGTTTTAAATTCTACTAATAATGATTTGGTTTGAAATATGTGGTCACAGATTTTGGTGCGTCAGCTTCTCCAATATTGAATCTACCTTTTTCAACATGACGTGTTTCTTTAGTTTTAGTTCTTATGGCAGAAATTTTCTGATTAGTGTGACTCTCTATCTTGCTATCAGTGTTGGCTTTTGGTTCTCTTGTTTCCCTTTTGTGAAGTATGTAATATCCCAAGATAGGCCCTGTAAGTGGGTTTACCTTATGGTTGTCTTCTCCAAGCATGTCAAGTCCCTAAGTAGGTCTAGGTTGTGCAATTGGATGTTATCTAACAATGTCAATATATTTCAAGTCTCAAGATGCTTAATTTTATGTCTTGTGAATTTTAAGATTCATTTTTTTAGTCATTTGGCACTCCCAATCCTTCCTAGCCCTATCATGTGCGAAGTTTATCTTGTGCCATATCTATTTTTTCTGATGTTGGTTCCCTAAGGAGAATTATTATGTGGTCTATTAATCACACCAACTAAGATTCTAAAAAGAGCACTTATGGTGCCAAAAATTTCTATATTTACATCCCTAGTTTGTGTCAGTCCATCACCATCTGGTTTTGTTCACCATTGTGTGTCCCAGGCAGTAAGAAGATTCTATGGTATTCCTTTCTCCTCATTCTTGCCAACATGGCCTTGCTTGAGCCATCTACCCTTTAGTTTGATCCCCTGTTTCACACCTTTCTAAAATATCATGGTCTCATTTCGTTTCTAAGCAAGTTCAAAGGAGCTGAGAAATATATCACTGAAGCCTTCATCCACATCAATTTAGGAGGTCAACCCGACTTAAGAAATCAAGGGTTGATACCATTCAAAGCTTTGCTTACCACATTTTAGATGAATATAGTGATGATCCTTGTATTACTACTCACAACACAATCCATGTTACCATCGTCAGCAGCATTATTAATGCCATGGAAAATATCAAGACTCTTAAGGTGCTACTCCTAAACCCTCCTAGAGATGCTCCTGCAAATGAAGATGTTACAAAGGTCTAGGTCTGTATCTATTGAGTACTCTATTTGTTCTCATGCTGGATCTCTCTATTTTTGGTCTTTTGATCCCTTGCATGGGATTTTTATTATAGTCTATAGTGCCCCTGCATGGGCCTTTTTGAGCAATGTGTTTATTCATGTACAAGTGTTTATTATAGTTTTTATGGATCTTTAGTGAGCTTCCCCTATGTGGGTTTTTGTCACAGCTATTTTACAGGTTTTTTAGGTAGTTACTTCTCTTAAGTAACCCCTGCATGGGTATTGCTCGAACTGTATTTTGTTTATCTAACATCAGTGTTCCATATAGCCTTCTTTGCTACTATTTGGACCTTTTTTCAAGTTGTTGCTGGTAAATATGTAGTCATTTGTTATCGTATGCTATTGGTTTAGCTATCAGTTTATGTATTTGGGTTTGGGGCCCATTTAAATCCTGCACTTAATAATTTTTACCTACCAAAATAATAATAATTAACTAATCAATTATTTGATTAATTATTTTTTCAAAGGATTAGTTAAGATTAATTAATTAATTTTCTTTTCAAAATAAAATTGATTAATTAGTTTATTTAAACTAACTAATTATTTTTCAAAGAAAAATTTAAACTCCACCAATGTGATTAAACCAAACAATCCAAATATTTTTTCTGCAAGCAATTGGTGACATTTTTACTCCTTTTTGGATTGTAATAAATGTGCAAACTTAAAATTTTCTTTGCTTTTCCTTTGTACTTCACAAGGTTCCACATAAAAGGGATAACATAGTACTTAAAGTTTTTCAATTAGTCTTGCATTGTACCACATTGGTAAAAGAAATCCTTTGCTCCTAGCTTATACTTGATTGACTATGGCCTCCGATTTAGTAGTACAAATGGCCAAATTGGCCAATGTTGTGAGTGCCCTAGCCAATAAGGTGAATGACATTAATATCCAAATTGTTTTTCTAGACGTAAAAATTTACAACAATGACCAACACTCCAAAACAAAATGTGAGGTCTCATTGTATGATGGATCTAGGGATCTAGATATTTTGAATAGTTGGATTTTGGATATGGAAACATGGTTTTCATATAGTCAACTCCCTAATGAGGAGAAGGTTCATTTTTCCAAGGTTATATTTTTTGGCTTAGCTAAACTTTTGGTGGAACATAGGGAAGGTTATATTTACTAAGGATTTGAAGCAAATTTTTTATCCTTCCAACTATGAGCAAGACTTAATCATCAAATGGTTTTGATTTAGGCAAGTAAATAACATGTTTGTATAAGATTACATATTTTAATTTAATAAGTTTTTAATTTTTTTAGGTGTGACTAACAATGCAACTATGGTCATGCTCAAGTTCAAAAGTAGGCTTCAAGAGAACTTGTTTTAGAGAATTGAAGTATGACCCTCCAAAAACTTTGGATTAAACCTTTAATAATGCTTAGTTGGTGGAAGAAAAATATACTACACAATCAAAGGAGCTTTGGTATTCTTCTTCTTCTTTACTAGGACCATCCAAGGGTACAAGTTCTTCCTCATAGCAAAGGGCCTTGAAACCAAAGAAGTCTTCTTCTTCTTTTTCTCCTTCTTCTCCTTCTCCACCCTCCGATCCTTCTATTGAGGAACATTACATTATTTGATACATGCAAATGTACCCCTATGGTACCTTCATGGTACAAATGTAAATATGTAATATATTATGGTTGCATTGTGATTTATATTTTCTATTTTATGTAAGTATAAATGTGCAGGAAAGGCATAAATATCATGTAAGAGTGCAATGTGTAGGAAAAGCACAAGCGTCATGTAAGTTAGAGTGCAAGTGTGTATTGAGAGAATGTGAAGTGCCTTGTATGTAAGTGTGAAAACATGTAATATGAGGATATGCACAATTGTCTTAGATTATAAGTGCATATAGAAGTGTGAGAGTCATGTAGAAGTGTACAAGTGTCATAGATGCAAGTGTACATGTAATAAGAAAGTGAAGAGTCTAGTATGCAAGTGGCAAGATGATAAGCCAAAGGTCGTGGAACTTGTCATATGGAGAGAAAAAATAAAGTATGTGAAGAGTCATATTACTATGTCTACATTATGGAGATAAATATCCATACAATATAATGAATCTGAATATTTGATTATCCAATTGTAAAGAGAAAGATACAAAAAGTGAATAAAGCTTGTATACAGATTTTGAGCAATTAATATTATAAATTTTCTTCATGCATATTTCATGAATGATTTAGGCCATTTACATTCATATTTGATGCTATAAATTAATGTTATTTTCATTATTATATTGTTCTTGATATACATATTAGATTGCTCATACAAAATTCTACTCTTAATTATTGATATTTTGATCTTTAATATTATGGCTTATTTATATTGGGACCTATGCTATTTTGTGGTAGTAAGGCTTAAAATCCAATAGTGGTATCAAAGCTACCACCTAACTCTGTCCAATTTTGATAGAGTTACATTAGCCACCTTAATATCATAATTTATCCACTTTGATAGTATTGAAGACGTGAACTCTATTTCTAAAAATTTAGATTTATTAAATATTAAGGGGACAAGAAATAGTCACCCTAATTTGGATGCTAGGGTCTTTCCACTTGGTTGAATAAAACCAATAAAGACTAGGGCTCAACTAATATTTGCTTATGGGCTAGCTCAGGATATAGTTGGACATTGATAGAAAGATCCAACTCAAAAGAAATTTGGTCATTCAAGGACATTTATAGTCACTCTAACATTGATATTGGATTCTATAGAAAGGAGGAGAATCATATTTGGTTCTTAGGTGTGACCTAAGATATTGTTGAAAGATTTTCGATAGATAGAGGAGTATCATTGGTACTAAATATTGAGAAACATAATTTCTTCTTGAGAAAGAGAAGCATCTTAGCTTCTAAGGACAAAGAAGCATCTACGATTCCTAGAGATAGTATAGTAATTAATATTCCAGAGTAGATAAGTAGAAGTATAGAGAAGGATAGTACTAGAGAGTACAAAGAATCAAAGTAGCATCTAAGCTTCCATAGAATAGCATATTTTTGAGAGAATAAGCAATACAAAACTTCTATAATAGAGGATAAGAAAATAATAGATAATAAGAAAGCATTGTAAACTTTCTAAGGTTTTTCAAGAAAGAAAGATATCCATTGCAATAATGAGAAAAGAGGCCATAATATAAAGGTCAATTTATAGGTTGTCTAATAGCATAACACTATATCTAAGATAGGTTTTAGTCTCCAAAAATTTGGACACTATTATACAATAAATCACTATCAAAATTCAAGCACACGTTAGGCACTAGTCTTTAAATGGAAACAAGAGGATATGTATATTAAAGCATATGTAGGATAGAATATAAAAGAACATTATCTTCAAGGTAGAAGAAGTAGGATACCATAATCAAGTGGTAAGGATGAGTGCTAATAGAGAACCTAGAAATATGTTAGCAAGTGCTAAGGAGAAAAGAAGCACTAAAGAACAAGAATCGAGTAGTAGGCTACCAACCATTAGTCGTTGTTCATATTACCACTAGAAAGGAAATTTTTGGACACTAGAAGGAGAAAATTACGACTACAAAAGAAGCAAAACTTATGCATAGGAGGAGTGTAGCACCCTAAAATTGGCACAGTTAAACCTTAGTAAAAAGATAAAAATTTGAATTTTAACCCCAAACCGCCCGTTAACCGCTTGTTACCCGCTTCCCTTGTTTTTCGTGCCATTTTTAGGATTTGTTTTGACCGTTGGACGATATCGTCGTAGATCAGACGAAATCGTCCCAGATCTGACGAATTCGTCTGGAACAGAACGTCCAGACGATTTCGTCCCAAAACCAAATTTTCATAATTAGCTTCTGTTTCAACAGCTTCTCTAACTCGGGCAGAAAGCGTGTCTGCGCAGTTAGAGTCTCCCCCATTGGAGATCTCCCAAATTGGGATGATCTCCAACCTCCTAACCTCTCCCTAATCCTATATAAACTAGGATTTTCTCAGTTTATCCCCCGAACCCCTGAACCCCCTAGATGACTGATTTCCCTACAAATTTAGTTCCTTGTGCCTTAGAACACCTTCATACTTTTGTTTGCATTGCGTATTTCAAGTTTTCTTGCAGGAATCTTATTGTTTTTTAGTTGGAGCAAGCTTGGATCGTCGTAGGCGATTCCAGACGATTTCGGATGATCCTATCACAGATCGATGATGATCTCGTACGATTGGAGGCGATCTCGATTGTAGTCCATATTGGGGGCAATCAGAGCCCAAAGTTTGCATTTTCTTATCGTTTCTCTGCATTTCTTTATGCATTATCTTAGTTTATTATATTTTTGCATCCTGGAGTTCACCTCATTTAGCATAGATGCATGATAAAGTCAAAATAAATTGTCAAATTGATGCATTTCCTTTTAATTGCTATCTGGATCTATCATTTAGGCAAATTTACTATTATTTCTATCATTTCCCCTTGCTTTTGCAGTTGCAATTTTGGTATTTTGTATCTATTTCTATGTAGGATTCTGACAAATTCGTCTGACGAATTCGTCAGATCGACGATGATCTCGTCTGATCTCAGATGGTCGACTGTGATCTGAGATGATTATATGCAATTACAGATGATTACGTATGATTTGAGATGATTTGGACTTCTACAAAACTCAGAATCTTCATCAGACATCCGAAATCAGGTATGTTCTATTTTATTTAGCCTACTTTCTGTGTTTAGCATTTACGCATGTTTTTTGTATTCATAAAAATCATCATTGGCATATAGAATAGCTTAGATTCATCTTGGCCAAACCTAGGATTGAATGATTAAAGTGCAAAATGAACACATCAAACATACTCTCAACCTAGGCGTGGAAACTGCCACTCAAAAGTTTCCTGGTGAACCCACCATCCATCAAAAATTCACCCTTATACCCCTCCCCCGAGAGGCGGGACCTTCAAAGGGCCTCTCAGTCCGAGGTATTGTCCCATCCTTCTCGCATCCCCCTTTCGGGTGCGGATCCTATAGCCTGAAGGTAAGGATGCAAAAAATTTGGAGCGATACATTTTGGTGAACCCGACGTGAAAAACTAAAAACCTTTTGAAAACAATCCAAAAAACAAAACATAAATGCATTTAGAATCAAAGATTGCATATCATATTTAGATGGTAGATTATAATAAAAGACGAGTTGTCACCATTAATGTTGAGAATCAATTAGCAGCTATAGAGATTACTTCTGTACTTAGAGTACCTCAAACAAATAGGGTTCAACCTTTATGGGACGAACTTAATAGGAGATTGAATATCATTGAATCTAGATCAACCGAACTTAGGCAAATCAAGAGGTTTGTCCTAGATAGAATCCTGGATCCTGATCAAGTGACCTTATATCATGAACTTCAGAGAGCTTGCCATAGGTGGTTAGCAGATAAAAGAGCCCTTGTGTCTTCCGAGTTGTACACCTTTGAGGAATACCTCGACAATGCAGTTGTAGTACATAAATTTCTATCTCGTATAGAGGATCAAGAGGTCATCCTTATGGATAGAAAGAGATGGAATAGAGTTCCTAGAGCTGTGTTATATCGAGAGTATTGCCATGAGCTCTATTTTTACAAGTCAGAGTCAGAAGTAGATAACATCACCATAGCACACTTTGTCAAATTCTTGAAAAACCATTTTCAATTTGAAGAGGAGCATTTCATGACTCTTGATGAACTTGATCCCATCAATGACATCTATAAACTATTTATAGAAAACTAAGCCATTATTTTATTATTTCTTGCATTTAGTGTGTTGTTTGTTGTCTTTATCATCATAAAAACATAAAATCACAAAAACAAAACAAAAACATAACAAAAATCAAAACATTTTCTTTTAAGTATTATAGTAGGTATATAATTAAAATATATACCTCCCAAATTTGTTGCAAATATATATATATCAATATATATTTGCTAAAATCTAAGTTTAAGCATAATGACTAGACTTAGGAATGGAAAACAGATTGAAGTAGAAGAAGATTGGTTAGGAAAACCAATAAATAAACCAGATGTCCTTCCTGAAGACCCAATTCAGGAAGAAGGAACACTAGACCAACAAGAAGAAGAGTTTGTTGAAGCAAACGAACAAAGAGAAATTGTTAGAGAGGAAGGATCCTCATCCCCTAAAATATCTCCGGAAGGAGCTGTTACTTTTGAGAACATGGAACATTTTTGGAAGTTCCTCAATACTAATATTGGCACTCTTAATAGAGCAGTCCATATGGACAAGGATCAAATTAGTGACACTCAAGCAACCCTAGAAGAAATATATCACACACGCACTAATCCCTTGTCCTTCGTTGATCAAGAAAGTGATCAAGCTGGACCATCCAATTTGGATATGGCCGCTATAATCCAGAACATGCAACAACAACAGGTTACCCAACCACCTAGAGTGCCTGTTACCAAGCCTAGGGTTATTCCCACACAAAAGAAACCGTCATTCACCGCTCTATTCCGCCAAGTTATTGATCAACATACCTCAAATCAACAAAAGCCTAAAACAAAACCAAACACCAATTTCCAACAATCTGGGATACAACATAATGCTACAACAAATCTTCTTCATAACACTCTTCCTACCAACCATTTGCATAATAGCAATATAGCATGTGATCCTTACATCACGCCATCATACGCTCAAATACCACCAAACCAATATGGTGGACAAAATAGTAATCTGGAAGCCATGGTGAAATAGTTAGTCTCCCGCATGGACCAGATAGATCCTTACCGTCCCTCGTACAATTATCGAGAGATGTGTAGTCAGCCTCTAGATCCTATAGTTGTAGCACAACCATATCCTAAACACTTTCCTATGCCTGTCCTACCTATATACAAAGGAACCGAAGATCCCATAGAGCATCTTCGTATGTTTAGGATAGCCTGTCATGATATATCACATGATGACTTGTTATTACTAAAAATGTTCCCGAAAAGTTTAGGAGGAATGGCATTGGAGTGGTATTATCAACTACCCACTCATTCTTTGAGGAATTTCGAAGAAACCGTCGAGTCTTTTGTTCATCAATTTAGTGCCTACATTGAAAGGCATGTAACCATTAAAGATTTGTACAACTTAAAACAAGACAAAGATGAATGTTTTGCTGATTTCCTAGCTCGGTGGAGACAGTTGATAGGAAAATTGCACTTTGTGTTACCTTATCGGGAAATGTTGGATATCTTTATCAATAATTTGCAAGAACAACTATCCTATGAGTTATCAACTGCTACCTTGACCACCTTCGATCAAGCTATAGATTTAGCTCGAAGAGTGGAAGATGCTCTTATTAGGAGAGGTCAACTTAAAAAGAAAGATGATGAGAAAACATCCAGAAATCAATATAAAAATAAACAAGTTGTGGGTGATGGAGTCACTGATAGTAGAAATATCGCTACTGTTAATGCTGCAAAAACAATAGAGAAATTTATACTGAAACCTCCTGATAAACCACCTCAAGAATTTACTAGGTTAAACCAACCTCTATCAACCATTCTCCCGCAATTACTAGCACGAGGTTTGATCCAATTACCAAATATCCGGGAACCTGATCCAACTATACCCGGATACAGAGCTGATTTACACTGTGATTTCCATAGAGGACCTGGACACGCTACCAACTCTTGTAAAATATTAAAACATAAAATACAAGACCTGATTGATAACAATGAGATGGAGGTGCAAGCCTTTCAACCTAAACAAAATCCTCCTAATAATGCTCAAAAGAACATCCCTCAAAATCAGAATCAGAATGCCAATCAATCATTGGACATATTTCAACATCCTTTACCAAAGCATGGTAAAGAAGTGGCTAATCAAATTGAGCACCATAATGTTCCCCCTCCTACCCGATATGTAGGAACTATCAGTGGACATTCACCTACTCATGATGTGGAAGTATTTGACACAACTTTATCCATAGTTACGACCAGACCTCTATATAATATTCGGACACCTGATCTTAGTGATATAGAATACGAGACTGAAAGTGACATGGAAATCACATCAAATCAATCGAATAGTTCTGAAGATGAATCAGATCCTATTCAACCCATCACAAATTCTATGGTTCCAGAAGAACCATTTCCAAGAAGAGTCACTACTAGACCATCTTCTCACCAATTACTTTCTAATGAACAAGCCATAAACGCTAGACCAAGACCTATTCATCATCCTCAAAATAATATTGTAGGTACCATCGGAGTTGTTACTAGACAACAGGCTCAAAATTCTCAACAAGATCAAACTCAGAATGATGGATCAGCTCCATTTGTTTTGAAAATTCCTAATAAAGGGAATCATGTGCCTAATGTTCAACCTAAACCTCCTTATAATATTAATGAACAATTATCAAACACTACAACTAGAATTTCCCTTTTGGACCTTTTAAGATCTTCTCCTACACATAGGGAGGAATTAATGCTCACATTAAGCCAAATGATGGTACCACAAAATATTCAACCTGAAGCCATGTCCAATACTATCATAACTCGTGAAGTCGATTGTATTGACTTTCGGGATAGAGATATACCACAACATAGTTTACATAAGGATAACCCCTTATATATTACTGCCCTAATTGGAGATGTAGCAATTAAACGAGTCTTGATTGATAATGGTTCATCTTTAAACATTTGCACTTTTGACTTCTACCAAATATTTGGGTTTAGAAGTGACGAAATGAAAAGAACTGATATGATCATAAAAGCCTTCAATGACGAAACACAAGAAACGTGTGGAGTTATCACTATCCCATTGCAAGTTGGCCCAAGAACCTTAGACACAACCGTATTTATTGTACATTGCCTTGCATCGTACAATATACTTTTGGGTCGCCCTTGGATCAACGCAATGCGAGCTGTTCCCTCAACTTTACATCAATGTGTTAAATTCAAATTTAAAAATCAGTTGGTTACCATTCATGGTGATCCCAGACCCTTTGATATGTGTGCTTTGGCAGAACCTGTTGGAGTTCAATTTTGCCCTGCTTTATCATCCACACATCCTAATTCTCATCAACCGTCTAAACGTATGAAACACACACTCATAACATCATCTACTCCATCAACTACACCTCTACATATAGTTCAACCGTCTTCCGAACAAACCACATTAGGACCCCAAAAGGATCCTAAACCCACAACCAATGCTTCTTGTCTTACTCCTATCACTTCTATACCTATAGACCCATCCATCGACATCTCTATAACATCTACATCCACTAAAGGCATACTTTTCGCATCCGACGATGTAGGAAATGTTCCTTCTACCTCTTATGCTCTTATTGATGAGCTCTTACCCGATTTATCTAAAATTCTTATATCAGAAAAAACAAACGTTGCTATGCAAGATTCCCTTATTTTAAATAAATTTCCACCCTCTCCTCGCACCTTGGGTCTCCCACAGCCTATGGGAAGTATTTACCAAGTTGGGAGTTGCGCTTTTATTTATAAGGGATATGACTGGGGAAGAATACCTAGAAACATCAAGACACATTATGATGGATATGCTCGATGTTATTTTGCTAATGAGTATATTAAAGCTAAGCCAATAATGCTTAAATTGGGATATAAAGGGAAAGGTTTGGGACCTTCCCAGAATGGTATGAAAGAACCTTTTGAGGTAGAACCATGGCCTGCCCGATGTGGTGTGGGCCTATTTCCTAGTAAAGGTCAGCCCTTCCCATTTGAGGATGATGACCATCTCATATCTTACCAAGATTATTTGGATGAACGCGATGCTTTGCGTTTAAGGAATAACCCATTTACATGTAATATGCTATCCATAGCTTACCCTGAGATGATTGCTGAATTCGACGATGAGTTGGAGGGGGATATCTTCCATGATGTCTCCATTGAGGAATTGTTATATAACGGATTTTATTTCGATGGCTCTATACCTACTATAGCCCAGCTTGAGGCCACGACTCCTCAAGATGAATTATCCAAGCTAACCTTGGAAGAATTACAAGAATTGGGCGTTTCACCCGCCCCACCTAATTTTGAGAGAGATCTACACATGGAAGTAGAAAACGTCATAAAAATTAACATTGGAACCAACGATAATCCTCACATAATCAACATTGGATCAGAATTGAGTCAAGAAAAACAAGATAAATACATTGCATTTCTTAAACAATATGAAGACGTTTTTGCTTGGACATATGAAGATATGCCAGGATTAGACCCTTCTGTAGTTATGCATCACCTAGTAGTCCATCCGGATGCTAAACCTGTTAAACAAAAACTTAGAAAAATGCATCCTAAAGTGGCCTTACTGGTCAAAGGAGAATTAGAAAAACTCTTGAAGGTCATTTTCATACAAGCCATCGATTATGCTGAATGGATCTCGAATGTAGTTCCAGTAACTAAGAAAGAAGCTACCAAAGTTAGGGTTTGCACAGACTTTAGAGATATTAATGTTGCTTGCCCTAAAGATGATTTTCCTCTTCCCAACATGGATCGGATCATTGATTTTACTTGTTGGGAGTGGAATGATATCCCTAATGGATGGATTCTCTGGTTATAATCAGATCAGGATAGCTCCTGAAGATCAAGCTAAAACAACCTTTATTACCCCTTGGGGAACCTTTTGTTGGAAAGTGATGCCATTCGGTTTGAAGAATGCAGGTGCAACCTATCAACGAGCTATGACTTATATCTTTCATGATATGATGCATGATATTCTACATGATTATGTAGACGATATTATAGCTCGTTCCATCAAATAAGATGATCATTTAGATGACTTGAGAAAAGTCTTTGATCGGTTAAGGGAATATCTTATCCGACTAAATCCAACTAAATGTATATTCGGAGTCAAGTCCGGTAAATTATTGGGGGTTATAGTTTCTTTACGTGGCATCGAAATTGACCCTCTCAAGATCGCGGCTATCACTGATATGCCCGCACCCACAAATATATCTGAATTACGAAGTCTACAAGGTAAGCTTCAAGCTATTCGCCGCTTCATCGATAAGTTGGCGGACAAAACCGGACCCTTTCTTAAGCTTCTTAAGAAAGATGTCTCTTTTCATTGGGACGATGAATGTTAGGAAGCATTTGAACTCCTCAAACAATATCTTCTTAAACCACCGGTGCTTTCACCACCTAGATCTGATCGCCCATTTATCTTGTACATTTCTGCTTTAGATTTTGCCTTAGGAGCTATGTTAGCTCAACTTGACGATGAGAAAAAAGAACATGCTAATTATTACATTAGCAGAACCTTAATCAGTTATGAAACTCGCTATACAGTATTAGAGAAGTTATGTCTCACAGTCATATTTTCTACACAAAAATTATGCCATTATATGCTCAGTCAGAAAACATATGTTATTGCTAAATTCGACCCTTTGCGATATCTCATGAGTCGACCTTATTTATCTGGTCGCACAGCAAAGTGGGTTCTTGCGCTAAGCGAGTTTGAACTCATGTTTATAGGACAAAAGTCTGTTAAGGGTCAAATCATAGCAGATCAATTAGTTGCTGCACCCTTAGAGTCTACCCATCCCCTCATCATTGAGTTTCTCGATGAATGCCTTAAACTAGAGGCAGACCATCCAGAGCAATGGTCCCTATACTTTGATGGAGCCCGATGCATGAGTGGGGCTGGTGCAAGTATTATTTTAATATCTCCGTAGAAACATCTTATACCTCTGTCCTTCAAATTAACATTTGCTTGCACTAATAACACTGCTGAATATGAGGCTCTAATCCTTGGATTACGAGCTGCCTTGGCACTAAAAATTAAAAATTTATTGGTTTTCGATGATTCTCAACTTGTCATAAATCAAATCAATGATGTTTATCAGACCAGAGATGATAAATTGCATCCATACAAAGCATATGTCTTACAATTATTATCTTTATTTGATCAAGTTACCTTGGAAGCTATTCCTCGAACTAGCAACCGTGCGGCTGACGCTATGGCTGCAACTGCATCTCTTTTGCCCTTGGAGTTAGATGATGAATATGCTACCATCATTATTCATCGACTCTAGGAACCCGCTTCAAATAAATCATGCTTAGAACCTTTGGATGTGTTTCTAATCAATGAAACTACTCCTGAACCATGGTACACTGATATATTTAATTTTCTTCAAAATGCGACCTTTCCTGAAGGTTGTAATAGCAACCAACGTCGGTTGTTACGTCGACGAGCAAGTCGCTTCATGATTATTGGTAATACCTTGTATAGGAGATCTTTTGAAGGCATCCTACTGAGATGTTTGAATCTAGAAGAATCTAGATCAGCTTTGAGTGAAGCCCACAATGGATCTTGTGGGGGACATTTTAGTGGTAGCGCCATTGCTAAGAAGCTCCTTAGGATAGGATATTTTTGGCCTACCATGGAGAATGATGCACATGATTATGTGCGCCATTGCGACAAGTGCCAGAAACACGTTGACCTTGTCCATGCGCTCGCACAAGAGCTGCAGGCTATTTCATCTCCTTGGCCCTTTTCAAAATGGGGCTTAGACATCATCGGAAAAATCAACCCTGTGTCATCTGATGGACACAAATTTATCATAACCGCCACTGAGTATTTCATGAAATGGGTTGAAGCTATGCCCTTAGCTTCTTGCACTGGAACCCAAGTTTCCAAATTTATTTTTAATCAAATTATTTGTAGGTTCGGAATTCCTGCACATCTCATCTCAGATAATGGAACTTGTTTCAAAAATAAAGATGTCAAGAAATTATGTCAAAAATATAAAATTCAACATCGTTGGTCCACTCCCTATTATCCTTAGGGTAATGGCCAAGCAGAAGCATCTAATAAAACATTAATCAAAATCCTCAAAATACTGGTCAATAAATCTGGTCGAGATTGGCACATCCAACTATATCCTGCTTTGTGGGCTTATCGAACTAGCATTCGCACCCCCATAGGTACTTCACCTTTTGTTTTGGTTTATGGCGCTGAAGCTATTTTTCCCTTTGAATTAGAAGTTCCTTCTTTGGCTCTGCTACTTCAAGATACTAAAGTAGGAGATGAATATCGTGTTGGCAGACTTAGTCAGCTGGAACTCCTAGATGAGAAGCGCATCAATGCTTTGGAGCATCTTCGAGCCTACCAAAACAAGCTCAAGCGAGCATACCTCAAGAAAGTTCATCATCGATCCTTTGAGATCGACGACCTTGTCTTAAAAGAAAATCAAAAAAATACTAATGCAACTAAAGATCTTAAAGGTAAATTCGAACCTAACTGGCTTGGACCGTATATCATCACCGCTAAATTTGGCTCAGGAGCATACAGATTATCTACCTTAGATGGTAAATATCTTAAAGAACCTATGAACATTATGCATCTCAAACGCTATTATGCATAAAATTTGGTCATTTCATCATTGTATATATTGTTATTTTGCATATTATTTCATTTTCGTCATCCATATAAAAATTTCAAAAAAAAAATAGTAATAGTATTTATTCTTTCCATTCATAAATTAAAATCAAAATATAAAAACTTCAAAATCATCAAAAATCTTCAAAAACATATTTTATTTTCACACCTGTCAATTCTTGAAGTATTGCAATTATATTTTCAGTTATTTTGGATAAATTAGCATTTATTTGGAATCCCGCACTTTCACACTCACATGGATAAATATCTTGATTTTATTTGGTATGATTATTAATCTCTCTTATATCAAAGTCCACAGTTGAATTAAATAAAGTTTTGAGCATAGAGAATTGATCTTGTTATTTACTTGAACCAAGTATATCTCTTCACATTAAAATGATTTCATTGCAAAATTCGATATGATGCTACATAGTAGAAGTGGTTTCTTGAGCGAAAAGTTTCCCCTGCTATCCTATCATGCACATGGTCTAGAATCTTTGAGAATTGACAAAAGGACAAGCTCACCCCTACCCAGAATAAAAATCCCTTGCTCTATAGCCAATCCGAGCAAGTATCCCTAGCATAGGAAGAAAAAGAAAAGTCAAAGAAAATGAGAAACAGAAAAATATCATTTTGTATCATCACAACAATATTTCAGCATTATCTCAGTTCCAAGAAAAAATACAAAAAAAAAAAGAGAAAAGAAGCAAACGAGAAAAGAAAGCAAACAACAATAAAATCCCTTTTCCCTACCCCTTGAAAAGAAAAGAAGGGTGAATGAGCTTGAATCCCTGGAATTCTCAATTATTCAAAAACTGTGAGGTAAGCCCCATAATAGGTGGTTTGTGCCCAACCCGCTTGGCCTTGGGTAATCCCTAGCGTGGTGATATGTCTGTCACATTAGCGACCTTCTTTTGTATAGACCTATGTCGGCTTATGGATTAGCTAGCTCTTGATGACCTAACTTACATAGTAGTCTGGTACGGTTACATGCATATAAATCATGGTCAACGAACACTCATTTGGTTAATTCAAATTACTTGTATCAAATTATCTTGCTCAAAATTGGTGAATGAACATATAATTGCACACACATTTGTATTTGAGAGATTTTGTATCATTATGATAAATCAAGATCGGTAATGAACTCACATCTGCACATGGGATTTCTTATAAATCTACATTTTGTCCTTGAGATAGTTTAAAATATCTTTGCAATTCTTTCAGAACCATTTCATCTTCTTATTTAAGAACATTTGCTTAGCATAAAAACAATTAAATATATGTCTTTCCAACAAACAAAAATTTCCCTTCACATCTTCAAAAACCTAGTAAATAAAGTCATGTTTATATATTATTATTTTCTGTTTATCTCAAAATCAAAAATCACTCATGCAATAAAACTAAAATATCAATTTCTTCTTTGGATTTCACGATGATGGTATAAGTCTATACCTATAATTCTATGCCTAGCGCAAACCATTGTTCCAATTTTATTTTCCCATTCATTTTAATTCATAAAAAACATATGGCTTACATCATTATGTTACACAATTGTGCTTTAAAAAGAACGCAAATTTTCTATTTTATGTCCTTATGTCAACATTCAATTTTGCAATGATGGTATAGTTCCTAGGAACTTATTCAAAAAAATTTATCACACTTAGGAATTTATGCCTAGCAAAAATCATATTTCTTTTAATATCTCATGCATAAAATTTTATGAAAATCTGAAAACAAATTATCACCATCACCATTTTTTTCACAACACAAAGTCTTAAGACAGTCTCTTAAGCACCCTTTTACTTTTAACAATATTTCTATAACAGGATTAGCTTGACGACCTAGCGAGCGGCGACTCCATTAAATGGTCTATAACAGCGACAATGTCCTTTGAAATTATTGTTAAAAGTCCCTTTTATTTTTCATCAAATCACCTCAACAAAACAACCAATTTATTCACATCAGATTATTTCATTTACAATTTTTTGGCATGACATAAAATTATAATTTATTTCCAACGACATAATTACATAAATAATCAATCACAAAATTCAAAATTAAAGCATCATACAACATATACACAAGTCATATCATCAAAAAGACAATCTATATATATATCATCAATCAAATATGTACATCATCTGGATTGGTATGCCACAATCAATACCCTGGCATACTCAATCCCCTCAAAAAGTGATAATATATACAGTCTGTAGTCTATAGCAACTAGCCTCGAGAAGCCCTCGAGCTCTCAGCCTCATCTCCTCCCCCGCCCTGAGGTGGAGGAGGTGGTCCCATAGAGGTCCGAACTATGTCCCGGGTCCTCGCCATCGATCGTGAGGATGTCCTCGATGATCCCATCATGACCGGCTCTGCAATGGGGGCTGGCAATGGTATCCTCTATCCCTCTGGGACCACGTGATAGTATAACCCCTGGTAGAATGTGGTTTGAGCAATAGACCATGCCAGATCCTGAGTGCTCGCCCCTCCACTCTGAGCCCTGAGCCATGTAGCCTCATCCTGTAGTGTCTACACCTGAGCTCGAAGGTGGGCAACCTCAGCCCGGAGAGCCACCGTCTCGCTGCTCTCCCCTACCTCGACACCCTTGCCCTTATCGGGCGATGGTGGCCTCTCCCCCTACTGAGAAGGGAATCTCTCCTCCCTCCTCCCTATCTATTGTGGCCTCTATGGAGCCCGTGCCATCCTCTGGCATCTCTCCTATGGAGACCGTCATTGCTCTCTCCCATCGTGACCCCGCGCTGCCTCAATAGCAGCCTGACGTCGCCTCCCCATCCATCACACCATGGCATGCATCGGACCCTATGCCCTCGTCATCCGAGGAGGGCGGATGCCTACGTACCAGGCATCATATCCATCTGCAACCCCAACGTCATCACCATCCACTGGCTGGATGGGGGCATCATCTGCATCCTGACTCCAGAATCGCTGCATGTCTGGAGCCCCGCTCAGTGTAGTACTATCCCGAATAGTCCGAGAGTACTCATAATCCCTGAGAGAAGGGATCCCCTGTTGTAGACCGAACTATCATAAAACCCGATCGTAGCGGTGGAGCTCTACCTCTCCTCACTCCATCCTCAGCCAACAGACTCACCTGATGCGAGCCAGCTCCTGCCCATCCTTTGCCCACCCTGGATGCTCTCTCCATGGCCTCTAGGTGATCTGGTCTAGGATGAGGTCATCCAGCAACCTCCGTGACATCGGAAGATCTATCCATCATTGTGACCCCCTCTGTAACCACCAATAGAAAACCCGGGGCCTCTCTCGGTCAACCCCTGTCAGTGGGAGTCCTATCGGCCTCCGCATCGTGATGTGCTCCCAGCACCAAACCTGTAGTAGTGATGTCACAACCAGACATTGGCCTCCCTTGTATACGACCCCATGCAAGATCCTATACAAGCGGCATAGCACAAAGCTGCCCCATGCAAATCTGTATCCGTGGTCTCTCATGTCATAGACCACATCTGAGAGGAGCCAGGGTAGCCTGCACCCGCTCTGGTGGCATAGCAGTAAGCCACCTACTACCCCTGCCAAAACCTGAGTCAGCCTAGATGCCCCAGGCATCTGCCTCAGAGACTCGATGTTCACTCTGCCCTTCTCCAGGGTGAAGCTCGGGTCTCCGCTCAACCTCATCATCGCCTGGCCCTGATTGGCCATAGGAGTCATCAGCCATCCCTGTATGGGGATCCTTAAGATCCTCCATACGTCCTCTAGTGTGGGAGCCATCTCCCCTATCGGTAACCAGAAGCAGGACGACCTCGGATACCACCTCTCTGCTAGGGCTGTCAGTAGCCCCATGTCCATCGGTACTTGTGGCATCTCTGCCACATGCTACAAACCGACCTGTGCTAGTCGGTCACGCTCTGCCTGGTCGAGCGTGGCTATGTCATCTCTCAGCCCCCCGTATTTCCACTCCTGACTCTTTAGTAATCCCCTCTGCAAAACAAACAATAAAACAACAAAATTCATTAATAAACCAATTATTAAAATCAATTAAATGCAATTCAAACAAACTTAATTTCATCAAATGATGATATCATTCACTATTGGATGATATCGTCCTAAATTGGGCAAAATCATCCTTTGTAGGATGAAATCGTCTCCTATTTCGCAACTTGGGGATCGCCCCTAGTTCACCGATTTCGCCCTCAGACGAAATCGACGATCTAGAGACGATTTCGACGAAATAGGGACGATTTCGTCCCGACGTCGTCGACGGCCTAAAAATGGCCGCGATGCCCCAAAAAGTCAAAATTTCAATCAAAAAATTGCACAAATTAAATCCAAACATAATTCACTAGGATTAGATCCTTACCCGTAGCCCGCGTCGGACCTCTGTCGATCGGTGCGCTGTCTCAACCATTTTCTTCTGCAGAGCTCTAAAACAGTAAAAATGAACAGTGCAAATGAATTAGGGTGTTACCCTATTTTCTTAATTTTATTTAAAACCAACAACATTTTAATTTTTTTTTTTCTGCGCTTTTACCTCAAACGTTCGATTTGGGTAAAAACACGGAGGGGGCACCATAGTCAGTAGTCGAACGATTCGACCAAGAATCGTCGCCTAGAAAATTGAGTAAATTTTTGCTTTCTCGTAAAACGGGAAGAACTCGTCTTTAACGCATTTTCTTCAAAAAATTCGCTAAAGAGGGGGCAAAATGTAGCACCCTAAAATTGGCACAATTAAACCTTAGTAAAAAGATAAAAATTTGAATTTTAACCCCAAACCGCCCGTTAACCGCTTGTTACCCGCTTCCCTTGTTTTTCGCGCCATTTTTAGGATTTGTTTTGACCGTTGGACGATATCATCGTAGATCAGATGAAATCATCCCAGATCTGACGAATTCATCTGGAACAGAACGTCCAGACGATTTCGTCCCAAAACTAAATTTTCATAATTAGCTTCTGTTTCAATAGCTTCTCTAACTTGGGTAGAAAGCGTGTCTGCACAGTTAGAGTCTCCCCCATTGGAGATCTCCCAAATTGGGATGATCTCCAACCTCCTAACCTCTCCCTAATCCTATATAAACTGGGATTTTCTTAGTTTATCCCCCTGAACCCCCTAGCTGATGGATTTCCCTACAAATTTAGTTCCTTGTGCCTTAGAACACCTTCATACTTTTGTTTGCATTGCGTATTTCAAGTTTTCTTGCAGGAATCTTACTATTTTTCAGCTGGAGCAAGCTTGGATCGTCGCAGGCGATTCCAGACGATTTCGGATGATCCTATCATAGATCGATGATGATCTCGTACGATTGGAGGCGATCTCGATTGTAGTCTAGATTGGGGGCAATCAGAGCCCAGAGTTTGCATTTTCTTATCATTTCTCTACATTTCTTTATGCATTATCTTAGTTTATTATATTTCTGCATCCTGGAGTTCACCTCATTTAGCATAAATGCATGATAAAGTCAAAATAAATTGTCAAATTGATGCATTTTGATGGAGAGCCAAATTAATCACAAATAAAATGACGCAATTTTATTTGAAAGACGCATTTTATTATTTTGAATCATGGAAGCTTTTATAAATAAAGACTATGAAAATAAATACACAGTGCTTTGAATGTCAAATACAACCGCAGCCTTCGTCTCTTCCCTCGCCTCCTCAATCCTTCAAAAAAATCCCTTTTATAATCTAGGCTTCGTGCTGCAGCACCGTTCGTAACCATCTTAACGACTTCTGGAATTGCCATATGGAACGGCCTTAATGGCCTCTAAAATTTCCACTTGGAATGGCCTTAACGGCCTTTGGAACTGCCACTTGGAACTGCCTTAACGGCTTCTGGAATCGCTACCTGTCGTCTGTAACAGTCCACAAAAAACCCGTCTTCTCCTTCTTTAGCAAGGTCGCGAAAATGCGACATGTCGCGATATCGCGACACTTCTTCGACTTGTGGCTTTGCTTGCCAAAGTGTCGCGATATCGCGACACTTCTTTGTTCTTTGGCTTTGTCTGCCAATGTGTCGCGATATCGCGACACTTCTTTGTGTTTTGGCTTTGGCTGCCAAAGTGTCACGATATCGCGACACTTCTGTGACTTGTGACTTCGGCTACCAAAGTGTTGCTATATCGTGACACTTTTGTGGCTTGTGACTTCGGCTGCCAAAGTGTCGCGATATCGGGACACTTTTGTGGCTTGTGACTTCGACTGCCAAAGTGTCGCGATATCGTGACACTTTTGTGGCTTATGACTTTGGCTGCCAAAGTGTCACGATATCGCGACAACTTTGGTTTCGCGATATCGCGACCATTGCTTGCCATGGTTCTAAAATACGTCGCGATATCACGACGACATTTGTGTCGCGATATCGCGACCATTATTTGTGCTTGCCACGGTTCTCAAAATACGTCGCGATATCGCGACGACATTTGTGTCGCGATATCGCGACCAATTTTATACTTAGCAAAATTTGCAAACTTTGAATTTTTGTTTTTTTTGTTTTTTCTTTTCGGTGATGCAAGATTGCTGTGCTGCCCGGGATGCTCCTGCATCAGACACCCGGGGTAGATTTTTAGAAGTGATCCTCACTTTTGGGCTGTCAGAGGAAAACCCAAATGATCAACCTTTGATTTGGACAACCATGTGGCATCTTCGACAGGTCGGTTCTTCCATTTGACCAAATACTTCGAATATTTCCTATTTCGGGTACTTCTGCCTTCACAAGTGTCGAGTATGTCTTCAATTTCTTCTTTGTCTGGAGTGGATGCAGGAATGTTCCACAAATCCGGACTGGGTGGTTCACTACAACTTCCTGCATGATATTCAACCAAGTCTAAAATATTGAAGATAGGTGAAATATTCAGTTCACTTGGTAGATCAACTTCATAGGCATTGCCTGAATCTCGTTTACCTATGATCCGACATGGTCCAAACTTCTTCATCTTCAACTTATTGTATGTTTTGCGAGGAAAACGGTCCTTACGCAAATGAACCATGACTTCATCCCCCACCTGGAATTCTTTGAAATGCCGCTTCTGATCCGCTTCGGGCTTTGTAAGTAGCATTCATTTGATCGATATGTTGTTGTACCTCTTCATGTAAAGTCTTCATGTGTGCTACAAAGTCTTCGACTTCAACACTCGCACTTGTCCGCTTTATCCATCGGTCTTAACTCGAAGTGTGTCGTGGGCTGTACCCATGCAGAATCTGGAATGGTAATTTACCAGTACTGCGATTGACAGAATTATTGTAAGCAAACTCTGCCTATGGTAAAATCAGATCCCATCCCTTAGGTTTATCTCCTACTAGACATTGTAGAAGATTACCCAAACTTCTGTTGACTAATCTTCCTTATTGGCGGCAAACCCTCAGGTACATTATCTGATATAATATCAGGAAATTCTGCTAACAAATGTTCAACTTCTGCTGGATTGTTAGTAGTATCTTCTCTTTTTACAGTAGGAATTAATGCATAACACATTGAATCCCTCTTTATACCATCCAAAAATTTTTTGCCATCTACTAAACAAAATCTAGCATTATTGCATACCTTTTCCTCAACCTCCTTCAATGGCTTCAGTTTGTGGCGTACTCCATATTTTGTCAGGGAATAGGTATTTGCATGTCCATCATGCGTTGCACGTCTATCAAATTGCCATGGTCTTCCAAGCAACAAATGGCAAGCATCCATCGGCAAAATATCACATAGGACCTCATCCTGGTATCTTCCAATTTTGAATTTGACCAAGCATTGTTCACTGACCAATGCTCTATGATCCTTCTGCAACCATGCAATCCGGTATGGATGTGGGTGTTGTCTTATTTCTAACTTTAACTTAGTTACCATTTCCTCAGAAACCAAATTATTTGTACTACCATTATCAATAATAATATTACAGATTTTTCCTGAACATTTGCACCTCGTGCGAAACAAGCTTTTTTGTTGATCTGGTTCCTTCTCTTCATTCAACAAAGTTCTCCTTATGATCATCACTTCTCCGTGTTTTGCTTCTTCAGAGTGCTCGGATTCAACACCATCCTCAGCAACTGCAGCTCTGGCATTACCTTCAAACCTTTTGTTTGGTGCTTCTTGGTGTTTGGGACACTCATATGATCGATGCCCTTCTTCTCCGCAATTAAAATAGGTTCCACAAAATCTGCCTCTGCCATATCCACGTCCACCTCTTCCTCGTCCCCTTTGATAATCATTGTTCTGATTACGGGGTCGGTAAGCATTCTCCTCCTTCTATTCCTAGTGATTGCTGGTTTCACCATTTTGTTTTTGATCATCATATTTAATTCCACTGGTTCTTCCACCAGTTCGTCCACCACGACCTCTTCCTCTTTGCTTGCTGTCAAATCTGCGGTTTAGTTTCTCTTCCACTTTCAGAGCAAACTGGTAAGCATCTTCAATGTTGTTCATTCGAACTAGACTCAATTCTTCTTGCATGCTGGTTCTCAACCCATTAATGTAATGGGCTACTCTTTCTTTATTTGCTTCCGTATGACCGGTTCTAATAGAAATTTTAAAAAATTCCTCAGTATACTCTTTAACAGTCTTGCTGGACTGGTGCAAACTCTGCATTTTTCTCAGCAAATCTAATTTGTAATCTGCTGGAATAAACTGCCGTTTTAGTTTCTCCACCATTCGATCCCACCTGGAGATATTTTCTTTTCCTCTTTAGTTTCTTTCCAACTGCACTCCTTTCCACCATATGCCAGCATGGCCTTTTAATTTTGTTCTGGAAAATTTAATTCGATTTGGATCTTCAACGTCCTCATAATTGAAATAATCTTCCATGTCATTAATCCAGTCAATTAATTCTTTTGGATTTAAATTTCCAGAATACGTAGAAACGTCAATCTTTGGCCTTTTCCCAATCTGCAAAATGGCTTTAATCATTCAAGACTCTATGACACTCATTTCTTCTTCTTCCTCTTCAGACGGGTCTTCAACTTCGTCATCATCGTTGTGATCTTCTCCTATTGGCTCTACTCCTCTGCGTAATTCTTCCTGCAATGCCAACACTTGTCTTTGTAATGTACGGAAGTCTCCTTCAGGAACCACGTTCCTTCCAGCACCATGATTTCTTCATGGTGGAATTCTATCTCACAGTTTCTCAGAAACTCGTAACCCTAGATCCTGGTGCGAGCTGCCTCACATTCAGCGCTCTGCTCAACACACTCAGAATCTTACTGCTCTGATACCACTTGATGGAGAGCCAAATTAATCACAAATAAAATGATGCAATTTTATTTGAAAGACGCAGTTTTATTATTTCGAAGCATGGAAGCTTTTACAAATAAAGACTATGAAAATAAATACACAGTGCTTTGAATGTCAAATACAGCCACAACCTTCGTCTCTTCCCCCCGCCTCCTCAATCCTTCAAAAAAATCCCTTTTATAATCTAGGCTTCGTGTTGCATCGCCGTTCGTAACCGTCTTAACGGCTTCTAGAACTGCCATATGGAACGGCCTTAACGGCCTCTAAAATTGCCACTTGGAATGGCCTTAACGGCCTCTGGAACTGCCACTTGGAACTGCCTTAATGGCTTCTAAAATCGCCACCTGTCATCTGCAATAGTCCGCAAAAAACCTGTCTTCTCCTTCTTTAGCAAGTCGTAAAAACGTGACATGTCACAATATCGTGACACTTCTTCGACTTGTGGCTTTGCTTGCCAAAGTGTCGCGATATCGCGACACTTATTTGTTCTTTGGCTTTGTCTGCCAATGTGTCACGATATCGCGACACTTCTTTGTGTTTTGGCTTTGGCTGCCAAAGTGTCACGATATCGCGACACTTCTGTGACTTGTGACTTTGGCTGCCAAAGTGTCGCGATATCGCGACACTTTTGTGGCTTGTGACTTCGACTGCCAAAGTGTCATGATATCGCGACACTTTTGTGGCTTGTGACTTCGGCTGCCAAAGTGTCGCGATATCGCGACAACTTTGGTGTCACAATATCGCGACCATTATTTGCGCTTGCCATGGTTCTAAAATACGTCACGATATTGCGACGACATTTGTGTCGCGATATCATGACCATTATTTGCACTTGCCACGGTTCTCAAAATACGTCGCGATATCGCGACGACATTTGTGTCGCGATATCGCGACCAATTTTATACTTAGCAAAATTTGCAAACTTAGAATTTTTGTTTTTTTTGTTTTTTATTTTCGGTGATGCAAGATTGATGTGCTGCCCGGGATGCTCCTGCATCACATTTCCTTTTAATTGCTATTTGGATCTATCATTTAGGGAAATTTACTATTATTTCTATCATTTCCCCTTGCTTTTGCAGTTACAATTTTGATATTTTGTATCTGTTTCTGTGACTATAGGATTCTGACGAATTCGTCAGATCGACGATGATCTCGTCTAATCTCAGATGGCCGACTATGATCTGAGATGATTTTGTGCAATTACAGACGATTACGTACGATTTGAGATGATTTAGACTTCTACAAAACTTAGAATCTTCATCAGACATCCAAAATCGGGTAGGTTCTGTTTTATTTAGCCTACTTTCTATGTTTAGCATTTACGCATGTTTTTTGTATTTATAAAAATCATCATTGGCATATAGAATAGCTTAGATTCATCTTTTCCAAACCTAGGATTGAATGATTAAAGTGCAAAATGAACACATCAAACATACTCTCAACCTAGGCGTGGAAACTGCCACTCAAAAGTTTCCTGGTGAATCCACCATCCGTCAAAAATTCACCCTTATACCCCTCCCCCAAGAGGTGGGACCTTCAAAGAGCCTCTCAGTCTGAGGTATTGTCCCATCCTTCTCGCATCCCCTTTCAGGTGCGGATCCTATAGCCTGAAGGTAAGGATGCGAAAAATTTGGAGCGATACAAGAAGTAATTTTCACTAGAGGAATAATGCTTGCTCACTTAAGGAGCAACGTTTGACAATTAGAGAAGAATCACTCAACCACTAGCGGAAGATGTTTGGTCATAATCAAAGAAGAATTGTTCATCCACAAATGGAAGACATTTGGCCATGATCAAAGAAGATTCGCTAAAGATGAGTGGACACCTTTAGAAAAGATACACTCAACCACCATCAAAGTAGATTCTTTACTCAAAGAAGAAATTTACGGACATTATCTAGAGGAAAGATAAGAGTCATGCATGTTAGAATATTATAATGTGCACTATACCTTATTTTATCTTATGCATATTTTACCTTATGCATGACACTTTGAGTGAATGTTATGAAACTTGTCATGTTATCTTATAGGCTTGATGCCTATATATTATAACTTATTTTCATCAATATATTGTGACTTCAGTTGGTCCCAACATTTGGTATCAGAGCGGTGAGATCCACCTATGGGATCCTTAGGGTTTGAGTGTGGATTCAAGGAGTATGCTCTCCATTGTATAATGGATTAGAAACCAGAAACTCCATTATGAGAACATTTTTTTAAGAGGTCTTGGTGTTACTATTTCTTAGACCTGGTGTTACTGTTTCTCAGATCTGAGTGGTGTATTTTTTTGTGTGGGATTTAGGTGTGTTGCTAAAAAATTTGTGTTTAGTTTAAAAAAATTGTGTTGCAACACACATTTTTCTACCTTCTGACTCTTTTTCTTCAACCTTGTTGTGACGTGCTGTGAAAACCCTACATCCTGTGAGTGCTATTCGTGAAACTATTTTTTGGTCCTATTTTCCCACATATAAGTGTTGCACCATATCCATAATTTATGTTTATCCCATATATATGGTTTCTGCCATAGCTTGTTGACCCATAGGTAGGTGTCGCACCGTAAGGAGGATATCCTCTACCTGCCAGTGGTGGACGTGATCCATAAGCTCCAATAGGACTTGGTCCATAGCCTTGCATATATGGTCTACCATAACCTGCTCTACGTCTTGCAGGACCTCTTGTATTTCCTAAAGATATATCCTTTGGAAATGCAAAGAGGCAAGAATCAAGAACTCGCATCGACATGCAACAGCAAAGGCGAAAGGTCACAGGCTCAAAACATTGTAGCTACAATATGTATTTTTTGTGAGAACAATTCAGTTAAGCTCTAACCTTTGAGTGATATTTATTATCATTATCTCAATCTTGTGGCTCTTACTAAGAATTTGAGGCTCAAGGTTCTGAGGTACTTGAGACTCATAAGGGGGTACCAAAATCTCAGTGGCCTTGCCTGGATATCCCTCACAATACTTGCTTGTTGATGATGTCCTTTGAACAACAATAATGAAGATGATGATGATGATGAAGAGATGTGGTTGTGGTTCTCTGCAGAGGAAAGGTATGAGTCGATGCTCTCCATGGACCTGCCAATTTCATACCTCATTCCACATCGAACAAAAATTGATTTTTATGCTATTTTCTTGTCAATCATGTGATCAACTTAGATAGTGAATACAATGCATTTTACGATGAAATGCATGGAAGAAGATGGTGTGGAATCCATTGTGGAACAGATAAAATTACTACAACCCTTTGAGTGATCACATGATGGTTTCTGAGAGATCGAAACCTCCACTGTTGTACATTATTTATTGGTGGATGTAGCATGGCATCACACATTCCAAATTCCCAAACTCGTGTGATACCAACTACCCTCGACATTTGAATTTTTTGCTGAGCCAAAGAACTAATTTTTTTCTAGCTCCAGCAAACTTTACCAAATGTCGTTGAAATCACGTAAACCTCATAAAGTGTCATTGAAATCATGTAAACCTTGAAGAGCGCATTAGCCTAGTGGCCCACCTTGATGACTTGAAAAACACATGGACAATATACACAGTCACACTACCGCTTAATATTTTTTAGTAGCGCTTTTTGTTTTTCCAACTGACAAGCTAGTTTGGGTTTGTTTTTTCCTACCTTCAAATGTTTTTCAAATATTTCCCCTCTACCATGCCACCAGAAGTAGTGCTCATGTGGTAGGCCCCTTCACGTGCTAGTCAAGTGGAAAAAATACATTTGAAATTTGAAACTTCAAGCGGGAAATTCAAATTTTGAATTCAAAATTGTGAAGGACAATTTGCTCCTGATTTTTTTGCCTCCTAGATTTGTGTTGTTTTCTTCATAAATCAAGGCTCAGTTTGTATTCAACTATAGCCTTATATGTAGTCATTGGAAATATTTTTTATAGGGTGATATATTGGTGCAATTATTTTTCATTTTTGTGATCATTTACTAGTTAGAATTATGATTTGAAGTAGACATTGTAAAATAAAGTGTATTTTCGGTTGCATCTGACACTCTTTGACAAAACATTTGGCAAACTTGAGAAATGCTCAGTTTTATGCCATTGGGGAATTATTAGGCCAAATTATTCATTGAAGTTGGAAAATTTGGAGGTATTATTATCATTGAAGGCATTGATATTGTATCACTTTTTGAGGCACATTTGGGGCTATTCTTTAGCCATATTTTCTAAATACAATCATCAACTCAAGGGGTGATTTAGGGCCCCTTGCCTCTTGCTTGTGGAGTTCCTTATTGTGGCATTGTCTTAGCCACATTGTGCTTGCCTAACACTTATTGCTTGCCTTTCACTTATGCTTGCTATACCCCCACATGTCTTTGGGGTTTCTTTCATTTTGTGACCAAAGTTGCACTTAAGCATTTGTTTCTTGGCACATAAATTATCAACATAATTTCTCAAAGCAAGAAAGCAAGCACAATATTGTAATAAGAAAATATTTCACCTCACTTCTTACTCTCTTAGGTTGGAATAGAGCACTTGTGTTCAAGTTATCCCTCCCACTATTGGAACCACTTGATGATTCAGAGTGGAAGAACTAGGTGAACCCTCCTTTGGATTTTAAGTGGTGTACCCTAGATTCTTTTGAGGGCTCTTATTTGGCATTTGTGTTTCTCATTACCTCCTTTTTTGAGCTCCCTCTTCTCTCAATCATTTTCTAATCATGGCTACAACAAATCTACTAAGTGGTCTCACACAAAAGCTTGAAGGAGCTCACTCTTTTGCAAATTGGAAATATGAAATGGAATCCATATTAATGATGAATAACATGTGGGATTTTGTAAGATATAGGAAACAAGATGAAGACCCACTCACTGCACCTGAAGACCCTACAACAAAAGCACTATTTGAAAAGAATTCCAATATAGCTTTAAGTCTCATCAAGCTAGCCATAGGAATTCAATGTAGAGAAATTGTAAGGGTTGCAACTACACCTAAAGAAGCTTGGGATGCTCTAATAAGATTGTTTGATAGGCCTAGTCAAGACAATATTTTGTATCTGAAATAAAAATTGCACAATATTTGTATGAAAGGCTCACTTACTGATTACTTTATGGAAGTGAAGTCTATTAGGAATGATTTCTTAGCTGTTGGAAAAACTCTTGATAATAATGAGTTGATTCCTATAATGTTACATGGCCTTCCTTCCAAATTTCATTCCTATGCTACCATGTTAGATCTAAGTGGTAAAACTATGAATTCATCACTTGAGGAGATTGAAATTCTACTTAAGAGACATGAGCAAGCCCTAATCAAAGATGAAGATATTGATTCCACATCAACAAATTTTGCCACCAAGGCATCCTTATAGCCTAGAAACAACAAGGGTCCACATCAGAAGCATCAGAATCATAGAGGTAGATAGAATCAACAATACCATCAACAACCACATCAGTAGTACCCTCAACAGAATAATCAACAACCACATCAACAACAACCATAACAGTATCATCAACAGCCATATCAGCAGCCAAGATGGCAAACAAGACCTCCCCAAGGGGGTCATCCTAATAGAGGGCCTCAAAATTTTAGGCCTCAACACACCAAAAATCAACAAGGGTGTGATTATTGTGGAAAATGGAATCATAATGCCAATAATTGTTATCAAAGACAAAGAGATCAAAGGGGTCCACAAGACAATAATCTCAACACATTGTATGCAACAAATCAAATTAATATTGAAGATAAATATTGTTGGTATATAGATTCTAGGGTAGCTAAGCACATGACAGGAAGGCAAGATTGGTTGACCAAGGTTCAACCTACTTCAAATCAATTCATTACTTTTGGAGATGAGAGTGCTCTTCCCATTGAAGGTGTTGGAGAGGCACCACTTGCTTTACATGATGGGAATAATGTTCCTGCTATAGATGTCTTGTATGTACCTGGTCTTAAGAGGAGTCTCCTTTCTATTGGACAACTTATAGATAAGGGTTATACTATCTATTTTGAAAAATACAAGTGCTACATTCAGGAACCAAATGGCACTATCAAAGCCATGGGAGTAAAAAAGGATGGTGTTTACTACCTCCTTACCAAATCTGTAACTCAAAACTCTTTGCATACAACTACTACTTTCTCTTTGGAGTACATGTGGTATGAAAGAATGGGGCATTTAAATTTTTATAATCTTCAAATGATGGTAAGAAAAGGTTTGGTAAAAGGGCTTCCTCACCTTAGGGATTCAAAATATTTTTGTGAGCCATGTGTTATATCCAAACACCATAGACAACCTTTTGAGTTAGGAAAGGCTTGGAGAGCCAACAAACCATTACAGTTGGTACATTCAGATATTTGTGGGCCAATGTATGTTAACTCTCATACTGGAGCTAGATATTACATCACCTTCATTGATGATTACAGTAGGAAAGTATGGATCTATCTTATTCAATACAAATGGCAAGCCCTAGATACATTCAAAGACTTCATGGCACTTGTAGAAAGGGAAAGTGGCTATCAAATCAAAACATTGAGGTCAGATAATGGTGGAGAATATATCTCCAAAGAATTCTTCAATTTTTGTAAGTACCATGGGATAAGGAGGTATTTCACAACTCCTTATACCCCACAATAAAATGGAGTAGCTGAGAGGATGAATCAAACAATCACAAATAGAGCAAAATCAATGTTACTTGCTTCTACATTGCCTAACATATTTTGGGGAGAAGTTGTTCTTACTATTGCATACTTGACTAATAGGTCCTACACAAAGGCCTTACATGATAGAACACCTGAAGAATCATGGAGTGGAAGGACACCCTATGTGGGCCATTTTAGAGTCTTTGGATGTGATGCCTATGCTCACATTCCTCATAATAAAAGGAAGAAGTTTGATGATAAGAGCCAAAAATACATCTTTGTTGGCTATAGTGATAGTGCTAATGCCTATAAGTTATATGAGCCTATTTCTAAGAGGATATTTCTATCTAGGGATGTTACCTTTCATGAGTATCCCCCATCTAATCCTCCTCCTATGGCCCCCACTTTTCAATTAACTAATGAAACAATTGCTCCCTTGGCACCTACCATATCACCTAGTCCTTCCTCTTCACTCATAAATCAAGATTTTCCTCCACATGAAGAACTCCCCACAAATGATCCATGTCCTCCATCTCCTTCTACTCCTCCATCTAATGATCAAGCCACATCATCCAATACTTTACCTAAGTGGGTTCAATCTACCATAGATGAAGCCCAAAGTCATTTGCCCACTTATATAGGTAAAAGGCCTTCAACCCTAAGACACCAAGTGAATTATGCCCTCATGGCCAAAGTCCTTAGCCAACCAGAACCTTCTAATGTCAAAGAAGCACTTGGTGATCCTAAATGGGTTCTTGCCATGGATCAAGAATTGGATTCCATTGAAAGGAATCACACATGGGAGTTAGTTGATTTACCCCAAGGTAAATCTACCATTGGCACAAAATGGGTTTACAAGGCAAAGTATAAATCATATGGCTCACTAGATCGCTACAAGGCTCACCTAGTAGCTCAAGGCTATAAGCAACAAGAGGGAATTGATTATGAGGAGACTTTTTCTCCTATGGAAAATATGACTACAATCCACACAGTTATTGCTTTAGCAGCTCAAAAACATTGGCCTATATATCAGATGGATGTCAAAAGTGCATTTCTCAATGGTAACTTGAAGGAGGAAGTGTATGTGAACCAACCACCAGGGTACACAGTTGAAGGCCAAGAAAACAAAGTTCTTAGATTGAAGAAAGCTCTATATGGGTTGAAGCAAGCACCCTGAGCTTGGTATGCAAAAATTGACTCCTATTTCATCAACCTTGGTTTCACTAGATCTGTAGTAGAATCTACTCTCTATGTGAAACATTGGAAGAACCGCATCATTTTGGTTACATTGTATGTGGATGATCTTCTCATTATAGGTGATGACACAGATGGAATAAGATTGCTCAAGGAGGACTTATGTAAAAATTTTGAGATGACATACTTAGGCCTCCTCCACTATTGCTTAGGCATAGAGGTATGGCAATAGCCTGGTAAGATCTTTGTCTCATAGGCTAAATACATTCAATCTATTTTGGAGAGGTTTCGCATGGTGGAGTGTAAGCCCTCCCTCACTCCCATGGAAACCAGGTTGAGATTGGTTAATAGTGATGATGAATAAAGGGTTGATGGCACCCTTTATAGATAGCTAGTTGGAAGTTTGATCTACTTAACTTCAACTAGACCAGATATTTCCTATTTAGTTGGCCTTGTTTCTAGATTCATGCAGGATCCTAAGAAGAGCCATTGGATAGCAGCTAGGAGGATTTTGAGATTCCTCAAGGCCACCCCTCATCATGGCCTTATGTACACATCATGTGATGATTTTACTTTGATTGGGTACATAGATTCAGATTGGGCTAGTTGTCCTGAAACTAGAAGATCCACTTCAGGTTATTGTTTTCAATTGGGTCAGGGCTCAATTTCATGGAGCACCAAGAAGTAGAACATAGTTTCATTATCTTTAGTAGAGGTAGAATATAAAGTAGCAATTGAGGCAACTAAGGAAGAAATTTGGTTGAGGCAATTACTTTAGGACATTGGGCTATTCATAGATGGTCCAACTTATATATATTGTGACAATCAAAGTACCATTAAGATGACCAAGAATCCAGTATTCCATGCCAGAACAAAGCACATAGAGATCCATCATCACTTCATCATAGAAATGGTCGAAGAAGACATTATACACATGGAGTATGTACCAACTCAATATCAAGTGGCTGACATCTTCACCAAGTCACTTGGGATTGACAAGTTTTCACAATTTAGCAAAATGCTCTATGTATGTAATAGAAGTCAACATTAAGGGGGGATGTTATCTAATGTTGACTTATCTTTATCTATAGTTAGGATAGTGCACATTAAGGGGGGATGTTAGAATATTATAATGTGCACTATACCTTATTTTATCTTATGCATATTTTATCTTATGCATGACACTTGGAGTGAAGGTTATGACACTTGTCATGTTCTCTTATAGGCTTGATGCCTATATATTGTAACTTATTTTCATCAATATATTGTGACTTCAGTTGGTCCCAACAGTGCAAAAGGTAAAAGAAAAATGATTGGAAATTCCAATCATTCAATGGACACTAACAAATACTTCTTTCTCATGTAGTGAAATTCACACCAACCAACCTAGGTAACATTACCAAGCATTACATTCTATTCTTGGTGTATCATAAATTTTTAGAGGGAAATAAATTCGAGTTGGTTTTTGAAAAACTAGATGGAGTAATAAGGGTTAGGCACCTTTAATTAATATTTCAAAAATAGTCTTTAATTTGAATTAATTTTAAGATATGGATTGATAAGGTATACAACTTAAATTTAATATTTGAAGGCTTTTAAATATTTAAAATATTTTCAAGTGTTGAAGATTAAAATATTGGTGAATTAAAGTACATTGGATTTAATTGGGTTTAGATTTTTAAAACTTTAGTTTTTTGAAAGTTTTGAAGATTGGAGTTTTTTATTTGGAATTATTTAAATATTTTTAAAGATTTGAAGTCTTTTAAAGTTTTTGAAAAAATTTGAAATTTTTAATTTTGCAAATTTATATTAGAGAGTTATTTGCAAATTTATATTAGAGAGTTAAAAGGATTTCTACATCAAATATTTAGAAAACTTGAAATTTGCAAATTTCATATTTAAGTATTTTTTAAGCTAGGAGATATAAGGATTTCAACTTTAAAGGAATTGAATCATAAAGTTTGATTATTATGGAAGAAATTATTAGAAATGCATTCAATGAAGATAGTGAAGAAATGGTTAAAAAGTTAAAGTTTTATTCTCATAAATTTAAAGAGGACTTTGATGGAAATAAGCAATTATCAAATGGTTTAAAAGATAAACTATATTTATTTCTCAAGGATGCAAAATATGGAAAATTTGCAACACTTATAATTATCTTCATGAATTTTTTTTAACATGGTGGAATTCATAGAACACCATTATATTTTCTTTAGAATAATGCTTATTGATGTATTTGTCACTACTTACCTTTGATATATTTCAAGGAAAGAGACAAGAGAAGAAGAATATGAATTATGACACATATGACTTAAATAAATACTATGTTAGTTTAAATGAATAATCATTAAAAATAGGATGCATTATTGTGATGGTTTACTAACTCAATGTTTAGAAGGTACATCATCAAATACATCACAACTAAATATGAAGAAGAAAAGAGGAAAGAAGAAGAATAGAGGAAATCACACAAGGAAGGCTAACATAAGACATGAATAAAATACTGAAGAAGGTTCATACATTAAATATTTAGATAAAGTTCTAGAAGAAGTAGATTGAATATGAAGACCAATATTGAATACTAAATTCTTCATTAACCAAATAATGTAATACCTAAGGGTGTTGAAGAATTTATATTATTTAGGACATGCAAATGTACCCTCATGGTACAAATGTAAATATGTAATATATTAGGGTTGAATTATGATTTATATTTTCCCTTTTATGTAAGTGTCAATGTGCAAGAAATACACAAGTGTCATGTAAGAGTGCAATATGTAGGAAATGCACAAGTTTCATGTAAGTTAGAGTGCAAGTGTGTATTGAGAGAATGTGCACAAGTGTCTTGTATGTAAGTGTGCAAATATGTAATGTGAGGATGTGCACAAGTGTCTTATATTAGGATTGCATGTAGAAGTGTAAGAGTCATGTCGAAGTGTGCAAGCATTATAGATTCAAGTGTGCATGTAAGAAGAAAGTGAAGAGTCTAGTTGGTATGCAAGTGGTAATATGATAAGCCAAATATCATGGGACTTGTCATATGGAGAGAAACACTCAAGTATGTGAGGATTCATATTACTATGTCTATATTATGGAGATAAATACCATACAATATAATAAATCCAAATATTCAATTATCCAATTGTAAAGGGAAAGATATATAAAAGTGATTAAAGCTTGTATATATATCTTGAGCAATTAATATTGTAAGTTTTCTTCATGCATAGTTCATGAATGATTTAGGCCATTTACATTAATATTTGATATAGTAAGTGAAAGCTATTTTTATTATTATATTTTCCTTTATATATATATATATATATATTGCTCATATATAATTATACTCTTCATCATTGGTATTTGGACTTTTAATATTATGGCTTCTTTATATTGGGACCTGTAATATTTTGTGGTAGTAAGGCTTAAAATCCAATACTTTGTCCTTCTAATATTAATAATTTGTGTACTTATTGTAAAATAAAATGACATAAAAGTCTAAATGACTCAAATTGAAAAAGAAGAGCTTGATGAAAAATCCTCAAGAGGAGGACAAAAGACCAAGTCTCATTGAGGCTATAGGAGAGGATTATGATTATGATGGACTAAAGGTTCACTAAATAATGGCATATTGATTAATAAATATTCATAAATGAGTTATTGTAACACTTTGTTTTTCCCTAGAGCACATCTCACTCATAACATTTTTTATAGATTGTATAATCGATAATGAATCGTAGAAGAATCTAATTGTGAGATCCATAATTCATAAATTGTACTTGTTTATGGAGCCACATCCTCACCCTTATTATTTAGGATGGACGGATAGTGGTACATCATACAAAATCACACACACTTGCACCTTGATCTTTGATTTTGGTAATAAGTTTGTGTATAGGGTCACTTGTGATGTGACACATATGGATTATTGTGGTCTATTTCTTAGAAAACCATACTAGTATGATAGGAAGGCAACATATGATGCTTATTATAATACTTATACATTACAAAATAATGATAATACATACATAAAAAATGCACCAAGCATACAAATAATTTGGTTTTAAGTTACAAGCAAGTGAATATTGTAATCAAACAATCATAAGAGCTAGCACTCATCTTCTTTCGACCACGACAAGAGCATCCACCAACACAACTCCATAATCAACATATTTCATTTGATAAGTTATTTAAAGCATATTATCATGTGTTATAGAAGCAAATTTACTTCCTCCAAATCACACTATTGATCATAGCATTGAAATCATTCATGTTGTATCACTTCACAATGCTCCTATGTAGAGGCAATCAACTTTACAAAATGAAGAAATCAAAAGGAAAATTGAAGACTTATTATCTAAGGAGTTGTGCATATATAATTTTTTTGGTGCTTCAGAAATATGGAACTTGGAAGTTGTGCATTGATTTCAGGGTTTTAAACAAAATCACAATAAAAATTTGATTTTCACTGCCCTGTATTGATGATCTCTTGGATCAGCTCCAAGAAGTGTTTTTTTTCAAGATTGATCTCAAGAGTGGTTATCATCAGGTATGAATTTAGGTGGAAAACACATGGAATATTACCTTTAAGACCAATATGGGCCTTTTTGAATGGCTTGTTATACCCTTTGGTATTACTAATGCTCCTATGACATTTATGAGATTGATGAATGAGGTTTTCAAAGGATTGCTTGACAAGTTTGTGATCATCTATCTAGATGATATCCTTTAATTTTCTTCCACTTGGAAGGATCATCTTGAGCATATCAAGAAATTTATCCATACTTTTCAAGAGAACAACTTGTATGCCAACATTTCCAAGTGTTCTTTTGGATAAAATTATATTTCATATATTGACTTTTTCATGAGTGAGTGTGGAATCTAGGTTGATCCAGCCAAAGTAGATGTTTTACTTAAATGGCCTCCTCATAATACTCTCATTTTTTAAATATTTTTATAGGACTTGTAAATATCTATTGTAAGTTTATTCCTCACTAATCACTATTGCAACTGCTTTGCACCATTTAAACAAAGCCAAGACTCCCTTTCAATGGGAAAAAGTAGGAAGTTGCCTTTGAAATCTTGAAAAAATAACTATGTACAACTCCTATGCTTGCTTTTCTTGATTTCTCTCAGCAAATAAAGATTGAGATAAACACATCTAAATTTTTTTAGGGTATGTACTCAAACAAAAAAATTTATCTAGTGGCTTACCATTCCGAGACTTTTTCTATTGCTAAAAAGAACTATTCTACATATGACAAATAATTGTATGTATTAGTTCAAGCCATCAAATACTAGAGATATTATCTTTTAATAAAAGAATTGTACACACTAATCACCTACCACTCAAGTTTCTTTAGTCTCAAGATAAAATTTAAGAAGCAAGACACATGAAGTTGGCATCCTATCTACAATAATTTCATTTGTCATTAAGTATAAAAATGGGAAGAGCAATTCAATGGAAAATTATTTGAGTCAACCTCCTACTGCTCATGCTTTTGATTACCATGACCACTTCACACTTAGGGTTTCAATATTGACCATCACAATATTATCATTGATCTTGACTTTAGAAAAATGTACCAACAATTGCACCATCTACACTTCCAATTTGCATCCTTTCCAATATTTTCACATCAATAATGGGATGCTCTATAGGTTGGACAATGTTTGTGTACCTTGTGAGCATAGAGAATATCTTCTCAAAGAGACACATTCCACACTCTATGATGATCATTAAATAATAAAAAGGTATTCCATCACTTACAACACTTCTTCTATTATCCACAAATGCAAAGAGATGTTTGATGTTCTTGTGATAGTGTGTTGTTTGTTGTCATTCCAAGTCAACTAATAGGAAGCTAAGCTTAAGTAGAACCTTATATATTTCCTTCTCATCCTTGGGAAAGAATTTCCGTAGACTTGATTAGAAAATTTTCCATGTCAGTTTGAAAATATGATTTTGTATTTGTAATTATGGATAGGTTCAGTAAAATGGCTACGTTTCTCGCATATTGCAAGACTAGTTTTGTGCTAGATTTAGCACAAATTTTCTTCAAATATATAAGGTGATCCTTTAGTCTTCCAAGTATTTTTTTTACCACAATTCATTATTAGTGGGTCACTTTTAGAGATCTCTATAGAAAATTTTAGGGGTCTCCCTTAATGTTTTGCTACCTATTATCCTCAGTAAGATGGGCAAACCATAGTGGTGAATCCTACACTTGTTAGAGTTTGTGAATATGTCACCATGCTTCTCCAGAATAGTGGGACTTGAGTCTCACTCATGTAGAGCATGCATACAATAGATACGTGCATTATCCTTTTAATGTTTATTTGGGTTTCAACCATTTTATCCTTATGAGTTGCCCTTATCCTTGTGTTATCCTACCATAACTCATGTTTAGAAAGATCAAAGGTAAGGCACACTCATTTATTTAACACCTACAAAATATTTAATTCAAGGTGATTCAAAAAATTTAGTTGTTCTTTTCACGTAACTAAAATTAGATTTAGATAAAGTTCTAGACAAATTTGTCACGTAAGTCGTCATCCTTTTCAAGTTAGTGACAAATTTTAGTTGTTCTTGGATAAGCGATATTTTCCAAAGAAGACAAAAAAAATCAAGCCACTTTACAATGGGTATTATACCATTATTCAATATATGTTTGATAATTATTTCTAGATTGACCTTCCTACACACCTTAGGATTCATGACATCATCAATGTAGATCTTTGGAAACTATACCATGACTCTACATTAAAGACTGAACCTACCATCAACCATCTTGTTAGTGTGGTTCTTGATACCTATTCACCATTTAATTTTGATCAAGTCTATAACACCAAGACTCATTAAACTCACCATGGTTTTTCTATTTCATGTCTTGTGGCACAATGTAGTCATTATCCACACCAAGCTTGTTGGATTTCTTCTTAGTAGATTTTCCATGATTTTTCTTCCCTTTTGAAAGCAATGGAGTCTAATGCTTATATTGTGGAGAGGCATTATGGGGAATAATAATGTATCTCTTTTTTTATAATCTTAGACTTAGACTTAATAAATTATTTATTTTATTTACAATAATATAAAAGTGAGAATAGTATTCCCACATGAGTTTCTAGATGCTTAGGTGTCTTTGTAGATACTACATTTTTTTAGTAGTCTAGATGTATTATAGATAAGTTATTTAGAGTTTGCTAAGTTAAGTCTCCTATATCTAGTTTCTATCTCGGAAATATTATCTTGCTTGGTATCTTTGGCCTCAGTTGAGATACTTTTGGATGCTTGTTATTGTGAGATGGCTATATAATATTTTAATTTGAATAAAATACCAATTAGAACTAGTTTCCACATCACATGTCCCATCCTCCTTTGGAGTTAGCATAATGGAACTTCCATAGGGTGATAAGCTTGGTTGGATCTTATCTTGATCAATAAACCCTTAAATATGCCACTCGATTTTATCATTCTCCTATATTGATGGGTGGTATAGTGAATTTTATGGTAGTAATGGCTCAAGGACTATGCCAATATAATTTTTATTGAGTAGCATAGTGTTACTCTATGAGTAACCTATACAACTTTGAATATGGACAAAGGTCATCCATTTATTGAGATTATGTTGAACAAGTTACAGCTATCATGAAAATGTTGAATTTCTTGGTGCCATGGATCTCAAGTCAAGCCATCAACAAAATAACTTTCTTTGTATAAGAGATTATCTTCTTGTACTATTTTGCTAATATAAACAACACATTATTCTAAGGTTCAAACTTTGATATATTGTAAGTCATCCCTTTGATGTGCATTAAGCATTGTTATAGATAGGATTAGCAGGTTAGTGGTAATCAAAGAGGTATGGTCTTCCCACCAAGACATTATAAGTGTCCAATGTCACCGCAACATAGGCGACTAAATCATGTATTTGTAAGATGTCATAACCAATGGTGGACTAGCACCAAACCTATTCAACATTGATTTGATATAATAAAAGACTAGAATGTTGATTTTTATTCACACATCGAGTAGATTATGGCTTTAGAAAAGTGAAAGGTTGGTAGTTGAGGGATGATTCTTCCATGTTGATCATGAGACCTTAGAATTTCCCAAAGTGCGTGTTTAATTATTATTCTAGGGTATCTCAAGTGAGCTTCTTGATGCCTAGAGTCTTGGTCTTGTTGTTGAAGATGAATTTCCACCTATGTCATTTTTCTTCTGATATTCTTTAGGGTATTCTTACATGGAAATTTCTTGAACCATGAATTTGTGAATAAACATCCAACAATGAAGCATATTGAATACTTTGTTCTTGGAAAAAATCACTATAAAGGAGATAAACTTGTATGAAAGAAACTCGAGGAGTGCAAAATTGCTCTATTACCATTTAATTTGCACCATGAGACCTAAGATGTGGTGGCGTAAAGGACAACTCCTAGAACTAGCTTTGGTTTCTGAATGTTATGATTTAGAGTTGTGTAGCATACAACATGGCATAATAAAGTTCTTTCTCATAAGAAAAAAAAATTATTTATATATGTTGGAAACTTCAATACATTATAAATTAAAATCACTTAGCCATGTTCACAACAATACATAAGCTAAGTACATAAGATGCATAACATTATAACATGTAGGACACTCTATTCCAATAAAATAAAATAAGTAATAAATATAAGCTTAGGGATGTCAAGAACAACATGAGTCTCTGTAGGGTAAAAAAAAAAAAATAGGAAATAAAACTGAATAAGCAAGAAGAAAATAAGAGGCCTTTATCATAAGCTTTATACAAATGTATAATAATTACCAACAATTGAGGAGATGAAGTCGTTGAACTTTTGAATTGCTCAAGAAGACACTTTTGGATAATTACATAACTCTTTGCTTGCTTTGTAGTTGGTGCCAGTCTATGAAATGTTATGTGAAAAGATTGGAAAATAGATATGTGTGCTTGATACTTGGTGCTAGAAAATTTCCTTTTATGTATTCAAATGGTCGATGCTGATACATGAAGTTGTGTCATAGACCTATCTACTTGTATACATTGGTGCCACTAAGGTTGATGACATAGTCTCCATGATGCAACAAGTAAGGTTAACGCCATAAAAAAAAGTCTAATGTTATAAGGAGAATGATATTAGCATATCTAGCAAATTTAAAAAAATAAAAATAAAAATAAAAAGATACCAACAACTATAAGTTGAAAGTGTTATAAGGTCATCATCTTTTATTAGTCACAACCTTTGGTCTTCACCTTCAAAGCAAAATTTCACAGGAAGACGCCTAAAATGTCTACCATGCTTACGGAAGATACATTGTATTATAAGGCTCTAAACTTTATACGAATAAAATTAATAAAATGTACCAATCAAACACTTCTCCTAGAAGAATTCAATAAAACTTTCAAAGAGGAGGTTCATTATTGCCACTAGTCCAACATTAAAAAAATTTAAAATTAAAATTATCAATTAAGAAGAGCGAGCTGAGCATCCAATATCCAGCTTCCCCCATTCAACATCAGATCGGAGTTGGTGGGCAGGGAGGAGATAGCGAAGACTCTAGAGAAATTCATAGATAGAGATGGAGAAGGGAGGAAAATAAGGTTCAATGTCGAGAGCCTGAGAAAGGTTACCAGGAAAGCCGTGCTGAAGGGAGGCTCTTCTCATAAAAATTTATACTTGTTTGAGACGGAGCTGGAGGCCAAAGTCAAACCAGTTTCAAGTATTGCTTCACCCTTTCTTTCTCGTGTTGCTGAGTAATTTGATCCCTAATTTATTAGGTATTTCTTGTGTTAGGGAGCAATTTTATCCCCAGTTTATTAGGTGACTATTTAGGCGTCTTATTATTTGTCCACCACCTCTTTTTAAGAACGGCAAAGCCTTTGCTGATACAATTTCCATGCCGAAATATATCCCACATATTTATATATATTTTGCGGTTGAAGTATGATACGACGTATCAGCAGGATGTCACGGGGTTACGAACTTGAGTTTTTTTTTATAAATGAGAATTGAAAGGTATGTCTGAAAAAAATAATTTTAATAATATGAGATTTAATGTAAGACAGGATATAGTGTATAATTTTATGTTCTTTTGGATTTAAATCTTATATTTGTTTTGAAAGTTTAATATCATCTAAGAAAAAAAATTGTTCAGTAAAGTTAAAAAAACTTAACATTATTTTATTATTTTTTTAGAGTGTGTTTTTTTTGTTGTTATTGATTTTGATGAAAAAATTTTAAAACTATTTTGTTCTTATTCTTTGAAAAAAATTATTAATGAGTTTACTTTTAGAGTGTTCTCATGTGCAATATAGATGTTTTTGTAGGCTTCACATTCTATGACAAAATGTTTTTGGTTTTCCACTATTCTTGCTTGTAAAAGATATATTTGTTCTAACCATACCTCTTGAGGAATTGTCCATCTCCCAATTTTGCATCTAAGATGGTGTGAGCTAGGTCTTAGTTAGATTATAAGAATTTTTTCCCTTACATTTGATCTTTGTATTTATGTACTTTTTTTGGTCGTGTTTACAATTTGGATTGAACTCATGGATGTATAACTAGTTTTTTAATCTTATTTTTTTAATTTGTATTAGATTCAAGAAGGGCTTTTTTTCATCCTAAATTTTTAGTCCACATGAAAGGTCTGAATTTTTCCCTCACATATTGTTTAATTTTCTTGTTGGAAATTGGGACCTCATGAAATTTAGTGCTCATTTTTTCATCCATTTGCTGTTTTGTTTCATCCATATGTCTTTTCTTCTATTTAGTGTTTCTTTGATTACTTGTTATCTTTCATTCTTTGTATTTTTTTTAGGTGTCTTTATAGCCTTATCATAGCTTTTTATTTTAATGGAAAAGTCATTTTTTAAGAAGTAAAATCTCATGCGGGATTGATGGTTTAATTCTAAAATTATTTGTAATCAGTCGCTTTTGAAATATTTCTATTGTCTCCATTTAAAATTTCATGTATTACTAGTTTGGACCTCACACCCATATAACACCATTAGAATAACTAATAGCCCCAAAAAGGACCCTAATGGTTTTCCAATCCTACAAATCTACTTTTTTGCCTCTATTTAGCAATCAATAGAGTGTCTTCCATCCTACTTGTATTCATTTCATCGTGTATATTCTCCAATTGAGTTTGCTTTGAAAATCTAATCCAAGGTATCAATTTTCTATTACTACCTCTAAAGGATTTCCTTCAAATAAAATATATTGTTATTTTTGCTCTCTAAGTAGATAGGACCATAATTTTAGTCTTGATAATGTTTACCAACATCATGCCTTTACAAAAATAATCTAAAACTTTTAGATATTCTTTTAAACTTTCAAGTGTATTGCCAATCAAGATGAGATCATCAACATAGAGAATGAGTTTCACTCCATAATTAGCTAATTGTATTACCTCTCCTCCCATACTTTCTACCTATTCCTCCAATTTTTTAATGTAATGGCCAAATAAAATAGGTGATAATTGACAACCTCGTTTAAATTTCAGATTTATATATAAATTTGAGACACTTCTGCATCATCAGGAATGAGTGAGCTGAGGTTTAGCGGGTGCGATGGGAGTGAGGATTTGAATTTTTTGGGCAAGAATCTCAGCCAATGCAACAGAGGTAGAGCAGGTATGGAAGGGGCGGGTGGGAACCTCGAGCATGGATCAAGCGAGGATCCAGAGGAAGGCGGTCAAGCTACGGCAGATTTGGAGGCAGGCATCACGCGGGGGCCTGACCCTCCTCAAAAAGACCCCGATAAAAAAAATACGAAGGACAATGTGGGGCCCAAGAAGTTGTTGTCTTTTTCTGAGACTCTTAGAGGAAAAATAAAGGAGGTTCTCTCTCTTCCGCCCCTAGTTCCAATAAATAATAAAATTTTGACCCCGACAAGTTCCATGAGCCCTTTTCTTTCAATGGAAGAATTCTCCCTGGTAGGCAAGTTTTTGGGAGGTAGGTCGGACATGGAGACTATCAAGGCTTGGGCGATGAGTAAATGGCGACCAATAGGCAGCTTGGAGTTGGTAGCTCTAACTCAAGGGTTCTTCATTATATATTTTAACAATATGGAGGATTCTAACTGCATTTTAACAAGATGTCCTTGATTTTTGGGCAAAAGGAGCCTTTTTCTCAGACGATGGGGTGAAGATTTTGACCCTAAAAAGCAAAATATTAACATTGCCCCTATTTGGGTTGGTCTCCCGAGTCTACCTGCCCAGTTATTCACTGAATATTGGCTACAGGGCATAGCCAAAACTATAGGGTACCTGATCTCCATTGACCATGCAACCTTGGACAGGACAAGGATGACTCATGCACGAATATGCGTAAATGTTAATTTGGATGATGAATTTCCAAGGTTTGTGGAGCTAGAGTATAGAGAATACTATCGAAAACAACCGGTATAATATGAGAACAGACTGGTATTCTGTGCAAAATGCAAAAATCAAGGACATCTATGCAATTAGTGCCCTAACCTAGCAATGAATAGAGAAAAGCAGAAGTAGGGAATGCTAGACAAAGGAAATTTGAGGAGTTTCCCTAGAAGAGGTGATTTCAATCAAGTAAACTATGTCTACCAAAAAAATAAAAGAGAGGGTGCAGGGTCCCAACAAGACAAAGGAAAACAACATGTTTTTGGCAACCAAAATACTCAGGTAAGTTCCAATCCTCTAGTTTCAAATAAATTTTCAATTCTATCCAATATGGGAGTAGGAGGATTATTGGAAGACATGGAAGCCCAGAACCTTCAAGTTAACCTTTCTGACTCTCTAGAATCCCCATCCAAGTCAGGATCCTCAAACCCTAATGTTGAAATTATTGTAAGCCTCATGGTCATCACAAATCCAAACCCTAATGCCTGATCTCTAGAATCTCCATCCAAGTTGGGATCCTTAAACCCCAATGCTGAAAATACTTCAAGCCCAGTGGGCATCCCAAAGCCAAACCCTAATGTTGAAGAACTTAGGAAGAAATTTGAGGCATTGGAAAATAAAAAATCTCATATCCCTAACATCATCACTAGGAGCTAGGTGAATCCTACTAAGGGGTCGTCCCGCATACCAGGGGAATACAAGAAAAAATGAGAAGATTTAGATGTAGAGGTGGAGATATGTAAAACTCTTCAGAATGAGGAATATGGCAGTCCAGTTCTATAAAAAATTGCCTCCCCCCAGTTTAGTCTTAAACAAACTAGGAGCACTGTGAAGTCTCCTATAGATTTTGGCAGTGAAAAAAGAAGAGGGAGAATATCAAATGTTGAGCATCAAAAAATTAAAATTAATAATGACATTGCCAATGGAAAATAGAGAACCTTGTTTCAACAGGTTATTTTGGGTTTTGAAGACAACAAATTATGAAAACCCCCTCAAGGGAGGGGGAGAGGAAGAAATACCAAACAATCTAAATGAAGTTCCTCTCATGGAACATGAGAGGCCTCAATGGCCTGCCCAAAAATAGGGTAGTCAATGCAATAAGAAATCAAGTGAATCCAACTATTATCATGTTGCAAGAAACAAAAATTTATGAGATTTAGTCAAAAAAAGTAGCAAAAAAAATTTGGAATCAAGGGGAGATGGTTTGCAAATTAGCTAGAGGAGTGTCTAGAGGCCTTATGACTTTGTGGGATCCTCGAATAGTAGAATGTACCATTATTCAGAAATATGACAGGGTTATTAGTATTTTATTTAAGGAAATAAACAGCAACAGGTCGTGGATCCTTTCAAATATTTATGCCCCAACTTCAATTCAAGGGAGAGATCTACTGTGGGAGTACTTAGGCAATCTGAGTGAAATATTCCATAATACCCCTTGGATTTTGGCTGGGGATTTTAACACTCCTCTTTATCCTTCAGATAAAATGAGTGGAAATGGATCACCTATTAGGAGCATGGATGAGTTCAATGACTTTGTGAACTCCAACATGTTGAAGTATGTAAAACTTTGAGGAGCAAATTATACCTGGAGCAATCAGTGGATAGGGTTTCATCTCATTCAAGAAAGACTTGACAGGTTTTTTCTATCAAAGGAGGCTACAACTCTGTTCGGTGATTCTACCCTGCAATCCCTTCCTAAAATTACCTCTGATCATAATCCCATTTTTTTAGAGATCCCTAACTCTTTGTCCTTCAATAAACCTTTCATATTTCAATCTATGTGGATCAAACATTCCATTTTTAGAGATAACTTAATTTAATGGTGGCAGCAGCCTGTCAAGGGTAGTGCAGCTTTTAAACTTGCTGATAAATTAAAGTTTGTTAAGGAAAAGCTTCAAACTTGGAACAAAGAGGTCTTTGGGAACCTCTTTGAAAATAAAAAATAGGTTGTTGAAATTTTGAAGATAATTTATCAGAGGATTCAACATGGTGATGCTGATGAAACTACTAGGAAGGAGGAACACACAAAACTAGCAGAGTTTCATAACATTTTGGCCTGTGAGGAAATCTATTGGAGGCAAAAATAAAGGGCTCTTTGGTTGAAATATGGAGATTCAAATTCCAAGTTTTTTCACATCACCATGCTTAGAAACAAAAGCAATAACAAGATAAAAAAATTTAAAAAAGCATATGGTTCTATTACTTAGGACTTAACAGAAATCAGAAAGGAGGTAGTAACTTATTTCAATTCTATACTTGGTCAGGAATCACAGTGCAATGAGGAGACCAAAGATATTCTCTTGCAATCCATTCCTAGAATAATAAATGAGGATATAAATCTTTAGCTTCTAGCTCCCTTTTCTGATGAGGAAATTAAGGAAACCTTGTTTAGCATGCAGCCAAACAAAGCCTCGGGACCCGATGGCTTTCCCCCTTGTTCCTATCAAGCTTTTTGGGACATCATAAGTGAGGATGTAATTTTTATTGTCATAGAATGCCAAGCAAGCAATCATATCCCAAAATATCTCAACTCTACTTTTATTTCTCTAATTCCTAAGAAGCAAACCCCTGAATCTATGGCTGACTTCAGGTCAATCAGTCTGTGCAATGTTTCTTACAATATCCTAACTAAAGCCATTGCAAATAGAATGAGAGATGTTCTGCCCCGCATCATAGATCCATGTCAGGGAAGCTCTATCCAAGGCAGGTCAATCTTGGATGGAGTTATCACAGTTCATGAAGCTCTGCACTCTGCTCATAAGACTAACAGGTCTATTTTTGCCCTCAAGCTTGATATGAACAAAGCATTTGATAAGCTAAATTGGGACTTTCTGATTGTTGTCCTCAAGTTTAGTTTTCACCACCAATGGGTTAATTTGATCAAAGAATACATTTCTAAATCATGATTCTCAATTCTAGTTAATGGAACAAGTGATGGTTACTTTCAAAGTCGTAGAGGAATTCGATAGGGGGACCCTATCAGCCCCATGTTATTCATCATTGTAGCAGAAGCTTTAGGCAAAACCATCAAAAATACTTGCAATTCAAGGCTAATATCAGGAATCAAGGCAACATCTCTCACTAGGGTTTTTTCTCACCAACAATTTGTCGATGATACCCTTCTATTGACTAAGGTGTCGATGGTTGAGGCCAAAAAAATTAAATACATCCTGCAACTCTACGAAGATGTTGCTGGTCAGAAAGTTAATTTCAGTAAAAGCAAGTTATATTTCTTGAACACCCCCATTCAGAGGCAAGGAAGGATTGCAAAAAAATTATGGTGTGATATAGCAAACCTCCCCACTTCGTATCTTGGTCTCCCTATTTTCATTGGTTCTTCGAGAGAGTCAATGTGGGACAGGGTTATTGAAAGAATTAAAAAAAAAAACTTGTTGGATGGAAAGATCATATTCTATCTCAGGCAGTAAATTTGACCCTCACTAAGACCTCTCTTCAGAGCATTCCAGTCTATTTGCTCTCCATTTTCAAAGCCCCTATGAAGGTTTTCCAAAAAATTGAGAAACTCCAAAAAGAATTTTTATGGACTGGATCAGAGGAGAAAAAAAGGATACACCTTGTAGGATGGACCAAAGTGTGCAGACCCAAGGAAAATGGGGGCTTAGGTTTGAGGATAATTGCTCATATGAATTTAGCTTTACTAGCTAAGCAGGCGTGGCGCCTCATTTCTGGTGAAGAAAATGAATGGACAATTATCATCAAATGAAAGTATCTTCAAAATATAGAATTTCTAAGTGACTCAGTTCCTTTCAGAGGTTCTGCTTTTTGGAAAGCAATTCTCAATTGTAAGGAAATCATCAAAAAAGGTTTAAGATGGGTTTTAGGCAATGGTGAGAAGATAAATTTTTGGAATGACAGGTGGGCTAAGGACGAACCTTGGACACAATATCCTAAATTAGCCCGAATCATAGATATCACGAAAGAACTCATTGGCAGAAAAGTCTCTGATTATATGGTTGAGGACAGAGGCATAATGAAGTGGAAACAAATAAGGATTCAGGGATTTCAAGTGGAATCAAATGATTTGTAACATTCTTGAGCAACAGTTTATCCCCATGAGACCCAAGGAATATCAAGTGACCTGGGCTCCTACGAAAAACGATCAGTTCACTGTTAAATCATCTTACAAGCTTCTACTTGATGACGAGATTTTGTCCTCCAAAAGGACTTAGTTTGGATAAAACATTTAATTCCCAAAAATTACAGTCTTTTCATGGTTGGTTATCCAAGGAAGAATTCTAATCATTGATAATATGATGTGTAAAGGTATTTGTATCACTAATCATTGTTATCTATGTAGGCCTAATTGGGAGACCATTTATCACATTTTTCTTGAGTGCCCTTTTTCCTTGACTGTCCTAAGTGGGGTTTTTTAGGCCTTCAATATTTCCTAGGTTAAACCAGCCATCGTACTTGATTTGTTCATCTAGTGGCCTTGCCCCTTTTCAAGCCAAATACTTAGATACATGTGGAAAATTTGTCTCAATCACTATCTTTGGTAGGTGTGGTTAGAAAGGAACCATATAGTCTTTAATGAGTCTATCCATGATCATCAAACTATCATTGCCAGGATTCTATCCTTTGCCAACGAGAATGTGAACCTTATCCCTTTTGATAGTCATAAACCTCATCTATAGGAGACCACAATTGCTCAATATTTAAGCTTAACCTTGTTATATGAGTCTATGCCTAGGGTAGTCAACCCCAAAGCCAATGTTAAGTGGTCCCCACCTCCTACGGGTTGGTTTAAGCTTAATTTTGATGGAGCAGCTAAGGACAATCCTGGAAGAGTAGGCACTGGAAGCATTGTGCGAGATCATAATGGAAATATGATGCTTGCATTTTCAGAATATTTGGGAACAAGGACGAACAATGAAGCTGAATCTAGAGCTATGTGGAGAGGCCTTCAAATGACTCAAGACTTAGAAGGTAATTTGATCATAGAAGGAGACTCTATGCATGTTATAAATCTCCTCAATAATTGGAAAACACCTCCTTGGAGGATTAAAACAATTGTTGAAGAGGCTAGGATCCTTTTCCAGGGAAGACAGGATAGAAAAGCCCAACATGTCTTTCGGGAAGCTAACAAAGTTGTTGATAAGCTGGCCAATTTGGGTGTCGATGGTGATGGACTTTTCAAATGGAAACACAGTATCCCAAGTGAAGTAGAGGAGATTATTCAACAATAATGCCAAGAATGATAGTCGAATTTACCAATAGGGAAGGCATTGTAAGTTCGAAGGCTATGAGTATTCTCGTCTCTTTTTTGAAATGGACTCACAATAAAAATTATTTGAGTTGTCAGTCTTGGTGGATGCTACTTGGAAATACCACAAAGACTAATGGGGATAGTCACATGTCAGATAACATGGCTCCTAGTCATCTTAGTAATTTGAGGTTGGTTGATAATCACAGGGTAGGAAAGAAACGATAATATAAGACTTTGAACTAGAGCCACATGGACCACTAGATAGCCACCGCCATAAATCTAGCCAGCAGGTTCACTTCTCCAAGGCTGATTGGCCAAAATGGGATGTGGTCCCAAAGTATGTCATATACAAAAGAAACCAATCACCAAAGAATTATTCAGAGTAACTGTCAATACAGAGCTTGTGGGAGTTTTTTTCAGTACTCTGCTATGTGTGTCTGCAGCTTTTTATTTCTCCACTGTTTCAAGGAAGGGATCTATGTCTGTTTCTTTTTTTGTAATTATGATGCAGGTGTGTTTTCTTGAGGTATACCCAAAATGTTGTATGGGAAGTTTCTTTTTGATAACAGGCTATGTGCCTTACCGGATGCAATGGCTTTGAAGGCATGTAGATTTTACATATATAGGATCCTTAGAAAGGACATGTTCATCAAAAACCCTGGGCTGATTTTTGTAAAAGGTTTTGGGTCAACCTGTAAAACCTTGTATTAATGCTATAGTATCTTATCTACCAAAAAAAAAATTGACAACCTCGTTTCACCCCAATATAAATCTAAAACATTGTGATGATCCTTCTGGATTTTTGATTTTCGCCACCACCTATTCATAAAATCTATGTATAATGGCTCTCTAGTTAGGTACACCAATTTCTTACATTCTTTTCTATAGTTAACCTTTAGTACTATGTTAAAACTTTTTAAAGTCCACAAAACAACAATATTTTTTTCATTCCATATCCTCTCTATTAGGTGCCTTAAAGTAATATAGTGATCTATTGTTGAGTACTTTGGTCTAAAATTTTCTTGCTCTATTCTCCTCTTTCCTTTATTTTCTATACACTAACTAATTTTTCTTTCTACTATGCTATCAAAACATTTTGTAAAAAGAGGATTAGTCATGATGGTGTGATAATTTAAAGGATTATTGGTGTCTCTATTTTTATGTAGTGGTATATTTACAAGCTATAACTAATTTAAAAAATATATTTATTTGGGATTTTATGTAGAGGGTAGATACTATTTAATATATAAAATTACAACTTTAAAATAAAAGTTATTAACTATCATAATATAAAAGACATCAACAAATAAAAAGTGCAGCTCAATCAACAATCATCTACATAAAAGATCCATATAACCCAAGAGAACCATTTAGTTTTCAAAGAAATAGTAAATAAATTTTTTTTAAAAGCAAGGAATCAATAGTTGTAAGTTCACATTTATAATTCTAGAGGTATTCAAAGTGTGCAAAAATTCTAAAGTTAGAAAGAAGGAAAAATATAACTTTCCAGCAAATGCATAGTACAATGAAGAATGTAAAGTAGTATAGTAAGGGGAGCTCTAAAACAACACATAAAAAAGGGAAAAAAAATTATACAAATAAATAATGATAGTAAAAAATTAGAAACATGTGAGTCCAACATGAGAGGAACTAATTTATTTAAGAAAGAACTTATTATGGCAGAAGTTTCATTAGAAAAATAAAAAAAAAATTATTACAAAAATCCAATAGTTGAAATATTCAAGACAATTATATGAATGAGAGCAAGAAAAAAGACCCCTCTTGTAATCATTATAATAACAAATTTATTCACCTTAATGGATTTCAAGGAAGGTACTTATAAGTTAGGAACATGCAAAGCTATTGATATGGATGGACAACAACCAAAGTACTTAAAATAGTGAGTATATGACTTAGCACCACAATAAGAGGACAAAAATACCAACAGGTTTGTGCAATGAAACAAATTCAAGAAATACATCAATAGTAGTAGCAATCCAATTATGTGTAGTAAACAATATTCAATGATAACTATAATTCAAATCCAATTTCCGATAAAACAAATATACAATAATCACATCTAGATTCAAATTAATACAATTCCTTAGCCACATAAAGAGAGCAAAGTCTCATATGTACAAAAGCAACTAAGATTCAAATATAAATATGATTCTACTTGTGTTTAACTCTTCCTATTTATATACTAAATAAACATTAACTATAACCCTAATGCTCAAAGGCCAACTATATAAACCTAGAGCTCAACCTAATAAAAAAAATAGCCAACATGGCTATATTGGAGCCAACACATGGTTATCCCATCAAAAAGCTTTGTCCTCAAAGCTAGAAAATATTAGAAAATATTCTCAATCTACCATGTAGCATTTTCTTCTATAAGGTCCTTACACTTGATGAGGAACTCTTGAATCTGTCAAGACCATAAAAGATGAACTCTAGATTACAATACTACTTGTGGTTAGAGAGTGATTCCACCTTCTTCATTGAATACTAGAAGCTCTATCTAGGACTATACATTCTATCTAATAACTTATTTGAGACAAGATATATGAAATACAATATGTATGTAAGAATATGGTGGAAGCTTTAATTGATATACCACTTCACCAATGCAACAAACGACCTTGTAGTCCCATAAAATCGAGGAGCCAACTTAAGACTAGACTTGATCTTTAAGGATAATTACTTATTGGGTTGTAGGCACAGGAAGACCATATCCCCCATGGCATATTATCTTTAAAATAGTATGAATCCTGGTATTTTCTTCTATGATTTTTGACTTGGGTTGAATTATCTTTAAAAATTTGAAGCACGAGTCATCATATTTATAAAAAATCATTTACCTAGGAAACCTTCGACGATCCTAGAGCATAGTCTTCCATTGAGACCATACAATGCTTCTAATTGATACATCTGAAGGAAATAGTGGTAAGTATTATACCACCATTCAACTAATGAGATCCAATAAACCTAGTGATACTATCTTTATTAATAAAAACAATGAATGTAAGGAAGCAAATACTTATTAACAATCTTTGTTTGGTCATCTAACTAAGACTAATAAGAAGAGGACATACTCAACTTAGTAGCATTAATACAAAACAACTCCTTTCAAAAGGTGAAGACAAGGTCATAATATTTGATAATGGACTTGGGCATACCATGTAATGTAAAAACAAAATCAAGAAATATCTTGGCCACCTTACTTGCTAAACAGGGATGTTATAATGCAAAAAAAATAGCTTACTTAGAAAGGTAATCCACTACCATAAAGATCACAAATTTTCCCTTAGATTTGGGAAGGACCTGAATGAAAACCATGGATATGTGCCCTCATTGACGAACAGGGATAGGCAAGGGTTGCAACAATTTGCTTGTTAATTTGACATACCTCATATTTGGTGATAAAAGTATTGACATGTATTTTTAATAATTTTCAATAAAATATTGATTCACCTGTTGATATGTTTTCAAGTATCCATAATACCCTACTAAAGAATATGCATGTAATTCTTGGAGGACACTTGTATTTATAATCAATACTAAGGAATATAAATGTGATATTTTTTGTAGAGTAATCCATAAACATATGAGAAACATGAAGGTAATGATGATCTAACCTCCACTTACTAAATGGTCTGAGTAGTCTCTAGATTAGAAAGCCTATCCTCCCAAAGTTGAGAAAGCCATTGTGGAAGAGGTCTAGAGATGATACTGACAACAACATATTTATGTTTGTGATACAAAGCATCAACCACCAGATCCTCCTTTTCTTTCTTGTACTCATTGATAAAATCATACCCTAAGAGCTTGATCAACCATTTATTCTATTTAGGACAATAGAGACATTATTCTAAGAAATGATTGAGGTTGTTATGGTTGATATTTTTTTATTAGATGGACAAAGGAGTTTTTAAAGGGTATCCAAACCTTTTAACAAAGCAAAGCAACTTATAACTACAAGAGAAGCAACACTCATGCACAAGAGGAGTAATTGTCACTAGAGGAATAATGCTTGCTCATTTGAGAAGCAACATTCGACCATTAGATAAGAATCACTTAGCCACTAGAGAAAGATGTTTGATCACCATAAAAGAAGAATTGTTCATCTACCAATGGAAGATGTTTGGCCATGATCAAAGAATATTCTCTAAATATGAGTGGACGCCTTTAGAAAATATACACTCAGCTACCATCAAAACAAAGTCTTTACTCAAAGAAAGAATTCATGGACATTATTAAGAGGAAATACAAGAGTCGTGCAGAATGTGAAAGCAAAAGAATTGGAAATTCCAATCATTCAATGGACATTAACAAATACTTCTTACTCATGTAGTAAAATTCACACCAACCAACCTAGGTAACATTACCAAGCATTACATTCTATTCTTGGTGTGTCATAAATTTTTAGAGGAAAATAAATTCGAGTTGGCTTTTGAAAAACTAGATGGAGTAATAAGGGTTAGGCATCTTTAATTAAGATTTCAAAAATCATCTTTAATTTGAATTTATTTTAAGATATGGATTAATAAGGCATATAACTTCAATTTAATATTTGAAGGCTTTTAAAGATTTTAGATATTTTCAAGTGTTGAAGATTAAAATATTGATGAATTAAAGTACATTAGAGTTAAAAGGGTTTAGATTTAAAATCTTTATTTTTTTGAAAATTTTGAAGAGTGTAGTTTTTTTATTTGGAATTATTTAAATATTTTTAAAGATTTGAAGTTCTTTATAGTTTTTGAAAAAATTGAAATTTGCAATATTGCAAATTTAATCTATTAGGGGTTTAAAAGGATTTCTACATCAAAGGTTTAGAAAACTTGAAATTTAAAAAATTTCATATTTAAGTATTTTTTAAGCTAGGAGATATAAAGATTTCAACTTTAAAGGAATTGAATCATAAAGTTTGATTATCATGGATTAAATTATTATAAATGCATTCAGTGAAGATAGTGAAGAAATGGTAAGCAAGTTAAAGTTTTATTCTGAAAACTTAATAGAAGACTTTGATGGAAAGAAGCAATTATCAAATGGTTTAAAAGAAAAATTATATTTATTTATCAAGGATGCAAAATATGGAAAATTTTCAACACTTATAAATTATCTTCATGAATGTTTTGAACATGGTGGAATTTACAGAACACCATTATATTTTCTTTAGAATAATGCTTATTGATGTATTTGTCACTACTTACCTTTGATATCTTTCAAGGAAAGAGACTAGAGAAGAAGGATATGAATTATGACACGCATGACTTAAATAAAGCCTATGTTAGTTTCAATGAAGAATCATTAAAATAAAGGATGCATTACTGTGATGGTTTACTAACTCAATGTTTAGAATGTACATCATCAGGTACATCACAACTAAAGATGAAGAAGAATAGAAGAAAGCACACAAGGAATGCCAACATAAGGAATGAATAAAAAACTGAAGAAGTTTCATACATTAAAGATTTATATAAAGGTCTAAAAGAAGTATATTGAAGATGAAGACCAATGTTGAATACTAAATTTTTCATTAGCCAAATAATATAATACAGGGGGTGTTGAGGAATATTACATTATTTGGGGTATGCAAATGTACCCTCATGGTACAAATGTATATATGCAATAGATTAGGGTTGAGTTATGATTTATATTTCTCCTTTTATGTAAGTGTCAATGTGCAAGAAATGTACAAGTATCATGTAAGAGTGCAATATGCAAGAAATGCAAAAGTGTCATGTAAGTTAGAGTGCAAGTGTGTATTGAGATAATGTGCACGTTTGTCTTGTAAGTGTACAAATATGAAATGTGAGGATGTGCACAAGTGTCTTAGATTAGGAGTGCATGTAGAAGTGTAAGGGTCATGTCGAAGTGTGCAAGCATTATAGAGTCAAGTGTGCATGTAAGAATAAAGTGAAGAATCCAGTATGCAAGTGGCAAGATGATAAGCCAAAGGTCATGAGACTTGTCATATGGAGAGAAACACTCAATTATGTGAGGATTCATATTTCTATGTCTGTATTATGGTGATAAATATCCATATAATATAATAAATCCAAATATCCAATTATTCAAATGTAAAGAGAAAGATACATAAAAGTGATTAAAATAGATCGTGAGCAATTAATATTGTAAGTTTTCTTCATGCATAGTTCATGAATGATTTAGGCCATTTACATTCATATTTGATATTGTAAGTGAATGCTATTTTTATTATTATATTTTCCTTTATATACATATTAGATTGCTTATATATAATTATACTTTTCATTATTGGTATTTTTATCTTTAATATTATGGCTTCTTTATATTGGGACCTATGATATTTTGTTGTAGTAAGGCTTAAAATCCAATACTTTATACTTCTAATAATAATAATAATTTTTTGTACTTATTGTAAAATAAAAGGACATGAAAAGTCTAAATGCTTCAAATTGAAAAATAAGAGCTTGATTATAAAGCCTCAAGAGGAGGACAAAATGCCAAGTCCCATTGAGGCTATAGGAGAGGATCATAAGTATGATGGACTAAAGGTTGACTAAATAAGGGCATATTGATTAATCAATATTCATCAATGAGTTATTGTAACACTTTGTTTGTCACTAGAGCACATCTCACTCATAATTTTTTTTATAGATTGTATAATCTATAATTAATCATAGAATAATCTAATTGTGAGATCCATAATTGATAAATTGCACTTGTTGATGGAGTCACATCCTCATCCTTATTATTTAGGATGGAATTATAGTGGTACTTCCTCCAAAATCACACACACTTGCTGTTAGAATAATAAATTATATCCTAACTTGTTACTAGGATAACTTGTGTGGCTGAGATTAGCTCAATTAGTTATGATCCAATGGATCAGATTGTAAGAACTTGTTATTTAAGCAAGGTCTTTGTCATTCAATAATATGAAGTATTCCATTTTCTAACATGGTATCAGAGCAGGACTTCCCTACCTTGGGAGCCTGAGGAGCTCTTCCTCATGGGGGGATTTCCATTATGGAAATTCCCCCCTTTTTTTGGTTTTTTTTCTTCCAATATTTTTTTACCAAGAGAGTATGCTATTCATATTTTGATGGATCAAAAACCACATGGTAAATTTTTTTTGGAGGTCTTTTTCGTTTTTTAATTTTTAGGATTTGTTGTGTATACACCTTGGAGCGATTGCAGTGATCTAATATTGCCCATGCTCGTGCTCTTTCGAGTGATCACTCACGTAACTGGATTTTTTAATTTCGTCGTGCCGATTGGAGCACTATTCTTCTTGCGGTTTGAACACGTAGATGTGTGCCTTTTTTGGGCGCTAATTCGAGGAGGTTAAGTCACTACGAAATATTGCAGGGAAAAAGCATGCACCATTTTATGTGTGCCAGGAGGTGTATTTTATTTGTGTAGATTCACCACTTTGTTCGATGACCAAAATCGAGGAGATAGCAAATTTTGTTGCAGTGTGAAGTTGCCATTCATCACAACCGGAGATGTCATCATGTTCTCTGATCTTTAAAGGTTGTCATTCGCGGTAATAATTCGATTTTGTGACTATACTCCTTGCATGTGATATTGTTCTGCGATATGCTGACAAATACATATATGGCAACGTGATGTGATGGTGCAGCAGCAGACATGGGATGTGTTGTTTGTGCTTTAAAAAATTGTCATGGGAGATGCATGGAGTTTGTTGGAGTTCGACTTCTATTTACTGTTACAAGGTGTTTCGTCAGTTGTTGTTGTGTTAATGAAAACGATGGGAAATTTTATTTTCTAACATCAGCGGAGATTTTATTTGTTTGTTTGAGGATGGAGAGCTCCACAACTTTTGTCATAGCCAGAAGAATGTGTGCAGTTGTTATACGCAGTGCTACAAAGGCGAGCGATGTATTACTACATCTATAGGCTGCATCATGGGATGACACTGTTAGAAAAAATTAACCCAAATTTCATGCCTCCGCCCAACTGCGCTCAGAACCTTGGGCAAAATCGGATTGCGCTCCAAACATGGGCGAAGTCGGACTGCGCTCCCGCAGTCCGTGATCCCAGCAAAAGTGTGACATGACGTCGCACCTACCCTCTGACAGATCTGACATCTAACAGATCTGATCACCACAGAAGTTAATGCCAGTTCAAAAATTTAATGCAAGTTCAGCGATTGGTCAGAAACCCTAGTTGAGGGCCTGTCAAAACCTATCATAGGATAACCCTTATCCTCCTCTCCCGCAGCTATAAAAGGGCAGTTTGGGTCTTCAGACAATGTAGAGGAAGAGTGGAAGGAAGAAGTCCATGAAAGAGCAGACGATAGGTGACGCAGAAAGAGGCGAAGAGAGTAGAGCAGAGAAAGGAGGGCGAGCGATTCAGTGAGCAGTGTGGCTCAGCTGATTAATGTCCAAGTAGTAGACTCAACATTTCCCTTTTTAGTTTATCCTGCAGCTTAGTCTGCAGATGTTATTTCCTCGGTTGAGGAATTCTGTAACCCTAGTTTTTCATATGAATAAAGTTTGCTATAGTTTGTGGCATCTTTAGGGTTTGCAGTCGTTTATGTACTAAAGTTTTATGTTCTCTGTTTCGACATTTCTCTCCTCTCATACAGGTTTTGCCAAGCCGGGCAAACCCAGCGGCAGCCGCGAAAGACAAAGAAGTCGAAGGCCAGAGTTGGCCAAGTTTGAAGCAGCCTTCCCACTTCGCTGCCACAATCTGACTGCGCCTGAGTTTCGAGCGCAGCCCGAGTGCCAGCGAAGTTCGCACTTCGCTGTCGACCAGTGACTTTCGCTTTACGTCGTGCAAAGTTCGCACTTCGCTTGCGAAGGCTGAAGTTCACCCTTATTCCAGCGCAGTCCGTACTGCGCTTGCAACTGGCAGACTTTGCCCATTTCCTAGCGTAGCTCGCACAGCGCTCGCGAGTGATGGACTTCGCCCGTGGTTCGGCTCCGTCCGCACTTCACTCTCGAAGTTTGGAGCTGGTTGTGTGCCCTGTGCAGTTCGAACTGTCGAATTTCGGCAATTAAAATTGTCGAATCGTTCCTTTAAATTGGTATCAAAGCTAATTGTGTCGTGACGCGAAGATAGAAGATGGATTCTAGAAAGAATTCCCTACAGTTGTAGATCTCGCAATTTAATGGCAAGAACTACGATTACTGGAGCATCTAGATGAAGATCCTATTCGGATCTCAGGAGCTATGGGAGTTAGTCGATAATGGCTACCCAGAACCGGCAGATGCAGTAGCACTGGTCGCCCTCTCTCAAGCAGACAAGGATTTGTTGAAATAGCACACGAAGAAGGACCAGAAGGCCCTCTTCTACATCATGCAAGCGGTTGAGGAGACCATCTTCCCGTGGATTGCATCAGCCACCAAGGCCAAGCAGGCCTGGGAAACCTTGGCAAGTTCGTATCAGGGCACCAACAAAGTGAAGTTGGTGAAACTGCAGATGCTCAGAAGAGAGTTTGAGAATCTACAGATGACTGAGTCCGATTCCATGAATGATTTCTTCACCCGAACGATGGACATTATCAACCAGATGTGGTTGAACAGAGAAAATGTGCAGAGCCAGAGAATAATGGAAAATATTCTCAGAAGTCTGCCTGCCAATTTCGACTCGATTGTGATAGCAATCGAAGAGTCGAGGGATTTGACAACCCTCTCGACAGACGAACTCATGGGTTCTCTACAGACCCATGAACAGAGGCTGAGCCGCTCAACTCAGTCTACTTTGGAGCAAGCCTTCAAAGTGCAAGTCTCAGTTCGAGACAACGACAGACAAGACTCCCACAATGATGCTTCTAGTTCTCAAGGAGGAAGAGGCAAAAGAAAGCGTGGGAACAAGCAAGGAGGGAGATCAAACCCTCAGGACGCTGAGCCAAGTTGCAACTTTCATCAGCAAGGAGGAAGAGGCACTGGCAAAAATCAGCAAGGTGGCTCTCAGCAGAAGGACATGTCAAAGGTCCAATGCTACTACTGCAGTAAGTTCAGCCATTATGCCACACAGTGCAGAAAGAAGATGGCGAACGAGAATCAGGAGCAAGCCCATTATATAGAGGAACCTAAAAATGTGGTAGGAGGAGATGTGCTGCTGACTTGCAGTATTGAAGAGGAGAGCAAGAAAAACACATGGTATCTTGACAATGGTTGCAGCAACCATATGACTGGGAACAGGGAGATGTTCTCACAACTGGATGAAACAGTCCAGTCCAAAGTCAAGATGGGGAACAACTGCAAAGTTCCTGTGATGGGGAAAGGAAAGATCCTCATCCGAACCCGACACGGTGAAAGAAAAACAATTCAAGATGTTTTTTATGTGCCTGGGTTGAAGCACAATCTGCTAAGTGTTGGACAGCTTGTGTAGAAGGGGCACACTGTACTGTTCAAATATGGTGTATTTTCCATCAGAGACAAAGTGCATGGACAAATCGCAACAGTGTCCATGATGAAAAACAAAATGTTTCCACTGCAGATTCAAAATGAATCTTTGATGTCTTTGAGTGCAGTTGAGAAGGATCCTACCTAGCTGTGGCATCTCAGATTCGGTCACCTGAGTTTCAGTGGCCTGAATCTGCTACACAAGAAGCATATGGTGAAGGGTTTACCCCTTATAGAGCAACCGAACCAAGTTTGTGAAGGTTGCCTGGTCGACAAGCAACATAGGGACGCATTCCCTGTAGGACAGTCTTGGAGAGCATCACGGCCATTGGAGCTGGTGCACTCAGACATCTGTGGTCCCATGCAGACCACCACATATGTCGGCAATAAGTTCTTCCTGACCTTCATTGATGACTTCAACCGGAAGACTTGGATTTATCCAATCAAGTTGAAGTCAGAGGCATTTGGAAAGTTTAAGGAGTTCAAGGCTCTAGTTGAGAAACAGAGCAGTTATTATGTGAAGACTCTCAAAACTGATGGAGGTGGAGAATACATCTCTAGCGAATTCCACAACTTTTACAAACAACATGGAATTCGAAGGCAGTTCACTATCAGATACACGCTGCAACAGAATGACGTAGCTAAGAGGAAGAACAGAACAATCATGGAGATGGCACGGAGCATGCTGAAGGAAAAAATTCTGCCACATGAGTTCTGGGCAGAAGCTGTAAGTTGTGCAGTTTATCTCCTGAACCGTTGTCCCACCAAGAGTGTAAGAGACAAAATTCCAGAGGAAGCCTGGAGCAAGTTGAAGCCAAGTGTGGCTCATTTACAATTTTTTGGTCCATAGCATATGCACATGTTCCAGATGATAAAAGGCAGAAGCTGGATGACAAAGCTGAAAAGTGCATCTTCACAGGATACAACGAACCAACAAAGGCATATAGGCTGGACAACCCTGTGACAAAGAAACTTGTCATCAGCCGAGATGTGAAGTTCCTGGAGGATGAAGCCTAGAACTGGAATTCAAAGACTGGTCAGTCTGAACCAGCAACTGTTGAACCTGTAAATTTTGAGGAAGACAGTGTCCAACCACCTGTGCCTTCAAGCAACAACAGTGGTGCCAGCAGTAGCACAGCCTCATCATCCCGGTCACCTCCACTTGCAAGCAGAATTCAAAACCTGAGGACTCCTGCGAAGACTCGAAGCTTGCAAGACATTTATGAGGTAACCCGTAATCAGATAGATGAAGAATATTCTGATTTTGCCTTCTTTATAGAATGTGATCCAGTGGAGTTTGAAGAGGCAAGTCAGAATCGCAAATGGGTGAATGCGATGGATGAGGAGATAGCAGCCATTGAGAAGAATGAGACATGGCAGCTAACAGATCTTCTAGCAGGAAAGAAGACCATTGGGTTCAAGTGGGTGTATAAGACGAAGTTCAACGCCCAAGGAGTAGTTGATAGGCATAAGGCCAGATTAGTGGCGAAAGGCTACAAGTAGAAGTCACGAGTTGACTATCATGAGGTGTATGCACCTGTAGCCCGACTTGACATAGTCAGAATGATTCTGGCACTGGCAGCACAGAAAGGATGGAGCGTGTACCGGATGGATGTCAAGTCTGCCTTCCTCAACGGAGTGTTGGAAGAAGAGGTCTACATAGACCAGTCGCTCGGTTATGAAATACAAGGGCAAGAAGGCAAAGTCCTGAAACTGAAGAAGGCCCTGTATGGGTTGAAGCAAGCACCTCGGGCATGGTACAGCCATATTGACGACTATTTTCAAGAGAATGGGTTTCAAAAATGCCCATATGAGCACTCACTGTACATGAAGACAAATGCAGCAGGTGAGCTCATCATCGTCTTCCTGTATGTAGACGACCTAATAAATACTGGCAATAGCAGCAGCCTATTTGCGTAGTTTAGAACAGCCATGAAGTCTGAGTTTGAAATGACTGACATGGGGCTGATGAAATTTTTTCTCGGCATTGAAGTTGACCAATCAGCAGATGGCATCTTCATTTCTCAGGGCAAGTACGTAAAGGATGTCCTAAAACGGTTCAAGATGGAGGATAGCAAACCTTCCATCACACCTGTAGCGACAGGTTTGAAGCTGAGCAAGTTGGATATAGGAAGGAATGTAGATCCAACGCTGTTCAAGAGGCTAGTTGGCAGTCTAATGTATTTGACTACAACTCGGCCAGATCTGATGTTCGGAGTCAGTCTGATCAGTCATTTCATGGAGACTCCGAAGGACATGCACTGGCAAGCAGGCAAGAGGATCTTGCGCTATGTCAACGGGACACGAAACCATGGCCTATTTTACTCCAGACAAGACCAGTTGGAGCTAGTGGGCTTCATAGACAGTGACTGGGCTGGCAGTCCGACGATCAAAAGAGCAACTCTAGGTATGCTTTCCATCTCGGATCAAGGGCAGTCTCATGGGCGTCCAAGAAGCAACCCATTGTTGTGTTGTCCACAGCCGAAGCAGAATATGTCACCGCCACGACAGCCGCATGCCAAGTAGTTTGGCTATGAAGAGATCTGAGTGAACTGCACAATCCTCCGGAAGGCACGACAACAATTTTCTATGATAACAATTCGACCATCGCACTGTCAAAGGATCCCGTGTTCCATGTCCGGACGAAGCACATAGACATCCGGTATCATTTCATCAGAGAGCTGGTGAAATTCGACGAAGTACAACTACAGTTTTGCAGGTCCAAGGAGCAACTGGCTGACATCTTCACGAAGCCTTTGAAGGAGGAAGACTTCAGCAGATTGCGAGAGCAGCTTGGAGTCAAAGCGCTCGTGAAATTAGGCTTAAAGGAGGGTGTTAGAAAAAATTAACCCAGATTTCACGCCTCCGCCCAACTGCGCTCAGAACCTTGGGCGAAACCGGATTGCGCTCTAGACATGGGCGAAGTCGGACTACGCTCCTGCAGTCTGCAATCCCGGCAAAAGTGTGACATGATGCCGCACCCACCCTCTGACAGATGTGACATCTGACAGATCTGATCGCCGCAGAAGTTAATGCCAGTTCGGCGATTTAATGCTAGTTCGGCGATTGATCAAAAACCCTAGTTGAGGGCCTGTCAGAACCTGTCAGAGGATAACCCTTATCCTCCTCTCCCCGCGGCTATAAAAGGGCAGTTCGGGTCTTCAGACAATGCAGAGGAAGAGTGGAAGGAAGAAGTTCGTGAAAGAGTAGACGATAGGTGACGCAAAAAGAGGCGAAGAGAGTAGAGCAGAGAAAGGAGGGCGAGCGATTCAGTGAGCAGTGTGGCTCAGCTGATTAATGTCCGAGCAGCAGATTCGACATTTCCCCTTTTAATTTATCCTGCAGCTTAGTCTACAGATGTTGTTATTTCCTCGGTTGAGGAATTCTGTAACCCTAGTTTTTCATATGAATAAAGTTTGTTGTAGTTTGTGGCATATTTAGGGTTTGCAGTCGTTTATGTACTAAAGTTTGTTGTTCTCTGTTTCGGCGTTTCTCTCCTCTCATACGGGTCTTGCCAAGCCGGGCAAACCCAGCGGCAGCCGCGAAAGACAAAGAAGTCGAAGGCCAGAGTTGGCCAAGTCTGAAGCAGCCTTCCCACTTCGCTGCCGCAATCCGACTGCGCCCGAGTTTCGAGCGCAGCCCGAGTGCCAGCGAAGTTCGTCAGCCAGCGAAGTTCGCACTTCGCTGCCGACCGGCGACTTTCGCCCTGCACCGTGCGAAGTTCGCACTTCGCTTGCGAAGGCTGAAGTTCGCCCTTATTCCAGCGCAGTCCGCACTGCGCTCGCGACTGGCGGACTTCACCCATTTCCCAGCGCAGTCCGCACAGCGCTCGCGAGTGACGGACTTCGCCCGTGGTTCGGCGCCGTCCGCACTTCGCTCCCGAAGTTTGGAGCTGGCCGTGCGCCCTGCGCAGTCCGAACTGTCGGACTTCGGCAATTAAAATTGTCGAATCGTTCCTTCAGACACTCGTTGCGTCCAAGGTTGTTGACACTTTTTGCACCTCTCAATGGCTAACAAATATGGAGGTGTTTTTGGTGCTATCGCCTAGTTTTCTGCTCCAGTTTTTCATTCTTTATCGCATAATTTTCTTTGGCGGCGAGCACTGAGAACGTGCAACTTCTGAGGACATGCGAAAATTTGGTGCTCCTGTTTTCCGGTGATATTGGCAACTGATGACCAGTTAGCAATCAATAAAACATGTGGATCAGTAGTTGCCCTCGGCTATAACGGCCATTTGTAAAAAACGTTTCTGCCCCACGAACTCGGTGATATTTGGTTTACAACGAGTATTGGCGGCTTTCCTGATTGATAGTCTGGTGAACAGATTGATGTTCATACTATTTTTTTTCCCACCCATGTTGGAAAATTTAATCCTTCACGGCCCGTTGATGCTGCTCTAAAACTTGCTGAAGGAGATATAAATATGGAGGAATCTGCTAAAAATAAAGCCATATTTGAGTGGCATAATCAGACTCGATCTTGGAGCGATGCGCTGTGATGAGTGGCTATGAAATTTTTAGAGGGCCAGTATTTTATTCTCTTTCTTGACAAAATAAAATACTGGTGCTTCCATGTAGTGCCAGAGGTGGAGATGTAGAAACGGCAAGGATTCCAGTCGCTGCAAGCAAGGCAGGATGCAATATTTTTTATAATGGACTGTACTTTTGAAGTTTTTTTGCTGCAAGTGCCTTCCACCCTTCCTGTGGCTCTCCAAGATGGAATATGGATGATAATTTGTTCATGAGAGATATCCCTCCTCTAGCGATGAAAACTGCATGGTGTCCACCATTTTTTGAGAGGATAGCTCTGTAAACGGGTTCCGTGCCGCCGTCTCTGGAGATGAAATTAGGGGAAAAAATGTTGCAGCTAATGGTGAGATTTTTTATTGTTGACCATCCTGTAGATTTGCATATCATCCAGCTCCAAATTTTAATGGTTGAAGAAGACTCTACATTGGATGAACAAGAAGTGGTAGATTGTAAAAAAAGGTGCTCGTTTACAAGTGTGTGGCAGCTTTGGCAAATCGAGGAGGAAATAAACCTTTCATTTTTTGTGGATCTGAAGTCTTTCCTAGAGAGCTCATCGCGTGATTTTGTAACAAATCTAGGGCTCTAATGTAGCAGCGAGGAGCTCATTGGGTAAGGCTAATATGGAATTTGGCATGGGCAACGATCATCTTACTCGGGCACTGCAGGTGACGTCCCCATCTTATGGTGGTAGATTTGACTGATAGGATGCCAGAGTGTGCAAAACTAGGTCCCATTGGACATCTGATGGCATCAAAAGAAGCAAATAGAACCAGTATGGATGAGATATGAGACTTGCGTGATGGTGACTTGTGAGTCGGGCCTCACGGAAGTCGAATAAAACTTTTTTGGAGTCCATCATGCCATTGGAGATCGAATGGATATTCAGCTTGTAACGAAAGTCGCGTTTCTGGCGAGTTTTTTTGGAAGGTCGTCGCTCGTGGGATGGCGCATGATTTCTAAGTGCAGGATGTCACTCATGCTTCGACGGAGGAGAAGCTTGGGGAGGCGGATAAATATTGTTGAGTGTTGCTATCATTGGTAGCCGCCAAGTAAAGCTGCAACTATATTTATATTTTCTTTTATGAAAGCAAACGATGGCCCTTTAATAATTTTTCCTCACATGGGAAACTATTTAAAAAAATAATAATTCAGAGTGGAGGAGGCATTTTCATTTTAAAAGGGGCATTAATTTTTTTTTAATATGGGCCCATATCTTTTTTTAAAAAAGGGCTAACATTTTTAAAATGTTTTTTTCACATAAAAAATGGAAAGGGGTGCAGCTTTACTTATTTTTTGAAAAGCATAGGGAATTTTTTTCCCCACTTGAGATGTAAAAGGGCTCTGTTTTTTTCTCCTGTGAGAGAAATTTTAGAAAATTGCTATATTCTGAAAAATTTCGTAATATTTCTTGTAACGGAAAGAAGACGACTACTGTTTTTCCTGCAAATGAAGGCCATTTTGACACCCAAACATAGGGGTGTTTATAGTCGTTGAAAACATTTTTTTGAGACGGACAAATTGGTGGTGTCTATTTTCCATTATGAGGTAGTTTAACTTGTGTTTTTTTTACCTCAAATCTATTGTATCATGGAGTGCACTCTCGGTTGAATCCGACACTCTCATAGCTTTGTAAGTGTTCCTCGTATCTAGTCATCTCCTCTATATCACCTAGCGGTTGCAACGAATTGTTACCCATGCATTCCGATAGGATGATGAGGTCACCATAAGGACATGTTCGAGAGCTACATTGGTGCTCTTTCTTTTTCATATTCCCTTGAAGTAAGTTGTTTGTCCACTTTGGACCTTGTTATCAGCCCATTGTGTTCATATATGTGGAAATCGCTACTTATGCTTGTGGAGTCAATTTGGACATCCCTTGCTATCCTTGTGGTTCTTTCCATACTATCTTCACACTCTTGTTTTTGTGAGACACTTTGGTTTCAAGTGGTTTTCTTTAGTGACTTTGTTTTCATGGTTCACAACCTTGATTTGTGTCACAAGCACCAATTTGGGAGTATGATTTCATTCAGTTCGACGACGAGGCTTCTCTACTTTTTTGAGACATCACATGGATCCTTTGCAAGCTTCTTGATGGAAGTTGTCCTAAGGGGGTTTGAATAGGACATCTTCCTTCCTCCCCATGCGCATCTTCCTCCTCCTTCTTCTTCTATTCTTGCAGGTGGTTTTCAACCTTGTGGTTTTTTCTTCATATCTCTGGCAGAGTTTTCTTATGCATATATTGTACATGAGTACCTTATCATACCTTGTTGTTGGGACTCATACTTGTGGATATGCCACTTGATTTGGTTTTATTGTTTTTCACTACCTCCTAGTATCACTTAAGGGGGGGTGTTAGTATATCCTAGTACCACTTAAGGGGGGTGTTAGAATAATAAATTATATCCTAAGTTGTTACTAGGATAACTTGTGTGGTTGAGATTAGCTCAGTTAGTTATGATCCAATGGATCAGATTATAAGCACTTGCTATTTAAGCAAGGTCTTTGTCATTCAATAATATTAAGTATTCTATTTTCTAACACTTGCACCTTAAGCTTTGATTTTGGTCCTAAGTTTGTGGATAGGTTCACTTGTGATGTGATGTCTATGGGTTGTTGTGGTCTATTGCTTAGAAAACCATACTAGTATGATAGGAAGACAACATATTATGCTTATCATAATACTTATAAATTGCAACATAATTATAATACATACATCAAAAATACACCAAGCATACAAAGAATTTAGTTTTAAGTTACAATTAAGTAAATAAATTAATCAAACAATCACAAGAGCTAGCACTCATCTTCATTCGACCACAACAAGAGCATACCACCAACACAACTCCATCATCAACGTATTTCATTTGATAAGTTGTTGAAATCATATTCTCATGTGTTATAGGAGCTAAATTTACTTCCTCCAAAACACACTATTGATCATAGCATTGAAATCATTCTTGTTGCATCACTTCACAATGCTCCTATGTACAGGCAATTAATTTTATAAAATAAAGAAATCAAAAGGTAAATTGAATATTTATTGTCTAAGGGGTTATGCATCTCTAATTTTGTTGGTGCTTCATAAATATGGAACTTGGAATTTGTGCATTGATTTCAGGGATTGAAACAAAATCATAATTAAAAATTGATATTCACTGCCTTGTATTGATGATCTCTTAGATCAACTCCAAGAAGTAATTTTTTTTCCAAGATTGATCTCAAGAGTGGTTATCATTAGGTGTGAATTTAGGTGGAAGGCACATGGAAGATTACATTTAAGACCAATATGGCTCTTTTTGAATAGCTTGTTATACCCTTTGGTCTTAATGAATGCTCCTATGACATTTATGAGATTGATGAACAAGGTTTTCAAAAGATTTCTTAACAAATTTGTGATTGTCTATCTAGATGATATCCTTGTATTTTCTTCCACTTGGGAGGATCATCTTGAGTATATCAAGCAAGTTCTCCATACTTTTCAAGAGAACAACTTGTATGCTAACCTCGCCAAGTGTTCTTTTGGCCAAACTTCCATTTCATATATTGGCTTTGTCATTAGTGAGCATGGAATCTAGGTTGATCCAGCCAAAGTAGATGTTCTACTTAAATGGCCTCCTCCTACTACTCTCATTTAGTTAAATAGTTTTATAGGACTTGTAAATTTCTATTGTAAGTTTATTCCTCACTAGTCCACTATTGCAACTCCTTTGCACCACTTAACCAAAGCCAAGACACCCTTTCAATGGGGGAAAAGTAAGAAGTTACCTCTGAAATCTTGAAAAATTAACTATGTACAACACCTATGCTTGCTTTCCTTGATCTCTCTTAACCATTCAAGATTGATATAGACACATCTAAATTTTCTTTAGGGGATGTACTCAAACAAAAAATTTATCTAGTGGCTTACCATTCTGAGACTTTTTCTATTGCTAAAAAGAACTATTCTACATATGACAAACAATTGTATGTATTAGTTCAAGCCATCAAATACTAGAGACATTATCTCTTAAGAAAAAAATAATTATACACACTAATCACCTACCACTCAAGTTTCTTTAGTCTCAAGACAAAATTTAAGAAGCAAGACACATGAAGTTGGCATCCTATCTACAATAATTTCATTTGGTCATTAAGTATAAAAAGGGGAAGAGCAATTCAATGGAAAATTATTTGAGTCAGCCTCCTGTTGCTCATGCTTTTGACTACCATGACCACTTCACACTTAGGATTTCAATATTAACCATCACAATATGATCATTGATCCTGACTTTGGAAAATGTATCAACAATTGCACCATCCACACTCTTCTAATTTGCATCCTTTCCAATATTTTCACATCAAGGATGCGATGCTCTATAGGTTGGACAAAGTTTGTATACCTTGTGAGCATAGAGTGTCTCTTCTCAAATATATACATTCCACACTCTATTATGATCATTCAATAATAAAAAGGTATTCCATCACTTAACAAAACTTCTTCTATTGGCCACAAATGCAAAGAGATGTTTGATGTTCTTGTAATAGTGTGTTGTTTGTTGCTATTCTAAGCCAACTAATAGGAAGCTAAGCTTAATAAAACCCTTATCTATTTCCTTCTCATCCTTGGGAAAGCATTTCCATGGACTTAATTAGCAACTTTTCCATGATAGTTTAAAAATATGATTGTGTGTTTGTAATTATGGATAGGTTCGGTAAAATGGCTACGTTTCTCGCATATTGCAAGACTAGTTTTGTGCTAGATTTAGCACAAATTTTCTTTGACCATATAAGGTGATCCTTTAGTCTTCCAAGTATTTTGTTACCATGATTCATGATTTTTGGTTCACTTTTGGTGATCTCTATAGAAATTTTTAAGGGTCTCCCTTAATTTTTCTGCTACCTATTATCCTCCATAAGATGAGCAAACAATAGTGGTGAATCCTACACTTGTGCAGATTTTGTGAATATGTCATCATGCTTCTCCAGTAAAGTGGGAATTGAGTATCACTCATCTAGAGCATACATACAATAGATACAAGCATTCTCCTTTTAATATTTATTTGGGTTTCATTTGCCCTTACCATAACTCATGTTTAGAAAGCGCAAATGCAAGGCACACTCATTTATTTAACACCTACAAAATCTTTAGTTCAAGGTGATTCAAATTTTTTAAAAGACCCAATAGCAGCAAAATTAGTTCATGGATTGACATGTAAGTACTCATCCTTTTCAGTTTAGCGACAAATTTTAGTTGTACTTAGATAAGTGATGTTTTCCAAAGAAGACACAACAAAATCAAGACACTTTGCAATGGGTCTTATACCATTCTTTAATAGGTGTTTGAGAATTCTTTCTAGCTTGACCTTCCTACACACCTTAGGATTCATGACATCATCAATGTAGATCTTTGAAAATTGTACCATGACTCTACATTAAAGACTGAACCTACCATCAACCATCTTGTTAGTGTGGTTATTGATACCTATCCACCATTTAATTTTGATCAAGTCTATAACACCAAGACTCATCAAAATCACCATGGTTTTTCTACTTCATGTCTTGTGGCATGATGTAGCCAGTATCCACACCAAGCTTGTTGGATTTCTTCTTAGTAGATTTTCCATGATTTTTCTTCCTTTTTGAAAGCAATGGAGTCTAATTCTTATGTTGTGGAGGCATGATGGGTAATAATAATGTATTTCTTTTTTATAATCTTAGACTTAGTAAATAATTTATTTTATTTACAATAATATAAAAGTGGGAATAGCATTCCCACCTGAGTTTCTAGATACTTAGGTGTCTTTCTAGATACTACATTTTTTTAGTAGTCTATATGTATTACAGATAGGTTATTTAGAGTTTGCTAAGTTAAGTCTCCTATATCTAGTTGCTATCTTGGCAATATTAGCTTGCTTGGTAAGATGGCTATATAATATTTTTATTTGAATAAAACACCAATTAGAACTAGTTTCCACATCACATGTCTCATCCTCCTTTGGAGCTAGCATAATGAAACTTCCATATGGTGATAAGCTTCGTTGGATATTATCTTGATCAATAAACTCTTAAATATGCCACTCAATTTTATCATTCTCCCATATTGATGGGTGGTATAGTAAATTTTATGATAGTAATGGCCCAAGGACTATGCCAATCTAATGTTTCATTGAGTAGCATAGTGGTCCTCTATGAGTAACCTATAAAACTTTGAATATGGACAAAGGTTATCCATTTATTGAGATTATGTTGAACAAGTTACAACTAGCATGAAAAGGTTGAAGTTCTTGATACCATGGATCTCAAGTCAAACCATCAACAAATAACTTTCTTTGTATAATATATTATCTTCTTGTACTATTTTGCTAATATAAACAACATATTCTTCTAAGGTTAAAACTTTAATATATTGTAATTCATCCCTTTGATGTGCATTAAGCATTGTTATAGATAGGATTAGCATTTCAGTGGTAATCAAAGAGGTATGGTCTTCCCACCAAGATATTATAAGTGTCCAATGTCACCCCAACATAGGCGACTAAATCATGTGTTTGCAAGATGTCATACCTAATGGTGGACTAGCACCAAACCTCTTCAATATTGATTTGGTCTAAGAAAAGACTAGAATTTTAGTGTTTATTCACTCATTGAGTAGATTATGGCTCTAGAAAAGTGAAAGGTTGGTAGTTGAGGGGTGAGTCTTCCATGTTGATCATGAGACCTCAGAATTTTCCAAAGTGTGTGTTTATTTATTATTCTGGGGCATCTCAAGTGAGCTTCTTGATGCCTAGAGTCTTGGTCTTGTTGTTGAAAATGAATTTCCACCTATGTCATTTTCTTCTGATATTTTTTAGGGTATTCATACATGGAAATTTATTGAACCATGAATTTGTGAATATACATCCAACAATGAAGCATATTGAATAATTTGTTCTTGGAAAAAACCACTACAAAGGAGATAAACTCGTATGAAAGAAACTCGAGGAGTGCAAAATTGCTCTATTACCATTTAATTTGCACCATGAGGCCTAAGATGTGGTGGCTTAAGGGACAACTCCTAGAACTAGCTTTGGTGCCTGAATTTTATGCTTTAGAGTTGTGTAGTACATAACATGACATAATAAAGTTCCTTCTCATAATAATACAACTTTATTTATATATGTTGCAAATATCAATACATTATAAATTAAAATCACTTAGCCACGTCGACAACAATACATAAGCTAAGTACATAAGATGCATAGCATTATAACATGTAGGGCACTCTATTCCAATAAAATAAAAGAAATAATAAAATATAAGCTTAGGGATGTCAAGAACAACATGAGTCTGTAGGGTAAAAAAAAGAATAAAGGACGTAGGAAACAAAACTGAATAAGCAGAAGAAGAAAATAAGAGGCCTTTATCATAAGCTTTATACAAATGTATAATAATTACCAACAATTGAGGAGATGAAGTAGTTAAACTTTTGAATTGCTCAAGAAGACACTTTTGGACAATTACATAACTATTTGCTTGCTTTGTAGTTGGTGTCAGTCCATGAAATGCCATGTGAGAAGATTGGAAAATAGATATGTGTCCTTGATGCTTCGTGGTAGAAAACTTCCTTTTGTGTATTCAAATTATTGATGGTGATACATGGAGTTGTGTCATATGCATTGGTGCCACGTAGTCTCCATGATACAACAAGAAAAAGTCTAATATTATAAAGAGAATGATATTAGCTTATCTAACAATTTTTAAAAAAAAATTAAAAAGATACCAACAACTATAAGTTGAAAGTGTTATAAGGTCATCATCTTTGATTAGTCACAACCTTTGGTCTTCACCTTCAAAGCAAAATTTCATAGGAAGACACCTAAAATGCCTACCATGCTTAGGAAAGGTACATTGAATTATAAGGCTCTAAATTTTATACGTTACTTTAATTTGGTGAATTTACAATAACATGTACCAATCAAACACTTCTAGACGATTTCAATAAAACTTTCAAGGAGGAGGTTCATTACTGCCACTAGCCCGACATTTAAAAAAAATAAAATTAAAAGTATCAATTAAAAAGGTTGAGTGGTAGATTGAGTCGCATCCCACCTTGCTTTCATTATTGCCAAACTTCGACGCTGCATTAAGATATATTAGTGATCATGGATCACCCATCTTTCCTATCAAGGTAATTCTTCCGAGGTAATTCTTCCGTGGATCTGTTTAATGCTCGTCTGATATTCAGTTTTCAGTGTTTTTTTTTCCTTCTTCCGCACGTCATTCCCTGGAGGCTCGTGGTAAAAGATCAACACAACTTTTCATGTGGATTTCCCGCAACTTGTCGGTATGCTTGCTAGTTACACCATTGAGTCTCCTTTGTTATGAACCAACAAGTCCTGACAAGGCGATCGTATTGATGCCGTTTGAAGGAAACGCAATTGCGAAGCCTTCTAGAAATATATATGGTTACAGGACAGGGGCCCCTAAATCATTGTAGTTGCAAGGATAGCAATTATTAATCCGCACGGGGGTAGCAACCTTAAATTTAGTTTAGTTCTAGGTAAGAAGAGCGAGCTGAGCATCCAATATCCAGCTTCCCCCATTCAACATCAGGTCGGAGTTGGTGGGCAGGGAGGAGATAGTTAAGACTGTAGAGAAATTCATGGAGATGGAGAAGAAGGGAGGAAAATAAGATTTGATGTCGAGAGCCTGAGAAAGCCGTGCTGAAGGGAGGTTCTTCTCATAAAAATTTGGACTTATTTGGGCCAGAGCTGGAGGCCAAAGTCAAACCAGTTTCAAGTATTTCTTCAACCTTTCTTTCTCGTGTTGCTGAGTAATTTGATCCCTAATTTATTAGGTATTTCTACTATTTTTTTTTTTTTTTAATTTGAAAAAACTTGTATTAAAACAAAGATCAATTACAATATGGGAAGAGACTCTTCCCAGCCGAATTCAGAGAACACATGCTTACAATAGTAGAAGAAGATTTGCAATGGAGCCAAATCTCCTGAACCATTAGCTAGCTAGCAGGGGGGTCGGCATGGACAGTTGATGCAGCTTTTCACGGAATCGCGACACTATTCTTCTCCTTAGGCCGCGAACATGCAACATGTCATGATATTGCGACACCTTTCCCCTTTGGCCGCGAAAAAGCAACATGTCGCGATATCACGACATTTTCCTTCTTTGGCCGCGAAAATTCAACAAGTCGTGATATCGCGACACTTTTCTCCTTTGGGCACGAAAGTGCAACATGTCGCGATATCGCGACACTTTTTCTCTCTCGACCGCGATGAAGCAACATGTCGCGATATCGCGACACCTTTTCTCCTTTGGCCGCGAAAATGCAACATGTCGCGATATCGCGACACCATTTCTCCTTTGGTCGCGAAAATGCAACATGTCGTGATATCGCGACACCTTTTCTCCTTTGGCCGCGAAAATGCAACATGTCGCGATATCGCGACACCTTTTCTCCTTTGGCCGCGAAAATGCAACATGTCGCGATATCGCGACACCTTTTCTCCCTTGGCCGTGAAAATGCAACATGTCGCGATATCGCGACACCTTTTCTCCCTTGGCCGTGAAAATGCAACATGTCGTGATATCGCGACACCTTTTCTCCCTTAGCCGTGAAAATGCAACATGTCGCGAAATCACGACACCTTTCCTCCTTTGGCCGCGACGAAGCAACATGTCGCGATATCGCGACACCTTTCCACCCTTGGGCCGACGAAGCAACATGTCGTGATATCGCGACACCTTTCCACCCTTGGCCGCGACGAAGCAACATGTCGCGATATCGCGACAACTTTCCACCCCTGGCCGCAACGAAGCAACATGTCGCGATATCGCAACAACTTTCCACCCCTGGCCGTGACGAAGCAGCATGTCGTGATATCGCAACAACTTTCCACCCTAAGCCGCGACGAAGCAACATGTCGCGACGGTATTTCTACTGTTAGTGAGTAATTTTATCCCCAATTTATTAGGTGACTAGTTAGGCGTCTTATTATTTGTCCACCACATCTTTTTAAGAACAGCAAAGCCTTTGCTGATACGAGTTCCATGCCGAAATATATAGCCCTTATTTATATATATTTTGCGGTTGAAGTATGATGCGACGTATCAGCAAGATGTCACGAGGTTACGAGCTTGAGTTTTTTTTTTTTTAAATGAGAATTGAAAGGGATGTCTAAAAAAAATTAATTTCAAGAAATATAAGATAAGATATAGTGTACAACACCCAGGTGTTGTAGGTGAGTTGGAGAGGAGAGGGCAATCCTCCAAAGGAGGTCCCAGGTTCGAATCTCCACCCTACCAAAAAGCTGAATTGGGTACCCAAAATCCAATTGATAATGTTGGTACGGGCAGGGCTGGGTGCGACCCCCGGGTGACTTTGACGGTGTAGAACCCCCTGTTCGTGGTCTCTTAGACCAAGGCGGCCCCGCAAGGGGTTTTTCGCTTTTAAAAAATATATATATATATAGTGTACAATTTTTTTTTATTTAGATGTTACATTTTTTTTCAAAGTTTTAAAGTTTAACATTATTTTAAAAAAAGGTGTGAGGTGTAGACCAATTGGTTCATCCAAACCCCATAAGGGGGGCGGAGGTACAAGGTTTAAATCTCGGGCCTCGTCGGACTGAGCGCTTGTCTCTTTCTTGGTGCTTTCAGTGACGTAAAAGGTTTAAAATGATTGTGGCATGGTGGTTATAGGGGCGGACTGCGCGAAGATCCGTGTGGCGGCTTCCAGGGCAGACAACGCAGAATACTGTGGCGGCCATAAAAGCTGGACAGCCTGCCCGGATTCGTGGTGGCTACCGATTCTACCATGTATATACAAAAAAAAAAAAACATCATTTAAAAAAATAATGTTCAACAAAGTTTTAAAAAAAATATTGTTCAACAAACTCAACATTCTCTTATCATCTTTTGGAGTGTGTTTCTTTAGTTATTGATTTTGATGAAAAGTTTTTAAAATTATTTTGTTTTTAATTCTTTAAAAAAATTTATTAATGAGTTTACTTTTAGATTGTTCTCATTTGCAATCCTCATGTCCTTGTAGGCTTCACATGCTATGACAAAATGTTTTTGGGTTTTCACTATTCTTGTTTGCAAAAGAGCTAGGTCTTAGTTAGATTATAAGCATTTTTTTCCTTTCATTTGATCTTTGTATCTATGTACTTTTTTGGTCATGTTTACAATTTGGTTTGAACTCATTGATGTATAACTAGTTTTTAATCTTATTTTTTAACGTTTTTATTAGATTCAAGAAGGTTTTTTTTTTTCATCTTAAATTTTTAGTCCACATGAAAGGTCTGAATTTTTCTTTCACATATTGTTTAATTTTTTTTTTGGAATTTGGGACCTCATAAAATTTAGTGCTCAATTTTTTCATCCATTTTTTGTTTTGTTTCATCCATATGTCTTTTCTTTTATTCAGTGTTTCTTTGATTACCTGTTATCTTTCATTCTTTGTATTTTATTTAAGTGCCTCCATAGCCTTATCATAGCTTTTTCTTTTAATTGAAAAGTCCTTGTTCTAGAAGTAAAATCTCATGTGGGATTGATGGTTTAATTCTAAAATTATTTGTAATGAGTTGCTTTTGAAATATTTCTATTGTCTCCATTTAAAATTTCATGTATTACTAGTCTGGACCTCACACCCATATAGCACCATTAGAATAACTAATAACCCCAAAAAGGGCCCTAATGGTTTTCCAATCCTACAACTCTGCTTTTTTGCCTCTATATAGCAATCAATAGAGTGTCTTCCATCCTACTTGTATTCATTTCATCATGTATATTCTCCAATTGAGTTTGCTTTGAAAATCTAATCCAAGGTATCAATGTTCTATTACTACCTCTAAAGGATTTCCTTCAAATAAAATATAGTGTTATTTTTGCTCTCTTTGAGTAGATAGGACCATATTTTAGTCTTGATAATGTTTACCAACATCCTGCCTTCTTTACAAAAAAATTCTAGAACTTTTAGATATTATTTTAAACTTTCAAGTGTCTTGCCAATCAAGATGAGATCATCAACATAGAGAAGAAGTTTCACTACATGATTAGCTAATCGTATTACCTCTCCTCCCATCCTTTTTACCTATTCTTCCAATTTGTCAATGTAATGGCCAAATAAAATAGGTGATAATTGACAACCTCGTTTCACCCCAATATAACTCCAAAACATTGTGATAATCCTTCTGGAGTTTTGATTTTTACCACCACTTACTCATAAAGTCTATGTATAATGGCTCTATAGTTGGATGGTACTCCAATTTCTTACATTCTTTTCTATACTTTACCTTTAGGTACTATGTTAATATCCTTTTGAAAGTCCACAAAACAATAATTTATTTTTTCCATTCCATATCTCCTCTATTAGGTGCCTTAAAGTAATATAGTGATCTATTATTGAGTACTTTGTTCTAAAATTTTCTTTCTCTATTCCCCTCTTTCCTTGATTTTCTATCCACTAACTAATTTTTCTTTCTACTATGCTATCAAAATATTTTGCAAAAAGAGGATTAGTCATGATGGTGTGGTAATTTAAAGGATTGTTGGTGTCTCCATTTTTATGTAGTGGTATATTTACAAGCTATAACTAATTTTAAAAAATATATTTATTTGGGTTTTTATGTAGAGGGTAGATACTATTTAATTAATTATAGTGCAACTTTAAAATGAAAGTTATTAACTATCATAATATAAAAGACATAATAAAATTAAAAAGTGCAGATCAATCAACAATCATCTACATAAAAGATCCATATAACCCAAGAGAACCATTTAATTTTCAAAGCAATAGTAAAGAATTTTTTTCAAAAAAGCAAGGAATCAATAGTTGTGAGTTCACATTTATAATTCTAGAGGCATTCAAAGTGTGCAAAAATTCTAAAGTTAGAAAGAAGGAAAATTATAACTTTCTATAAAATGCATAGTACAATGAAGAATGTAAAGTAGTAAGGGGAGCTCTAAAACAACATATAAAAAAGGAAAAAAAGTTTATACAAATAAATGATGATAGTAAAAAATTAGGAACATGTGAGTCCACCATGAGAGGAACTAATTTGTTTAAGAAAAACTTATTATGGCAAAATTTTCATTAGAAAAATAAAACAAAAAAAATATAATATTACAAAAATCTAATGCTTGAAATATTCAAGACAAATGTATGAATGAGAGCAAGAAAAAAGGCCCCTCTTGTAATCATTATAATAACAAATTTATTTACCTTAAGTGATTTCAAGTAAGGTACTTATAAGTTAGGAACATGCAACGCTATTGACATGGATGGACAGCAACCAAAGTACTTAAAATAGTGAGTAGATGACTTAGCACCACACAACAAGAGGACAAAAAGACCAGCAGGTATGTGTAATGAAATAACTTCAAGAAATACATCAATAGTAGTAGCAATCCAATAATGTGTAATAAATAATAGTCAATGATAAAAATAATTCAAATCCAATTGTCAATAAAACAAATATACAATAATTACATATAGATTCAAATCAATACAAATCCTTAACCATGTAGAGAGAGCAAAGTCTCATGTGTGCAACAAAAGCAACTAAGATTCAAATAGAAAGATGATTCTACTTCCATTTAAATCTTCCAATTTATAGACTAAATAAACATTAATTGTAACCCTAATGCTCAAAGGCCATCTATATAAACCTAGAGCTCAACCTAATAAAAAAAATATAGCCAACATGGCTATATTGGAGCCAACACATGGTTCTCCCATCAAAAAGCTTTGTCCTCAAAGCTAGAATATATTAGAAAATATTCTTAATCTACCATGTAACATTTTCTTCTATAAGATCCTTCCACTTAATGAGGAACTCTTGAATCTATCAAGACCATAGAAGATGAAATCTTGATTGCAAAACTACTTGTGGCTAGAGAGTGATTCAACCTTCTTCATTGAATAGTAGAATATCTATCTATGACTATACCTTCTAGTTAATAACCTGTTTGAGACAAGATATATGAAAGACAATATGGATGTGAGAAGATGGTAGAAGCTTTAATTGATATACCACTTCACCAATGCAACGAACGACCTTGTAGACCCATAAAATCAAGGAGCCAACTTATGACTAGACTTGGTCTTTAAGGACTATTACTTATAGGGTTGTAGGCACAAAAATACCATATCCCCCATGGCATATTATCATTAAAATTGTATGAATCTTGGTGTTTTTTATATGATTCTGGACTTGGGTTCAATTATCTTTAGTAAGTTGAAGCACGAGTCATCATCATTATAATAAATAATTTACCTAGGCAACCTTGGAGGATACTAGAGCATAGTCTTCCATTGAGACCATACAATGCTTCAAATGGATACATCTTAAGGGAATAATGGTAAGTATTATACCACCATTCAGCTAATGAGATCTAATAAACCTAGTGATACTACCTAAGAAAAACAACGAAAGTAAGTAACCAAACATTCATTAACAATCTTTGTCTAGCCATCTAACTAAGGCTAATAAGAAGAGGACATACTCAACTTAGTAGCATTAAGATAAAATAATTGATGAACACAAGATTATACTGAGAGGGGGGGTGAACAGTATAGCGCCCACTTTTTACTTTCTTTCCAATCCAATATCAATTAGTGTCCTTAATTGCAATAACCAAATGTAGCAGTGTGCATAATGACATAAGGCATTTGAAAAATAATCATTTGTCTTATGAAGTCTAAGATTTTGTTGGCATATATATATGCATTTCCTCTTTATTTATATTTCGGCACTATAAATTAATATAGCCTTTCCTCCTTTCTTTAGTCGGCGCTATAATTAATATATTTAATTTTAAAATTTAAATTTTATTTTTAAATAATTTAAAATTTAAACTAAATATTTAAAAATAAATATCTCCATCACCGGGGCACCTTTTTCAACGAAACAAAAATCCAACCTGGGTTTTAATAAAAACCCATTTCAAATCTACCATCCATGGTTTTAAATAAAACCTTTTATTTTGCCTGCCTTGGTTTTCATAAAAACCCTGTATATATCCATGCTCTCCAAAATATCATAAATGCTTATTTATGAAATTCTTTGGCTACCAAAACTCAATGTGATCCATGTGACATCAATGATTCATGTGACATCAATGACAAAAAAAATAACTCAAATTGCCAATAATATTCCCCTTTGTCATTGATGGCAACACCTCTAATGCAAAAACCACAATCACTGCAAAAACCATCTCTGAGAATCAAAGATGCTCCCCCTGACTCAATACTCTCTATGGAGGCTACTCCCCCTAAATCAATACCTTATTTCTTTGGAGTTTCTTCTAGCAAAATCAAACTTCTTTGATCCATGGATCCTGCAGTGTATAGCCCTATGTCCAAATCCATTACAATAAAAACAATGTCCTTGAAAAGCCCTTTGTTCATGCCTTGGTTCCTCATACCTTTCTTGACCATTATCCTTATGATCATTTTCAACTTGTGCATTGCATCCTTGAACCTTCTTTGTAGTATCTAAATCCTCTTCCTTAGTTTCTTTGTTGCTTTCCTCTTCAATAATTTCTTTTCCTTTTGAATTTGATTCACCTATCTCAAAACAAGATTCAAATTGGATATTTGGAGCCATAGGAGCTTTGGAAATTTCTTCATGAATCTTAGGTGCTTCCTTGCTTTCATCTTTTAGAACTTCCTTTCCTTTTGAGTGTGACTTTTCTTGGAAATGAGATACAACCTTAAAATATGTTTCCACTCCTTTTTGAACCTTTTCATCTAATGTGTCATGTCTTGTCGTCATTACCCTCAGTTCTTCATTCATCCTTTCCTCTAACCTTTTTGCATATTGAAGCTCATCTCTTAGATCACTGATTGTCTGAAGTATTTCTTATCTGATTTTGACATATGTTTGAATCTCGTTTTCAAGATTCCTGATTTCTTCTTTTAGCCTTTTGACTTCTGATTTTTGTTTTCTTGGCTCATCCTCTTCTTTTTCTATTACCAAAAGTGATACTTCTTCATCTTTACTATCACTGAGATAATTATCATCTTCTATAGTAAACAAACTCTCATAAATTCTTTGACCATGCATGTTTCCTTGATTTGTCATTTCATCTTCACTATCACTGAAGCCATTGTAATATCCTGATCTATGATCTATTTGACCACACACAAAGCATTGTTCTCTTTCACCTTCTATTCCTAGGAATAGATGTTCTTCCTTTTCATCATCTGACTTGTCTCTATCATTGTGATCTGAGCTATCACTTGCTTCTTCAATGTAGAAAGTTTTCTTTGTCTTACAAAAACTTTTCTTCTTCTCATACCTGTTTTGCTTGTACTTGTCATCTTTGTCATGTTTATGCTTTCCATCTTATTTTCTTCTGTGACCCTATTTTTCATCATCATTGTTTTCTTCATGTGGACACTTGTGTGCATAGTGACCAAAATCACCACACTTGTAGCATTTGACTTTCTTCATATCCCTATAATTTCTTAAGTCCTTTTTCCTTTTGATGAAGTTATCTTTCTCATCATTATCTGAATCTCTATCTATATCTGGAACTTTCCATTTATTTTTCTCTAAAGCCTTGAATGGAATTTCTTTTATTGAAACTTGATGCTTACTTATCCTCATCTCATAAGCTGTGAGAGTTCCTTGTAGTTCTTCCATTGTTAGCTTGTTGATATCCATTGTTTCTTCTATTGTTGAAACCTTTGCATCATATTTCATTGGAAGTGATCTCAAAACCTTTTGAGTAACTTCTGATTCTTTCATCTCAAATCCTAGACCTCTCATGGTGTTAGCAATCTCATCAACTCGAAGTAAAATTTTGCAATATCTTCATAATCTTCCATTTTCAATTCCTCAAATATTTTTCTATGAGTTTGTAGTTCTGCCAACTTTACCTTAGAATCTCCTTCATAGGTATTCCACAACTTGGTCCACATTTCATTAGCTGAATTACATACCATGACCTTTGCAAAATTTATTTCACGTAGCCCACTCAAAATACAATTCATTGCCCTTGCATTGATCTCAACCAATTTCTTGATAGTCTTATCTACCTCGGGATCACCTTCAACCTTATACTCTTTTCAACCATATGTCATACCTCATATCCTTATGATATCAAGTACTTCTTAATTCTCATGCTTCAGAAAGCATAATTGTTACCTTCGAATATTGGAGCCTTATTTGTAGATAATCCATTCTATGAAGCCATCTGTGTTCTTGTAGAATCTACCCTCAAGCTATTAGCTTTTCTGAAGGAACCCACTCTGATAAAAATTGAAGAACACAAGCTTATACAGAGAGGGGGGGTGAACAGTATAGCACCGACTTTTTACTTTATTTCCAAACCAATATCAATTAGTGTCCTTAATTGCAATAACCAAATATAGCAGTGTGCATTAATGACATAGATAGCAATAGTAAACAAGTGCACAAATCACCACACATAATTGAGACACAATATTTAACGTGGTTCCCCCAATGTGGGGTACTCCACAAGATAATCTCCTTATAATATTTCATATATAAATAAGTATCCTTATCCCAATACGAGTGATTACTTTGATTTTCTCAAAGCTAGGTAATACATGGATCTGCTCAGCTAGGCAATCCACTGATCTGCTCAGCTAGGTAATCCCAATCTGCTCAGGTAGGCAATCCACTGATCTTCTCAACTAGGCAATCTTGATCTGCTCAGGTAGGCAATCCACTGATCTACTTCAAAAATCTCACCAAGAACTTATCCAAATATACTCTAGCAAGCTCACTAAGAACTTGCCCAAAATATTTTCTAGCAAGCTCACTAAGAACTTGCCCAAAATTTACTTCATCAAGTTCACCAAGAACTTGCCCAAAATTTCTCTAGCAAGCTCACTAAGAACTTGCCCAAAATATGCTCTAGCAAGTTCACTAAGAACTTTCCCAAAACTACTTTAGCAAGCTCACCAAGAACTTGCCCAAAATTTGCTCTAGCAAGCTCACTAAGAACTTGCCCAAAACTGCTTCAGCAAGCTCACTAAGAACTTGCCCAAAATCTGCTCAACAAGCTCACCAATAACTTTCTCAAAATATGCTCAACAAGCTCACCAAGAACTTGCTCAAAATATTCTCAACAAGCTCACTAAGAACTTGCTCAAAATTGCTCAACAAGCTCACTAAGAACTTGCTCAAAATCTGCTCATCAAGCTCACCAAGAACTTTCTCAAAATCTGCTCAACAAGCTCACTAAGAACTTGCTCAAAATTTGCTCAACAAGCTCACCAAGAAATTGCTCAAATGTTGTCCCAAATATGTCCACAAATCTATCCCAAAATTCTTCTCAAAGGCTCAATCAATCATCCATAAAAACTGCCACAAATCTATCCACAAATCTAACCCAAAAGCCTTCTCAAAGGCTCAACGAATCATGCTCAAGTAGCACTCAAATCTCATCCACAAATCTATGAAGGCAAGGCTCAATGATGAACTCAATAATGAAAGGCAATGCACTCTACAATGGATGACAACAATGATCCACAATGATCTCAACTCAACTCAAGTCTTATAGAAGCATAAAGAGAATTGTTAGAGACTCAATATGTTCTAATATCAAAGCTCAATCTCAACTCAAATCAAAATTATAGAATATTTTGTTTCATGGAACTTGAACAATCACATCACTCAATCACTTTACTAGGCTCAATCAACTGAACTCAACCAATCACCATAAGGGACAACTTTTTTTCACAAAACCCTAGTCCAAGCATGTATCAACCAACTCAAATGTTTCCAACAATGCTCAACCACAAATCTCACATAACAATGATACTCATGTTCTTTTCTAACTCAAGTTCTTTGCATAACCAATGGGCTTCAAAAACTATGCTTATAAAATAAGGTTTAAACACAACTCTCAAACCAGAAAACCTTGAAGCATTCAACCAACCACTTTTGAAAAGGAAACCACAATCAATCCTTTTCTCTCCAATGATATTTCAGAAATCAACCACCATAAACAAAGTTAATGGATAATATTACTCATACCTTTTGATGCCTTATTGGATGTCCACTAAATCTGCCACACTCAACAAACTTCTTTTTCAACTTTCAACAAGGGCTAGAGATCATGATTAATATCACAACAATAATATCCAAATAACACCTTATTACTCCTACTCAATAAGATACAACATGTCCCCTCATGAAAGAATTAATCACCTTTGAAAAAGAACAAAACAACCTTCACTTTTGAATTACAAAAATAGAAATATCTCTTTACATACACCTTATTTCTCCTCTAATCAAGTTAATCAAATACCCCTCGAAATAAGCTTTCCAATGATATATAATATGATATACTTTCAAAAAGAAGAAACACCAAAAATCTCTCTTTTTCTAAACATGCATCACAACCCTTATTCCTCCTAGGGCAACTTTAGAATAAATAAAATATATTAAAAAATTATTAAATTGCCTCTGTCCTTGACGAGATTCGATCTCATGACATCTCCTTGCTCAGCACCTTAACCATAGCCAACCTGCCCTTGGGCCACACGCCCTCACGTGTCCAAAGGGACATAGACAAAAAATTATACTATAAACTTTTCCACCCTTCGAAAAACTTTACAGCGCTTCGAGCGCTTCAACAAAGCAAATAACCACGGTGGGACTCAATCGCAGGACCTCCTGCATAACACACAGCACACGAACCACTAGGCCAAAGATACCTATGCGTCTTATTAAACTCTGCGAATGATTTTTCAATAGACCAAAGTCACACTTCTCTCTCTTTTCGCAATTTGTTCCCCAATCGAAGGCATTCGAAAAATAAGCACTGGTCTTATGAAGTCTAAGATTTTGTTGGCATATATATATGCCTTTCCTCTTTCTTTAGACGTCGATGTAATAATTTAATATAGCCTTTCCTCCTTTCTTTAGTCGGCACTATAATTAATATATTTAATTTTAAAATTTAAATTTTATTTTTAAATAATTTAAAATTTAAACTAAATATTTAAAAATAAATATCTCCATCACCGGGGCACCTTTTTCGATGAAACGAAAAGACAACCTGGGTTTTAAGAAAAATCCATTTCAAATATGCCATCCATGGTTTTAAATAAATCCTTTTATTTTGCTTGTCTTGGTTTTCATAAAAACCCTATATATATCCATGCTCTCCAAAATATCATAAATGCTTATTTATGAAATGCTTTGGCCACCAAAACTCAATGTGATCCATGTGACATCAATGATCCATGTGACATCAATGACAACATAAAATAACTCAAATTGCCAACAACAATTCCTTTCAAAAGGTGAAGACAGGGTCACAATCATTGATAATGGACTTGGGTATACCATGTAATGTAAAAAAAAAATCAAGAAATATCTTGGCCACCTTACTTGCTAAATAGGGATGCTACAATGCAAAAAAATGAGCTTACTTAGAAAGGTAATCCACTACCACAAAAATCATAAAATCTCCCTTAGATTTGGGAAGGACCTGAATGAAATCCATGGATATGTGCCCTCATTGACAGACAAGGTTAAGCAAGGATTGCAACAATTTGCTTGTTAAGTTGACATACCTCACATTTGTTGCAAAAGCATTGACATGTGCTTTTAATAGTTTCCAAGAAAATATTGATTCACCCATTAATATGTTTTCAAGTATCTATAATACCCTACTAAAGGATATGCATATAATTCTTGGAGGACACTTGTCTTTATAGTCAATACTAAGGAAGATAAATGTAATCCTTTTTGTAGAGTAATCCATAAGCATATAAGAAACATGAATGCAATTATGAGCTAGCCTCCACTTACTAAATGGTCTGAGTAGTCTCTAGGTTAGAAAGCCTATCCTCCCAAAAATGAGAAATCATTGTGGAAGAGAACTAGAGATGACACTAACAAAAAATCCTTATGTTTATGATACAAAGCATCAACCACCACATCCTCCTTTCCTTTCTTGTACTCATTGACAAAATCATACCCTAAGAGCTTGATCAACCATTTATTCTATTTAGGACAAGAGAGACATTATTCTAAGAAATTCTTAAGGTTATTATGGTTGATCTTGACGATAAAACAATGCCCCAATAAATAAGGCCTCCATTTCTCTATAGAATTCATAACAACTAATATTTCCTTGTCATAAAAGGATCATCCCAAGTTCTTGTTAGAAAGCTACTTACTTTAATAGGTCAATGGGTGTCCATATTGCATCAAAACAACTCTAATACCTATGTTGGAAGCATCACACTCAATGGAAAATGGTTTGTTAAGTTAAAGGGTGGAAAAAATAGGAGTGGTACACTTAGCCTCCTTTAGGGCATAGAAGGATTGGGAAGTGATTCATACAAAACAGAGACGTCCTTATTAGTGAGAGCAATGACAAAAAAATATTCTTGCAATAATTGCAAATAAATTTCTTGTAGTAACCTATGAGTCTTAGAAATCCATGGAGTTGTTTGAGGGTTTTGAGAAAGGGCCAATCTTGCATAGCTTTGATATTGATAGAATATATCTTGACTCCTTGTTGATTTACCATATATCCCAAGGATTCTACTTGCTAGACCCCAAAGGAACATTGAACCTTCTGACAAAGAGTTTTTTCATTTGTAATAGGTGAATAACTTTATCCACATGAACTAGATGATATTTTCGAGACTTTTTGTAGACACCTAAAATGTGTTATCTTGAGGAGACTCCCAAATAACTTTTTTCCCAACGTGCACAATCCACTTTGGGTAACCTCAAGGTTAATTTCATGGATTTTTCCAACAACATGCAACTTTCTCCATAGAAGGTGTAACCATCTTGACTTGATATGGTCTCATGTTCCCCATCATCTTGATCCAATATGATCACGCAAAATCAAAAACAAAAAATAAAAGGTAGGTAAACTACATGTCAATGATCACACATAGACCAAAACACCTCACCTGACTTCATATTGATACCAATCAACTTGCAGGCAGTAAAACCTGCCAACAGCAATCAAAAATACCACTTGCAATAAAACATGCTGGCAACAACATCAACTACAACTCACCTACAATTACATCTTCCATTTTCTCACTTGCCTCCTACCTTGAACCTATAAATTGGCACCCCCTCATTTAAAAAAGACCCCTAAATTTTGAAATTGCTTACCATGAAGTGTTATCGAGAATATATCAGGTCCTATTGTAAACAAGATGTTGGATTACCACCAAGGATTCAAAATCAAAGTTGCTCTTTTCCTCGCCTAAACTATTCTTATCGTACCATTGATCTATGATGCCTATGTCATCACTCTTTAGTGCCCAATAAATCACCAAAAACCCCTCTGTGTTGCTTTGAATTCAGCCTAGACCTGATCATGACAAGGTATATAACTGTGACAATGACCATCTTGCCCTAATATGATCTATAGATGAAACCATCTCGACTTGAGATGATCTCAATAAACCATTGAAGTGACAAGTTTCTTTTGCATTTTTGGCTTAGATATTTATCTGCATGTGCATTTTAACATTAGATCCTTCATATTTCATGCATTTTACTGCTTTCTATCTTATTTTACATTTTCAGATCTAATACGGGTCCAATCGTGATGGACTCTGCATATGCTATTGATTCGCTTTTTCTTTCCCTTTATGTGTAGGTGATAGGATTTCAAGACAATGAAAGGTTCCAAATTTGATCCAATGTGGGGATCATAGAAAAAATTACTCTCCAAATGATGTGTTGGTATAGAACTATCAATATTGTACCTGGATATATTCTTTATTGAGAAAATGGGAATCATACCCCTCTTGTAATATTTTGTATCATTTGTAAATATCTTCTCGAGAGGACTCTTTATAACACTAAAAGTACAAATATTTGCTTTAAGCATTTCATTCATTTGTGTGGTCTAGATTTACGTCCTTCAAATGGTGATCATAGTGGGATAGAAATTTGCACCACACAAATGAATAAAATGCTTAAATCAATAAACTAGATTTTTATATATCTGTATTTTTAGAGTTATAAAAAGTCCTCTTGAAAGGATCTTTACAAATGATACAAATATTACAAAAAATGGTACGATTCCCCTTTATTCAACAAAAAATGTCTTTGGGTGAATTTTTTATCTTTCTATGCTAGCATGTCATTTGGGGGGAGTAGGTTTTATTACAACTGTTGCATAAGGTCAGATCTATAACCTTTCACTATCTTCGAAATACTATCACCTGCACACAAAGGGAAACAGCAAGCGAATCAATAGCATATGCAAGGTCCATTATGGTTGTCCTTGTATCAAATCTAAAATATGAAATAAAATAGAAATAAGTAAAATGCATGAAATATGAAGGATCTAATGTTAAAATGCATATGAAAATAAAGATCTAAGCTAAAAGTGTAAAATAAACTTATCACTTCGCTAGTCAATTGATATCATCTCGAGTCAAGATGATTTCATCTACAGACCATCTCAGAGTGAGGTGGTCACTATCGTAGTTTTATGCCTTATTGTGATTAGGTTCGAGACAGATTTAGAGCAACAAAGTAAGGTTTTTGATCGATTGTGCATCAAAGAGTGATGAAATGGGTGTTGGAGATCAATGGTATGACAAGGAGATTTTAGGCAAGGGAAAGAGTGGCTTCAATTTTGAATCCTTGGTGGTAATTTGACATCTTTTTTTTAGTAGGAGGACTAGCAGATCCTTAGTAAGGATTCAAAATCGAAGTTGCTCTTTCCCTTGCCTAAACTCTCCTTATCATACCATTGATAATTGATTCCTGTTTCATCGCTCTTTGATGCATAATGGATCACCAAAAATCCTTCTATGTTGCTCTGAATCTGATCCAAACCTGATCATGATAAAGCACAAAACTATGATAGTGACAATCTCACCCTAATATAGTTTGCAGACGAAACCATCTTGACCTGATATGGTCTCAATCAACCAAAGAAGTGATAAGTTTCTTTTACATTTTTGGCATAGATATTTATTTTCATATGCATTTTAACATTAGATCCTTCATATTTCATGTGTTTTACTGCCTTCTATATTAGTTCACATTTTTAAATCTGATCTAGGTCCAACCATGATGGACCTCGCATATGCTATTGATTCACTTGTTGTTTCCCTTTATTTGTAGGTGACAAGATTTCAAATATAGTGAAAGGTTTAAAATCTAACCCTGTGTGATGGTGGCAAGAAACCCCACTCCCCCCAAATGATGTGTTGGCACAAAAAGATCAAGATTGCACCTAGAGACATTCTTTATTGAAGAAAGGGGAATCGTACCCATTTTTGTAATATTTGTATCATTTGTAAAGATCCTCTCGAGAGGACTCTTTGTAACTCTAAAAATACAAATATATAAAAATCTATTTTATTGCTTTAAGTATTTTATTCATCTGTGTGGTGCAAATTTTTGTCCTTAAAATGGTGATCATGGTGGGACCTTTGGGTCCCTCTTTTTCATCATACTATTGTTTTGCTATATCTGTAAAATGACTAATTTATATTTATTTTTTGTTATTGCAGGTTTTAGGGTTAACCATATCTAACCTAGATGGTCCTCGTTTTAAAACTATCTCACCCTAATACAATCCCCATTTTGAAACCGTATCACCCTAAGATGATCTCTGATTAGAATCTTGAAATAGTTGCACATCTACATTTCAACACCAAGTTTGCGTAGGCTATCATGATTAGGATCCTTTTCTTTTTTCTTTCCATATTTTCATAAAATAGATAAATATATCTATATCTATATCCATATCTATATATATATAGTTGCATACATTTTTTTAGTTTTTTTTAATCTATCAAATTGTGATCATATTAGGTTGATACAGTCTCCTTTCTACAACTGACTCAGTTTGAGACAGTCTTTGCTTTCCATTCTATTTTCTCTACATGGCTACCTATTAAAAGATATAGGATCATATAAATAAAATACTACTTTTCTACTTTACATTCCACATCATTTAGATCATTGTGTGCTTCTTGATTTACTTTTTGCAATAAAATTGAATCACACACTCATGTTACATTTAAACATCAACAAGTTGGATTTCATCACCAACTATCAATAGCAATCGCGTGACGTGGGATTTCATCTCCCACCATGGATTGGCCCCCTAAAAGCCATAGTATCCCCCATGAGTGTTTTTTTAGACTTCATCATCGAGAAGCCCCCTACTCTTGGGTATATCCTAGAGTGGGTTAGATTTAAATTTTATTTAACCACAATGCTTATTAATCAGTGGAACACAATTGTCATTCTTATCCAAGCCCACTCGAGGGTGAAGTAAAAGCTCAACTAGACAAATAACAAGATTTAGACAGTGTGACCCCTTCTTTAGGGGGATATTTTATTCCTGTAAGGATACCTATCATCTATATATCATCATAGGAAGCTATATTGAATATTTATATCACATTCCTTGATAGGGGTTGTGTGTAATCTACCTTTTTTTGTAGAATTAATTATGTCCACCCTAGTCATTTTGGAATATTATTTCAAACAACACACCAAAAACATTAAATAAAAAAACAAAAAAATTAAAATCAAAATAAAAAACAAAAGAAAAGATTCCACAAATAAACAACAATGTTAACGATAAAAAATATTTCTTGTTTGCTTTGCTTTCTTTGTTTATGTAGTTTAGAAAGTGCACTCCATTTGCCTAGCTTATGGTTGTGACACATAGTCAAGCTCAATCACAAGCAAACACTTCCAATTCAACACAAATATTCATGAATCAATTTCTATTGAATCAATAAGGTAGCTTGCCTAATGCACCTTCTCAATAAGACCTTGCCCCACCTGAGTGGCAATGTGTCCAACATGACTTGAATATCATCTACCATCCCACTGACCCTAACATGTTGAGTGCCATTATTCTAAATCTACCAACATCTCTTGATGTTGATCATGATATCGAATATTTGGACCATGCCACCCTATGTGCCCTCTATAAGGACACTTACTTTCACATTGAAGTACCTAGGAGGTCACTATTGCACATTCAAATTCCATATTTCCCTACATCTCTAGTAAATCAAGAATAGGTGTACACTCCAGACCAAAATAGGAATGCTCAAGTTACCATAGTTGAGCGCCCATGGATGAACTATGAATATGATCATGTGGACACATACTCCATCTAAAATCATAATAAACCTTCCATGTATGCTCATGCATTGAGGTATTTTGATCATAATCATCCCTCTACATATTATGATAAACAACCCACCCAAGTTCGTTGTGCTTCGGTGTGACCTACCTATGCAAAAATGATCATCATCCCCAACATCAAGTTAATGCAGCCTTGTGTGGTCCTAGAAAATAAATTTTCACTCTTTTTGGGACCAATGTGCAAGTTACACCTATTCACATCACTGATACACATGTGAACTACCCTTATACAGCTGACCAGGCCAATCACTTACATTAGGCAACCAAGCCAATCCTTGGTCATCAACAACATTTACAATGAGTAGCCCATCAACCTCCACCCATGTATGTGCATCAAATTCAACAAATTCAACATCATCAAGGGTAGCCATTACAACATCACAATCTTCCACCTCACCCAAATCAAAATCTTCCATCTTGTACAAACCTAAATGTACTTCACCCTCAATACCATAGGCCACCATCCACTCATTACCAAGAACCACATCCACCCAAACAATATCGATCACACCCCTATCAATAGGAGTACAAAGCCTATGAGGAAATTCAACTAGAATATCAAGACCAAATTGATACATATCCTGATTTACCTTATGGTGATATTCTTGCTAATAACATGCATCCATCACCTCATCAACATCAAAATCTGCCATTTCCACCTCATCAAAATGAAAGGTGAATAACCAACATAATTTTGCTATAAGCCTATCAATTTCTAACCGATCACATCAACTCATTGGAGAAGCAAGCCTCTGGTATGGGTTACCAAAAATCCATATTACGACAACTCATCAATCAACCCATTCATTCATCTATTCCATCACTTCTATATCCACCTCATTTTGAGATGCCTAAATTAGACAAGTTCAAAGGTGACGCGCATGCACAAGAGCATGTAAGCAACTTTGTAAATGTTTGCTTCCATATTTAGGATAATGACCCCCTAATGCTTAGTACATTTCTTATAACACTTGCTGGAGGCGCTTTGGAATGGTACAATAATTTACCATGTCATAGAAATTACACCTTTGAATAACTAGCCAATAAATGTTTACAACACTTCTCCTTTAGCATTAAGAAGAAGGCTACCTTGACTAACTTGTACAACCTTCACCAATTTGAAGATGATCCAGTCATGGATTATGATAATATATAGATATCAATTATCATAAAATTGCCCTTCACCTTACCCATTATAGAGCTCACTCATATGTTCACCATAAGTTGCTCAAAACAAATTTTACTTTTACTACAACTTCAAAAATATTGAACTTTTGAGGAAGCCCTAGCCCAAGAAAAGGTCGTTGAGGACATCAAAATCCAAGAAGGATATATTAATATCTAAAATAAATAGTATTCCAACAAAAATACCAAACCCAACAAAAGGCATCTCCCATGAATCATGTCATTTTTAGTGCCCCTGGACCCTCTAATTAAACCCCACCACAATAGCATAACTATTAAGCTCAACCTCCACCTACCCAATATCATCCTCAACCAACTCATCAAACATTGCAAAATCAACCTCAAAGTCAACCATGTCGTCCACCTTACCAATACACACCATTATCAGAGTCCTTGGTGACAATCTTTCTTCGTTTGTGTGAGGCACAAGCGATCTCCCTTGTATAGATTTACCCACAAGATCCAAAATGACCCAAATTTAAATCTTATAGGGAGAATCAATACTAAATTTATCATAGATATAAGGGTCATGATATCCAATCATGATTCTTTTTCAATAACTTAATGCAATATATGATCGAACGATTGGAAATTCAAATTGATAACCCTATTGCCTCTTCCAATAAAATTGCTCTTTGATTGTTCAAAAAAACCATTAAGGCACTTCCCCTAACTTTTCATCCAAAAATTCAATTAATTCATAAATTTTTAAATAATTTGCATTAATCCCTACTTATATTACACTCATATTTATAATAAATAGCATTAAGAGCATTCCTAATCCTATACAATGCATCTTTTGCCTTCTCACAACTCTGATTGATCAAATTCACAATCCTTTGGGGTTTTTCACCTCTTTCTCCATAATTCCCAAATTAGTCCTTAAATTTTATTTCTTATGGGTTTAAATCTATGTTTTCCTCAATCACATACCTTGAAAATCATATTAGGGATACTCCCTCTCAAGTTTACCTCAAAATTCCACCAAATTTTACCTAAATCGACCTCTAAAACTCTTAAAAACCCATCCCAGGACCAAATTCACCACCCTAAACTATTAGTGGTAAATTTGGAAACCAAAATACACTGAACCAAATTCACCACTCAGACCAAATTTGCTAGTGGTAAATTTGGTAGACCTAGTGGCGAATTTGGCAACAAGCCAAATTCCACCCCAAGAGGTAAGCATACTCAATTTTTTTTAAAAAGAGGCTTGATCAGATATTTAGATAAGATTCTACCTTATCCAGCCCTCAGATAGACCCCTTAAATCAAAAACCCTAATTTTTTTTAGTTTTTGTGCAGATTCACTAAATTTGTCACCCTTATGTGAATTTGGCAGCAATGGCAAATTTGGCACTTTCCACTGGCAAATTGGTAGATAAGCTCTGGGAGAGGTAATTATACCACTTGGACATTCCTTAGCCCTGTAATTTCATTTCTTCTATGTTTTTTTTATGTTTTCTACTATTTTTCAAGTAGAAATCACACTTTAGCAAATTAAGGAATTCTAACTAAAAAACCTAATCATTTATAAAACCTTACAATTTCTTTACAAAATGTCCTGATTTCTTTACCAAACACTTAAATACTAATGGATTAGGGAACCTTAGGCTGAAACTTAACCTTTTTATCACTTTCAAATGCATAGGTAAAGAATTTAAAAACATTTAGTTACATTAGGCTAAATTGTTTTATTGCATTTCTCCTTGTTTTACCCTAAAATCAAAATCTCCTTAGTTTAGCTCATTCAAACTTGAATTGCATATAGGTTAGCTCTTGTTTGTATGCATTTGTGTGATTTAAGCTTTTGTATTGCATTTAAATTATTCTTAATGATTTATGTTTAAATCATTGTTAAGGCTCGAAAAAGATTTAGATAGATAGAGATACAAAAACTTTAGTTGTTTATTTTAATTGAACTTCTAAAACATCAATAACTCAAGAATTACATCAAATTTACACACAACCATAGGAAAAAGAATTAATTAGGAGTCTAGTTGTGTTGAAGATCTCTATATCCTTGGGGTCTCCTTTGGAAAGAGACTCTCAAGTGGGGAAGTAGAGATTCTAATGAATCTCCCCCACGCACACTTCACATTGAATTAGACTTAAAGGTAAATGAACACGAGGTTTTCCTGACCATATACATAGTTTTTGAACCTAACATGAACACTCCTTTTGCCTTAACTAAGATAAAATTATGTTAAACTTAAACAAGATCATCTAATTTGCCTACTTAGCTTACATAACATTAAATTAAGATAACAAGAACATAACCAATTGCTAATCCTATTGGGGTAAGGATAACGACCGCTTGAGTAAACCAAAGTATGAACCTTAGGGTAGCAATATTCTTTGGCAAGTATATCATGGTGGATTAGTGGTAGTCAGAAGGTGGGTTGTTTATCTGGGTGACATAAGGATCTCAAACATCTTCTCTTCTTTGTTATAAGTACTTTGGAAACAAAACTCTAATAAATTAACTTCGTTCAAACTCAAGCTTTCAAACCATGTCTTAACATCCGTACAACACCCAAAATAAGGTTGCACCTGCTACTTCTCATGAGGGGTCATCCTCTCATGGATAAATTGAATGAGAAGTAAACCCTTGGTCACAACAAGCACCTAGGGAACAAGAACTAATAATCGAATAAATCTCTTATCAATCTTTAGATCATGTCAAACAATATATCAAACAAAACAAGGACATCATCTTATATATTCTTAAGGATGAACTTAGATAACAAGTAGAAGCGAAATCCACCACAATGCACAAAAATATTGGATACTTTAATGAACAATCTACTGTCGCTCAAATAAATGAAACTCAAAATAATTTAGAAAGTTTCAATGTGGGTATGTCTCAACCTACTAATTCTATTAAACCTCCAACCACATCCATGGGGGTCCCCATTATGGGTAACCCATTCTCAACTAATGATACAATCAATACTATGAATCCTTTTTTTACTCATGACATAGGATTTAGTCAAGTCTCTCCTGCCATAACGTCAAGTCAAAACTCTTCAAATCTCATGAACATACCTTTAATGATTCAAAAAATTTCTCAACCACAAACATAACCACTAATAACATTACCAATGAATCCATCATCAAATTATATCCAAGATATCAACACTAAGATCTCAAACCTAGAGAAGAGGGACTCCAATTTTGAAGAACTTAAACGTCAAATTGCCTCTCTCCAAGGGTCATCTAAATTAAAATATTTGTTTGAAAATTTCTACAATGAACCATTAAATCCAACCATTCTCAACCATTTATTTCCAAAGAAATTTGAAACTCCCAAGTTTCAAATGTACAATAGAAAGCAAGATCCCATTAACCATCTACAAATAGCTTGTAGTGATATCAATCACGATGAAAAACTTATCCTTAGGTTATTTCCCAAAATCCTTGGTGGTTTAGCCTTAGAATGGTATTTTTAAATACCTTGCCACTCCATCATAAAGTTCAAATAACTTATGGAAGCTTTCATTAAACAATTTTCAATCTACATAGAAGATAAGGTTACCATAGATGACCTTTATCAACTCAAACAATCTAAGAATGAGAAAGTTTTGGATTTCTTGGCTAAATGGAGAGGTCTAGTTGGAAATATTCAATACATTCCTCCTCCTAAAGAACTTTTATATATTTTCATATGAAACTTTCATGAAAAATTATCATATCCTTTGGAAATGATAAATTTAACCTCCATCGAAGAAGTCATCAATATGACTAAAAGAGTAGAAGACATCCTCATAATACAAGGACAACTTAACTATAATAAGAAAGAGGACAAAAACCCCCTAATAAATGGCAATACAAAAATAAACATGTGTTAGGTCCGAGGTGTAGACCAATTGGTTCATCCAAACCCCATAAGGGGGGCGGAGGTCCAAGGTTCAAATCTCGGGCCTCGTCGGACTGAACGCTTGTCCCTTTCTTGGTGCTTTCAGCGACGTAAAAGGTTTAAAATGATTATGGCATGGTGGTTATAGGGGCAGACTACGCAAAGATCTGTGTGGCGGCTTCTGGGGCGGACAGCACAAAATACTGTGGCGGCCATAAAAGCTTGACAGCCTACCCGGATTCGTGACGGCTACCGATTCCACCATGTAAATTCAAAAAAAAATAAAATAAATAAAAATAAATAAACATGTCATAGGAGATGGTGTAACCGACTCTTGTCAAAACAACAACATAAACGCTACTCAGAACGCTCCTCAAAAGTTGGTTATCCAAAGGGAAAAAAAACAAAAGGCAATATACGAATACCGTATAAAGTCAAACATCTATGCTAAAAATGCTCCTCAATTCTAAAATAATAGAACTTCCACCTATTAGGCTTTAGGATCTATTGAAGGGATCCCCTTTTTGGTATAGAAAAGATGAATATTATTACTTTCACCGAATGGAAGGACACACTACCAAAAAATGTAGAACACTAAATAACCTTATTCAAGACCTCATTAAGGAAGGAAAAGTAATGTTCAATAAAGCAAAAAATCCTAACAAAGGTATGGGAATCTTTCAAAACCCCTTACCAACACATGATTGAAAATCATCCAAATTTGTAGGAACCATTCATTTATCAAAATCTTCCCACACCATAACTAGACAACAAGCAAAGAATCAGTCTTCAAATCAACCTTTGTTGGTTATCCCGAGAACAAAGATCAATATCCCTAATAAGTCACCTTTGGTACTCACACCTTCTCAAAACACCTTACACACCTTCGATATTCATTAGCAATTGGAGGAGGTACCCACAAATATCTCTCTTCTATAATTTCTAAAAACATCACCACTCATAGGTAAATATTGTTGAAACTCTGAAGTGAACAAGAAATCCCTTAAGATTTATCTTCAAATGACATAGCCAACATGGTTAGACTAGTAGGTGTAAACAATGCTATCTTAGCCTTTCATGAGTAAGACACTCCTCTCGAAACTATATTAGGGGATTCCCCTATTTACATCATAACTCAAATAGGTAATAAATATATCAAGAGAGTTTTGGTAGACAATTGATCAGCCTTGAATGTATGCAACATCAAATTTTTACAAAACTTTTACTTTAAAAAAAAAGTACTTGCAAAAAATCAAACCTCATCATTAGGACCTTTGACAATGAAGAATGAGAAGTAACCGGTACCATTACCTTACCTATCAAAGTAGGGCCTTGTGTCCTAAACACCCTTTACTATGTTATATCATGTGACATAACATATAACATGCTTCTCGAAAGACCTTGGATACATGCTATGAAGGCAGTGTCTTCTACCTTAAATCAATATCTCAAATATGAGTATCAAGCAAGGATTATCCATGTCCCTAGAGATCCAAAACCTTTTGCTATGTGCAACTTGATTGAATTACAAGAGATTAATCTCTACCCTTCCATACAACCAACTAGGCCAAGTAGTCAACCAAAAGTAGACAAAAGAAAGGAAATATTAGAGGAACCTCTCTTAAACTTAAAGGATATTCCCTAATCATCCTCTTCCAATGATCAAGTCAACTTCATTCATCAAAAATCACACCCTTTCACAAATATAGTAAGCATGTTCCTATATCCTCATGATATAGGTTTGCCAAATAGGAGAGGATTTAAAATCCAAATAGGATCTTGCACTTTCATTCATGGGGGAACTACTCTTGATGAAAATATCCAACGACATAACCTCATGTCTAATGAATGAACATATGCTACATGCTATATGTCACCTTAATTTTCCATAGCTAAATAAATACTTTTTAACATGGGTTATCAAGGTAAAGGCTTAGGTTTTTATGAAAAGGGTATTAAAAAACCCCTTGAAACCGAGCCTTGGACAACACAATGTTGGATCAGATTCATCCCTAACAAAAATAAACCTTTTCCTATACTGGAAGAAGAGGACAAGGACAAATGTTTTGATTCAATACATGGCTCCCAATGGGGTGATGAGGACAAAGAACTATGGTTGCTTCTTAATCAAACACCCTGCAAAACCATATGATTTGGTAGCATCAACATGTTAGAATTAGTTCATTCATAATTGATAGCAACCAAAGAAAATATTGAATACTCTTCAAATGATCATCATACAGAAAAAAATCTCAAATAAATATTCAACTTAGATGCAGCTCAACTTCCTAAACTAGAACAAATATCTATGGATCTACAAGAACTCAAAAAATTAGGGATAATAGATGCTCCTCATCATTTCGAGGATGAATCACAAGCTTTAATTGAAGAAATTATAGAAGTCAACATAGGAATAGATCAAGAACCTCACCTTATCAAATTTGGAAAAGTCTTGACTAAAGAAGAGCAAACAGAATACACAAACCTATTGAAATAATTATTTGACATATTTTCTTGAGGATACGATGGCATGCCAGGATTCGACCCTTAACTGGTAGTCTATCATTTGGTAGTGCATCCTAATGCCAAAACCATTAAAAAAAATTAATAAAGATACATCCAAGGGTTGCTCTTTTAGTAAAATATGAATTGTAAAAAGCTCTTAGATGTTGGTTTCATAAATGCCATAGACTATTCGGATTGGATATCCAACATCATTCCTATCACCAAGAAGGAAGGATCCATTCAAATTTGCATTGACTTTAGGGATATAAATAATACCTACCCAAAGGATGATTTCTCTTTTCCAAACACATATATGATAGTGGACTTCAATTTAGGGTCTGAGATGTTGTCCTTAATGGACGGGTTAGGTTACAACCAAATCAAGATAGTACCAAAAGATCAATCTAAAACAACTTTTACTACCCCTTGGGGAACCTTCTGCTATCAAGTCATGTCATTTGGCCTTAAACATGTAGGAGCAACATATCAAAGGTCCATGACATATATATTTCATGGTCTTATGCATAAGATTATAGAATATTATGTAGATGAATTCTTGGGTCAATGGGGTAACATCAAGAAAAATTTTGGGATTTATTGTGTCCCGTCATGGGATTGAAGTTTATCCCTCCAAAATTGCAACAATAACAAACATGCCACCATCTAAAAACCTAACCGAAATACAAATCTTACAAGGTAAGTTACAATCCATCCACAGGTTCATATCACAACTTGCATAAAAGTGTCAACCTTTCTCCTAAAACTCATCTCCTAAATCAGCCATTATTGCTATAGATAATAGCTATTGAACATGCTCTTGGAACCTTACTAGCCTAATATGATGAACAACATCAAGAAAGAGCAATCTACTATATCAGTAGAACCTTAGTAAATTACAAGACTTGCTACACACCACTAGAGAAGATTTGCTTAGCAGTTATCTTATCATCTCTCAAACTAAGACATTACATGCTTAGCCAAAAGACATATGTCTTAGCAAGGGTATATCCATTGTGCTACCTCATGTCGAAACCTTATCTATCCACTAGAGCTGTAAAATGGGTCATAGCTCTCAATAAATTTGATATAGAATTTGTAAACCAAAAATTGCTAAAGGGCCAAGTCATAGTCGATCAACTGGCCACATCCCCTTTATATTTAGAACATCCCATAAACATATCTTTTTTGGATAAAATAGTCTTCTCAATAGAATCCCAAGAACCTGAAACTTGGATCTTATATTTCGATGGAGCTAGATGAACAAAATATGTAGGGATAGGAATTGTCCTAGTCCCTCCACAACAAAAAATCATGTCACTTTCCTTTAAACTTTGCTTCTCATGTGCTAATAATATGATTGAATACGAAGCACTCATCCTAGGTATTAGGGCCATAATAAAACTAAACATTAAAAACCTAGTGGTATATGGTGATTCATAATTGGTCATCAACCAAGTGAAAAATACTTACCAAACCAAAGATGATAAGTTGAAGCCATACAAAGACATTGTAGACATGTTAAAAATGTTCTTCAACCAAACTACCATGGAAGCCAAACCATGATCTAGCAATCGTCACGCTGACACTATGGATACTGCAACATCACTCATACCCTTAGAATTGGAAGATGAAGAAGCTTCTATTATTATAAGGTCAATCAATGAACCTTCCACAATTGAATCATGCCTACAACTTCTTAACATATGCAATATTCTACACCTCAAGAACCTAGGTATCAATACATCTTCAAATTTCTCAAATAAGGAATGGATAAGCCTAATCCTCCAACAAAGCGTTAATCAAAATCCTTAAAAAGTTAGTAAACAAGAATGATCGATATTGGCATTTGCAACTCTACCCTACCTTATGGGCATATTGCACAAGTGTGCATACTTCCACGGGGGAAATGTCATATACCTTGGTTTATAGCATTGAAGCATTCTTTCCTTTTGAACTTGAGATACCTTCTCTAAGAGTCTTGTTACAAGATTCTTCGATAGGAGATGAATATCGCTCAAGTCACTTACAACAGCTAGAAATTTTGGAATAAAAGTGCATCAATGCCCTAGACCATCTAAGAACATACCACAACACACTTCAACATACCTACAATAAGAAAGTACATCCAAGATATTTTCAAGTTAGGTACTTAGTCCTCAAAGAGAATCAAAATAACACTAATGTTGATGTTGACCTAAAAGAAAAGTTCGAACCTAATTGGTTAGGACATTTCATCATCACAACCAAATTTGGATCAGGAGCCTACCACCTAGACACATTGGACAACCAAGAACATAAATAACCAATCAACATCATGCATCTTAAATGATACGATGCATAAAACATCAAGTTGTTTGCTTAATAATTTGATTGAATGCATGACAAATATCATCATATAATCATACACACTTCATCCCTTGCATGATTTCCTGGTTTGCTTGATCATACCATAGATTCATGAGTGTTTACTATGATACAAAAGCCAAAATTTATTATGAATACATATACATTGCATCCACCTAGGCTAACCATATGTTGAGTAAACTCTCTCAGTCCAAAAATTCTATCCACTAAAATCTTCCTCTATGCCCCACTTCAACACTATTATATTTTTCTTCTTCTTATCCCTCTCTTAAGTTAAGTGATGTATAACATGATCATCTGCAGTGCTAATGACCTAACCTCTTCCCTTTCATCTATCCCAACCTTGGGGTATCCAACAATAAACAATAATCAATTACACCTATCTATCATACTTCTACTCTCTCTCCAAAATAAGCAATATGCATAACCTACTTTCCTACGTTTCATACATGGTCACATCATTTGTCAACAAACATTTTACAACATTATCAACAATACACTTCTACAATATCATCTAGTAAAAGAGCTTCTTTTCGATCAACATTCATGATTATTTAATAGACTCCTCAAGGACACCTTTTTCTCTTCTACAATGCATCTATGACCTTTTGCAACCTCTCTTGCAAAATAATGTATTGTATAATAGAATTTTAAGAGTAGTCTATTAAATGTGTCATGACATATACTCATCACATTCTTCAAATACAACTCATTTGATATGCCATCCAAGGATGGGGAAAAGCATTCAACCAATATCTCATGAATTCACAATCATTTGTGGATTTTATTAGTTATTGGTTGAATGGGATTCTCCTCCCTAACTGGTCTATCATCTGAGTTTACAAAATCATACCTGATATATCATCATTTGCTTACTCACTCGATAGGTCGCATGGGAAAATAAGCCCTTAATAATCCATTCTTCTATGGATTGATAATTATTTGTCAGCTTTATACGAGAGCAGATGATTAAGGGTAGTATTTCTCATTCGACATACCATTTTAGTATGCAATCTAAACATAAATTAAATTCTCACACGCTGCCTCTCCAATAAATCATAGGGATTGTAAGATTTCATTGATCCAATATCTCATAGGTTTGCAATTTCTTGTAAATCTCATTAGGCAATAGATCAATGCTATCTTTACTTTCTCTTTGATTTATTGTGTCAACACACTATCACACTTCATATATCTCATTGATTACCTTCTATAGACCACGAGGTTTTTATAGATATTATTGATTCAATATCTTGTAGATCTACAATCATTTGTATATCTTACCAGCAACTGGATCAATATTATCCTCATAGCCTCCTATTCATGGAATTGGCATTCTATCAAATAAAAATCAAAATCTCTCACAAGCTATTGTTCAAATAGGTCTATCAAACTACAAGGCTACATGGATCCAATACCTTGTGAGTGTACAATTATTTGCATGCTTCACCAAATACTGGATCTATGTTGTCCTCGTAGCCACATGATCTTCTACAATAATAGAACATCTACGAATCATATTCTTCACATTGGTTATCTACCTAATAAACTGTTGGAACAACAAAATTTTGTTTCCAACTAAGTATATTATGCAGATACGCTATAAAATCTAATCTCAAAATAATCATTCACCAAGCATACTAGATATTCTCTATCTAGTTGTACAGAATGTTAGTCAATAGATAGATAACCTCCTCCATTTTTATGAATAATGATGAATTATCACTTCTTATTTTCTTCAAAATTAAAACAACCAAACTAACTAATGGGTCCTTTAAAAACATTAGGATTTGGCAATCAACACTTCACATACCCATAATCATTTATGACTACGTCAAGCAGTCAATTACCAAATATTTGTGCTTCCTAAAGGCCTATAAGCCAGCATGGATGTCATCTACTCTTTCATACAAACAATATCCTTCAGACTTAGGGCAATGTTGTCGCATGGACCTCCTAGGTAATGGAATTTCTTTTTTCTATGATTTTCTCATATACATTTCTTTGTACACACACCGGGTAAAGGAGGACTTATTTTTCTATGTTTTTTCTCATATACATTTCTTTGTACACACATATGGGAGTGTTACCCTCAGTCTGAAAGATTTTATTTATAAAATCTTTGAATATTTCAACACATCAGAGGTGGCAATAAGTATTAAGTCCAATTCCTTACATACATGTAAATATTTGCATATGCATTAGGTAATTAACTTATATACTCTTGCTACCCTCTCTCATGTGTTCAAAAATTCAACAACATCAAACCATCAAAATACTTTACCCTACAAAATCATCCTGCAAGCCCTTTTCCAAACACCTACAAGCATCGACATGATGCAAACCATTCAAAAATCATCGTTTTAGTATCTTGCAAGGACCCTTTCATGAACACTAGCATTGCATTACGAATGTCCTCTTGATGTCTTGCAAAAACCTTGCAAGCATCAAAATCACTTATATAACATTACAAAATACTTTGCAATAACAAAACTGCATTACAAAATCAATTACAAAAGCATCTCATCACTTTGCAAAATATTTGCAAAGAATACAAAATTATTTATAAAATCAATTCATCACTTTGTAAAATGATTGAATTCATTATAAAATATTGTGAAACACTGTACAATTAGCATCAAAGACACTATCAAACATCATATTGAAGCTTTACAGAAGGCTTGCAGACAACAACTACCTTATCTATGTCATCAAGTGCTTGCAAAGACCAACACTTGAACATTGATAAGAAACAAATCAAACTATTTCATCTATGCAGCTAAGTGTTTCATAGAGAATGGCACTTAGACATTGATGAAAATCAAACTATTTCATCTACGTAGCTAAGTGTTTCATAAAGTATGGCACTTAGACATTGATGAAAATTAAACTATTTTATCTACATAGCTAAGTGTTTCATGAAGTATGGAACTTAGACATTGATGAAAATCAAACTATTTCATCTATGCATCTAAGTGTTTCATAAAGTATGGCACTTAGACATTGATGAAAACCAAACTATCTCATCTACACAGCTAAGTGTTTCATAAATTATGGCACTTAGACATTGATGAAATCAAAACTATTTTATCTATGCAATTAAGTGTTTCATAGATAATGGCACTTAAACATTAATAAAAATAAAAACCATATTATCTATGAATTCAAGTGTTTTATAGAGAATGGCACTTGAACATTGATAAGAAGAAAAAATTTCATCTATGTAGTTAAGTGTTTCATAGAGAATGGCACTTAAACATTGATGAAAATCAAAACCATATTATCTATGCAGTCAAGTGTTTCATAGAGAATGACACTTGAACATTGATAAGAAGCAAAAATTTCATCTATACAGTTAAGTGTTTTATACAGAATGGAACTTATGTTGGAAATATATTGAATATTTTTCATGTTATGATGGGGCTAACACTAAAAGTTACTGGACACTCAGTACCTATACTCCATATCTGGTTGGTCAAAAGTTATCTACTGAACGATATACTAAAATATATGAGGAAATTGAAGAAATGAATCATGTTCCTTATGCTAGTGTTGTGGGTAGCCTGATGTATGCAATGATTCGTACTATACCTGATATTGCACATGCAGTGGGAGTAGTTAGCAAATATATGTCAAATCCAGGAAAGGAACATTGGACTGTTGTGAAGAGGATCTTCATATACTTGCGTGGAACTATAGATTATGGTTCTTTTATGGAGGAAATTTTGGAGGTAATGATATTGTAAATCTACAAGGGTTTTTGGATGTTGGCTGGGATCAAGATATTGATAAGATAATATGCACGAGTGCTTATGTGTTCAGGTTGTTTGGAGGTGCAGTGAGTTGGATGAGTAAAAAGCAACCAGTTGTTACTTTATCCACTACAGAAGCAGAGTACATTACAGCAACTCATGTTTGTAAAGAAGCAGTGTGGCTACAAAGGTTGTGTTCAATAGTTGGTCTTAAATAGAAGGCTATGAGAATTAACAATGATAGTCAAAGTGTAATATTTTTGGTCAATAATCCTGGTTTTCATGATCGGTCAAAACATATTGATATCAAGTACCATTTTGTGAGAGAGATGGTTGAAGAGAACCAGGTGATATTGGAGAAATTTGATACAGAGAATAATACTACTGATTCGTTAACAAAGGTTGTACCTGCTTAAAATTTTTCTTGGTGTAGAAGATCTATGGGCATGGTTACCCTTGACAGTTGACAATGGTAGTTTTTAGCCCCTATGGAAAGTATTCAACAAGTGAGAGAATGTTGAAAATATGTTGAATATTTTCCATGTTATTCTGGTGGGGCTAACACTAAAAGGTACTAGATACTTTATACCAAAATTTTTAGGTTTTAAGTTATTTTTAGACCCATATGGGTTTTTAGGGTTACTATATTTGAACCCATGCTTTTTCGCCCATGATATTGTAAAAATTCATGCATGTGCCTTTGTTATATATATCATACTTGCATTAGGATTTGGGAGATAGAAGGAGAATATTATTGTATTGGAGACGATCAAGTTAATATAATAATAAGATAATACTATGCTCGTTTTTGTTTGGTTGAGGGTTTACAGGATAAATATTGTGTAATGTGTGAATTTACGATCTTCTTCTTTTGATTCTATTATTACTGCTCTTTTGTTTTAGTTTATCAAGGCTCTTTATTTTTTTATTTGGTATCAGAGCTAGGTTTTAGCTTTGTTTTAGGAGTAAAGGTTTCAACCTTGTGATTAATTAATTATTAAGAAGGATTTGTACGTGAAAGGATCTAGGCAAAGGAGAAATATGGAAAGCACACGAATAGAGATTGAAAAATTTAATGGATAGAATTTTGAATTGTGGAAACTCAAGATGGAGGATCTATTGGTTGATAGATATCAGTGGATTATGGTCTCGATAATAAAACCAACATCAATGATAGATGAGGATTGGCTAAAAATTGATAGGAAGGCAAGGAGATCTATCATATTGTGCTTATCTGATTTGTTATTGTTGAATGTATCTACAGAGACCGTGACAAAGTTACTATGGGAGAAGCTGGGAATATTTTATCAGACAAAGTCACTGGTAAATAAAATCTTTCTTTGAAATAAGTTGTATTTTCTTTGGATGAATGATGGTGACTCTGTGGCTAAACATCTGAATGCTTTTAATATTATGGTAAGTCAATTAACCTCTGTAGAAGTAAAAATGGATGAAGAGGTATTACTTTACTTTGTTTATTACCTAATTCGTGGGATAACCTTGTTATGGCTATCACCAATACTACATCTACATTGAAAGTAGAGGATATAGTAGAAACTTTGTTGTCTAAGGAGATGAGACAAAAATCTTCTGAGGATTATCATAAAAAGGAAGCCTTGATTGTGAGAGGTTGTTCTCAAGAAATAAGCAAAAATAAATCAAGAGAAAATAAATCAAAATCTAGGGGTAAATCTATTATCTTGAAAACGAGGAAATTTTGGAATTGTGGTAAAGCAAGGCATTATAAAAGATACTTCATATCTAAAAAGGATGATAATAATCGATCATCTAATGAAGGATTTTCTACAGAAACAAAGATCACAAATGAAGATTCAGGAGACTTATTCTTAGCTGCAACATGCTCAAGTGAATGCAATGACTTGTGGTTTATTGACTCAGGTGCTTCTTTTCATATGACTCCTCATAGGGAGCGGTTCTGTAAATATGAAAATATAGATGGATGTAAAGTCTTCTTGGGAGAAAATTTGACATATAAAATAATAGCTCGAAAAAGAGCCAAGCTGATGCTAAAATATTGAAGAATTAAAACCCTTCTAGGTGTGTTACATATTTTGGGTTTGACAAGGAATATGATATCTATGAGTAAGATGAATGATGCAGGTGTGAATATGGTATTTAATAAGGATAGCTACAAGATGGTCTGTGGATCCTTGGTTTTGGCAAGAGGAGTTCTCACAGGAACTTTGTTTAGACTTGAGGCTAGCACTATAAGTATTAATTGCAATAAATCTTCAGTTGTATAGAAAAATAATACGGTTGAAATGGCTATGAGTATTCCTACAGCGAAGACAATGTTGTGGTATCAACACATGGGACATATTGGTGAGAAAGAACTTCAAGCATTGAAAATGAAAGGTATGACTGAAGGACTTTCTGATTGCTCATTAAATTTTGATTTTTGTGAGTATTGTATTTTCGAAAAACAAACTAGAGTTAAGTTCCCAAGTAGTGCTACAAGGTCTAAAGGAATTCTACATCTAGTTCACAGTGATGTGTTTGGACCTGCAAAAGTGCCATCATTAGGTAAATCTATTTATTTTGTTACATTTATAGATGACTTGTTAAGAAAGACTTGGGTATATTTTCTACAAAATAAATCTAAGGTTTTTAATAAATTTAAAGAGTTTAAGACTCTTGTAGAAAATCATATAGAGAAGATAAAGGTTTTAATAAGTGATAATGGTGGTGAGTATTGCTCTAATTAATTTGAGCAATTTTGCAAGGATTGTGGAATATAAAGGCAGATAAAAACTCCATATACTCCACAATAGAATGGGGTTTTAGAACGGATGAACAATACATTGATGGATAAGGCTAGAATCATGCTAAGTGGTGTAAGGTTAGAAAAAATATTTTGGGTAGAAGCTATGTTAACAACTTGTTATCTCATCAATAGATCTCCTACCTTAGCTTTGGTGGACAAGACTCCACAGGAAGTATGGACTGGTAAGAAACCCTCTCTCAAACATCTAAGGGTTTTTGGTTGTGATGCTTATATGTATGTCCCAAAAGATAAAAGGACTAAGCTAGACTATAAATCTAAAAAATGCATATTTGTGGGTTATAGTACTAGTGTTAAAGAATATAAGTTATGGAACCCAGAAACACATAAGGTTGTTTACAATCGTAATGTGATCTTTAGAGAAACAAAAAGGGTTTTAAAATAGGAAATGCAACCAAGCAAAGAACCAAAAATAGTGCAGGTAAAATTGGAACAGGAGGAAGAACTTGTGGTAGAACCTAAATTATAGAGAGATTCTAAAGAGAAATATTCAGAGGAAGAATGTGAGGAGGAAGCTGAAGATGTAGAACCTAGAATTCCAATTTTAGGAGATCATATCGAGATAGAAGACTTCTAGACAGGTATAGTCCTTCAAATTTTTACTCTACATTTAATTTATCAGTTACTAATGAAGAACCCAAGATGGTAAAGGAGGCACTTCAGTAAAGTGAGAATAAGTCTTGGAAAAGGGATATGGAAGAAGAAATGGAGTCCCTAGATAAAAATAAGATATGGGACTTGGTGAAATTACCTCCTGGAAGAAAACATGTTGGTTGTAAGTGGTTATTCAAGAAGAAGTACAATGTAGAAGGAAATTTGGATAAGTACAAGGCTCGCTTGGTAGCAAAAGGATTTTCTCAGATTCAAGGATTTGACTTTGGTGAGTTTTTATCTCCTGTGGCTAAACTAACTTTAATCAAATTTATGTTGGCTATTTTTGTTGCTTTTGATTTTAAAATAGAATAGATGGATGTACATTTTCTACATTGTGAACTTGATGAAGATATATATATATATATATATATATATATATATATATATATATATATATATATATGTCACAACCAAAATACTTTAATGTAAAAGGTAAGGACCTAGTATGCAAGCTGAAGAAGTCTCTTTATGGGTTGAAGCAGTCTCCAAGGATGTGGAACCAAAAATTTGACAGGTTTGTCTTGACACTTGGGCTTGGAAAAAGCAAAGCAGATCCATGTGTATATTTCAAAAATGAAGGTGATAATTTTGTTATCATTGTATTGTATGTGGATGATATGTTGTTAATTAGTAATAGTAAGGAGATGATAAAGTTACTAAAATATCAGTTATCTTTAGAGTTTGACATGAAGGATTTGGGTGTTGCAAAATTTATTTTGGGTATGGAAATAATAAGGGATCGTGCAAATAGAAATTTGTGGTTAAATCAAAGGAAATATGTTGATTTGATACTACAGAAGTTTAGAATGCATGATTGTAAACTAGTATGTACTCCATATCTGATTGGTCAAAAGTTATCTGCTAAACAATATCCTAAAACATGAGGAAATTGAAGAAATGCATCATGTTCCTTATGCTAGTGTTTTGGGTAGCCTGATGTATGCAATGGTCTATACTAAACCTAATATTGCACATGCAGTGGGATTATTTAACATATATATGTCAAATCCATGAAACGAACATTGGACTTTTGTGAAGAGGATCTTCAGATACTTGCGTGGAACTACAGATTATGTTATCTTTTATGGAGGAAATTTTGGAGGTAATGATATTGCAAATCTACAAGGGTTTATGGATGTTGACTAGGCTAGATATCTTAACAAGAGAAGATCCATGAGTGCTTATGTGTTCAGGTTTTTTGGAGGGGCAGTAAGTTGTATGAGTAAAAAGCAATCAGTTGTTACTTTATCCACTATAGAAGCAGAGTACATTGTAGCAACTCATGCCTGTAAATAAGCAGTGTGGCTACAAATGTTGTGTTCAACATTTGGTCTTAAATAGAAGGCTATGAGAATTAACAGTGACAATCAAAGTGCAATATTTTTGGTCAATAATCTTGGTTTTCATGATTGGTCAAAACATATTGATATCAAGTACCATTTTGTAAGAGAGATGGTTGAAGAGAACCAGGTGATATTGGAGAAAGTTGATACAGAGAAGAATAATGCTGATTCTTTAACAAAGGTTGTACCTTCTCAAACATTTTCTTTGTGTAGAAGATCTATGGGCATGGTTGCCCTTGACAGTTGACAATGGCAGTTTTTGGTCCCTATGGAAAGTATTCAACAAGTGGTAGAATGTTGGAAATATATCGAATATTTTCCATGTTATTCTGGTGGGGCTAACACTAATAGGTACTGGACACTCTGTACCAAATTTTTTAGGGGTTAAGTTATTTTTACACCCATATGGGCTTTTAGGGTTACTATATTTAAACCCATACTTTTTCGCCCATGATATTGTAAAAATATGTTATGTGCCTTTGTTATATATATCGTACTTGCATTAGGTTTTTGGATACAGAAGGAGAATATTATTGTATTGGAGACGGTCAATTTGCGATAATATTATGTTGGTTTTTGCCCTGTTGAGGGTTTCCAAGATAAATATTGTGTAATGTGTGAATTTGCGATCTTCTTCTTTTGATTCTATTATTATTGTTTTTTTGTTTTAGTTTATCAAGGCTCTTTATTTTACTTATATTGTGTAATGTGTGAATTTGTGATCTTCTTCTTTTGATTCTATTATTATTGTTTTTCTATTTTAGTTTATCAAGGCTCTTTATTTTTTTTCAACTTAAACATTGATGAAGATAAAAAAATATCCCATCTACGTAATCAAGTGTTTCATAAAGAACGGCACTTGAACATTGATGAGAAGAAAAAATTATATATCATGCAAATTTCACAAGTACCTCATCTACGCAGTCAAGTGTTTCATAGAGAATGGTACTTGAACACTGATGAGAAGAAAACTTATGTATATCATGTAAATACTACATGTACCTCATCTATGCAGTTAAGTGTTTCATAGAGTATGGAACTTAAAAATTGATGAGGAAAAATATTTTTCAAAAACTATACTTCATGTACATATTATAGGTACCTTGTCTTAAATGCTATCATGAATGCAGCACTATAGGCCACCATTTAAACATAATGAGGTCATATTCCCACCTACAAGAACACATAAAGGTAAAGTATCTACCTCTAAAAGCATATCTAATCTATATATCACCACTCACCACATACTTATATATCATCCAAAATCTCAATACATCTCTTAAAACGAGGCAACTTCCCTCCCTTAGTATTTGGTCATCATCATGATCTTACAAACAACCAACCAAAACTACAATCACTTAATTCAACTACATCCCAAAAATTTGAACACATCAATACATAAATTATATATCAAAGTATCAACATCTAAATAAAACCACAAGCAATCAAAACATCATATCAAGATCAAAGCACAAGTATCATATGTATATATATACCTCATATCATACATGTTGTTGTATAAGGTGTATCAAAAAAAGAAGGCAAAATGATACACTCAAATCATGAAAGAAGGGTGTACCACAACCCCAAAATCTAGTACATATACCCCTAGACATCCTAGATATTATAACCCACCTCTCCATCACCCCTTGGGGAAGGAGGAGGGTAGAAATTGGAGGTCTTTTGAGAGGTATCACTCGTCAATGGAGCTCTTGATCGTGATCTTGAAGATTATGGTTCCCGTCACCCCTTAGGGACCTCTGCCTAATACAGCTTGTGGTAGTACATGGTCCTACCCTACTCTCTCTCAACTCGAACCATGATACGTTGTAGCTATGATGTGATATCCACCCTCACAGTCTCCAACACCTATATATAACTATCCAACTATCACTCTAGTGGTCTTGTAATCATGACAACCACCACACTATCCAAACCCTGCCCTGCTTGTAACCTGACCTCATCTCTCCCTCATCATCCACTCTAAATTAGACCTAATACCAAAAATGATTACCTCATCTATGGCTTATTCCTTTGTAACTCTATCCAATGTCAACCAGAGTCTGTTAATGGTCTTCTCACTCTCATATCAGATCTGCATCATCTCATCTCAAACTCGGGTGACCTCCTCCACCTGAATAACCTCAAAAGTATCCAACTGGCTCCTCACCTCCTCTAAATTATGGCATATAACCCTTAAATATACATCCATAGCCTCCTCTTGCATCCTACTAGGACCCACCTCTCTACCAAAGTCTGGCCCTGACCCACCAAAGTCTGGTCTTGCTCTATTTGAACTTGATTCCTCTCTGCTAGGTGGGGTGCATAGAAGTCAAATCATGGTCAATGGAGCTACATCTAAGTGGATGCTAGATGAGCCCCGGGCTCTCTATCTAGTGGTAATTATCTGCCATCCCTATCTCCTACAATGGTGTCTAGCCCCTCTCAAAGCAGCCAAAATATCCTAAAAAATCTATCTTTGATCCCTAAGTAGTGGATCCACTATCAATCGATGAGGCCTAAATCACCTATACCAATCATCATAACCAACCACTACCTCCACATCATCTAATCTATAAATTCATACTAGTGGATCATCCTTGTTAACCTCCAAAAAGGTAACAGGGTCCATAGGATCCCACCATCTCTCACGATGCACTCATTGTATCCATATCTCACCCACTCCTGGTACCCCTTGTACCTCCCCAAATTGTTGATTTATGTGGTAGAATTAGTGCAACTCATAGGTCTTGTTCCCCTCATATAGCCATAGAATCCACCTCACCCTGGAAAACTCCTTGGGGTCATCTAACCACATGTACTTGTCCCTCCATGGTCTCCAAATAATATTAGCCACTCTCAAGTCATCAATGATATGCCTCATCCAATCTAAATAATAAGGTAAAAGATGAATGCACCTCTCCCATCTATAAATTGTAGGCCTCTCTAGGTCAATATTCCTCATTACTACCATGGGTTGATGAATGGATATATGCTCCCATGCCTAGACTTGGAGTAAAGTACAACATGTCAAACTCTTACCCTATCTATATACCACCCTATACAAAGTGTGGTACAATCTCACCAAGGTAGCAAGGGCCCATACATAGAATTTTTTACTATATCTCAACTCTGCTATAATCGATCCCCATCCCCAAGGCATAAAAAATCTACTAGTGTCCCCCATCATCAACCTTAATATGATCGATGCTAAGAACACAATAAACTAATCAATGTGACTTCCTATATAAGCATCATTGATAAGTAGTTCATCCTTCATCCTTGAGAAGTTAACCTCCCTCAAAAGGCTAGATTACTAGCCCTCACACTCATCCCCAGATGAATGAAAACTCCTTGAACAAGTACTTTGAGGATATGCCAGACATCCTCTAGTGTGACATTCATCTCACCTATCGGTAGCCTAAAGGTGTTGGTGGATGGGTACCATATATCTACAAGGGTTATCAATAAGGAGGGATCAAACTCTAACTTAGACATGTACACCACATAATACATCCCTATCACCGCCAAAGTCACCACATCCACCTTCGTCTGATCACTAGCTAAGATGCTCCCTAAACACTTAGGGTGACACTCCTTGCTTGTTAGTATCTTCATCCCCTGCCAAAACCATCCAAAATATCAAGTTATAAAGTCTATCAAATCTCCTCAAAACTTCACAAAAACACTACCATTGGATAGCCCTCAAAAAGAGATTTCGATGAGTATAAATATGCCTATATTTGCACACACATCGAGGCTAAAAAGTGCAAAATAAAATTCACTATCCTATCCCAAATTCACCACTAGGACCAAATTCACCATTGGCACCAGTGCAAAATTCACCAATGGGACCGAATTCACCATTAGAACCAGTGCCAAATTCGCCATTCATGCCAAATTCACCAGAGCTCACAAAAAACTTGAAAAAAGAGGACCTAGAATAAAAAAAAATGGCTCAAAACGAAGATGTACCTCTTGGTGTCACTCCGACACATCTAATATCCCTCGAATGGCATCTGCATGATGCACCTAACCTCGAATATGCTCCATATCCTCTCATAGATCTATCTTGTTCTCTCCAACTTTCTAAAACTAGTAAAATGCAAATGAAAGCACTTTTACCTTTCATTTTACCTTTTAAACCCCCAACCCATCATCACCAAAATAAGCTAAGCATCTCGTATTCTCAAAAATTCATCCCAAAACCCATTGTCAGGTACACTATTCATAAAAAATGGATTGTGCCATAGGGTAGAACTTTCATGGGGCAAAATATTCTCCATATAATGAGGCATGTAAATGAGGCATATATGTACAAAATCATCAAAAGGAGCAGATCGTAATCCATTCAACAAAGCAATGTATTACTAGGTCAAAATTGAGTATCACAACTTAAATGTTGATGCAATATCATAGATATCACATCACATTAGATCAAAATGTAGACACCCAATTTTGACAATCCAATCGTAATCTTTCAAGACTAGTTGCAACTTCTCAAAGCTAGTCACAAACATCCCAAAACCTCCCAAAACTTCCCAAAATTAGTTGCAAATGTTACAAAACCTCAAATTGACCACTCCCAATCATTTTGGACATCATTTTAACCTTTACCACATTTTCCACTCTGACCAAATTTGCCAGTAGCGAATTTGGCAAGTTGTGTGGCGAATTTGGTAAAACTGTAGGAATCGATTCCTAACAGCCAGAATTGATTCTAACCAAATTTACCACTTCTACAAAAATTTCTAGTGGTAAATTTTGCTAGTGGAAAAATTTTGTAAATTTTTAAATTTCAAACTCATAAAATCAGATTGGACTCCTTACCAAATTCGCCACCCGGGTCACCAAATTTGCTAGCGGTGAATTTGATCGACAATGGTGAATTTGGAAAAAACAGTCAGGATTCTTCCACATAAAATAGAGAGGCATGGATTTACATCCCTTCCACATCTACCATTGATTTCACATGCTCTAAAAATGCATCAGATGCAACAATTTTTAATTTTTCTTATTCATTCCTCCCCCAAATCCTCCTCCAAATCCTATATAAGGAGGCCATGGGGCAAGAATTCCATAAGCATTTTCACTATAGCAAAGCTCTAGCAAAGTTTCTAAGATCCCTCTTTCCTCTTAGCATTATAATTTCTAGCATTCTTAGAGCTCTCTTCAAGCATTTCAAGTGTTGAGGAGTCATTTAGCAAGCATTTATGGAGGACAACTAGGTAAGGCAAGGGAGCTTGGTGGCAAGATCTTCATGCAAGGGAGAGGCCATAGCTAGATGAAATCTAGCATAGTTCTCTCCTTTATTTTCTTGCTATATATCTTATTTTAGCTTCCCAATTTTAAGATTTGCTAACTAACTCCATTTAATTGCTTTTTCTTCATTTCATTTTGCACACTTATCATCATATTGAGCTCATATTTTAATTTGTAGCCCCTAACATCACTGCTTGCAGGTCTGATTTCAAGGATTTGTAGAATCTTTTGTTCAGCTCTAATATCTCTTTTGCAGGCTTCTCATTATCATACTTTACCTCTAATCCTCTATTTTGCAGGGTTTTTGGTGCATTCCCTAACATCTTTTGCATTCTAAATCTCTATTGTTCTTTTCACTTACAACATTGTTTACTTTCATTTCAAGTATACTAACCATTTTATTTCACTTCCATGCTATTTTACTTTCATACATTAAGTATTTTAGCATTCTAGTCCTTCTTTTTAAGCATTTCAATAGCATTTCCCTTCATTGTTTAAGCACTCTACATTGATTCCTTTATCAAATTCATAGGCATTACAAGTATTAAGATATAGAAAAGTTACCTTGCTATATTCCCAATCCCCCTACACTCTCAAATCTCTATTCCCAACTCTTTGACTATTCAAAATAGTCACTAAGGCACTTCCCCTATATTTTCATCCAAACATTCACTTAAGTCATAAATTAGTAAATAATTTGCATCAATCTCTGTTTATCTTGCACTTAGATCAGTAATAAATAGCATTAAGAGCATTCCTAATCAAATACATTGCATATTTTGTCTTCTCACAACTTTGATTGATCAAATTCACAATCCTTTAGGGTTTTTCACCTTTTTCTTTATCATTCCCAAATCGGTCCTTAAATTCTCTATCTTAGGGATTTAAATCTATGTTTTCCTCAATCACAAACCTTGAAAATCATATTAGGGATACTCCCTCTTAGTTTCAACTCGAAATTCCACCAAATTTTACATAAATCGACCTTTGAAAATCTTAAAAACTCGTTCTAGGACCAAATTCACCACCTTGAACTATCAATGGTAAATTTGGTAGCTAGAATATACTGAGCCAAATTCATCACTCAAACCAAATTTGCCAATGGTGAATTTGGTAGACCTAGTTCCGAATTTGGCAACAAGCCAAATTCCACCCTAAGAGGTAAGAATACTCACTTTTTTGTTAAAATGGGTCTGATCAGCTGTTTAGACAATATTATACCCTATCCAACCCTTAGAAAGACCCATTAAATCAGAAACCCTATTTTTTTGTGCATATTTACCAAATTCACCACCCATTTGGCAAATTTGGCAGCAATGGCAAATTTTGCACTTTCCAATGGTAAATTTGGTAGATAGGCTCTGGGAGAGGTAATTCAACTACTTTACCCTTCCTTAGCTTCATAATTTCATTTCTTTTGTGTTTTGTTTCTATTTTCTATTGTTTTGCAAATAGAAATCACACTTTGGCAAATTAAGGAATTCTAACTAGAAAACCTAATCGTTTACAAAACCTTGCAATTTATTTGCAAAACATCCTAATTTTTTTACAAAACACTTAAAGACTAATTATTTAAGTAACCTTAGGATGAAATTTAACCTTTTGATCAGTTTCAAATACATAGGCAAAGAATCAAAAAGCATTTAGTTACATTAGGCTAAATTATTTTATTGCATTTCTCTTTGTTTTACCCTAAAATCAAAATCTCCTTAGTTTAGCTAATTCAAACTTGAGTTGCATATAGGTTAGCTCTTATTTGTATGCATTTGTGTGACTTAAGCTTTCCTACTGCATTTATATGATTCTTGACGATTTAGGTTTAAACAATCGTTAAGGCTCAAAAAAGAATCAGACAGATAGAGATCCAAAAACTTTAGGTGTTTGTTTTAATTAAACTCCTAAAACACAAATAACACAAGCATTACATAAAATTTACATACAACCATAATAAAAAGCATTAAGTATGAATCTAGTTGTGTTGAGGATCTACGTATCCTTAGGGTCTCCTTTGAAAAGAGACTCTCAAGTGGGGAAGTAGAGATTCTAAAAAATCTCCCCATGCACACTAAAAGAACATGAGGTTTTCCTGACCATCTACAATAAAGTACAAACTCGTCATATACTTTTTTCAATAAAAAGTTATTATTACAATTTTTAGGTAAATTTTTATATTTACGTTCATGATTTTACCCTCAAAATGAATGCTAACAAGTAAATATAATTTCCTTGCAGGAATAACTAATTGAAAAAGACAAATCTATATAACACTACCTCGACACTACCTCAACCATTGACCATTATATAAGAAAATACATTAAAAATATATAAAAATATTACTTAATATATTAAAAAAATATGATATGAATTAGACCTAATTATTTAAATTTGAATTAATTTTTAATTTTTATTTATTTTTTAATATTTTTATGAATGAAAAATAACTTGATATTTTTTTTTTTCAAAATTTTTAAAACTTTATTGAATATCCCTTCAATACAGGGTAAGAAATCTTGAGCTTTAAGTATGTATTTTTATGTTAAAGAGACAGATCCTTTGATAGTTGATTTTTCTTGGTTTATTTTTTCTAAACCTTGTATACATGACCATGCTCTTGTTTGATATGTACGATGTTTAAAATTTTAAAATTGTGGGGGTTTAATCTTTTTAAAGGAATAATATATTATATAGATATTAGGTAACGTTAATTGTTCAAAAACTACTAAAAATATATATTATTAAATTTAATATTTTGATAATTGTAAAATAAAAATAAATTATTAGAAAGTTTATAACATTAAACAATATTTATTTTAACTAATATTAAAATAGTATAAATATATTAAATTGTATTAATTCAATTGATTAAATTTCTAAAGAGGAAAATTTTACCAATAAATTTTAAGATGTTTTAAATCATTATGTGATCACAATAAAATACAAATGAAATTCATTTCAATTTTATATAACTATTAAAAAAATAAGAATATAAATATTAAAAAATATTTATATAAGAATTTTAAAAAAAAATTCAAATTTTAATAATTAATATTATTTTTTTGTCAAAAAATTAAATTAATATCTTATGTTCCATGTATAATTTTAAATTTTATTCTAATTGATTGACTATAACAATTTAAACTTTGTTGTTCAATAAAAATTTTAATAATTTTTTTTTTTTTTGTTGTTGGAAACATACAATATTGGGGCATATCAGGGATGACCCTTTCACTAAATTAAACTTGGTTCTTTGTTAAAAAAAAAAAAACAATACGTTTATAATTGTTATCTTCAAAACTTTTATTTAGAATAAAATAATGAAAATAGGTAAAGCATCAGTCAAAATATGCACTAACTAGAGTTTGCTAAAAAGATATCTCCTACTACTAAGTTTAGTGAAAATATACTTCCTACTTCAATTGTGGGATCAAAAGCTTTAGCCTAAGGTGAGATTTTTTATTTGGATTTTATTACATCGAAGTGTGCTTGTTGATGAGTAACTTATGAAATGTGTCTTTCATGGCCCATTTAGATGTGAGATGGGAAAGAATGTGGAAATTCTTAGCCATATTTTTATTGAGTGTCCCTTAGTCTTTGAGTTGTGAAGGAGAATGCAAGGTTATGCATAAGGGGTCAGACCCAAAATCTATTTATAAAAATGAGGTAAATCAGTTTTAAAATCAATGTGAATCATGTTCAACACAAGATGAATTATCTTTATTTTCCACCAAAAATTATAAAAATAGGGTGAATCAATTGCAAAATCTTACTACCATTCATTTTTCATATATTCTTATGATAAAATAATAATATTTACCAAATACATCATTTTATGTTACCTAGATCTAACATCCTTTAAGGGTTTAGGTATCGTACTTTAGCAAGTTTAGAGCTCATTTTAGAGGTCTTTTGAGGGTTTTTTGAGGATTTTACCAAGTGCCAAATCGATCATAAATGACTAAAATAGATCTCATCGAGCCAGGTGGTTTAAAAAAAAAATAGAGTTGTACATCAAACATTACACCTCCTAAAAGGTTCTTTACTAATCAGATGCAGTTGAACCGCATCTGACTACAAAAGTGTAACCGGATGCAATCCAACTACACTTTTGCAACCAGATGCAGTCCGGTAGCAAAAGTGCAATCGGACCACATTCGGATACAAAAGTGCAACCAAACCACATTCGGCTACGAAAGTGCAACTAGATGCGGTCCAACTGCACTTGCAATCGGATGTCGGATGTGATTCGACTGCACTTTTACAGACGAATGCGGTACAACTACACTTTTGCAATTAGATGTGATCTGATTACATTTTTTTAGCTGAATGTGTAATCAGATGCAGTCCGACTACACTTTTACAGTTGGACTACATCCAGCTACAAAAGTGCAATTGGATCGCACTTTTGTAGTCAGATTGCACTCCTCTGAAACTAATTATTATTTTCCACTACTCTATCGAACCACTACTCCTCTGCAACTGATTATTATTTTTGATACTGCAGGTCATTTTTTGATAAGAATGAATGTATTAGCTATATGGGTATGGTGGTCATGTTAGGTATATATAATAGTATAAGAGGTGAATTTGGTGGGATAAACAAAAAAATTATAATTTCAAGGTGAAAAGGGTCCTTGATTTAGGCGAGAGTGTTGGCAATTTAAAGAAAAATCGGTAATATGATTATCAATGGCGACGAGATGACTTTTAGGTGAATGAACGGACGTCTAGGATACCTAAAATTGCCAATTTTCATTTTTATAACTGCTAATATTCATCACTATGCATAACCCTGGGATAATGGCTACCTTACTTGATTTATAGTGGTCCAATTTTGTTACTCTTGAACAACTTTGGAGGGATTGGCCTAAACAAGAGGTTGTTGATCATTTTGTTAGATAGTTAGTTTGTATGGAAACTACCATCCTACCTTGGAATACCTAGAAGGAAAGAAACAAATAAATTTTCAAACAGGAAAGGAATGATATTCACTATATTTAGCAAAATACAATTGCCAACTTAGCTGAATTAATCCAACAACTCCTTAATCATCCCCAAGACTCCCACCAACGATGAGATCAATTTATGCAAATATTAAAGATTCACTCTACTATTGGCAACCATCTTAAAGGGAATGTGAGTAATCAAAATATGGATAGAACAAGGAGTTGGCAGCCTCCTTTAAAGGATTTTGGAAAAGTCAATACAAATGGATCCTCTAGGGGGAACCCTAGAAAGCTAGTGTGGGAGGAATTGGTAGACTTTCAAATGGTTCCTTGGTTTTCATTTTTGCTAAGAATTTGGGTATTCTTTCTAATAACCTTGTTGAGGGGTGTGGTATCCTCAAAGGACTTTGAGAGGCTACTAAGGTTGGATGGTAAAAGGTGTAAGTTGAATATGACTCCCAAGATTAATTTGTGAAGAATCCTTCTAAGAATCATAAGGTTGATTGGAGAATAAAAAGAATTGTTGAAAAGATACAATTAATCCATATGGGTTGTTTGAAAGTTAAAGACAATCATGTGGTCAGAGAACAGAATATGATTGTTGATGTTTTAGCTAATTAGATGTTGGATAAAGGTGGTCTTACTTGCTACGGCCAGCCTCCCAAATGGTGGGCTTCGCATATCAGGGATGCTCTTCTTTCTATTCTTTCTCTTGATGGATCCAATACTACAAGTACCTAGCTCCAATTTTCTTTGTATTAGCCTCTCTTTGGTCCAGTCAGGGTATTTTAGGTCCCCAAATCATAAAGATCTTTTTAATGTTTCTTGTGTTGATTCCTGGTTAAAAGGCATGTTGGCCTAGAAAAGCCATAGATGTAATCTGTTTTTGCCATTGATTTAATTTTTTGGTGTGTGTGTTTGTGTTTTTGTGTTTTTGTGTTTTGTTGTTGTTGTTGTTTTTGTGTGTTTTGTGTTTTTGTGTTTTTATTTTTTTATGTTTTGGTATGCTTTTCTTGTTTTGTAGTTGTTGTTTATTGTTCTTGTTTTTTTTTTGTGTTTTGTTGTTGTTTTTGTGTTTGTTTGTGTGTTGATGTTTGTTGGTTTGTGTGTTGATGTTTGTTGGTTTGTGTTTATATTTTTGTTGTTTTAGACATGCTCCTTGAATGTATTAAAGGAAATGGGTCAATGCTAACCTTGGATTATTTTGGTGGAATAGATACCCCTATCTCCTTGAATCTTACTCAAAAATAACACCCTAAATGAAATGTCTTCCAAAAAAAAAAAAAACCTACTACTAAACCCATCTTTAAAATTTTATTCTTAAACAACAAAAACTCCCATTTAATAACACCTTTTATTAAGGAATTGTTAGTTACCATTATAAATCCTAACTTAATAGCTAAAGGTCTCCTTTATAAAATCAAACTCCGACAATCACTCACATGTATTCAACCATTACCAATAACTTAAATAGGATGACCCTATTCAAGCTATCTTGTACCATGTGATCTCCGTGGTGGAGTTCCATAATCAGTTCGTATTGCTAGCATCATCACCAGACGTTACGTAATATGTTTTGTCGCATAGCCCAGTGAGAATCTCATGGGTGATAGCATCATCACCAGACGTTACGTATTAGGTTTTGTCGCACAGCCGAGTGAGAATCTCATGGGTGAGGATGAGGACCATGCTTTATGCCAGTTCCTTATGAAGGGTATAAAAGAGGTACCCGTTCAACAACGGAGGAAGACCCTTACCCGGGACACGAATCAAAGCTTTCTGCACGCAAGTGAGAGAAGAGAATGAGTTCCAATCAGGTAGAGTCGACTGGTAATAGCGGGAATACCCATCCTCCGCATATGGTGGTGTTTATGTACCCACTGCAAGGCCACATAATCCCAACCTTTCATCTGGCCAAGAAGCTCGCGAGCAAGGGAGTCGTCATTACTCTGGTTTGCACGGAAGCTTGCCATGCCCTCATCACCAAAGCTCATAACGGCCGAGACCCTTTCTCCCACGCTGCCGAGCGCTTGGGCCTCCCTATACGTTGTGCGCAGGTTTCAGACGGTTTGCCGGTGGACTTTGACAGGTTGTCGAACCACAACGAGTTCTGCGACTCTTTATTGAACAAAATGGAGTCTCACGCTGAAGAATTCATCCGCCGTCTCCAAGCGGAGGAGGAATCTCCGGTAACGTGTATCATTGCCGACACATATTTTGTTTGGCCTCACCGCGTGGCCAAGAAATTTGGTCTCTTGTACGTTTCCTTCTGGACAGAGCCGGTGATGGTGCTCTCCATTTGTTTCAACTGGGACCTCTTGCGGCAGAACAGAGATTATCCCTTTACTGGCAACGGTATAGTTCCAAACCTTTTCATTTTATCATTCCAACAATTAATGGTGTAAAATTAGCTGAAAGTCATGGTGAACTGTGTATTGCAGAAGAAGAGATTATAAATTATATTCCCGAGGTCCCGGCCTTGAAGTTAACTGATCTTCCATCGTTTCTTCAGGATTTAGATGTGACAGGCCCTCTGCACAGGTTATTAGAGGAAGCTTTTCAGTCGGCTCACGCGGCAGATTGCTTTATTTCCAACACCGTCCATGACATGGAGAGCTCAGGAATCGAAAAGTTCCAATTGCAAACAGGAATACCGGTTTGGTCAGTGGGTCCTTTACTTCCTCCGCCTTTGCTCGGAGAGCAAGGCGTTGAAAGTTATAAGGATGAGGTTGGAGCCACCATGTGGGCGGCATCCGACTGCAAGGATTGGCTAGCTAACAAGGCCAAAAATTCGGTTATCTATATTTCATTCGGGAGCTATGCCCATGTTTCCAAAGCTCAAATCAAAGAAATGGCCATGGGATTGCTAGAAAGCAGACAAGCCTTCCTTTGGGCGCTTCGCCCAGATATCGTCGCCTCCAACGTGGACGACATTCTGCCCATGGGGTTTCTGGAGGAGTGCAGAGATCAAGGTTTGGTGGTCCAGTGGACGTCTCAGATAGATGTGTTGTCTCATTCTGCTGTGGGCGGATTCCTCACGCACTGTGGATGGAATTCCATAATGGAGAGCTTGTGGTTTGGTGTTCCGATGTTGGGGTTTCCTATATTGGGCGATCAGTGCACGAATTGCAGACTGATTGAGGAGGAATGGGCAGTGGCCATGAGGTTGGGTGGGAGATCGAGGAGCCTCAAGAACATGAGATCGGAGCTGGTACAGGGGAAAGAGATAGCAAAGACTATAAGGCACTTCATGGATAGCGAGGGAGAAAATCAGAGGAAAATTCGATCCAATATTGATCGTGTGAAACTGATAATGAAAAGAGCGGCGATCAAAGGTGGACCCTCCGATAGGAATTTAGATGTTTTCATTCAACAGATGACGATGAGAAATAGTAACCGGCCTGAGTGATGAACAAGTGAGTCAAAACTCGTGACAATATGTTATATTCCATTTGCCCGTCCACGTCCATTTCTCGTCACCGCCTATTAATTGTGTGACAATATCGTCCAGTTGATATTCCATATTCCATTTGCCTGTCCGCGTCCATTTCCCGTCACTGCCTATTAATTGGGCCTACACATATATTTGTGATGTTCTTCTTTTTAGTAAGATATTCATATAATAAAAGTTTGTTGGCCCACAACAAAAAAAAAAAAAAATTAATTAGTAAGATATTCAAATTAAGGGTCTTAGTATACAGTCGATAGGAAATTGGATAATACAATTAATGCATGTTGTTTTCCTTTGTTTTTAGTTCCTTTCAGTTTTTCATGTGCCTATGATGATGTTACTTTCATTATGTAGTATATGTTTTAAAAAGGGTATACCAATATCCTCTTGAGTCCAGATTTTTAATTTAAAATTTTAAAGTTTAAGATTCATGTTAGCCAAATGTTTAATAAAAATTTTAAGATTCATGTTAGCCAAATGTTTAATAAGTTTGTTTAATTTTATGTGTAAAAAAAATATTTGTAAAAATTTTGTTTTGTTCAATACGTGTTGTACTATGTAAAATTTATGCTTTCTTTAATAATGTGTTTCACCATGTTCTTGAGCTTTCAAGATTAAATTTTTCTTGTATTCACAAATTCAATTGTTGGCATAGAGTGCCTATTGATCAAGATTTATTTGATTTTTTCTTTTGATAAATTAAAACATTTAAGGAGTGTTGGCAACTCTACTTCCTAGTCCTATAGAAAAGGCTATAGGAATATTTCCTTTGTTGTCTCTATAGATACTTCCTCCTAATGCTTTCCTTGGATTCCTTTCGCTTCCACCATCAATGTTCGTCTTGATTTATCTTAGGTCAAGGGGATCTGTTTAAGTTTGAATCCATCAATATAAGTTTGGAGTTTGTGTTGTCATATTTTAACCTCCCACATTTTCTTTAGGTGGCTTCTTAACTTTATCTAAATAATATTGTATGATAAAATATATATTTCTAAATATTTTATCATTGATCTCTCTCCACAACATCCATGGGACCTTACTCCAATCCTCCATTTTATGTCCCAGTCTTCACTTTCCCATTTTGCATGTAGGCCCACAACAAAAAAAATAATTCTACTTGATGAGCTTCCTACCAATTAGAAAATAAATAACATCATATTTCCCAAGAGTATGAGTATTTCTATAAGAGGTGATTCTTGTCTTCATAAGCTTGTTTATATAATATGCATATAAAGGATCTCATTATTCCTCTTTTGAAAAAAAAAATTGCAATAACCATTGTTAGTGGTCAGCCACAAGAAGATTTGGGCTTTGACCCGATGTCTTTGATCCATATGATTTTTGAATAAGGGTATACTTTTGCTTGCAAAGGAGATTTCAATCATCTTTAATTGTGTAATTACCTAATTTATTTTTGCCTATGAGAGTTGGTCTTCATTGTGAGTAGTTAGAATCTTTAGCTAATACAAGTCCTCTTGAGATTAAACAATAGCAATGTATGCATTAGTTTTGGCTTTGTATAAGTATTTTCATATTTGGAAGGTTTTATTATTGCTAGGATGGATTTTTTAGTAGGCATTGACCTTTGTTCCCATGTTTCTCATCAACCTCATTATTAGGCAAATAAGGTTCTCCTTCCTCGCAAGGGTTCTATCCTTTGACCATTTTCCTACCAAAAATCTACACTTTATCCATTTTTATGTTCCATTAACCTTAACCACAATTTTAGTTTTTGCAACAAAGTTTCAATAACTAATTTTTTGGGAGGTTCAACAATGAATAATGTCTTGGAAGGAATCATATTACCATTGTATTTCTAATAACTCTACTCCATGACATTTTTGAATACTATCCAATATATTTTATCCTAACTAAATTTAGGTCTTTGTAATTTTTAAATCAAGCCCTCCCAAATATTTAGGAGTGCATATTTTGTGTTAGGCACAAACAAAAAATATTATCTACAAGATTCAAGGCTTTGAGGGTAGATATTGCATCTTCTAGAGGCAAAAAGAATGAGGATGTAGAATGCATAAATATTAGCCTTGTTAATCTCTTCCCCTCTTTTTAGATGTTGAACCTAATGGCATATATGATTCTTATAATCTTAGAATATTAAAAGACTCTTACTCTTGATCAATTTTTTTTCTATCCTAGCTCATTTTTAGGTGGCAATATGGAATTCAAGTGGAACTCCAAAAGTATAGGATCATGCAAAGGAATTCAAATCTAAGGATAAAATCTAGGGGCTCAAGGGCTAGGCTAATTCTTCAAATACATTGAAGATCACTTATGGATACTATAAGAGGGAGGAATATACAATGAAAAATTCCATACTGAAATTGCAAAGGATTGAAGCTAAGTTCTTGAAAATCGATAGACATCTTCTAGATAATGAGGAAGATTTTAAAGGATCTATCTCAATTGTAGAGTCCCATTAGAGCATCCATTATGAGGGGGATATATAATTGTCATTAATGTATTCCCTCATTGGCCCCTAAGTTCAAACTATAAGGGGAGTTGAAATTGTAATTTGATTCTTGATAAAGTTCAATATTGCATGATGTATTGGATAGGCCTAAGGGAATTTAATTATACAATGTATTAGTTACTTATAATATTTTATTTTTTAATCCCTATGGGATATGGTTAACCATGTTATGGATAAATCCTCTTAATAACTTTTAATTAAACTAAATCTTTCTCGTTATGTCATCTTAGGTTAAACTTTATTAATTGATTAGGATTTTGCTATTGGTAAAAATACCCCCTCCCACTCCTCATTTGATTATCAGAGTGTTATGTAATTTTATCTATGGATATTGTGATTATTTATGGTGCATGTATGTGCCCACTATATAATTTTTTTCTTCTTCCTTATATTTTTTGTATAAGATTTGAGTGGATGGATTGCTTTTGTTTTTCTTTGTTGGAGAACAATGGGTTGTACTCAGGTCCGCCACCCTTGACAAGTCACAAATATCTCCTATAGAGCTTGAGAGTTTAAAAATAGATTAAGATACCTACATTTAAAAAAAAATGTATCAATTCTTGATTTTCATTTTTTGAATCTTCTTCAAATTTTTATGTGAATTCAAATATTCCAAAATTTAGCATCCTTATTGATATTTGAAGAGATAAAAAATGCAACACCAAATAATAGAAATATAAAGTAGAACTCAAATAACAGTATTGCACAATGAATGATTTGTATTAATGGGGGGAGCCTAAAAAATCCATTGTTACAATAAGAATTCTTGAATTCTTTGATACATATTTTACAATGGCTAGGGTTCTTTGAAACCCTAGCAAGCAACATTGGTGGTGTCTCAAAATGCATCTCTGCTCCCAACAGAAGTGAGTGGGCTTTCTGGTTATCCGATGTCAAGCCACTCCAGCTTAAACAAATAAAATGAACAGAACCTGAAAGTGCATGTAATGAAATACCAAATAAAATATTTACCTTACCTGTCTGTTATCTTTCGATCTAATGAACTCTATTGCAGTGGATTGGTGCAGTGATTCCCTAGCATCACCCAGAGGCTAGGGGGACCTCAAAGCTTTTGGTGTAAAATGTCCGTGGATGCTTGACGACTGTAGGAAACGCCTGTGGGAAATTGGTAAAGGTAGAAGACACCCAAAGGTGCTTGGCAGTGGATAAGGAAGAACCTAAAGGCATTCGAGAGTGATAGAAAGTGCTCAAAGGCGTTCGATGGCTAGGGGGAAGTTTGTAAAAGTAGATATGGCTGAGTGAGGGAGGTGGCGAAAGATGCAATGGCTATGATAGATGAGGAAAAAATATGAGTGTGCTCGAATGCTCCAAGGAACTCAAGGACAAATGGTTGAGGATTCAAAACGTTGACAACTCAGGGAAGATTTAGGCCAGATTCAGATTCAGGGATTGAGCCATCAAAATGGCTCCTGTTAATAATCCAACTTAGGGTATACTTAGGGTTTCAACGACATTAATCGTGTGGCTGAGATAAATCATATCGGATGGTGGATATTAAATCTAGGATGTGGCATGGATTGATATGGATGGATGGATAGGATTAAATGAAATCGGATGGATGGGATTAATTCACTTATATAAATATATATTTATTAAATATATATAAAATATAATATATTAAATATTAATATTTAAATATATAAAATATAATATGTTAAATATTAATATTTAAATATATAAAATATATATGTAAATAAAGGGTGGAAATGGTGGGAAAATCAGAATGGACAACAAGTGGCTAGGTTTTGGTGTCTACAATATTTTTCTACAAAATCCTTTACAATACCACAAATACACCTATACTATCTATGCATTGCATCCTAGTAGAGTGATATTTTCAAAATATTGCACTATCATAGTTTACTTTACCATATATGGATTACAAATTTTTTTCCTAAAGCATAAGTGCAAGCACAAAATTAGTTTATATAGGAATGCATTAATGTTATAAAATAAATCAAATATTACTAATGGAAAATATTAAAGTAAATCTTAATCATTATCTGATTTAGGAAGTCAACATTTTCTTGTCAACTTTAGCTAAACGTACTTTTTCCTCTAACCATGGAAAAGAGAATTTAAATTCATGATCCTCAATTGAGATTTTAAAAATAGATTAAATTATCATCTCAATTGAGTTGTTATAGCTAGATACCTACATTATTTTTTTAAAAATGTATCAATTCTTGATTTTCAGTTTTTGAATCTTCTTCAAATTTTTGTGTGAATTCAAATATTCTAAAATTCAGCATCCTTATTGATATTTGAAGAGATAAAAAATGCAACACCAAATAATATAAATATAAAGTAGAACTCAAAGAACAGTACTGCACAATGAATTATTTATATTAATGGGGGGAGCCTAAAAACTACATTGTTACAATAAGAATTCTTGAATTATTTGATAAATATTTTACAATGGCTAGGGTTCTTTGAAACCCTAGAAAGCAACACTGGTGGTGTCTCAAAATGCGTCTCTGCTCCCAATAGAAGTGAGTGGGATTTCTGGTTATCTGATGCCAGGCCACTCCAGCTTAAGCAGTTGTCCAATGCTGATGTAACACTTCTAGATCTGCACATAAGATAAAATCAAATAGGTTAGTAGTAACTATGAGGGCTCCACAATGTGAGGCCCTTAGAAAGCGGATAAAAACCCTATCTATGCAATGTAAATAAATGAACAAAACCTGAAAGTGCATGTAATAAAATACCAAATAAAATATTTACCTTACTTGTCTACTATCTTCTGATCTAATGAACTTTTTTGTAGTGGACTGGTGCAATGATGCCCTAGTGTCACTTGGAGGCTAGGGGACCTTAGAACTTCTGGCGTAAAATGCTCACAGCTGCTTGGCAACTGCAAGAAACATCCGTGAGTGCTTGGTAATGGTAGAAGGCACCCATAGGTGCTTAGGAGTGATAGGAAGCACTCAAAAGAATTCGACAGCTAGGGGGAAGTCTGTAAAAGTAGATCTGACTGAGTGAGGGAGGTGGCGAAGGATGCAGGGGCTATGGTAGATGAGGATAAAATGTGAGTGTGCTTGAATGCTCCAAGGAACTCAAGGATGAATGGTTGAGGATTCAAAACATTGACAACTCAGGGAAGATCCAAGCTAGGTTCATATTCAGGGGTTGAGCCATCAAAAATGGCTTCTATTAATAATCTAGCCTAGGGTATACTTAGGGTTTCAACGACATTAATCGTGTGGCTGAGATAAAAGCATATCGGAGAGTGGATATTAAATCTATGGTGTGGCATGGATTGATATGGATGGATGGATAGGATTAAATAAAATCATATGGTTGGGATTAATTCACTTATATAAATATATATTTATTAAATATATATAAAATATTAATATTTAAATATATATAAAATAAATATATATAAATATATGTAAATAAAAGGTGGAAATGGCGAGAAAATCAGGATGGATGACAAGTGGTTAGGTTTTGGTGTCTATAATAATTTTCTATAAAATCCTTCACAATACCACAAATACACCTCTACTATCTATGCATTGCATCCTAGGAGAGTGATATTTCTAAAATATTGCACTATCATAGTTTACTTTACCAAATCTTGATTGCAATTTTCTTTCCTAAAGCATAAGTGCAAGCACAAATTAGTTTATATAGGAATGAATTAATGTTATAAAATAAATCAAATATTACTAATGGAAATATCAAAGTAAATCTTAATCATTATTTGATTTAGGAAGTCAACATTGTCTTTTCAACTTTAGCTAAATGTACTACTTCCTCTAACCATGGAAAAGATAATTTAAATTTATGATCCTCAATTGAAACCCCTCTATTGGCTAGCCTACCTACACATTTTTTTTTATTCTCTTAATGTATGTGTAAACCTAATTTCTTCAAACTCTATAATAAGGTCTTGAATTTCTACAATTATCTCTTGTATGTTTTATGGAGCCTTTATTTTTCTCAAAATTGCTTTTATCACTATGAGTGAATTGTTATCCATCCATACTCTATTCCATTTCATTTGTTTGAATATTTTTAACCCTTCCAAAGCCTCCCAAGCTTCAACTTCATTATTTATCTTAAATCCACTATTAGAAGCATAATGAGACAAACTATCTTCTCAATGGATTGCTTTTGTTTATTTCTAGAAAATATTGTGAATTTCAACAAGCCAACCTAAATCTAAATATTGGAAGAGGCATTGTACCTTCCAATTTTGTTAAAATATAATAACAACTACATAAGAAGTTTGAAATTTCTATAATTCAACAATACCCAAGCATTTTCTGGTTAAATACCCCTCTTAAAAATATTTGAATTTTGATATGGTTTTTAATTTCTTGGTGGGTGTTTAAAAATAAAAAAATGAATTTCAATTTTTGGTATATTGAACTAATATCATTTGATAATAATTTAGAAAAATTTTGATGGTTTTGTCTTCTAAATGACAAAAAACCCATGAGAATTGTGTCATCCATAAATTGTATATGAGAAATATAATCTTTGGATGTGACTTGTAGTCCCTTGATGAGTCGCTAAGATTTCATGGTTCTATCAAAGGATAATATAATTAGGATAAATAAGAAATGCAATATTATGTCACCTTTTATTAGTCCTTTTTTAGAGATGAAAAATCTAGTTGAAATTATATTATTTTACAAAATAATTTAAAATGGCGAAGCATGATCCCATGTATTCCACCCACTCTAGTGAGAAGCCAAATAGAAATAATATTTTTGTCAAGGAATTCCAATAATCTTTATCACAATATTTTGATATGCCCAATTTAATGCAAATTATTAGCCTTTTGTTTTTACAAGTTGAGTGAAGTCTTTTATGAACAAGGATAATTTTGTCAAGGATCTACTTGCCTAGATATTTCATAATAGTACTTTCAATGTATTGGAATGCATCTTGGAGATAGCTATAAATTTGTCAAATTTGTCTCTTAATTTCGCTTTAGGAATTATGGCTAGGAAAGTTGAGTTAAGTTCACGATTAAGGCTCATTGCTTCTTTGACTATTATAATCGCATTGACTATATCCCAAAAGAGTTAATAGAATATTTTCAAAAATTCATTAGGACCTAGGTATTTTTCCTCTTTAATGGAGAACACAACTAATCTTGCTTCTTTCGTTAGTTATTTCAATGGAGTTGAATTGTCATCCTCTAAAACTAGTTTAGGATATATTTATTTCTTGCAAATTATTATTGGTTAATTGAATACATTGTTGAAGAAGGATATTGTTTATTTCCTTATTTCATGGATGTCATTTTAATTGTTCCCAACATTGTCCTTATAGTTGATGTATTAATTTTTTTATGTATATGAATTATCCTCTGAAATAATATAGTATTCCTTAAACTTTAGGGTTTCTAAGACAACATAAAAATAAATTGATTTCAATATTATCTATTACATTTTAGGTTCTCCATAGTAGAATACACTTATATATGATAGGTCAAATTATGAACATTATTACAAAATCAATTATATTAAATATGAGGATGAAAATGTTGGTGAGAATGAAAAATGAGAGGAATACCTTTCAAGTATGAACAAAGAAAAGAGGAAAGTTAAATGATATTGATGAGTAAATGCATGATGTTGTAATATAATTTTTTGTCACCCAAGTTTAGTATTGAAGAGTCAATGACATGAATTTGAATGCATCAAAATGAGGTTCAAATGATGTTACAAAAATGGCATTAGCTATAGTTAAACATGTGGATCCCTAGTGAAGAGACCTAGGTTCAAATCTTGCTAGGTGATATAATACCACTATTTTGTTAATTAAAATACCATAATAAGGTAATGATGTAGTATGTGTGGATGTAATTCATTCCCATATAACCAACTAGAGAGTCATATTAGCATATGGTTTTTAAGTCTTGAAAAAGGAGTGAATCTACTTGTGATGAGATTTTTATTTTGGTAAGATTTGTGAGATTATCTAGTAAACCATTCAAGGAAGAAAACCCCATTCAACCAGTATCTAATGAGACTCACAAATAATTGTGGGTTTAGGAGATATTGGTTGAATAAGTTTTTTAATCCTAGATGGTTTGTTGGATAAGTCATGTTTGGTGAAGTTGATGAGCGATTTCATGATAGCTTTGATAGACCACTCTAAAGTGCTAAACTTCTTTGATGTTGCATGGCATACCTATAGAGAATTGTAAGATTTTATTGCATTATAGAATAAAAATTAGTGCTCCAAAAGAGCCTATTAAATGATCATGTGTTGGGAAGAAAGGTTGTTTGCTGGAAAATGTTATTGACATAAAATGTTGATAATATTGGTGTGAAGGATGTTGAAAGTATTGAGGTGAAATGTATGATATAGAAGAAAGGGAAAAGGATGGATCATAAGGGTCATGGACAATCATTTCATACATCACTTTACCCAAGAGAGGTAGAAGAAGAGAAGAAATATAGTAGAAAAGAGAAAGAAAGTAGAAGAAATGATTGTATTTAGTTGTTGTTGTATGTCCCGAGGTTAGAACAAAAAAATAGGAAACCCTAGGTCATAGGGGCCATAGATGCTTACATCATACATAACTTAACCCAAGAAAGAGGGAAGAGAAGAAATGTGATAAAAAAGAGAGAAGAATGTAGAAGGTAGGAGAAGAAGTTTTGGACTAGGAGGATTTCTTAACATGAGACTTTCCTATGTGGGTGCAATGCAAATGAGTTTTATACATGGGAAGGATTAATGGTTGCATCATTGCAAATACTCTTGACTCTATGGTATGATCAAGAAAAACAAGCAATCATGCAAGGGGTGTAATGTGTTGTTATGATGTGATGTTTATGCAAATAGTCGTGCATTCAACCATATGAACAAGCAAGAAATTTAATTTTTTATGCATAGTATCTTTTGAGATGCATGATGTTAATAGGTTCTTTATATTATTTGCCATCTGATGTGGCTAGGTGGTAGGCACCAGAACCAAATTTTGTGGTGATGATGGAAGGTTCAAATTTCCTTTTAAGGTCATTTTTGGCATTGGTATTCTTTGAGAACTAAATCTTCAATTTCAAAGTATCTTGGATGTACTTTCTTGTGGTAGACACAACAAAGTCTATTTTTATAAATTCATAACTTTTATAAAGCATTTATGTACTTTTATTCTAATATATCTAGTTGTTGTAAGTGACCTAGGCGATATTCATCTCCTATGGAAGAATCTTGCAATAAGACTCCTATAGAGGGTATCTCTAGTTCAAAAGGTAAAATGGCTTCTAAGTTGTAGACTAGGGTATAGGGTGTTGCCCTTGTGGAAGTACATACACTAATATGATATACCAACAAGGTGGGATAAAATTGTAAGTGCTAATCTCGACCATTTTTATTTACTAAAGTTTTGAGAATCTTGATCAAGGTTTTGTTGGAAGACTTTGCTTGTCTATTTCCTTGTGGGTAGTATGGTGTTGATCATTTTTTTTGGATTATATACTTAGCATATAGTTTGGTGACTTTATTTTTTTAAAAGGTATTCCATTGTCTATGATTAGGGTATAATAAATTCCATAGTGCCTAATGATTTGGTTAAGGATGAATTTGGATACTTGGATTCTTGTTGCCATGTATAGAGGTATCATTTCAACCTACTTAGTGAAGTATTCTATGGCTATGATGATGAACTTATGACCATTAGATGACTGAGGTTTGATTTTCCCTACATTGTCTAATCCCCAAAAGTAAAATAATCAAGGTGATGTTATTAGTTGTAATTCTTGAGGAGCATGGACAATATTATCATACTGTTTATCACATCTACTAATGTGGTCATGTGTGTTGTTTTCCATATATGGCCAATAGTAACCTATTCTAAGAAGTTTCCTTGCTATAGCTAGCCCACTAAAATTCCCTCCACATGATCCATCATGGGATTCTTTAACAATTGTTTTAGCTTCTTCTATATTTATGCATCTAAGGAGTATGCCTTCGAAGGAGCATCAATATAGGATGTCTGTAATGATGATATATTTATAGGTTTTTAATCTAAATTATCATCATTTTTTAGAGTTGAATCCCTCAAGGAATGTTCCTTCTTTGAGGAACTTGAAGATAGCTTGATACCAAGGTTCTTGAGGTGGAATTGATTCGATGGTGCAAATGCTTAGGGGTTGTAAGCATGATTTTAATGTTGATGGCTCATTTATTGATCTTATGACAATAGAGGCCTCCTAGTATTCTAGTTCTAGAGGAATGAGGGATGTTGTGGTAGCCATAGCATCAACATGACGATTGCTTGATTGAGGTATGTATTCTATAGTAATTTAGTCAAAATGATTTTTTGTTTGTCTATGATATCTTTGTAAGGATTTAGCTTGTCATATTTAGTTTGATAAACATCATTCACTTGGTTGATTACTAATTGTGAATCATCATATACTATTAGGTATTTTATTTTGAGCTTTAATGCAGCTCTAAGACCTAGGCTTAGTGCTTCATATTTGTTGTATTATTTGTGCATAAAAAATTAAGTTTAAAAAATAATGGTATGAGTTGTTGTTATGGAGTGACTAGGAAAATACCTACACTAGGACCTTTAACAAATCTAGCTTCATCAAAGTACAAGATCCAAGTTTTGGGATCTTGGGCTTCTATTGATAGAATTGTTTCATTGGGGAAGGATATGTTTATGGATGCTTTGATTCTAGAGCAGCTGCAGGAAGTTGATCGACTATGATTTACCCTTTAGTGATTTTTGATTGATGAATTCCAAATAAAATTCACTAAGGGCTATGACCCATTTAGCAGTCCTACCTAATAGGTAAGGTTTTGATATAAGGTAACATAGAGGGTCTACCCTTGCTAGGACATAGGTTTTTTGGCTAAGCATGTAATGTATCAATTTTAGATATGAGAAAAATATGGCTAGGATAGCTTTTCTAATGATGTGTAATAAGTTTTGTAATTGTAGACACCCAATTTTGACACGCAAATTGTGACTTCCCAAAACTAGTCACAAACCCTCCAAAACTTCTCAAAATATGTTCTAATCTTCACAAAACTTCAAAATTGTCATTCCCCATAAATCTAGGCACCTAAATTCACCTTTACCAAATTTACCACTCTAACCAAATTTTCTAGTGGTGAATTTCACAAGTTGAGTGGTGAATTTGGTAAAATACAAAATTAAGGTTTTTGGCCAAAGAGTCAATTTTTACCAAATTTGTCATCTTTGTGGTGAATTTGGCTAGTGGAGAATTTGGCAGACCTTTCAAAATTTAAACTATCCTAAATCCAATTTTATTTGTTACCAAATTTACCACACTTGTGGCGAATTTAGCAAACATTAGTGAATTTAGAAAAACAACCAAGAATCTTCCACACAAACTAGGAAGCCATGGATCAAGCATCCTTTACCTGCACCATCAATTTCACATGCTCCAACAAGATCTGAGATTAATTAGTTTTAACTTGTTCTTATCCATTCCTCCCTCCAAATCCCCCTCCAAATCCTATTTAAGGACCCCCTTGGGTAGGAATTTGGTAAGGAAAGTCACTGTACCAAAGTTCTATCCACATTCTTCTATCATTAGCATTTCTCTCTTTCAAGTTCTTCCTAAGCATTGCATAGGTTTTTATCAAGCATTTGAGGATCCTTTTGTGACCATTGAGAAAAAATAAAGCAAGGCTAGGACTTGAGAGCAATGAGGTCACCATTGGAGGTAAGAAGGAGAGCTCTCCTAGCTTCCTTCTTCTCTCCTCTCACCTTGATTCCACAATATTTTGTCCTCTAGGTTGTATCCTTGCTAACTTGACACCTTCTTTCCTCATTTTTTATGTATTTCATTTCATATGCTTCAATTTCTATTGTAAAATCTTTATGTGCTTTCTTTGGCAGCTTCTGACCCTATCTTTGTAGCATTTTAATAGTGTTTGGTAGCCTTCTTGTTCAATATTAGCACCGTTGCATCATCTATAACACTTATTTTATAGGCTATTTTAGTTTGCATTTACTTTTAACAACACTTTTGCCTCTAATCCTCTATTTTGCAGGATTTTATTGTATTTTCCTTTGCATAGATTTGGATAAAATATTGCTAACTCTCTTTTCTATAGTTTATACATGTTAGCTACAACATACTAATCTTTTGTGTCTTCTTCCATGCCATTTTCTTTACATATCAAGCACCTTTGCACTCTATTTTCCATTTGTTCAAGCATTCTAATAATATTTCCTTCATTTTATGTAAATTTATTGCTATCTGAGTACTAATTTACTTTTCATTAAGTTATATTAGCTCTCTCTTGCAATTAGCATTAGATTTTAGACTCTTTTACACCTATGTTACATCTAATTACATTTCCATTTATTTTTGCTTACATACTGTCCATTTCATTTAAGATTCAAGTAATTTCTTAGCATAACTCACTAAATTCTTAAATATATCATTATAATTTATTTTTATAATGTTATTAGGAGTTAATTTAACCCTAATTAAACATCCCTTAGCCTTCTGTTTGCATCCCATAGCGTTTTGTAGCTTCAATTTTTTAAAATTGCAGACCCCTAGGGGTATTTCATGATTTTCTTTTACAATTAAAATTTTAGTCCTCTAATTCTCTATTTCATAAGCTTAATACCTATATTTTCTTGTGCACAGACCTTCTAAAATATACTAGGATCCCTCCCTATCATTTTCAGCCAAAAACCCTACTTAGATCAATCCTAAATTAGCTTTGAAAGTTTAAAAATCTTACCCAGTACCAAATTCACCATCCCTATGGAAAATTTAGCAAAACAAAGTTTTAGAGGTTTAATCCTTTGATCCTGCTACTCACAAACATTCTAGATCATATTATGGTCATCCTCACCAACTTTTAACTCAAAAACACAAACTAAACCCCTCAAAATCGGCCTCGAAACTTAAATTTTCTTGCCTAGGACCAAATTTTCTACCCCTATGGTGAATTTGGTAGTCAGAATCATAGAAAAAAATTTCCACTTAGACCAAATTTTCTAGTGGTGAATTTGGTAAGACCCAGTGGTAAATTTGGCAACAGGCCAAAATCCATTCAGGAAGGCAAACAAACTCATTTTCTTGTAAAACAGGGGCTTTGATCATCAGAAGAGATAGCCTATCAACATCATTGCCCTTAGACAGATCATCCAAAGTAGAAAACCTAATTTTTTTAGTTTTTGTGCAGGTTTTAACAATTTCACCACCCCTATGGTTAATTTGGTATTAGTGGCAAATTTGGCACTCTTTAGTGGCGAATTTGGTATTAATGGTAAATTTGGTACTATTCAGTGGAAAATCTGGCAGACAAACTTTAATAAAGGTAACCTGGCCACTTGGACCTTCCCTAGCTCAGTAATATTATTTTATCTATGTTCTACTTCTAATTTTCTACTATTTTCAATCATAAAATACATTTATTTTGGGGAATCAAGGAATTCTAGCTAAAAACCCAAATTGTTTACAAAACATAGATATTTCTTTACAAAATGTTGTAGTTTATTTACAAAACACTAAAAGACTAATCAATTAAGGAACCCTAGGCTTGGTTTTAGCATATATTTTACATTCAAGTACTTAGGCAAGAAACTGATAATAATATAGTTGCATTTAGGCTAGTTTTGCTTGATTGCATCCTTCCTTGTTTGCCCTAAAATCAAAATCTCCTTAGTCTAGTGCATTCAAAACTTGAAGTGCATATAGGTTAGATATTGTTTGCTTGCATTTGTGTGAATTAAACTAAGCATTGAATTTTAGATGGTTTTTATGATTTAGGTTCAAATAACTAAGGCTTGATAAAGAGTCAATATCAATAGAGATCCAAAACTTTTAGGTGTTTGTCTTAATTGAACCCATAAACACCGCAAAACAAGCATTACATCAACCTCATATAACCTTAGAAAAAGCATAAAAATTAGGGGTCTAGTTGTGTTGAGGATTTTCACATCCTCGAGATATCCTTTGGAAAGAGATCCTCAAGTGGGGAAGTAGAGATTTTAACGAATCTCCCTCGTGCACACTTGACATTAATTATATCTAAAAGGGAAAATAACATGAGGTTTTCCCACCACCTACATAAATTTGTGAACCCAACGTGAAAAATCATTTTGCCTTAACTAAGATAAAAAAAAATTGAACTTAAATAGAGCATCTAATTTGTATTCTTAGATTATGTTGGACATTTTGAGTCCCTAATCTAAAATGTTGTCATTGATGTCAATAGAGCAATAAATTTCAAAAGGATCTATGAAGGGTTTTTGTGAAAAGCAATGCAGATAAAATAAAAGGTTTTATTTAAAACTATGGATAGCAGATTTGATCTAGGTTTTTCTTAAAACCCACATTGGGCTTTCGTTTCATCGAAAAAGGTGCCCCAGTGATGGAGTTATTTGAGTTTTAATGTTTGGTTTAAATTTTAATTATTTAAAATTTAAATTCAAATTTAAATGGAAATTTTCCTACCGACGTCATCATGCAAATACAATTTTAATATTTCCACCAACATCTTCAAAGTGTTATTAAACACTATATAAAGGGGTGGCAATTAAACCAAATAATTATCCTTGCTCTCGTGTGTTAATTGCCTTGGAATTCTAAAGAGCTCATGTGAATTGTTGAAAAGGAAGCAATGAAGAAAGTACATTAATTTTGAAATCTCAAACGTGGTATGAGGTGTGGCGGATTGGCGTATCTATTTTGCTAAGACTGTGGGCAACACAAATATCAGGGATTGAATCCCCTTGACGGTAGCGTGTGGGAAGCGCTATGGCGCGTTGTCCTTTGTGGCAGGCAAAGGAAGCTTAAAGGTCCTTTTGACCTTTGCTTTTTCAATGAGTGCTTTGGCTCGGTTGGAATCTTAGCCGCGGCTAAGACGCTCGCGGTGTGTGACGGATGGGGGTTCGAATCCCCTTGAGACGTATTTATGTTTTTGCCTTTAATAATTTTTATTAGCCCTAAAGTTTGGAGTTATAAGGTATTTAATGGGAATTAAATTTTATCATTAGGGCTATGATTATTATTGCAAAAGCATATTTGATTTATGTTTTATTTTTTGGAAATGGAAAATTTATTTTAGGAGAAATAAGGAGTTGTTGTTAAAGTGATTTTGAGAGATTTATTGTGGGTTATTTTTAATAAGGGTTTTTAATTAAAATAGACTTTGGTGGATGTGTTTATGAAGTTGGAGTGAAAAGGGTGTAAACTAAGTTATGCTTTTATTGTGATTATTTAAAATATCACTAACCCTTATTAATATTGAAAAGGAAAGTTGTGATTAAGTGTGGCAGATTTTGTGGATAACTTATTGGCATCAAAAAGGTATGGGCACATTCTCCTATTGATTGTTTGTGGTGGTTGATTTCTGAAATATCATTGGAGAGAAAAGGATTGATTATGATTTCCTTTGTGAAGATGGTTGGTTGAATGCTTCAAGGTTTTCTAATTTGTGAGTTGTATTTAAACCTTGTTTCATTAGCATTGTTGTTGAAGCCCATTGATGATGAAATGAACTTGAACATGAGCTAGAAAAGAACATGAGTATCATTGTTATGTGAGACTTGAGATAAAGCATTGTTGGAAACATTTTGAGTTGGTTGATACATGTTTGAACTAGGGTTTGTGAGAAAGGGTTGTTTCTTGATGTGATTGGTTGAGTTGAGTTGGTTAAGCCTAGTCAAGTGGATGTGTGAAATGGTTGTTCAAGTTCCATAAAACAAACTATTCTATATTCTGATTTGAGTTGAGATTGAGATTGAATAATAGGACATTGAGTCTCTAACAATTATCTTTATGTTTCTATAGAGTTGAGATTGGTATTTGAGTATATAACATATAGAGTCTCTAACAATTCTCTATATGCTTCTATGAGATTGATTTGAGTTGAGATTGATATTTAAGAATAGGATATATTGAGTCTCTAACAATTCTCTTTATGCTTCTATTAAGTTGATATTGGGATTTGAGTATAGAACATATATAGTCTCTAACAATTCTCTTTATGCTTCTATGATATTGAATTGAGATATTGATTGTACTTTGAGTATAGAACATATTGAGTCTCTAACAATTCTCTTTATGATTCTATGAGATTGAACAAGTTCTGTGTGAGTTTGTTAAGTAGATTTAAGACAAGTCTTTGAGAAGGCTTGTGGACTGTTTTGAGTTAAGTTGTTGTGAAAGCTTGCTTGAGAAGATTTGAGCAAGTCCAAGAGATGAATTATTGAGCAGATTTGAGCAAGTCCAAGAGAGGACTTATTGAGCAGATTTGAGCAAGTCCAAGAGAGGACTTATTGAGTAGATTTGAGCAAGTTCAAGAAATGACTTATTGAATAGATTTGAGCAAGTCCTAGGGAATTTCCTACCAAAATTTTGAATTTCAAGGATAGCATTTCAGTGCACAAATTGACTACAAGAAGGCAACAATTAGGAAAATATTACTAGCTACAAAACTTCATATTTATAGAGAACATCGTGAAGGAGAATTGAAACCACCATACTACAGTTTCAAGTAGCAAGATAGAGGAGTTACTAATCTATGAATTGGTGAGTTAAGGAGTTGTTTAGGACAACCAATAATAATTGTAGAATCATCAAGTCAAGGGTAACAATTTGGTGAATCAAATAACAAAGATATCCACCATGTTAAAAAGTTATTAAAGGTAAGCAACTTTGGTGCAAAAGGTTCATTAGTTGAACTTTAGTTTTTTGGTTTATTAAAATCTGTTAAGCACCATATCAGTTTAAAAATTTGTAAGAAGTGGATTCATTTTAAAGTCTTCAAGAGAGTGCAAAAGGGAGGTTCTTTTAAGGTTATTACCTACACATTAAAATAGGAGTTAGGTATATTTCGACAGAAAGAAAATTATCATCTTCTTATTATCTAATTACAACAAAGAAGATTACATTAATTTACAGAGATTATAGTTCTCTACAAGGAGCAATTACTAAGTGCATATTTCAAGTTCATTTGAAGGAGTAATAAGGTGAGATTAATATTGCACTATACTAGTTGTTCTTTAGATGCACTAAGTACTTTTAGATTGCAATAAAAATTAGTTCATATTTTGAGTTATTTTAAGGACTCATTTATAGGAACAATAAGGTGAGATTTTTATTCCAGTTATTCTTAAGAGCATCAAGTTTGGAGATATTATTTATGCATTAATACTAGTTACCCTTAAGTTTTAAAGTGCATTAAGAGATTTTCATTGAAGAAGAATTTAGTGCACAAAATAGGGTAAGAGTTCAGTGTCTAGAGACACCATTAAGCTCACTAAACCTGTAGCATTTTATGGTAAGGTGAAGCCACCAAAAGAGCAATAGTACCTCCATATATTGGAGAAGAAAATTGGCTCATCATAGAAGTGAGAAGAGCTTTACAAAGAGACCATAGAAGTCTCAAATTTTGGTGCATTTCAAGATGATTTATCTACATCATTGCACCCTACTCTACGTAGCAATCAAGTGCATGAACTAGAGTGTCTAAGGATACTATTACAGTGAACCTATTATAGTCTACAAGGGGCCACACCATCAAGAAAAAAGTGCACTAAAGAGGAGACTACATTGCCCATGTTTTTACCATCAAAGTGGGTAGTTTACACAGTCTAGTGAATGAGTCCAATAGCAAATACTAGACCCATCATATTGCTTGATACCCTTCCATCAGAGGTATCTAAAGAAACCTTGCACAGTGCCAATACAACTGACTCAATTTCTACAAAAGTGCACAGGAATAAACTTACATTGGTTCAAGAACATCTACGTAAGACAACGAATTTACGAGTGATAGCAAGAAGAAAAGATAGCACTAAGGTCACTTTGCATACATGGAAAATAAAAGTACAAGGAGGAATATTACCATTGGAAGTTACCCAAGCCTATGTAGGAAGATCTTGGAAGATGTAAGCAACCATCCAATATAGCAAGCATCATTTCCACTAAGGAAGAGCCATCACCATAGGAGAGACACCTTACATTGGAAACAAGTTGGATGCACGTTGGAAAATCCTAGACACAACTTGCAAAGGCATCAAGATAAAAGGTGAAGCATTTGATAGCATGAGTGCATGTAAAGGAGTGCTTCCACTTGCCCTAATGACATCAGGTATATTGTACCACTTGGCATAGAATAAGGTAAAGACAACAATATTCACTAACACTTGCAAGAGTCTTCAATGAGATCTCAAAGGAGTAATGCCCATCATCATTGCTTCAATGCTCATGAAGAGGGCATCTTCAATGCTCGGCCAATGTTCAAGACTCTTCACCACATGGATTAATGGCTTGCAGAGTTGTTGATAGTGTTACCTAAGTGAATGATGTAAGGCGTTGAGCAAAATCGAGTGCCACTTGGTATCTATTCCAAGATCATGATTTTATTAATAGTTTTTATAGGAAGACCACGTAATAAATTAAAAGCATACAGTGAAGTAAAAGCATGAATTGAAGTGAAATCTCGAAGCGAAGTGAAAGCATCATAGTCATGATCAAAGCACAAGAAAATTGTCATACACCAGCAATGTTCAAGGAGTGAAGACCAGCGATGAAATAGAGCATTGAATGCTAAGGAAGAAACCAGTCTCATTTGAGGAGTGAAGACCAGTGATGAATTAGAGCATTGAATTCTCATGTTGAGAAGGAAATACCACTGCCATTCTAGAGGAGAAGACCAACGCCAATTGGATGAAAGTAGTGACTGATCATCAGCACCCAAATTTAGAAGCTCACTCACCATACGTTGAAGGGAGGTAAAATTTCTATATCGTTTAATATTTACTTTCCTCTAATTAGGAGTTATAAGGTATTAAATATAAGGTTGATTATTATTATTTAATTAAAATAACAACCTTAAGAAGAATGGAAGCAATTTTAGCAAAGGTAGAAGATATTATAAAATTACTTATATTTAAACATTGAGATACTTGCAAATAACCAAGTAGGAGATATAAGGTTATCAACCTTGGTAAATTGGAATATTAATTTGCAAATACTATTATTGTTTTCTGACATTCCAAATTAGGGATTTATAAGGTATACTACATTAAACATTATTGGAATTTAGAAATATTAAACTATTGGATATTAATGGCTATAAAATAAAGTTCATTATTTACTTAAAGGAGTTGGAATTATTTACTTACACTTGTCTCATACTCATCCTAAAGGGACAAAAGAAATCCAACCATAGAAAATTTCAAGTTAATAAGTGCATAGTTCATTAGGAGAGATAAGGAGAAATAGGAGTTGATTGTTGTTATTTACAAAACATTACAAAATCAACTCAAAAGGTGAACTATTACTTACTAAGCACTTTATCAAACTTATAGCATATTCTAAACCACTAGGGAGACATAAGGATTCTACAAAACCTAAGCCTTGGAAAGGTTTTATCAAATTGGTTCATATACTTTAAACTAGGGAGTCATAAGGTAGTCTACTACAAAGGATCTATCAAAATTGTTCTTAAAACATAAAGAACTAAAACTAAGGAAAATGTCTGCCTCAAATAATACAATGGAGAATGGTATGAACAACACTATTAGAAATGAAAGAGCAAGTGTCATAAAAATTGGAATCAAGAATTTACTTATAAAGTCTGAAGGAGACTTAGACCTTACCTAAAAAAGGATTCATAGTGAAGATTTAAAAGACAACTTTGAAACCATGGAATATTATCTACATGCTCGACTCACTGAAGCAATTGATAATGGAAAGAGTGACATTCAAATTCCTTTATAATTTGGTAGCATATTATATATGGCATTACTTACATTCAAATGTTACAAGGATGAGAATGTAGAACAAAGAGGATTGATAGAATTACTTAAACTAAAAATAGAAATGGATGAATCATACCTAGAGAAGATATTTCAATCCTCATGCAGTATTGGTACTTCAAGTTCTACTAACACAAAATCTTATCATGATGCTTTAAGTGTTTGTTCAAAAGCTTCTATACAAAACCTGGAAAATGATAAAAAGGACAAAGGCAAAGAGAAGATACTCTTGCAAGAATCATATGATAGTACATCCACCTATGAAAGTACTAACTCCAAATATGATAATAAAGAAGAAGAATAGGAACTAAATCAAGGAGGCATACAGTGCAATGTGAACTAAAGATAATACCAAGGACGAGATCAGTCTAAAGAAAATCTAAAGATCAAGGATCTATATTGAATACTAAAGTCTTCAATACCCAAATAATATAATACAAGGGGGTGTTAGAGTATATTACATCATTTGGATCATGTAAATGTACCACCTTTGGTACATAACTAGAGTAAGATTTTACTTTAGAGTAAAGTTAGTTAGTTACTTCAAGTATTATAATAAATGCATAAGTGTCAATGTGCAAGTTGTAAATGTGCATGTAGTCCACATGTACATGAGTCTTAGGTAGAGTAAGGGCCAAGGAATCTATCTTCCTATATAAATGCCTCATAGTGAGTATTTTATGTGTAGTAGTAAATATAGAGAGTGTGTGGTATAGTTTAGTAGTATGGTACAATGTAGTCCTTTCATATTCTTTCATGGAGTGTTCATGTCCTCCATTATGTAGCATTGTACTATTTTTTCACTCTCATTAATGACATATTTTTGAGTTATTTGTAGATGTTCATCTTATTATTTTCTTGCATATTATTGTGTCATTATTTTATAGTTATCTTAGATTAGTTATTTTACATCTTGTGGTTGTACTACCTCCCATCAAAAGCTAACATAAAAAAATATTTTGATATTATGATTAAAGGTTTAACATGAGTGGTGGGAACTAGAGAAAAAAAAATCTATCTGGATGGATACTTGGTGTGATAAAAAACCACTAAATATAGATCCAGTTTTGAAATCTTATATGGGATTACTTCAAGAAAAATATAGTGATAGGGTTTCAAACATTTTGTACAAGGATCGATAAGGAAGATACAAATGGAAAGAACATTTTACAAGTATACAAGACATTGATGCTAGGAGGCATTTGAGTAGAAAGATAAAAATTGTGATTATTCCAAGGGGAGCCAAGGATAAATTGATTTGGGATCTGAATAGCTCAAGATAATACACAACAAGAAGTGGATATAATGTACATCACCAACAAAATAATAATGTCACTAGAACATGGAGAGATATTTGGGATAGCCCAAGCATTCCTAAAGTTAAAATATTTGTTTGGCTAGTAGGTCATAGAAGAATATTATCTTGGGATAACCTTATGAAAATGGGTTTTCATAGCCCCTCGATGTATTTTTTGTAAAAGGAGGAGGAGAGTATAGACCATATCTTGGGTCATTGCTCAATAGTATGGAATATATGGCAATGGATTCTTAATATGTTTGGTAAATGCATGTTGATGAATAGCAAAATTGAAGATTGATTAAAGCAATGGCAAACAACTTATAAAATTGAGGCTTTACAAACAATATGGGATATATCAAAAGATACAATGCGTTGGACTATATGGCTAGATAGGAATAGAAGAATATTAAAAGGAAAGGAAAACAGTTTAGAGGTAATGAAAAAGAATATATTTTTAGCCATAGAGGAGTCTAAACCAACCCTATCTACTCATCTAGTCCCTAATTTAGAAGCAGGGAGCCTTGATAGATGGAGTCAAGTCATTAAATGGAATTATTATGTTGGGAACAAGAGAAGCACAAAGAAGGTAAATAATATAAAGTAGAAACCGTCAGATGTAGAGTGGGTTAAATTGAATTTTTATGGAGCATCTAAAGGAAATCCATGACCAGCAGGAGGAGTAATAATTATAAATAATAGAGGAGAGATTTTGTCTCATTATGCTTTCAATAGTGGATTTAAGACAAATAATGAAGTTGAAGCTTGGGCAGCTTTAGAAGGGTTAAAAATATGTAAAAAAATGAAGTGGAATAGAGTATGGATGGAAGGTGATTCTCTCATAGTAATAAATGCAATTTTGAGGAAAGCAAAGGCTTCATGGAACATACAAGAGAAAATTGTGGAAATTCAAGATCTTGCTAAAGAGTTCAAAGAAATCAAGTTTACACATATATTAAGGGAAGGAAACAAATGTGCAAATAAGCTAGCCAATAGAGGGGTTTTTATTGAGGATCATGAAGTTAAATTCTCCTTTCCATGGTTAGAGGAAGTAGTAAGTTTAGTTGAAGCTGATAAGAAATTGTTGTTTTCCTGATTCAATTATTTATTAAGATTTACTTTAATGTTTTCCATTGGTTATATCTGCTTTATTTTGTAACAATAATGTGTTTTCATTTAGACTATTTATTATCATTTTTGTGGTTGCACTTGTGTTTTAGGAAGGAAACTAGCAATCTAGATTTGGTTATGCGGACTATGATAGTGCGATATTTTGGAAATATTATTCTACTAACATGCAAGGCATAGATAGTAGAGGTGAAGTTTTAGCATTGTGAAGGTTGCTATAGAAAAATGTTAAGAAAAATGCTAAATTATGGAATAATTGTATTCATAGACAAAATTGAAAAGATCCAGAAAATGAAAATCGAGAATTCAGAAATTTTATATAAAATTATGTAGGTTTCTAGCTATAGCATCTCAATTGATATGGGAAGTGTATTTATTTATAAACTCTCGAGATCTAAAGAAGAGAGTTGTAATTTGTCAAGGGTGGGGGACCCAAGTACAACCTCTTATTATACAACCAAAAAACAATGTGTTATGACAATGAAATACAAGTGAAATCAATTTCAATCTTTTATAACCAATTAAAAAATATTAATAATATTATATTTATATACAAATTTTAAAATAAAATTATTTTATTCAAATATTTATACTTAATACTATTTGTGATTAAAAATCTAAATCAACATATATATTATATGTATGGTTGTAAATTTTATTCTAATTAATTATTCTTATAACAACTTAAACCCTATTGTACAACTTAATTTTTTATAATTAATATCATGATTAAATATTTTATAGTGAAAACAAATGCAAGTTGTTGGTCCTACTTTGTGGGATTCTGCACCCCTATTAACATTGAATTTGCACATGTGTGTGGGGTTAGCCCTCTTGCTTTCTAACCGGTTAATGTGATGATGCAAGTCTAGTGGCATATTCCATGATTGGAATTTTATTCCACGTTAATACCTGTCTACCTTGTTAGTGTAGTGTGTTTGTGAATAATCTCACATTAATTGTGTTGTGGGACTTGAGTGGTTTATAAACCCCAATACTTCCATAATATTTGCCAATGGGATAGTCGGTTTAAAAGTGCAAGTCCTTGATCCCACTTTGTGGGATTCTTCACCCTTTTTAACATCAAGTTTGGGCATGTGTGTGGGGGGTTGGCCCACTTGCTTTCTAACTGGTTAATGTTGTGATGCAAGTCTAGTGGCATATTCTATGATTGGAAATTTGTTCCACTTTAATACATGTTGACCTTTTTAGTGTTGTGTGTCGGGGCCTGGCCCACTTGCTTTTGAACTAGTTAATATGGTGATGTAATTCTAGTGGCATATTCTATGATTGGAATTTCGTTCCACATTAATACATGTCAACCTTGTTAGTTTTGTGTGTATTTGGTAATATTCCCACACTAACTATGTTGTGGGACTTGTGTAGTATATAAACTCCAACACTTGTCATACTCTTTTCCTTGGTCCCACTTTGTGGGATTTCTCACCCTTATTAACATCAAGTTTGAACATGTGTAGGGAGATGTTCCTCTTGCTTTCTAACCGGTTAATGTGATGATGCAATTCTAATGGCATATGGTTTATAAACCCAACACTTATCATACTCTTTGTCAATGGAGTAGCAGGTTTAAAGATGCAAGTCCTTGGTCTCACTTTGTGGGATGTCTCACCCTTATTAACATCGAGTTTGGGCATGTGTGGAAGGCTATCCCTCTTGATTTCTAACCGGTTAATGTGATGATGCAATTCTAATGGTATATTCCATGATGCAAGTCTAGTAGCATATTCCATAATTGGAATTTTGTTCCACGGTAATACCTATCTGCCTTGTTAGTGTAATGTGTGCTTGGTAATAATCCCACATTAATTGTGTTGTGGGACTTGAGTGGTTTATAAACCCCAACATTTGTTGTACTCTTTGCCAATGGAGTAGCAGGCTTAAAGATGCAAGTCCTTGATCTTACTTTGTGGGATTCCTCACCCTTATTAACATCAAGTTTGAGCATGTGTGTGGGGGTTGTCCCTCTTGCTTTTTGACCAATTAATGTGATGATGCAAGTCTAGTAGCTTATTTCATGATTGAAATTTTTTTTGGTCATGTGTGGGGGGGGTTCGCCCTCTTGCTTTATAACCAGATAATGTGATGATGCAAGTCCATAGCCATGATTGGAATTTTTTTTGGGCATGTGTGTGGGGGGCTAGACCTCTTGCTTTCTAACCGATTAATGTGATGATGCAATTCCATTGGCATATTTCATGATTGGAATTTCATTAACTATGATGTTCCTCTTACTTTCTAATCGGTTAACGTGATGATGCACATTTAATGGCATATGGTTTATAAACCCAACACTTGCCATACTATTTTCCAATGGAGTATCAGGCTTAAAGATGCAAGTCCTTGGTCTCACTTGGTGGGATTTCTCATCTTTGTTAACATTGTGTTTGGACATGTGTGTGGGGGGTTATCCCTCTTACTTTCTAACTGGTTAATGATATGATGCAAGTCTAATGGCATATTCCATGATGTAAGTCTAGTGGAATATTCCATGATTGGAATTTCCTTCCATGATAATACCTATCTACCTTGTTAGTGTAGTGTTTGTTTTATAATAATCCCACGTTAATTGTGTTGTGGGACTTGAGTGGTTTATAAACCCTTTCTAACTGGTTAATGTGATGATGCAAGTCTAATGACATATTCCATGATGTAAGTCTAGTGGTATATTTCATGATTGGGATTTTCGTCCATGGTAATACCTATCTGCCTTGTTAGTGTAGTGTATTTTTGCTAATAATCCCACATTAATTGTGTTGTGGGACTTGAGTGGTTTATAAACCCCAACACGTTCCATACTCTTTGCCAATGGAGTAGCAGGCTTAGAGATGCAATTCCTTGGTCTTTGTGGGATTTCTCACCCTTATTAACATCGATTTTGAGCATGTGTGTGGGGGGTTGTCCCTCTTGCTTTCTCTTGCTTTCTAGCCAGTTAATGTGATGATGCAAGTCTAGTGACTTATTCCATGATTGGAATTTTGTTTGGGCATGTGTGTGGGGGGCTGCCCCTCTTGCTTTCTAACGAGTTTTTGTGATGATGCAAGTCCATGGCCATGATTGAAATTTTGTTTGGGCATGTGTGTGGGGGGATGGCCTTCTTTCTTTCTAACCGGTTAATGTGATGATGCAAGTCTAGTGGCATATTCCATGATTAGAATTTCGTTAACTGTGTTGTGGAACTTGAGTGGTTTATAAACCCCAACACAAACATGTGTGTGGGGGATTGACCCTCTTGTTTTCTAACCAGTTAATATGATAATGTAAGTCTAGTGGCATATTCCATGATTGAAATTTTTTTTGGGCATGTTTGTGGGGGGGGTTGGTCCTCTTGTTTTCTACCTTGTTAGTGTAGTGTGTTTGTGAATAATCCCACATTATTTATGTTGTGGGACTTGAGTGGTTTATAAACCCCAAAACTTGTCATACTCTTTTCCAATGGGATAGCAAGCTTAAAGGTACAAGTCCTTGGTCCCACTCTGTGGGATTCCTCATCCTCTGATAGGAATTTAGATACTTGTATTCAATAGATGATGATGAGAAATGGTAACCGGTCTGAGTGATGAACAAGTGAGTCAAAACTCGTGACTATATGTTATAATTGATATAAATAAATATTATTTCTATATTTGTGATGTTCTTGACATTCATTTGTACTTTCATTCAAAAGTAAAGAAATTTTAGTTATTATTAAAATAATTTATTTTTTCATGTGAATATAAACTTGGTTTAATAAAAAAAAAATTAACAAATTTAATTATTCTTTGAATGAGAAAAAATTTATCTTAGTGTGGATGAGAAATTAATGCTTTCAGAAATGACGTTGTTTCTTCCTTGAATGGTGCTTGGTTAATGTAAGTATTCTCCAATCAAAGAGCGTTGTAGTTACTGGTTTATGACAGACCTTTAATGCAAGCTATAATCTTGCTTACACAACTCTTGAATGATGTGCAGGATCCTTTCTTGATTTAGCTTCTCACTACGAATGTGCTTCCACACCTTTCAATGCTTGATGTTGCTTTGACATCATATTTTTCTCCTCTAGATTGGGCGCTTTATATACCTCAGATTCCTCTTTGAATTTTGTAAAGTGGCACTTAGGAGTTACAATAAATATGGATGTTGATATTCTTCCAATGCACATTCTCTTATGTAATGATAGCAAAGATATGTAACCTCCTAATGATTTTGTAACCGCTCAAAGGAAGGTGTTCAATTATTCTTTGAGCATTGAGGAATGAAATGGCACTTAGTGTATTCCTACCAAGTGGCACTTAGGTTTTTTGTATGCACATTTGTCCTCTAACATTTTATAGCTCATATATTCCTTGTCAGCAAATGCTCTTGATAACGCTCTCTTTCCAAGCCACCATATTTGTTGTATGGGTGGCTCAAGTTGAGGTGATGAGAAACGATTCTATGGCACTCCAATTGTAGTCTTATGGAAAACCAAGGGCTGATTTGAGTGCTTCTTTTGGTAGACATCTTCTCCAAGCTATATCTTGGGTATAGCACCTTTTAGGTTTGTTCTTCTATGCTTCCTTTGTAATGACTTTGTAATAGCTCCTTGTTCCTTTTTGGATAGTGTTGTCATGTATGTGTTGATAGCTATGTCATAGATGTAAATGCCCTTAATGTTGTCTTTTTTCTTATAGATACTTATCAATAATAGCCTTCTTATATTGGCCTTAATATTGTAGGTGGATGCTTGCTCTAGGAGCTCTATTTGATGTGGAGAACCGGTGTCTTTAGGCACCTCGAATATTGAGCAATGTGAGCCCTGAATCAGCTTCTCTTCTGCCTCCATTGATGTTCAAGTAATTGATGTAGAACATATATTGCTTTGGTGACTTGAGATACTCAATACTCTATCCTCTTTTAGAGTTATATGATGCTCCAATGTATTATGAATATGAGACCTTATTTTGCACCAAAATTTTAGTGTATTTCTTGTCACTTTTAGATGTTATTTCCTTCTCTGTTATGAAGGCTCCTCACTATATAGCTTGAGGACTTGATGCTTTCTTCTGGCTTCTTGAAAATGGCCACTACTTGCTCTTATTCTTTTGAGAGCAGTGTATTGTTGCCTTTCTTATTAGACAACACTAATATCTAACTTTTCCACTTGGATAGTATAATAAGAATAGATCCAAGTTAATATGATTTTTGGAAGTAGAAATTTATGTGCATACACTTTTAATGAAACCCTAAGTGCACCTTGAATCTGAGACTCACCAAGTCTCAATTTGTAGCTTCCTTCAAGGATTTTAATGGTGGCTTTCTTCTCCACTCTTTGATTTGTATTGGTGGCTTCTTTTGGCCACTGAATGCTATAGGTTTTGTGCACCAAATAGTGTCTCTAGACACTTTGATAGTATATTGGTTTTTGTACCCTTAACAACACAAAATAACCTTTTGAGAGTAACTAGTTTAATGAACAACTAGTATAGTGCAATGAAGCAATAATATCTCCAACTTAATTCACATTAAAGGTAACAATAATCTCACATGATTTCTCCTGTAAATAGGCTATCAAAGTAGTTTCAAATGCACTAAATAATCTATGCAACTTTTAATAGTAATTATAAAGAACCCTTAAAAATAATTTGTAATTCTGCACTACAATCAATGTTGTAGGATGTAGTCTTCTTGCTTTCTAGATAGATAATAGGTAGAGGACATATTCTTTATTTCAAAATACATCCAACTCCTATTTTAATGTGCAAATATATCTCTTAAAAGAACTATATTTTGCACCTTCTTGAATACTGTAATATGAGCCCTTCTTTTTACAACTTTAATCCAAATATAGTGCTTAATAAAACTTGATAATGAGCCCTAATTTAAAGTTCAGCTGATTGTACCCAAGTTGCTTACCTTTAATGGCTTCTATATATGATGTAGATCTTGGTGTTTAGATTCACCAAGTTGTTGCCTTATGATGAATGAATTTTGTAGCTTCTTTTTGGCTATCCAAAACAACTTCTTGTTTCACCAATCTCAAAACTTCTATCTTGAGCCTAGGGTTTGATGGCTTGATCCTTCAAGTGATCTTATGTTTTCTGTTGTAGATTTAGAAAACTCTTATATTTGAAATGTGCCTTCTTGCTTGTGAGAGGTAATTTCCAAATATCTCGGATTTGGTAGACTTCTTCTATCTGAATCCTATTTCAATCTTCTTATTGAATTCTGACTTTAAACATGATCTTCTTCTCAATATTTTGAATGTCTTGAGGTCTTCACTAAATTCTTCCTTCTTTCTTGGGCTTGTTTTCGTATGGCAACAATTTTCCAAAGTCCTTCACCATCAGGAGCTTATCCTTGGTAGTGGATTTCTCCAATGAGTTCTTCTAGGAACTCCTTTGATCATACTTTTATAAGTTTTGCAACAAGGTTCTCCAAGCATTTTCCTTGTTTCTCTTGGAAACCTCTCCAAGTTCTTTAATATTGCAGCTTCTCTGGTCTTCTAAATGAGATCTTTTCTTCAACCTCCTCCTTGTGGAAGTATTGGTGATGAGATCTTATTTTTGGATCTCTGATTTTTGTTGCTTCTAAGATCAGGAACAAGACTTTGTTAGTCCCTCTTTATCTCTTCCAAGATTAGAAAATTTTCCAATGAGATCTTTTATAGATCTCTTCAACTTCTTCTGGGAAAAATCTTCAATCTGTTGTTTCCAATGGGGTATTTTCTTAGACCTTTTCAACTTCACTAGTTATTCTTCAAACTAGTGGTATGATTATGTGTTGAGTCCTAGTCTTCACAGTCTTGTGGAAAGACTAGCTAATCTACAATTCACAATCTTCAATGGAGATCACCAATCTCCTATCTTCTATTTCTCACGGACTCTTTTCTGGAGTCTTCTTTTGGATCAAATACTCTTCTCTAGAGTCTTCTTTAGGATTAAGGCTTTTGTGGCCTTTGCTTCTGGATCAAGACTGATGTGGTCTTTTTTTTTTATCAATGTTTTTTTGGCCTTTGCTTCTGGATCAAGGTTTTTATGGCCTTTTCTTCTAGATCAAGGCTTTTATGGCCTTTGTAATTCAAAGTTTTCAATCTAGCAATGGATATCTCCAATCTCCAAACTTCACCAAGACTCTTCTCCTAGAGTCTCTTTCGCAATATCTATTTTTCTACGGTAAAAACTAATCTTTGCCTGTGGAAAGTACATAGAATTTTAGGCAACGAAGGTGAAATACTTCTCTATATATTGTAGGAAGTGTCCCAACTTTTGAGAGTTAATTTTCTACAACAAAAAACTTTAGACAATAGTTAACATGAAAAAATCCAAATCTGTAAATAGTCTTCACTAGTTGATTCATCAATCTAGTGGAATGAATGTTGAGTCTTGGTCTTCATGAGTTTTTCTACAACTTTGTGGAAAGACTCTAGCCAAATGTGATCTCAATATTTCTAGAACTGATATTTACTTCAGTACTTGTGACTCTCCCTATTCCTATTTGTATTCATTGTGGCTCTGATACCACTGTTAGCTTTTTATGAAGTATGCTATGGGAGATGGCAATCTCTAGATGCAAAAAATATGAAGGAAAGTAATTCTACAATATGATTGAAGTATACTATAAATAGAAATGATGAAAATAACACAATGAAGCTATGGAGGAAATGAACACTCCATGAATATATGTTAAAGGAATACATTGTACTCCATCACCATTGGAGTTTACCTTCTATACTACTTAGACCTACTATGTTGTCCTATCACTTATTATGAGGCCCTTTTATATAGGAAGATGGGTTCCTTGGCCAACACTCTACTTAGTTGTACAAGGGAACACCTTGCACATTTACAACTTGCACATTGACACTTGTGCATTTATTACATTACTTGAAGTAACTAGCTAACTTCCCCCTAAAGTAATCTCCTACTCTAACTATGTAACAAAGGTGGTACATTTATATGACCTAAATGATATAATATACTCTAACACTGTCTTTGTTGCTTTCTAACCGGTTAATGTGATAATGCAAGTCTAGTGACATATTTCATGATTGAAATTTCGTTTGGGCATGTATGTGGGGAGCTAGCCCTCTTTCTCTCTAACCAGTTAATGTGATGATGCAAGTCTAGTAGCATATTCCATGATTGAAATATTGTGATGATGCAAGTCTAGTGGCATATTCCATGATTGGAATTTTGTTAACTAGTATTATTAGACTTGAGTGGTTTATAAACCTCAACATTTACCATTCTCTTTGCCAATGGGGTAGCAAGCTTAAAGGTGTAAGTCCTTGGTTCTACTTTGTGGGATTCCTCACCCCTATTAACATAGAGTTTGGACATGTGTGTGGGAGGCTGGTCCACTTATTTTTTAACCAATTAATGTGATGATACAAGTCTAGTGGCATATTCCATTTGGGCTTTAACCGATTAATGTGATGATACAAGTCTAATGACATATTCCATGATTGGGCTTTAACTTGGTTAATGTGATGATACAAGTCTAATGGCATATTTCATGATTGTAATGACATATTCCATGATTGGGCTTTAACTTGGTTAATGTGATGATACAAGTCTAATGGCATATTCCATGATTGGGCTACCTGTTAATATTAATGTGATGATACAAGTCTAATAACATATTTCATGATTGAAATTTTGTTCCACTTTAATACCTAATACAAAATTGTTATCTAAAGACTTTTATCTACAACAAAATAACCAAAATAGGCAAAGCAGCAATAAAAATATGCACAAGTACCCCCCTCGTAGAAGAATTTCTTATTATAGTCGCATGACCCCCTCGTAGCTTCTTTACACCATGTGACACCATGTGATCTCCCTCGTGGAGTTCGTATCAGTTGGTATTGTGAGCATCATCACCATACGTCATTACCCAATCGGTTTTGTCGCATAGCCGAGTGAGTATCTCATTGTAGAGTATGGCAGTTGCTTATAAAGGGTATAAAAGAGGTACCCGTTCAACAACGGAGGAAGACCCGTACCCGGGACACGAATCGAAGCTTTCTGCACGCAGGTGAGAGAAGAGAATGAGTTCCAATCAGGTACAGTCGACTCCCAATAGCGGGAATACCCATCCTCCGCATATGGTGGTGTTTATGTACCCACTGCAAGGCCACATAATCCCAACCTTTCATCTGGCCAAGAAGCTCGCGAGCAAGGGAGTCGTCATTACTCTGGTTTGCACGGAAGCTTGCCATGCCCTCATCACCAAAGCTCATAACGGCCGAGACCCTTTCTCCCACGCTGCCGAGCGCTTGGGCCTCCCTATACGTTGTGCGCAGGTTTCAGACGGTTTGCTGGTGGACTTTGACAGGTTGTCGAACCACAACGAGTTCTGCGACTCTTTATTGAACAAAATGGAGTCTCACGCTGAAGACCTCATCCGCCGTCTCCAAGCGGAGGAGGAATCTCCGTTAACGTGTATCATTGCCGACACATATTTTGTTTGGCCTCACCGCGTGGCCAAGAAATTTGGTCTCTTGTACGTTTCCTTCTGGACAGAGCCGGTGATGGTGCTCTCCATTTGTTTCAACTGGGACCTCTTGAGGGAGAAGAGGGATTATCCCTTTACTGGCAACGGTATAGTTCCAAACCTTTTCATTTTAGCATAAATTAATGGTGTAAAATTAGCTGAAAGTCATGGTGAACTGTGTATTGCAGAAGAAGAGATCATAAATTACATTCCCGGGGTCCCGGCCTTGAAGTTAACGGATCTTCCATCGTTTCTTCAGGATTTAGATGTGACAGGCCCTGTGCACAGGTTATTAGAGGAAGCTTTCCAGTCGGCTCACGCGGCAGATTGCTTTATTTCCAACACCGTCCTTGACATGGAGAGCTCAGGAATCGAACAGTTCCAATTACAAACAGGAATTCCGGTTTGGTCAGTGGGTCCTTTACTTCCTCCGCCTTTACTCGGAGAGCAGGGCGTTGAACGTTATAAGGATGAGGTTGGAGCTACCCTGTGGGCGGAATCCGACTGCAGGGATTGGCTTGATAGCAAGAGCAAAAACTCCGTTATCTATATTTCGTTCGGGAGCTTTGCCCATGTTTCGAAAGCTCAAATCGAAGAAATTGCCATGGGATTGCTAGAGAGCAGACAAGCCTTCGTTTGGGTGCTTCGCCCAGATATCGTCGCCTCCAACGTGGACGACATTCTGCCCATGGGGTTTCTGGAGGAGTGCAGAGATCAGGGTTTGGTGGTCCGGTGGACGTCTCAGATAGATGTGTTGTCTCATTCTGCTGTGGGCGGATTTCTCACCCACTGCGGATGGAATTCCATAATGGAGAGCTTGTGGTTGGGTGTTCCGATGTTGGGGTTTCCCATATTGGGCGATCAGTGCACGAATTGCAGACTGATTGAGGAGGAATGGGGAGTGGCCATGAGGTTGGGTGGGAGATCGAGGAGCCTCAAGAACATGAGATCGGGGCTGGTACAGGGGAAAGAGATAGCAAAGACTATAGGGCAGTTCATGGATATCGACGGAGAAAATCAGAGGAAAATTCGATCCAATATTGATCGTGTGAAACTGATAATGAAAAGAGCGGCGATCAATGGTGGATCCTCTGATAGGAATTTAGATACTTTTATTCAACAGACGATGATGAGAAATGGTAACCGGCCTGAGCGATGAACAAGTGAGTCAAAACTCGTGACAATATGTTATAATTGATATAAATAAATATCATTTCTATATTTGTGATGTTCTTGACATTCATTTGTACTTTCATTCAAAAGTTAATGAAATCTTAGTTATTATTAAAATAATTTATTTTTTCATTTGAATATAAACTTGGTTTAATAAAAATAAAATTAACAAATTTAATTATTTATAAAATGAAATTAAATCATACATGAAATCTTAATTATTTAAAAAATAAAACGAAAATAAATCTTACCAACCATCCTAAAAAATTCCAATCATCTGACTCCTTTTTATAATATGCCCACGGCAAACAGACTCTGACTGTGTTCTTTTTTAAATAAGAGGATGACTATGACTGAGAGGCATACTTATCGTTTACTCTTGAATAAACCAATATAAAAGAAAGATGCCTAGACTATTACAGGCTAGACCAACGCTAATTGCTTATTGAATACGCAACTTCTGAGGTGTGTTTGACTAAACCACACTTTAAAGTAGATGGTCCCTATTGTTGGAAATCCAGCATGTTAGTTCTTTTAAAATTAAAGTGGAGTTAATGTTAATTGATATACTAAAAACATATTAACTATATAATAGGATTATTTTTAAATTTTTAGTATATTATTAATTTTTATAAATAAATTATATTATAATTTGTAAGATGTTATTCATTTTAATGGTTAGTTGGGTGAAATTTGTATAGTTTCTTATATAGTAAACCAAGTGTTTTTATAGAATAACCGACATTACTAAGATTTAATTTGGATAGTACAATTAATGCATATTGTTCTTCTTTGTGTCTAGTTTTTTTTTTGAGTTTTTCATGTGTTTAGGGTGATGTTATTCTTGCTATGCAGTATATCTTTTAGCGGGATATACTAATATCCTCTTGAATCTATATTTTTAATTTAAAAATTTTAATTTTAAGACTTATATTAGTCAAGCATTTTATAAGTTTGTTTTATTTTATATATGCATAAAGAAGATACTTTTAAAAATTTTGTTTTGTTTAATAATATGTTTTACTATGTAAAGTTTTTGTTTTGCTCAATAATGTGTTCTACCATGTTCTTGAGCTTTCAAGAATAATTTTTCTTTGAGTTCCACCATGTAAAATTTATTTGACTTTTTCCATTGTTAAATTGAGGCCTTCAAGGAATGTTGAAAGCTCTAATTCATTATTCGAAGAATTTCCTAGTCTCATAGAAAAGGATATAGGAACATTTCCTTTGTTGTTTCTATAGATACCTCCCCTTAGTGCTTTCCTTGGATTCCTTTCATTTCCACCACTAAAATTCATCTTGATTTATCTTAGACGGAGGGGATTTGTTTAAGTTTGAATCTATCAATATGAGTTTGGAGTTTGTGTTGTCATATTTTAGCCTCTCATGTTTCCTTTGGGTGGCTTCTTATCTTTATCTAAAGAATATTGTATGCTAAAATATATATTTCTAAATATTTTGTCACTTATCTCTTTTCACAACATCCATGAGACCATACCAACTCCAATCCTTCATTTTATGTCCCAGCCTTCACTTTCCCGTTTTGTGTGTAAGCCCATAACAAACTATTTTAATTCTACTTGATGAGCTTCCTACCAATTTGAAAAGAGAACACCATATTTCCCAAGAGTAAGAGCATTCCAACAAGAGGTGATTATTGTCTTCATAAGCTTTTTTATAATATATGGACATAAAGGATCCCATTAATTTTCTTTTGAAAATTTATTCTATAATTAACCATTGTTAGAAGTCATCCACAAGAATATTTGGGCTTTAACCCTATGTCTTTGATCTAAATGATTTTTGAAAGAGGGTTATACTTTTGCTTGTAAATTAGGTAGTCATATTTAATAGTGCAATTACCTAATTTATTTTTGCCCCACAGTTGATCTTCATTGTGGGTAGTTATAATCTTTAGTCGATACAATTCCTCTTGAGATTGAACAATGGCAATGTATGCATTAATTTTTGCTTTGTATAGATTTTTTCATACTTAGAAGGTTCCATTATTTTTAGGTTGGATTTTTCAATAGGCATTGACCTTTTTTCCCATGTTTCTAGTCAACCTTACCATAAGGCAAATAAGGCTCTCCTTCCTATTGAGGTTTCTATCCTTTAACCAATTTCTTACCAAAAATCTACACTTTGTCCATTTTTATGTTCCATTAGAGGCTAGCCTCAACCACTATTTTAGCTTTTGCAACAAAGTTTCAATAGATAATTCTTTGGGAGGTTCAACAATGAATAATATCTTGGAAGAAGTCATGTTAGTAATGTATTTCTAATAACTCTACTCCATGGCATTTCTTTGCATAATCTCCAATATATTTTTTCCTAGCTAAATTTAGGTCCTTGTAATTTTTTAAATCAAGCCCTCCCAAATATTTAGGAGTGCATATATTGTGTTAGGACACCATACAAAAATTATTATCTTCAACTCCCTACCAGAAGTTTTTTTAATTTGTTCAATGTCATTAGCTTTTATGGGGAAATTTAAATTTAATAATATGTGCATAAGAATAACTTGCAAGACAACTTTAGGAAGTTGAAGCTTTCCTCTCCAATATAGTAACTTTCACTTTTAAGATTCTATTTCTTTGAAATCTTACTATCAAGTCATTCCATAAGTGGGTTTTGTCCCTTCTTGCAAAGAGCAGTATGCCTGTAGTAACAAGTTACTACCCTTCAAATCAATAAATTAAAGCCTCCAAAATCCATGTTTTACAACATAAGAACTAGAGGATCAAAACAACTGCTGCACACGCAGCAGTTGTTACTGCTGCCCACCCTCCACCCTCAAACTTTAGTGGAAGTGATTGGTTCAATGGAGAAAAGCATTAGCAAGATGGAAGTGATTGTATCACAAGATTAAAGTGCTTGTAGATAGAAGTGAAGCACTAGTTGATTATATCAATTTGCTCACTTCCTAGAGTGAATCACTCATTGATAGATAGAAGGGTAAAAAGAAGATGTACAAATCCTAAGGTAGATTGTTGAAAAGCAATAGTTTGGTATGTCGTGGTGCCACCAAGCACTTTAGAGGCTTTCTAAGTGACTTAGGAATGTATATAGAGGAATGTAACATCTGAAGGTGCATCATTTTGCTAACAATACCCCCAAAATTTTACTTTTACTAGGTAGTAATAATTTATCACTTAAGGTAACATAGGAGTAAATTCTTCCTATAAATGCAAGCCATGGCTCCATTGTAAGCATCTTTTAGCCTTGAGGAAGTGAAATTTATACTTTGTGAAATTCATATAGTGCTCAATTCCTAAATTTAATGAAATATTGATAAGAATTTTTTCTTTCCATCAATGGAACTATCCTCCTAGGTTTTGGAATGCATGACAATTGTGGCAATGTCCTTTTATTCTCTTGTTATTCCTCTTGTTAGTTTCATTTTATGTGTATGGGACTAAATTTTTGTTATTTGATTTTTTCATGTATTAATTGATCACACACTCTCATTTTTATGGTTAAAGAAAAATTTACTTTCAATCTCTCACACCCTAAACTTCATAATTTACTTTTCATGCATTTTTATTTTTGCATTCAACTTCATGTAAGTAGTCATATTTTAGCAAGGATAGTGGAGAGTGAGCCTAAATCTATAAGATGGAAGAGGTATTGTCCCTTCCTTTCAATTAACGAAATTACGAGTACATAAGAAGTTGAACATTCTCGCATTTCAATGTTGTTTCTAACTCACTTGTGGGATGAATTGATAATTCATCCTACAAAGAAATTCCCATTAAATGTGACTTCAAAACTTGTTTTCAGTATGCCCAAAGGGTGCCAAGGACTTGATCTATCAAGCCTAGTCTTAAGTTGAACTTTAATTTCACATTTTTGTTATTTATGTCTAATTTTGCAAGTGTTTTATATATGGTAACTCCATTATGAACTTCAAAATTCTAAAACCTTTGTAATTTGAGCTAGCAAGACAACCCCCAATTGGAAAAATCTTTTAATTTTTGCTCTAAATTTACATTTACCATAGGAAAAAGGTAGTCAGGCCAAATTTTAAAAAAAATGCCAAGTCCCCACAAAGGAAGCAATTTGCTCAAAATGGAGAAATTCACTCCAAAATTGAAGTTATTCACTCCATTAGGGCCAAGCACTTAGAAAAATCATAAATTTATCAAAGTTCAATTGAAAGAGTAATTCGTTCCACTAATCTAGCGATTCACTCCAAAAAGTAATATTATCCCAATTAGAATTTAAAGAATGATTTGCATGGATTTTAAGGAGTGATTCACTTGAAAAGTTAAGAAATCTTTCAAACTCCTACAAGGGAATCGATTCTCCCTAGAGTAGAAGCAATTTTTTTTAAGTGATTCAATTGACCTTTACTTATGTAAACCTTTCTAAGTTGTGTCTCTAAAAGTGGTTCACTCTAATTAGGTAGTGATTTGCTCCAACATGGGAGTGATTCACTCCATAAGTTAAAATTTTACAAAAAAATTAAATTGACCCTAAAACACTTTTTGTGCAAATACATACATCAGGGAACCCAAGCTTATGAATATGTGCTAAAAAATGCAAGGATTAAGACATTAATTTCAATTGAAAAAATTAACCACATAGTAGCAAAAGAATATGAAAGAGAAAATAAATGAGTGAATAGTCATGTGGGTGCATCAAGAGGACAAGGTCAAAGAAGATCCTATGGTAAATTACACTCCCTTAAAAGGAAAAGATCTAATGGTTGATTAAACAAGTCAAAATATTATGTTCCAAGAAATAGCATTTTTTGGCTTTCCTTATAGTTCCAACTTTGTTGTTTCTAGTCAAACTTGGATCAATATGAGTCTCATAATGACTTACTGTTAGGTTATATTACTATTACCTCATTTGATTTACTTATGCTAACAATATCTTTATTGTTAGCATATTAGTTGTTAGGCTTGTTAAGCTTATTAAAGGATAATTTTAGCTCATGTATATATTTCTTGATTTTATCAATTCAAGCTAATATTTTTCCTACATTAGTATTAGAGCGGGTGCGAGTGCAAGCATATTTTACGGAGCGATCATTTCACTTGGCTGATTTGGATGCAGGTTTGGAGGCACGTAGACTCTGGTAGATACGGATCATGAGATAGACCCACTTTGATGCAGATCTGATCATGGGGTGAATTCGATACCTAGACCTAGTGATCAAGTTGGCTTCATTTTTGTTTCGCTACACGCTTCCTGAGGTGTCTCTCATGCTTGTATTGAACTCCCTCGACATGTTTTTTTAGGTAGATAGACAGATCAAATAGACTAACGCTGATGGATTGGACTGGATAACAACCTGACTGATTGGCTGGATCGAAAACCAATTTGTCTAACATACTAGACCCTCTGGATCGAATATCAGCCTATGAAAAGACATTGTATCTAGCAATCCCTATGAACTGACACCAGATATAGCAACCCCTATGGACTTACACTAGATCTTGTGACCCCTACGGACTAAGAGATCTACTGACATAGATCTCATGGATTCGACGTGGTATGGGTGAACACGGACCTCAAGTCATTAACATGGTGATTCCAGGTGAACATATGGACCTAACTGGCCCTGATCGAGTGGATACATGGACCTAACCGATGATATGTGGTGGACTGGCCACATCGATTGGACCACGCTAACAAAAACATATTTTTTGAGGATTGAATGACCTGGCAAGGATGGCAAGTTGTTGATATGGTGAAGGTACATTTTTTGAGGATCTAATGATGTGGTGGATGGTAAACCCTACTGACATGGATGGATGACATGTTTTTTGAAGTAATGTCATAGCAATCTACTGACTTGAACAATGATTTGACGTGGCATGATTGGCGTGGCATGCTGATGTGGCCTGGAGATTAGATCTGATGTGGTTTGGTAAGCTGACGAAGATCTGACACATGGCAAGGTTATGCAAAAATTGTTTCTAATATGTGGTAGCCATCAGGTAAAGGTCGCGCATGCAGCAATTGCCAGAAGGCAATCAAAAAATATAGTGTCTATGTTTCTTTTTAAAAATCTCACGATTTGTCTGTGCAGTGAATGTGGGATTAAAATATCACGATTTTCCTGTTTTGCTTTACTTATTAATTATCAGTATCACAAGACTACACATTCACATAATTGAGTAACCTCTTGCTCTAGAGCAAAATTTCAATATTTATTTTCTAGATAGCATAGTTTGGACCACTCAAAAAGAGCACACGACAATCCACGATCATCCTATCAAATTACAAAATCTTGCATATAGTTGTGATAAAACACAACACCACCAATTTTTTTTTTTTTTTTTTTTGAATTTACATGGTGGAATCGGTAGCCGCCACGAATCCGAGCAGTTGTCTAGCTTTTTATGGCTGCCACAGTATTCTGCGATGTCCGCCCCAGAAGCCACCACATAGATCTTCGCACAGTCCGCCCCTATAACCACCATGCCACAATCATTTTAAACCTTTTACGCCACTGAAAGCACCAGGAAAGGGATAGGCGTTCAGTACGGTGAGGCCCGAGATTTAAACCTTGGACCTCCACCCCCCTTATGGGGTTTGGATGAACCAATTGGTCTACACCTCGGACCTCAACACCACCAATTTTTAGATCTTGAAATACTATGTGATTAAAAAAAAGCTCAAAATTATTTTGTATGCAAAAGTTATATCCCTCAAAGGCTTGACCCTAAAATCACATAAAATAACTCCAAAACCTTTGAACTTTTTTAAAATAAAATTTAGTACCTACAATGAATGAGAGGTCACCACATGTCACTATGTGAGTGGTTGAGGAGGTGGAGAGCATGCACTAACTAGACAACATATCCATGAATCATGTGATGCCACTTGTCATGATTAGGAGACTACCACATGTGTATTGATTATGTAGGCCATTGGATAGGGTACTAACAAACCAAAACATAGCACCTATCATATTTTTATTGGATGCTTGATCTATGAACCGTATTGTACCACTCGTTATGTCCTAATTTACTCTAAATTTATGCTTTGACAAGTCTATTGCTAACCATGTGAGCAATTTGTCAAGTTTAATGAGTTAACATAATTTGATTGATTGATGTCATATTTTTATGCACCAAGTAACATAAGACCTACCACATTGACGATCATATAGCCTTTCACATCATTTCTCTATCCTTCTATCATGTTAGAATCTATGACAAACACCACATGTCATACCATATCACTTGCCATGATAGTTGTATGGACTACTACATCAACTATACAAACAACCACCTCACCTACCATGTGTCATATTACCTAACCTACCACATTAGTTGTATGTACTTCCACATCTATTGTATAGACCACCATGTGTCATGCCATATCATCTACCATATTATGTGTATAGATTATTTACAATGCCATGTCATCACGTGCCACATCAAGTGCAGTTTGAAAAGAGGTGACATCATCATATCTTACCATGTTATCAAAGTGTGTCATGTTTATATCATCATTCTTCATCATGCTTGTGTCATCAATTCTCAAAATGAAATGGTGCTATGGAGTTAAAAATAAGAACCTTCCTCATCCAAAGTCTTGAGATGGGATTTTCTAGTGATTATCCCCAAGGCTTCACTTAGGGGATGAAAGAAAAGAAACATAGTTAGATTAAGCATTATAAACAAATTCCTTTAACCCCGTGCATGTGTGAAATTAGTACACATTATGTTGATATGCATGTGTTCATGCACTTTTTTTGTCATGTCCCCCACAAAATATTTCATGGAATATTTTCATATTTGAATTCAAAGTTTCATTTTAGAGAGAAAAAATAATTTTTTTAGGCTTGAAAAATTACTACCTAGAGGTAGTTTGAGAAAAAGTGTTAAACTAGAAACCTCCCTAATATTTCATAAATAATCTAGAAACAATGATGGTTAATCTGAATCTATTATAGTTTACCTACATAAAAAAATTATCGTAACCAATCAGGACATCCTCTCATGCCTATGTATCAAAAACTTGATTTGACCATTTTAGCAACTTTATCAAGTGTCTTAAAGGTATTTGCTAAGCATGGAAACTTACCCATGACTTCTCTAGAACTAGGGTTCTATATAAAAAAATTAAGTCTTTTTTTCTTCTTTCATGGTGGCCAAGTAGTCTACCCTTTCATCTATATTGGTATTTGACACAAAAAACCAATAGAGAAAAGTAATTTTTTTAAAATCTATAAAAGACATAAGATTTTTTAAGTATGAAGCATGAAACTACACATCCATAAATATTACTTCAACATCTTCCCATTCCATAGAAAAAGTGGGATTCAGTGTCCATGGACTTTATTACAGGTTTGCCTAGAGTGGGAGGAAAGAGTTGCATATTTGTGGTAGTAGATAGACTAACAACATTTGCACATTTCTTCTCCATTCCCAATGAGTTCAAAGTACCACAAGTGGTAGAGTTGTTCTTTAGGGAGGTCTTCCAACTTCATGGGATACCTCGCACCATAGTCAATGACAGGGATGCATGTTTCATGAGTACATTTTGGTAGGAGTTATTCATATTGACAGGGATAAAATTAACTAACTCCAAGTACAAGTTATCACTCCAGACTGATGGATAAACAGATATTGTGAAAAAATGAATTGAAGGATATCTACGGAGTTTTATGATTGACTATTAAACATCTTGGCTAAAATGGTTGCACTTAGGAGAATATTGTTACAATATTACCTACCATATGTCAATAGCAATATTCTCTTTTATGGCACTTTATAGATATGATGCATTGACCTTCATAGAGTTGATCCTCCCAAAGATAAGAGTTCCTACAGTAGGTGATTTTATAGAGCAAAGCAAACAAATTTTAGCAGGGTTGCACAATTAGTTACAACATACCCAAAATCAACAAAAATATATGTTGATATGTAGCACACAGAATTGAGGTAGGGGATATGGTCTTTATCAGATTGCAACCCTACAAGAAATCCTCTTTGAAAAAGAGGGGCCGAAAAACTCAAAACCCTGCTTCTATGCTCCCTATAAAATGGTTAGGCACATTGAGGAAGTGGTATATGAGTTGGAGTTAACCCCAAATAGTTGAATCCACAAAACCTTCCATGTGTCTTATTTGAAGAAAGCAGTAGACCAAAAAAAGTGCCTTTGATTGAGCCTCCATCCTTGGATGGTGAAGGAAAACTAGTACTTATTTAAGAACATATCCTTACCACAAGGGAGAAATGACCAAGAAACTGTGTATGAACAAAGTTTTTGGTAAAATGGAAAGGATTGCCATAGGAGGATGCCACTTGGGAATTGACTGAAATACTTGATCACCTAACTTTGTCTTGCTTGAGGATAAACAAATTTGGGGAGGGAGGTTTTGTAATATCCCCTACCCAACATATCCATATGTGGCATCCACTCTACCCAGCTGTGGAAAAAAATAGTGTAATAGAAAGTGAACTAATAAGACAGTTTCCAATTGGCAACAATTCAGCTAAAGTGGAAGAATAAATTTTAAAACAGGAATTTGTTAATAAGGAAAATTTGCAAGGAGTCAACTAATAATATAGTTTGCAATTGGCAGCAGTTTAACTAAAATAAATCTTAAAATAGGAAGTTGTTAATAAGGTATATTTATCATCTGGTGCTAGTTAGTGATGCGGTAGCAATTAGTTTATCCTAATTAGGGATATAGCAGAAGAGGAAGGTTATAAAAGGGGCTGCTAGGAAAAGGAGGAATCATTCTTGTTGTGTCAAGTCATCAAGCCATTTCTCCAAAGCATTTGTGAATGGAAACCCCAAGTGTCAAGTGCAGGCCATTAATAATGAAAACCCTAATCTGACTAGATTTATATGAAGGTTTTGTGTTCATTTGTAAATCTAAAATTTGTAATATTTGATCATTTTAGTTATTACTGTGTTTATTTTATAAATACAAAAAAAAATTATTTTGTTGCAGCCTACTTTTGTGTGTTTTTATTTTGCATCTTAGGCAGGTTCTTTACAGACATCCCACTACCAACTCTCACAATGCTCTCGCAAGGAAGTGCCAAAGTACCTTGAATGATCATGGTAGTTCTCTCCCAAGATTGCAAGGTCACATGTTGTGTTGCAGACCATCCAACGAGATCACATGTGGAATCATAAAGCATTGAGGTTAGTTTGGCCATTAGACGAATACCTCAAAAAAAAATTGTTTTCCTTTGGAGAAATCTCTATTTGTTGGGTAAGCTCCTCATGCTATTGAGGTTGTGTTACTCATTGGATGAGTGACTTGTGTTGGAAAGCTATCATTTTGTGTTGCCAAGAAGGAGGTCGTCTATTGGATGAGCCCCTTGTGCTAGAAAGTTGTTATGCTACAAACCTGCCAAGCTAACGGAAGGTCACTCATTGAGAGGGTTTCTTGTTGCAAGTTGCCAAGCCTAAGGATGGTTACCTGTTGGGCGGGTTTCTTGTTGCAACCTGCCAAGCCTAATAAAGGTCGCTCATTGGGCAGGTTCCTTGTTGCAAGCTACAAAAACTAAGGTTACCATTGGGTAGGTTCTTTGTTGTAACCTACCAAGTCAGGACAGAGGGTTGCCCATAAACACAACCTACTATCACAAAAGTGGAGAAATAATTAAGTGTTTATGCACTACAATCTTCAACTCTACAATAAATAATTAGAATTAGGAATACAAATACTTGAGGTTGTGTATGTACTTGACCCTTTTTTTGTCTGCATTAGAGACACACTAATACCATATACTTGATTATGGATGCAAAATGCACCCCTTTATACGCTAGAGATGCTTTCAATGTGATGTGGCCCACCTGTCATGCACTAGGTACATTGATCCTCCTTAAGGCATGCATCCAAGTCAAACAATACAATTCAAAGATAAAAAATGATGAAAATATGGGAGGAAAGAAAAATTTTGACTTGCTATTTTCTTGCTCATTGAAAAGCTTTGCTCTAACCCCTACTCAATGCATCTACAACTATCATATTTGAATTTAGTTCACTAGTTTAGTAGGCTTTGTGTTGATCTTGTGTTTCAACTTTATGATTTTATTACAATATGCCTGGATTTATGTTTCAACTTTACAATTTGTTAGTGAAGTTTCTTAGGTTTTGAAACCTAAATACCATTGCATCCTTTCACCTATGTTTTTGAATTTTGGAGTCAGCGCTAGGTACTCACATTTGCACCTCCCAACAGGTGCACCCTACAACCTTGACTGAGATAAAAAAAACTAGCATTTGGTTATAAGGGCCATAATTGGCTAGCTGCTAGACATATCAACTTGAAAATTTAGCATCATTTCATGATACGAGAGCAAGATTTTCATATTTGTGTATAGTAATTACCAGTTGGGACTGGGAATATGGCAATGACACAATTTTTTGTTTGGTTTTGTTTTAGGCCATAGTTCATGTTAAATGGAATTTGGATTTTGCTTGCAAAATGTGAATCTTTTTTTAAGTTTTTTTTAATTTTTGATATACATTTGACTATATAGTATTTAGTTTCATGTGTATGTCCTTTTGGATGCCTGTGAAGTGGGTTTGTTAGATATTAGGAAAGGTTTAATCCTTTGTGAAATTTTAAATGTGCACACACAAACATATTGTTGAGTTATGTTGGGTTTTCAACATCAACCAAATTGCATTGATCACATAGCAGTATTTATACATTCATATGGTTATACCCATATGTAATATTAGTTTGTATTGTTATAACCAAAACTAGGAATAGCCTAGTGGTTACAACTAGTCATATCTCTCATATCATGCAAATAATAAAATAATATTTTCTAACATCCCCCTTTATTACATTATTTGGGGCAACATATATTACTACCTCCTATTAATGTAGAGGAGAGAACAATGAAATTTAGCTCTTGACTCTGGATTTGGGATATTGCCTCTGGGTCTGCCTCTAGGTCTGTCTTTGGGTCACTGCCTCTAGGTCTACTATTGGGTCTGCCTTTGGATCATTACCTCTAGGTCTACCTCTGGAGGCCTCTAGGTCTATCTCTAGAGGCTATCTGAGCATAGCTCAAAGAATCCCAAGATTACATTATTCCATGGGAAATCAATGTCTTCTCTATGCCCTCTTTGGAAAACATCTTTTATATAAATTATACAACATTTTTTCCATTGTGACATTTGTCCATCCACAACCAATATGGATCTTGTTGGTTATTTTCTCTTTGTACCAACCAGTTTTCTAAGAGTGATTATGACCTTCATAGATTTTACAAGGATGCAAATGTTGACATCGAGTTGTCACATGTCCAAATCTTCCACAATGATTGCAATAGTTTATGTGAGGGGTTTGTTTTGCTACACAAGTGGTGTATCTTTTGATAAATTTGGTTTCATTACTTCTTGTTGGACCATTATAACTAAGGACTGCATTCTTTTGGCTTATATTTGGTGTTATGGGTTGTTGCATGCCTTATCCATATTTTCCTATCCTGTGCCATTATATCCCATGTTTCATTAATTTTGAGCTAATTCCTTTGGTTTGCTTTTCAAAACACTCAAGTTCTGGTTCATGGTATTCAACACCTTCATTATTATTATGGCCTTCATCACTATCATCAATAATATCACAACTAGATCTATCTTTGTGATAAGATCACTTGTGTCACAACAAGGGCTCGAGGTCGCTTGTGTCACAACAAGGGCTCGAGGTCGCTTGTATCACAGCAAGCATCAACCACCATGGGCTTGACCTTCAATTGCTCCTTTGGTTCCTCTTTCTTTTTATTTTTACAAATGTCAAGTGATACTAATTTCGTGTACATTGTGCTTACAACATCTAGAGGCTTTGTAATACCCTTTTAAAAATATTTGCAAAACTCAAGAGTCTTTGAGGATTGTTTGCAAACATCTCCTTAGTTTAATGAATTTATTGTCTTCGTAAATATCTTGTCCATGTGGGAAAGAGAGATCTAGTGTTTGAACTTCAATTGGTTTCCTAGCTTGTTCCCATCCTTATTAAATGCACCACAATAGTGAAGGGTTCCTATGCTTATGCAATATGGAAAGCAAATAGTCCCCAAGGCCTAGGTGGATTGGTAAGTTCTAGCACTTACCAAGAAGAGACCTAGGTTCAAACCCTAAGGGCATCCTTATTTGTGCAAAGGTAGTGGTCTAACCTGCATCCGCTTAATGTGCGCTAGCCCAACAACAACGGTACAAATCTCGAGTCCCTAGTGCTCCTCTTCAAGTCGAGTTATATAATAACGAGGTGGAATATGTGTTGTTGGGACTGTCCTAGAATTTGAACCTTGCTTGGCAATAGAAAAGGACTGTGGATGTAACAAACTCCCCTATGGATAAAAAAAATTATGGAAAATAAAAAATTAAAAGGTGTTGACCATTGTCAAAGTTGCACCGTTTACAAAATACTCTTCATCAAAAGTAAAATACACCTTTTACAATTCAATTACAAAAGAAAAATAGTTTCTTGCAAAAAAAATAATTATTTATTAATTTTTTTAAAATTGTTATGCTTTTTTTAATGTTTGTTTTAATAAAGGACCCTCCTAAAATCAATAAGGCCCACTTTTAAAAAACAAAATACTCTTTTTTAAAAAGTAAAGTGCTATTGAAATATTCGTCTGCCTTTCCCATCCTTCTAAAATGTACCAATAGTGAAGGGTTCATATGCTTATTCAATATGAAACTAGGTGGATTGTTAATTTCTAGCACTTACCAAGAAGAGACTTAGGTTCAAACCCAAGGCATCCTTGTTTGTGCAAAGGTAGTGGTTTAACCTACGTCTGCTTAATGTGCGCTAACCCAACAACAATGGTACAAATTTCAAACCCCTAGTGCTCCTCTTCACGCCGGATTATATAATAACAAGGTGAAATAGGTGTTGTTGGGGGCAGCCTTAGGATTTAGACCTTGCTTGGTAGTAGAAAATGACTGTGGATGTAACCAATGCCCCTGTGAATAAAAAAAAATATGAAAAGTAAAAATTTAAAAGATGTTGATCATCGTCAAAATTGAACACCGTTAAATACACCTTTTACAATTCAATTACAAAGGGAAAGGAAAAATAGTTTCTTGCAAAAAAAAAATTAATTATTATTACTATTTTTAAATTGCTATGTTTTTTTTAACGTTTGTTTTAACAATGGACCCCCTAAAGTCAATAAGGCTCACTTTTAAAAAGAAAATACTCTTGTTTAAAAAGTAAAGATGTTTTTTTTTTTAAATGTTAGTTTTAATAATGTACCCCCTTAAATCAATAAGGCCCACCTTTAAAAAAAAAAAAAAAATACTCTTTTTTAAAAAGTAAAATATCCGCCTGTTGTTTTGTCTTTTGATAAATAGAACCGATGGGATCCGACCTTGTCCGAACTTGAGTGTCGTTGGCTGATTATACCTTAACTTTCAAAGGTGCTAACCAACGCAGACGACCTATTCGTACGGTGACAAAGAGGCATGGAGTAATATTTTAAAATCCTCTTCGGCGGCTCCTATTTTTATTTGTTTATAATTATAAAAATCTTGCAACCTGCCCAAATTCCATAAATTTAATTAAAACAGATGGTGAACCTCTTAGTTTAATTGACATGGCTGTGGAGACTTGTCTCCTTTCAATGGCGTTGACAACGGTGACTCAATGGCCCGACTGGGCATGTTATATATATATATATATTTTTAATAAAATAACTGCTTTCCTTTGCCAAAACAATGGTAATGGGGCCCGGGGAAAACTACCTGCGCGTCTCTACAAGCAGAATGGCAGATCTGGCTCCTTCAGACTGCCACGTTTCCCCGCTTTGTGGTAGATCCACATTCACAGCGTCCCGCCTCCTGCTTTTCTTCACCAGCAGTGATTCGACCAGGGCATCAATGGTGCAAGTGTCTTCGAGACAAAACAAAGTATTTTTAAGAAAGGACTTGGATTTAAAGCTTAAGAAAGACTTGGGTTTAAACTTGGAAGTGTCAATTTGCAGAAGTAGTAGTATGTTAATCTTGTGAGTGTGTGCTAGATGGAAGATGACCATATGAATTCCACTCGGTGGTCTCCCCCTCATGCCGGGTTAATAACAAAGAGGTGAATTAGGCTTGTTAGGAGCAGCCCATGTGGTTTGAACTATCCTTTAACAATTAGGTAAAAAAAACTTATTGGAAGAAACCCTTGTGGTTTGAACTCTACTACACTTAACAAATATTTAAAATAATATGATTGTAACCAACTCCCCTTTGTATCTATAAAAATGAAAGCATTTTCAAGTATCTATGATAATGGATTCAGGTTAACAACTCTTTGCCCATTGCATGTAAACACTTTGAAAAGAACACTATGAATGAGATATTTTTTAAAATTGATAAAATTAAAAGTAGTATTTGATAGACGTCTTTTATTAAAGATGTGTCTAGTTAGTTGAAAGAACTAACTTTCACCTCTATAAAGAATATTATATATTGATATTCACGTTTGTAAAGAACAATTATCCAACAAGCAGCTTGGAGGTTACAAGATTGTTGTCTAAGAGGAACAAGCAACAAAGCAAATTCAAAAACTTTAAAAAGTGTAACAATATACCAAGGGTGCCAAAGATGCAAAGGGTACCATAATCATCAAGAAAACTTGAAACATCAAAAGTTCCAGAATCGTGCAATGTTCCATGGTTGTCTAAAGGCATCAAAATCTCCAAGGGGTGTTGAAATCTTCAAAGGCTTCAAAATTATCATATGCTTCCTATCATCGATTCCACTCACGTACTCTGAGATGTAAATAAGCTATGTTTATGGCCTCATTTGCAAGGCAATCAACCACCATATTATATCTCCTTCCAATGTGGGAGTATTGTATATATTCAAATTTTTGCTCCAATTCTCTTAGTCTTCTCTAAACTATTTGTAGTTGGATTGATGAGAAATCCTTCCCCTTAGATAGGGCAAAGATCACAAGTCTCAAATCACCATACACATGGAGTTGTTTAATGCCTTGTTCTTGAGCCAATTTTTGTCCTATTTCACAACCTATCAATTTTGCAACATTATTGGTTGTTTTCCCCAAATTGATTTTGAATTGAAGTATTTCATAGTGTGGTACCACTAGTATCACACCACCAACTGCTACAGGGCTTGGGTTTTATTTAGAGGCTCTATCAAGAAAAAGTGTAGGGATTTTTATCTCTAGAGGTTTGGTTGTTCTAACCCATGGCCCAAAATTTAGGATAGTTTGTAGATCTATTTGGTGTAACAATTGTATATCCTTCTTTCTTAATCTCTTAAAATCTTGTTGTTTAAGATATATAAATTTTGCATTTAAGACTATCTCCTTTCACACTCTATTGGTTAACACTCAAAATTTGGTTCTTTTATCATAGAAATTTTCATTTATGTCTTTCCATATGTGCCAAATGATGAATATTGACATTGAATACCATTTCTTTCTGATAAGGTGCTTGCCCTTTAGTCCCTATTTGTACATTTGGCCCTAATTAGTTAGGCAATTTTTTGAGTTGAAGGTTTCTGATAGTGTTGGTTTTAGTTGTTGGGTTATTTCAATCCATATTTTAACTTCTTCTACACACTAAAAGAATAGATGTGATATTGTTTCATTGTTCTTAAGACAACTGTGGAAAATATGAGGTCCCATGACATTCCTCTTAATGAGGTTATCTCCAATAAGAATCTTGTTTTAGAGCACAAACCAAAGAAAGACTTGAAGTTTGGGGGGAACCTTGTAATTCCATAACTTAGCTGTAATTGAGTTCTTTTGATCCAATTGCTATAATAACGCCACTTTTCTAACTATGTAAACACCTGACCCACTAATAAAGCCCCATATAAGTTGATTTAGAATTTGGGGAGAAAGTTTAATCCCTTCAATTTGGATGTGCAGTTGTCTTCATGAATCTTAGTCAATATGTGGCAGGGGTGGATCTCTCACCCATTCAATTAAGCTTGCAAGAGAGTTAACACCCAACTATTGCATGTCTACTTTTATTTCTAGGAAACAATTCTTAATAATTGGAGGTCCTCCCAAGACTGGATCATCCCATATATTAATTTGTTTACCATCCCCTAGAATCCAAGAGGTATGATTTAATATAAATCTTTAGCTTCCATAGTATTTCTCAAATTGAGGAGGAGCTTGCTATGCTTTTCACATTTTTTATGAGCTAGATCCCATTAGAGTTGTTCAAATATTTTCATTTTAATATTTTGCTTCCATGGAAAGTCTGGTGGAGTGAACAGATTCCAAAGAAGCTTAGCACTTAGTGCCTTGCTAACAATTGTTGTTTTTCTGGTTCTTAGGCCTTCTTGCTCCTTTGGCTTGGTAATAGTCTCCTAATTGACCAAATGGAACTTTTTTCTATGTAAGTTCCTTTTCCCTTTCCATAGGAAAATTCTTAACAATGTATCTAACTTCTACAAGATATATAAGAGTGCATGATACACCAACAATTGATATATGGGAAGACTTGCTAATATTGATTTGATCAAAATAGCTCTTCCAATGAAACTCAACCAACCATTGCTATATTGTTGTATTCTCCTTGACATCTTTTCTATAATTACATTTCAAGTTTCCTATTTTCTTTTATGGAATCCCATCGGAACACCTAGGTTATCAAAGGTATCACTACCTTTATGAAATCCCAAAATTTGAGAGAAACCTCTATCTTTAGTTGTTGAAGTATTTATAGTATAAAATCTACTCTTTTGGGTGTTTATCTTTTCCCCTGTGGTTGAAGAGAAGCAATCTAAAACTTCTTTGATCAACTTGACATTCAATTTTGTGGCTTCCCCTATTAAAATAGCGTCATCTGCAAATTAAGCATGAGTTATTATTCTATATCCTATAGCTACTTTAATTCCCAAGATTTTTTCCTTTCTCAAATTGGTTAGGGTCCTCCCTAAAGTTTCAGCTAGAAGTATATAAATGTAAGGAGAGAGAGGACACCCTTGCCTCAATCCTATAGTGGATTTAAAGAAGTTAGGGACTATCCAATGTCCCTTAATGCAAGATCTTATCCAATCTATCATTTGAGCTAGAAACCCAAATTTGGATGACACCTATGTTAAAAAGCCAATGTGTACTCTGTAAAATGCATTAGCCATATCAAGTTTAATGATTATTCTTTTCTTTTTGGACTCAAAATTTGAGTGTAGGGCTTCATAAATAATTATAATGTTGTCATATATTTGTTTCCTTGGAATAAAATCCCCTTGTTTTGGATCTATCAAATCATTAATTTTTATTTTAATTCTATTTGCTATTATTTTAATCATTATCATATAAGGGCAATTGCACAAAGATATAGGTATGAATCTATCAAAATTAACTATATTTTTTTTTTTGGAATTAAAGCTAATAAAGTGAAGTTGATTACTCCAAATAGCTTACCTCTTATCATTATCTCTTATATCATTTCCAATAGGTCATCTCCTATAATTTCATAAAACTACCGATAAAAATTGTTGGTGAAGCCATCTAGTCCTTGGGCAATGAACACATAACTTCTTGAAACTCTTCTTTGGTTACTATTGAAGAGAGATCTTCTTTGTCTCTATTTTTTAACAAAGGAGTAATGTTGTTTAGGAGGGTGGTCTAAGCCTATTGATTTACTATTATCTTTGTGAGAAGAGATGAGTAATGATCTCTTGATAATTTTTTTATGACTGCCTAATTAGGATATTTTTTTAGTTTTGTAAATTTATCTGATTATATTTCATTGCTAGTGCTACATTATTTTTAGATTAAAGTAATTTGTGTTTTTATTGCCTTCATTTAACCATATCATTCTTTATTGAAGTCTCCAATGTGCATTGGCAATGTTGTGAAAGAACATGGGGTGATGTCTAGAATGGATGTATCTGCGATGGATGCATTTGGTAGTGGTGGTGGTTCAGGTTGTGTGGAGAAGGAAGTGGCTTGGGGCTAGAATGAGGACTGGAGGAGGTAGGGGTGGAAGTTATGGTAACTTATCCAATGATGGATTGATGTGGTAGCTTTGGTTGCATGGTGAGAGGAATGTTTTAGGATTTTGATGTGAGGGACAAGATGGTGGTGGAGGTGATTTGGGAAATAATGGATGAAGGAGGTGGGTAAGTGTTTGTGGTTGGTTGAGGTTGGTGGACAAATGGATCGATGGATGAGCGAAGTGGGGGATACAATGTTGGAATATATTACATTATTTGGTACTTGTCTTAGATTAGGTTGTCTTTACTTTATGCAATTTAATAAATGCACAAGTGTGCATAATATTTAATAATGTAAATGTGCACATTAGTCCATATGCACATGTGTTAATAGATTAGAAAAATATAGTGAAGAGTCATTAAAAGTGTACATCAAATAGATCTCCATGTGTGTACAAAGGAGAGCCAAGAGTCATAGGTTATGATTCATAGTCATCCAAGAGTCATTGTAGAAAGGCTATTTATACTTGTTATAGCCTTGAGTTATGTGATGCTTACTTGTTACTTACTAAGCATTATATCATGTTTGTGAGATTCTATTAATGGCTATTTCATGAGTTATTCCATAAGGTTCTTATGCTATTTACATGTTTCTTATATTGGCTTTATCATAGTTTTAACATTGCTTACTTATTTTATTACTTGTATTATATTTATCTTAAGTATTAAGTTTCAAAAGCTAACAGTGCTATCAGAGCCACAAGGGAGTTTGATAGGAGATAGAGAGATTGCTTTTACGAGAATTTTGAAAATTGATTTGGCTAGATTCTTTCCACAGAGTTGCAAAAAAACTTGTGAAGACTAGGACTCAATATAGATTCCACTAGTTTAGAATATTAACTAGTGAATATTGTTATTTTTGGATTTGAAGAGATTTGCATTATCATATTCTAATACTTTGTTGTTGATTCAAATAAATTTAAGAAGCTTACTACAATAGATAGGAAGAATATCTTCTTTAGAATTGATCTAGTACTTGCAGCAACAGGTTAAAAATTGAAGAAGACCAAGGAGTGGTCTCAAGAGAATTTGGAGAATAGGGAGAAGGCTAGAGAAAGTCTTGTTGCAAAATTGAAAGAGTGGTCATTAGAGGAGATTTGAAGAAAGTTCGTAATAGAATATTACAAGGAGGAGAAGCTCCTAAAAAAAAGAATTTGGGATAATTGTCGTCATTCGACAACAAGCCCAAGAGGAAGGAGATTTTAGCAAGAAGTTTTCCATGTTTTGGAGAAAGGATTTGAAGAACTCAAGACATTCATATTCTTGAGGAAGAAGATAGTAAAGGAGGTCATAATTTGAAGATAGAATTCAGTGAGAGATAATGAGGAGAAATGAGATTGAAGAGGCCATAGTTTTGAGAATATTGAGGACAACCACGAAATTTTTAAAGGTTGGTTTTTGAAGGTTGAATTTTGAAGGAGGAAGTTGTTGATTTTCGAGGCAGAATTTGATGTTAGGAGGGAAAAACTGAAGGGATTAATATTATTGATAAAAATGTTACAATATATAGGCATAAGCCTATATTCAACATATGACACTTGTCAAGAGAAACTGACAAGTGTCAAGGAAGGCATAGTGCACTTTACTTTAACTCTAACATTCCCCCTTAAAGTGCACTATCCTAACTAAAGAGAAAAAACAAAGCAAGTCAACATTAGGTAACATTCCCCCTTAATGTTGACTTCTCTAAAAAGTAACCTATCATCCTCTCTTATTGCTGATTTGGTCTAGGCTCGTGCTCTTTTGTGCTTGGCTCTCCAACTATGAATAACGCTAGATCCACTGTGTATACATCTCGGTCTGTTGCCTCAGGGTCAGCCACTTCAATGGGTCTGTTGCCACTGGGTCAGCCGTCTAAGTGCCTCGGGGTCATCATGGGTGCCTCGGGGTCAACCACATCTGGGTCTGTTGCCTCTGCAGGTCATCCTCAGAGGATGTTGCCACTCGTAGGTCACTAACCAGATTCACCATGAGTATGAAATCCCTCCTCATGGTGAACTCAATCTAGAAGGTGTCGGTCTCTGCCAAAAAATGCACCTAATGAAAGGAAAAACGAGCCATATAAGAGTGTCGGTCTCTGCCGAAAATGCACTCAATACAATAAAAATGAGCCATAGATCAAAATAGGAGGAGAGAAGAAGAAAAGAAGAGAATATTCTGAAGTGTCTTCGTCTGTAGTCTTCAGAAGTAGATCCGAAAAAAACCTCGGATAGAGTCTAGGGTGTCTATGTCTGTAGTCCCTAGTATAAGTGTCATTATGGTAGTCACCTCATCTTATCGGAATGCATGGGTAACCAGCCGCTGCATCCGCCAAGTAGAAAGGGGAAACTACTAGATACTAGGTTCACTTATAAGAGCCTTGGGAGTGTCGGGTACAACCGAAAGTGCACTCCAAGGTAGAAAAAACTTTGAGGCTAAAAAACTGAAGTAAAACAGCCTCAAAATTACAATATAACATCACCATTGTGTCGGTCGCGGAAAAACGTTTCCAATGACTATAAATACCCCTATATTCCACCATCAAAGGGGCCTTCATCATGTGGAAAAACAATAACATGCCTATCTAAACAGCAAAAAAAAAACTCAGGAATATCATATTCCTGGCATCGCACTATGGCGGAATAAAAAACAAACTCAAGCCTTCCACTTGCACAACCCATATGACTTTGACCATACAAACTAATGTCCCACATACCCCACAAGTGTTCTTCTCCCACAATGATTTGACCATTCCTTATGGCCATATAAATAAATTCCCTTACTTTGAAAAAATAAATAACCCCATTTCCATTCATTCATCTGCAGATAGTGGTAGCATGCTGCTTCTTCTTCCTCCGCGTGACCTACCACCGACGAAAGACCTCCGCTTTCAGGATCCCTTGTGAAGACCAGAACCGCCGTTTCCAGAAACTCGGCGGCCACGAATTTCACGTCGGCAGTCGTCCGGCAGTCCATTGCCGATGTACCGGTTCTGCTCCGAAAGGCCCTGGAGGCCGACACGTGGGGGGCCTGCTCTTCTCGACAGCATCGCTGGCGTCGATTAAATCGTATCCATGCCTATCGGAGCGGTCCTTCCAGGGGCTCATGAAATTGGTGGAGCCCTACGCTACTGCTGCCCGCCATCGCATTACAGATCTCCACAATCGCAGGTGACGAAACTTTGAAACTCGAGCTCAATCTTCACAAATTGGATTTCCAGTAGTAATCAGATTGAATGCATGTCTGTCCTATGAATCGTTGGCTGAAATATTCATAGCCAAACACAGCGAGACGGCGAACATGAGGGGCCAAAACAACTCCCGCCACCATTCTCGCCAAGTCTGGGCGTTCGCCCCTAGCTGCAGCCACGACAACTCCCACAGGATCTGCCAACCACTTGCATTCGTAGAGCAGAAGACCAGAAAACCCACGGCAGAAAGTTCGCCAGTCTCAAAGCATTCACGAACGACCAATCCTTGCAGACAGGCGGCTCGCCACGCACCGGAGACTATTTCAGCGTCATTAACGGCATTTTTCATAAACTGGAGTGCTGCTGCCCCTCGCTCACACCGTCGTCATCGAGAAAATCAAATATGGCTTTGACGTTCACGGGCATCGTCGTCGCCTTCCGCGCTGTTTCCTTTTCTCGCAATAAATTCCCCACAGCAACCTCGTACACCAATCCTCAGATTCCAAACACAGACAATATAACCGCTTCAAAAATAATATTTCTCCATCCCAAGCCGAGTCTCTAAACTCCATTCCAGTCAAAAAATGATCGCTAATAGACGCAATGCCCATTCAACGCGTCGAGTTCTTCTTCCGGCGAAAGTTGCGGGAATGCAGCACCTTTGTGAATAGTTCATCGTCTGCAATTGCCAGATCGCCGGATGCCCTAGGCATTCTCTGTGACCTAATCCAGCTCAACCTGGCCAAAAAACCAAATTTCTGGCACCATTCCGGCCTCCATACAGAACCTCCGCAGCCTACAATACCTGTGACGAGAAAATGAAAGGAAATTCGTCGGAGAAGAGGGGGCTGCCAAATTGAAAAAATTATTCAAATTTTTCGTCAACTGACAATTTCTCCGCATATTTGCAGGCTTCTTACTTCTGTCCTCAGCAAACACAACAGTCATCTGATCCGAAAGCTCCAAAAAGTGATTTCCTTGCACAGTCATCATGATTGATCGAGGTTGTGATCTCCGTCGGCGTCTGCTTCTGCTTTGAAAGGCGACCGGCAGCAGCAGGAAAAAATGCCCTCAATTGCCTTACGCCCATCAATCTCAGTGCCCCGCACCTCAAAGCCTGTTGCCTCCGCTCGGACGAAAAAAAAAAAAAAATTAATTTGGAAATGCAGACTGTCGCCGGAAAAAAAATATTATTATGCAATGATTCGCTGGCGTCTGAGATTCTGACGTCCTCCATTGCTCAGCATCAGGTCGCTGCCACTGCCTTGCATACTTCTACAGCTACCACGCGGAAGCCACAGTACTCTTTGAAAAAATCTGTAAACTAACATATCCCACGAAGAACCAGACCTTCTTCCAGCCACAGCAATCTGTCCATTACAGCGATCATATACATATAGGAAAAAAAAAAAAATCTAAAAAATTTGGGGCAGCCATTAATTTTCAAGCTATTTGGTTTCTGATCCATTTTAAAAAATGGAGAGCATACTCCCTAGGCTTGAAAAAAAAATTGGAGAAAAAATGAAAAAAAGAAAAATGAGGGGGGAGGGAGGATTTCCATGAGGGAAATCCCCCCTCAAGGGTTTCACAGGGCAGGGAAAGCCCGCTCTGATACCAAATGTTAGGAGGGAAAACTGAAGGGATTAATATTATTGATAAAAATGTTACAATATATAGGCATAAGCCTATATTCAACACATGACACTTGTCAAGAGAAACTGACAAGTGTCAAGGAAGGCATAGTGCACTTTACTTTAACTCTAACATTCCCCCTTAAAGTGCACTATCCTAACTAAAGAGAAAAAACAAAGCAAGTCAACATTAGGTAACAGTTGAAGAGTCACAAAACAACAAATTGAAGGAGAAGATAAAGTTGTTTTTTAGGAAGTAATTTGAAGGATATAGAGGAGATTTTTGGAAGTAGCAAATTAAGAGATTTAAGTTGCAAGTTTGAGAAGCATTAAGAGGAGATAGTAGAGCTGCAAATTGGAGAATTTTTGGGCAGATTTGAGAGAAGCATTGGATAGCATTTGGTTAAAGAAATATGCTACAAATTTTAGGATTTGAAGGCAGCTTATTGAACAACATTATAGATACAAGATCATACATTTTTTACAATATTTTGAAAGGAGATAGAACAAGTTTTTGAGGCAGTAATTTGAGAAGAAAGAAGAGTTGCAAATATGAAGTTATTGGACAGCGAATTGTGAACAGCAAAATAAGGTGTTAGATTTTTTGTCTTCAATCTGAGAAAGGAAGTTTCCTCACTGCCTTTGCACCTGCATAAAGCATCTGCATAGAGAAGATAAACTTCAGTAAGGAAAACAATGAAGTCTTACAAAAATATAATGTAGAAGATAAGAAGAAAGCTAAGTAAAAGTTGTGTCAAGCAATTGAACAAACAAGACACTGAGGAGAAGAAGCTTTTTTATAACATTTGGAGAAGTTGAAGTATTGCAAACTTAAGCAACATTTGATAAGAGATAAAGCAGATTTTCTAACAGCATTATTGAAGAAAGCAAAAATAGATGTTGGGTAGCATATTGAAATGAGTAAAGGCAGATATTTTAATAGCTTTTTTGGAAACTAAAGGTGGTCATTTTTTACAGCATTTTGTAAAGCAAAAAAGTTGTAAATTACTGAGTTTTAGGATAGCATACTTTGAAGGAGACAAGAGCAGGTTTTGGCAGCAAGATAAGCACAAGGATAGCTACAAATTTGAGAAGTTTGAATAGCAAGTTCGAATAACAAAAGGACAAAAATATCAACTACAAAAGGAGGACAAAAGGTATGCAACATTGATGCTATAAAGGTTATTGTTTAAAGTATTAAAACCAGTCTATTTTAAGCACCAAATTAGAGCTTTGAATTTAGCAAAAATATAGTTTAAAATTTAAGAGCCTTCAAGCCAAGGAAGGAGGTAGTACTTTCATCTTAGAACCTGCATAATATAACAACAATAGAAGAGTTAGATAAAGGAGTTATAAGTAAAGAAAGCATTGATTTTGAGAGCATGTTGTAAAGGCAAGTGCAATTGTTTATAATTTCGTAAGAAATAAAGTGTTGCATCTAAAGCACGAGGAAGACAACAAGGTTTAAGTATGTAACCAAGTGTAGTGAAATCTACAACATAGTAAGGTTGTAAAGAGATGTGAAGAAAGACAAATAAAGCTTACTCTGGATATGAAGGAAAACCAAAAGGCAGTGAACTAAACGTTACCATCTGAATAGCAAAGTGGAACTAAAATGTCAACACAGGAAGTAGTTTGAAACGTTTACGTTACAATGAACTCTAACGCATAGTTGGCACCACACAGGCTTGAGTTTGGTTAAGCTGAGGAGAATTGTTGAGATTATTTGGAGTTTTTTGAACATATTTTTGGCCAAACGATTGTTGGGAGAGGAAGATATTTGAGCAAGAGGAGACCCGTAATTGCCAGCGCTTCGTTGAATAGTGGACATAACTATAGCAGACTGGTACTGGGCGCAACATTCTGAATTTTTGGTGTCGAAAGCAGAACTTCGGTACAGGTGAAGTCATTTCATTTTAGCGTCTGGAGTAAACAAGATTTATTGTTGCTTATTACAGTAACGGTCACATTGGTCTTGAGCTAGCTATGGTTCATAGTAGTCGTTATGCTCGTCCACGGTTTGTCAAAGCTACAAGAAAATATAACAAATAAAAATCATGTTTATTCAAACTTTGGGTAGTTTATTTGAAAAGGTAGTTTGATCTAAATCCTATGTATGAGCGATCGACAATGAGGATGATGGTATGAATCTCGACAGACGATGACAGTATGAATCCCAAGCAACTGATGGTCCCTTTCATACCCCGTCCTATGATGACAATATGAATCCTGACTCGTGGTATGAATCCCGACCGATGGTATGATCCGAGTAACCGATGGTCCCTTTCATACCCCATCCTATGATGATGGTATGAATCTTGGTCGATGGTATGAATCCTGATCGATGGTATGAATCCCGATCGGTGGTATGAATCTCAAGTAACCGATGGTCCCTTTCATGCCCCGACCTATGATGACGATATGAATCCCGACCGGTGGTCCCTTTCACGTCAGGTCAACAATAACGAGTGGTCCCTTTCACGTCAGGTCAATAATAACGAGTGGTCCTTTCGATCAACAATAACGAATGAAATAGGTTTGGTGGGAGGAGTCGTACGCCCCAAGCGAAATAGGTTTGGTGGAGCAATCCATATAGTTTGAACCCTACACTTTTTAATTACCAAAATAATGTGGTTTTCACCAAGGAAAAAATCTTTAATGAAAAAAAAGATTGAGCTCAGAGTAGCAAAGGTGCGGTGAATGGTTGAGTCTCTAGCATCACTTCAGCCAATAATATGCCAAGTGGACGTAGATAATCATACCTCGAATTTAGAATCTATTTTAATGTTTGCCCATACCTACAGTTACTAGGAGGAGAAAATCCAACGTGGGCAAATCGAGTTTGGAAGAACACCCAACTTGGGTTGTAGAAAAACTATAACAAAACACCTGTAACAAATTTGATGAAATGGAGATGTTGCCAATGGAATGAGCATTAATTTGAAATAGCGTCTTAATTACATTCGCCAACAGTGGAGCAAAATAATAGAAATAGTCACCTGATACCAAGTAGATGTAATGATCACAATAATAATATAGAGCCATTAATATTGTAGGACTTAGTATGTGGTCCTTCAAGACCAAAAACTGCTTGGGAGGGAGGCTCTGCAGGGCGACTTCCCATGGAAGTCTTTTTCCTCTTACCTTCATCCTTTTCTTGTCCTTGTCCTAGGACCCTGTTCCTTTCCCAGTTTCCTTGGCACCTTTCCCATCCTTTATAGAAGGAAGGTGTTGCAGACGATCTCCTTTGGGGGGAGATCCTTGATCCATTGTTCTACCCCTTTCCTTGCCCTAAGGTGGGAAAACTTATCCCATTTTTTGTTCCACTGTTTCATCCTTTGGTGCTTGGGTTCTAGGTTGTGTTCAGGTTTTTCCCTAGGACTTTTCCTGGGTTTTTTCTTAGGTTGTTTTTGGAAGTCTTCCTCTCGATTGTCCTTTGGGTTGCTTTAGTTGTGGTTTGTTGGGTCTTAGGATTTATGGCTTCATGAGCAATTTTGCATAGCATCCTTTTGGTTGGAGGGACCATGTGCTTTATACTGTGGTTCTGCTCTTTGGGTCTGAAGTGGTGGTCCTTGGGGATTTCAGCTTCTTTCGTGGCTTTAGGCGGGCCTCTGTTCTTCTTGTTGTTGAATCCTTTTAGGACTTCCTCTTTCATTTCCTTGAAGCTGTTTGTTGGTGGGTTTGAGGAATTTTGGCTTCATGAGCAATTTTACACAACATCCTTTCAATTTTAGGGGTTACCGTGTGCTTTCTACTATGAATCTGCTCTTTGGGTTCGTGGTGTTGATTCTTGCAAGTTTTTAGTTCCTTTCGTAGCTTCAGGGATGGGCCTCTACTTTTCTTGTTGTTGAATCCTTGCAGGTTTTCCTTCTCTATGTCCTTGAAGCTTTGGTGTTGAAGGTTGTCTGGGATGCCTGGTTGCTTCCTTTCATTTTGGGCTCTTTTGTCTGCAATCGTGCCTCCTCGTGACTCCTTATTGGATTCATGTGGCACTTTCCTACCTTTCCTTCTGACGTGTTGTTCCATTGTTGTTATTTTCTGTGTTGGGTCGTTGTTTCTCAAAGACTTCATTTTTCCTTCTTGAGGACTTCATTGCCTAGGAAGTTCCTCTTGTTCCTATTCCACTGATGCACCATCCTCCAGGCTGTTGTTCCACTGCATGAGGATTTCATAGCCTACGATTTTCCTCTTTATGTTGATTTATTTTTTTAGGCTTTCAAGGAGTGGTCTCTTCAGTTTTCATAATCTTACACTATCCTTGTATGATTCATTCTGCTACACTGATCCACCCTTTGGTTCATGGTGGATTTCCTATTTCTTTCTGGTTTTCCCCTACGTGGGAAGTTGTTTTCTCTTAGGTATGTTTCCCAAGGGTGGTTTCTAGTTTTCCCACCCTTGGGTTGTTTCAAATTTTAAAATCCTAGCTTTGTTTCCTTTTCCCGCCCTTGGGAAAGTTTCAAAATGGTTTTTAGTGGTGGCAGGATTTCCCTTCTTGCCCATTTTTCCTTTGGCGCATAGGAAGTCATCTTCCTCTAGCGCAAAGGATTGCACCTTCCTCTAGCGTTTAGGATGGTGCATCCCTTTTCTTGTTTGTGTTCCTCTAGTATTACCTTTAGTTACAATATGATGTATTGTGTTGTAATCTGATCCTTTGTAAGGTTTTGGGATCCTTGATAAAAACCCACTTTTAATATAACTTACCAAAATAAAATAAAATAGAGCCATTACAGATTAAGTGCATCGGTTGATAGAATAGAGCTATTACACATTAAACCGGAGGCTAAAATCATAATCAAAGATGAATCTGACCATTGATGCACATGAGAATTTGATTTCGATGTCTAAATCATAGAAGTGTGGCACAGAAGTTTGAGGAGACGTTTCTTAGGAATCTCAAAAATATTTTGTCTTGTACCAAGTGTAACGACTAAGAACCCAATGTGGAGATCTCACCAAGCCAGCGTGGTAGCAGAAAATAATTAGAACGTTATGTTACATCAAAGAGACCAGAGTGAGGAAGTCGATACAAGGCATCAGGGAGGAAGCTGATTTTATAAGGCGTCCAACATAGTGGAGGTAATAATTATTTTTAATATTTGATTTATGCTAAGGTTTGGGAGGTATAAGGTGAATTTAAATTATTTCTTTTAAGGTTGAAGATAATTAATCTTATAATTTATAGATTAATTATTTTATTGAAGAATTAAGGAATTTAATTGTAGAATTTAATTTTTATAAGTTTTATTAAATCAATTTGAAATATTTTGAAGTTTTTTGGAAATTAGTTTTGGAATTTTGGGAATTTAATTACAAGTTTATTCAATTTGAAGTTCAAACTTGTAAATATTTGCAAATTAATAATTTTGGAGAGATAAGGTCTACTACATCAAATTGGATTATTAAAATATTGCAAATATTATTTTTAAAAAATTCTTTTTTTTTTTATTTGGGAGTTAAAAGGCATTCAACAGCAATTTAGGTATTTATGAAATTTAGAATTTGTTTACTCGGTTATTATTATTATTATTATTATTAGTGGGACAAAAGGAATCCTACCTCAAAGGTTAAAACCTTGAATTAAAGGAATTATGGATTATTGTTACAAATATTGGAATATACTAACCATTCATTTGATCAGTATACAAAAAGGTAGCAGATTGGAAAAAGCAAGAAAAGACAACACAAGCTTTAGAATCAAAATGAAGACCATATTGAAGACTAAAGTCTTCAATAACCAAATAATGTAATACAAGGGGGTGTTGGAATATATTACATTATTTGGTACATGTCTTAGATTAGGTTTAGTCTTTACTTTATGCAATGTAATAAATGCACAAGTGTGCATAATATTCAATAATGTAAATGTGCACATTAGTCCATGTGTACATGTGTCCATAGATTAGGAAAATATAGTGAAGAGTCATATTACAAGTGTACATCAAATAGAGCTCCATATGTGTACAAAGGAGAGCCAAGAGTCACAAGGTATGGAAGAGTCATAGTCATCCAAGAGTCATTGTAGAAAGGCTATTTATACATGTTATAGCCTTGATTTATGTGATGATTACTAGTTACTTACAAAACATTGTATTATTTTCGTGAGATTCTATTAATGGCTATTTCATGAGTTATTCTAGAATGTTCTTATGCTATTTACATATTTCTTAGATTGACTTTATCATAGCTATAACATTGTCTACTTATTTTATTACTTGCAGTTAATTTATCTTAAGTATATAGCTTCAAAAGATAACATACGACGGTGTGGGTGAAGGTTGGTTGTTTGAAAGTGATCAAGTGTTTGTGGAAGGTGTGGGATGGAGTGCGGGTGAAAAAGGGTGCTTTGTGAAGTCAAAGGTTGGTTGGGATACGGTTGGCTTTGCCCAATGGTATGGGGTTGGATGGAAGTGGAGGCAGGTGGATGGTAAAACGGAGGTGACAGTGGAGATTGGGATCGTATGAAGCAATCAAGATAATGTAATGAGTCGAGTGTGGTGGAATGAGGGGTAAATGTGAATTGGACAATGTAGGATGCATAAGTGGATGGGTAATTAGTGGTGGAAAATATGGGTTAAGGTGTGATGACATTAGTTGAGGGACCGATTCAGATAAGTCTGAGGTCAAGGGATGCTCATACGAATTGGAGATTAAATTACAATACTTGAAAGGTTCCTCGTCAACAAGAATGCAGTGTACGTGGCGCTCATGCACATATTTGAGATAATGATGTAATGTTGAGGGAATACATCACAAATCTTGAACCCATAACCTTCTAAATAAGACATTGTATTGTATTTCTCCTTCAAGGATGTGACACAAAGTATGAATGGTCTTCCCACCTACTTGAATAGGTAGGACGATAGTTCCAAGTGCTGATAACAACACATTAGAGGCCCGTAGACTGAAGATGGATGAGATTATGTGTGAAGGTGGTAGGTGGAGGTATTTGAGTGTCACGGATGTGATGATGTTGATCAAGAAGTCGATATCAACCAAAACTTGTTTGAAGGACTTGTGGTCTATATGAATTACAATATGTAGTGGAGGATCTCATGCTTCTATTGGTAAAGTTTTAATCTCATAATAATAGAAGGTAATTGCATGCTCCCAACAAGTTCTGATGCTACCCCCAAAGTTTACAAAATTATTTGGATCTTAATGGATTTCAAAATTTCCATTAATGCCTCACGATGCGGGGGTGATTGCTAGATGAGCTCATAAATTGAGATTTTTATTGATTTCATCCTGAGGCTCTATGTGAGACGGTTTGTGAGGGATATGACTGGTCATGGAGGGTGAGGTATGGCCTACACTAGTGGGGTTGGTGCAGTAGAGGATGAAGGCATGTTGGAGGAAGTACTTGATTGGATTTGTTGATCCAGATAGTGTTGATTTTGAGTAACAACATAGATCATCCCTACAAAGTTATGATGCTACAGGACATTGTTGAGGTCGTTGACCTGATTTGAGGGGGTGTTGGTGGTAGGTGGCACATGAAATTGTTCATTTGGCCTATGTTGTGGTAAGAAATCCTAATAAATGTTGAGATTCTAATTGGGTGGCACGAGCAAATTATCTATGACAATGACCCCCTTATCGATAAGGTCTTAGACCATATGTTTGAAGAAAATGTAACCGTTGATATCATGACCCTATCACCTATGGTAAACGCAGTGGTGATATTCTTTGTACGTTATGGGCTTAGACCTATTGGGGTCTTGTGGTCTTACTTTTGGCAATGATATTGCATGTGCTTCATAAAGTTGTTGAAAGATGATCGAGTAGGGCTCAGGAAGGGGGGTGAAATTGCATGGGGGCTAGTAGAATGTCTAGACTGGTTTTTTGGTTGAGGTTTTTACAATTGGATGGGAGGTTGTGTGGCATGGTATGTTGGTTTTTGTGGTAGATGTTGAACTTGTTGTAGTTGCATCTACTATGATTGATGAGGTTGTTGATTAGGTACGCTTGGGATGCTCAATACCACATTATTAACTTGATTGGGTTTTGATTGGTTGTTGGAAGTGCCCTTGGAATTATTATTTGGCCATTCTTTCTTTTTAAGATTTATCTTGCCCTCTTGGATTTTAATATCCTCAATAGTCTTGGATTATGCAAAAGTCTCCTCAAGTGTACAATATTATTGGATTTGTAGTAGTAATGATATTGGTTTTGAACAACTTGTGAATAATCAAGTTGGCTCTATGATGGAGAGAGAAAATGAGAGTTCTATTATTACACCTCTCCATTGAGCATCATAGTCCAAGATAGACTCATCATCAAATTAACAAAGATTGTAAAGATCGGTTTATGTCATTTTTCTTTTAACAATGATGGCGAACATTCCAAAAATAGGTTGACCAATTGCTCAAAGTTATAAAGGCTATATTTGGGCAAGTTATTAAACCAATCTAAATCTTCCCCAAGGGATAGCAAAAATGTGCAAAGCATGAGGGGATCCATCTCGTTTATAAGGTAGCACACATCGATAAATGTGCTTATGTGCTCTTGGGGGTCCTTCTTCCCCTTGAGTTTTTTAAAATTTGGTATTATGAATAGGGGAGGATATGACAATGATGGTATTGAAGGGTGAATGGGGTAGTTTTGTAGTTGATTGAGCATCGGTTTATGGTATCCAGTGCTCATAACTTATAATGTCAAACTATCAACCTTATCGGCAAATAGTTGAAATTTGTTCGGAGCAGCTGGGAGAGTTGTGTGAGACATGCCAACTTCGAAATCCAAAGATGGATATTGGTGGTATTGAGTAGATTGGTGATGGGTGTATGTGGGGTTTGTTGATGGATGTCGGTTAAAAGAATTTTTATGCATGGGGGGTAGTTGGTGTTGTTATTGATGTTGAACAGGTGTTGTTGGTATTGATGTTGGATGACTTGTTGGTGTTGAATGGGGTGTTGATGATGATGTAGAGTGAGTAGAGGTTGATGTTATAGAGAAGGTTAATGGTGTTGGATGGGTGGTTGTTGTTGATGTTGTGGTGTGGGTGAAAGTTGTTGCTACAGTTGTTCTTGTTGGTACTGGATGGGTGATTGCTATTAATGTTGTGGTATAGGCGGATATTATTGTTGCAACTATTATTGTTGGTATTAGATGGGTGGTTGTTGTTGATATTATGGTGTGGGTGGAGGTTGTTGTTGGTAGTATTGTTGGGATGGTGGCTAGAGGTATTGTGTCATGGGTGAAGCTATTGTTGGTACTATTGTTATGGTGGTAGCTATTGGTACTATGGCATGGGTGGAGGTTGTTGTTGGTAGTACTCTTAAAATGAAAGCTGCTAGTATTGTTGTGTGGGTAGCGGTTGTTGTTGGTAGTACTATTGCAATGAAAGTTGTTAGTACTATTGGGACAAAATTTGTTAGTACTGTTGTGGCAGAGGTTGTTGGAATTGTTGTGGTGGAGGTTGTTGGTACTATTGTGGCAGAGGGTGTTGGTATTGTTATGGTGGAGGTTGCTAGTATTATTGTGGTGGAGGTATTTGGTGTTGTTGTGGTGGAGGTTGTTGGTATTATTATGGCATAGGTTGTTGGTATTGTTGTGGCGAAAGCTACTGGTCATAGGCATTGGATTTGGGTGGTTAGGTGGATGATTGCTGGTATTGTTGTAGAGGTATTAAATCCTGTATGGCAAATGGTTGGATGGCCCATGATGGGAATTGTGCAAAGAAAAATCCTTGGGCTATTGTAGAAGATGGAGGATTTGGTACTTGGGGTAGTGGTTGTGATAGATGGAACAAGGTGGGTGAAGTAAATACAGGCAAGTGAGATAACACATTAACATAGGCTTGATGGTATTGGTTTTGAATCGTAGATGTACATATATGGTATGCATTAGATTAGGGGTTAGAACCCCTAAGCAGGAAGTATTTGATAGGAATGCCATACTTATATTGGTAGGGTAAGTTGCATGAGTATAAATCTACACTTGGGATATGGGGAATACTAAATGGGGTGGAATTTTCAATGATGGTAGGGATGGGTATGGTAAATCTGGTGAAGGTAAAGGATTGTCCTAGAGGGCTCATGTGGCATCAACTTTGATGAAGGTGATATGGCCTAGGGACACAGGGGTCCCTGGACCCATGGATTTAGGGAGGTTGATTGGGATGTGGCAGTAAGTGGTGACCAAGATATGTATCTTAAGTGGGTTGGTGGTGGTGTGATAGGTGTAGTTGAACAAGCTACCTTAGGGTGGTTGTGATGCTACCTCCTACTGATTTGGAGGAGCGATGGATGGATGGGAGGTCTGATCATATTGGTCCATTATGTCTTGGGAAATAGCTTGGGCTTGAGATTTGGCTTGGACTTAACTTTGAGTCAAGACCATAATTTGAGCGAGGAGATGGATGGAATGTGGATGTGGATATGGATGGTGATGGTGTTGTGGAGGTGGATTCTGCTATCTACACAAATAAACAATAGTTTCAATGTTCTTCATTTTTGTGTGCTACGATTCAGTTGATATTCTTACAATATTTGTTGGGACTGTTTTGCTTTTTTGAAACTTTTTGAATTGTTTGGATTTTGATTTGTTTTTTTTGTGTTTAATGAATCTTTAAACCTTAAAACTATGAATGGGAGTGGTGGAATGCAATCTAACTAGGTGTGTTGATGCCCACCTCTCCGAAGAGAAGTGATACAATAATGGTTGAAATGGCTTTCTAGGATGGTTGTGTCTTATGGTAATCTAAAGGGACAAATTAACCTTCTAAAAGAGTTTGTGTTGTCTAAGTCCTACTATCGGTCTATCCAGAATTTCACTTCACCCTCGGGCGAGCTCAAATAATAATGATAGCTACAGGTCCACTGATTATTAAACCTCGTGAACAAAGGGGTATCTAACCTGACTCACCCTCATATATTCTCAAGAGTGGAGAATTTCCCGGTAATGAAGTCTAGAAAATTACTTGTGGGGGCTCTTATGGTGCCTAAGGGACAAGCCAACAAAAGGAGGTATATTCCAATGCCATTGGTCTCGATTGATGGTTGGTGATGAAATTCAACTTCATTGATGTTTTATATGAAACATGCAATGTGTGTGATGCAATTTTGTTTTTATTTTTAAGTTTTTTTCCTTTTAAATGTTATTTTTTATCTAAATTCCTAATGCGGCTTTATCCAGACAAAAGAAATAAATGTTAATCCTAGAACAATTTTTTCCTTTTTTCTTTTATGCAATGCAACTACCTTGTTTGAAATTTTTTGAACTCAACCATCTAGGTCTGGATGGCCACAGGTCTAAAACCATCAAAGGTCAAATGCTCACTTTTGGGGGCTCTTATGGTGCCCAAGGGACAAGCGAAAAAAATGAGGTGAATTCCAACATCATTGGTCTCAATTGATGGTTGGTGAGGAAATTCAACTTCATTGATGTTTTATATGAAACATGCAATGTGTGTGATGCAATTTTGTTTTTCTTTTTAAGTTTTTTTTTTTCCTTTTAAATTTCATTTTGATTTAAATGTCTAATGCGGCTTTATCCAAACAAAAGAAATAAATGTTAATCCTAGAATGATTTTTTTCTTTTTCCTTTTATGCAATGCAACTACCTTGTTTGAAATTTTTTTAACTCAACCATCTAGGTCTAGATGGCCATAGGTCTAAAACAATCCAAGGTCGGATGATCACAGTTGTAACTATTTGTGACTCAACAACAGTAATTCGAAGGCAACAAAAAAGCAAATTAACTATTCTAGCCTAAGCACAATTGATTTATCTTGTTATTTTTCTTCCTTTCTATCATACCAAAAGCAAAAAGAAACCAAAATCCCTAAATATGCTTATCTAACACCGATGTTAATGTCAACTCATAATAGAAAGGAATAACAGTTCTTCTACCTATGGTATTGCACTATATCAAAGATTGAGGGTTGGTGGTGACTGTATGCTACGACCGTTTGAGGTCGGATAGCTTCTATCTAAGATCATCCTATGCTACATAGCTAAAATATTAGGATGTCCTGGGTCAGACGATTTCTTCTACGCGCACTTTCTACAGCCTGTGTAAAACCTAAAACAACAGAATAGTCAGAAACTTCTAGAATGTAGAAAATAAACCTATACTAAGCATGAAAATAACAAATAACACAAGTTATTATGTAAAATAAACTCAAGGTAAAGGTCCCACCATGATCACCATCTTGTAGACGATAAAAAGGCACACCATAAAATAATGTAAATGAAAGCAAGAAAGGATGTACATATTATATTATGTATGATTTCATCCTATATGATTACAATATTAACCCTCACAAGGGTTGTACAAGCATTTAGGGGATTAAGTCCCTTTTACAAATAATAATGGTGCCTTAGTCCTTTTATTGCTACAACACTAGAGGGTAGGTTTGTTGTGATTGTTGCTTCTACTATATCTATGTATGTCTCTGTGTCTACTGGATTTACTTTTGATCACCCAAATCCATGCTTGAATATCGACCATCAGGGGAGCCAACAATTGTGAGATCTAATCATATGGGTGCCAAATAGTTTCTATATTTAGCCATCTAAGGTTGAATGATTGAGATTTTGAGACTCTTGCTACTACATTCGGGTCTAGATCAACATCTAGGTCTGCTCGCTCTGAATTTGTATACCTACACACAAGTGAAATGCAACCGATCAATAATACCTATCAGGTCTTTCAAGGTGAGGCCCATTTTTCAAACCAAATTAAGAACAAGAGATGCAAAAAGAAATGGAGATCTGTAAAAGTATAATACTTAATAGAGCATAAATATATATTACCCTTCTTTTGCTATCATTGTTGTTTATGTTGCTACTTTTGTGCTACATCTAGAGGTTTGCACGTAGGCTAGATGAAGATCATCAGGGTTTAGATGACCATGAACCAAGACCATCTAAGGTCATACGATCATAGGCTGTGGCATCCTTTCATTAATGAAAATTGGATTCAGACTTATGGGGTGTTACGATCGAGGTCTAGCATGGGATGGGGATGGTTGCATGAGATTTTTACTTTGGGGGTTTGGGTGCGAAGTGTGCTCAAGATTTCAACAGTGTTTCGATGCATGTACCATCCTCCTCATAATGAGAGTAAAGGGGTGTTGTTGCCATTGCACAACTCACCCTAATATGGATACCGACTTAAAATATTGGCTTTAATTTGAAATTTTATTTGCATCAAGATCTTTGAAAATTCGCTTACACCAAGATTTTTAAAATTTTGATTATATTGGAGTTTTGAAATTATTGGCATTTTGTATTTTGAAGACATGGATTTAATTGCAGTGATTTGGATTGAATATTTTTGAATATTTACATGTTAATTGCATTATCTCAGATTAAATATTTTAGAAGACACGTGGAAATCCAACAGTAAAAATTCCATCGAACAATAACCAAACTGGACAAATTGGATAAATTAGATGACCTTGAGAATCATTTAACAAGCTTAAATGACAAATATGACATCATAGCAGGAAATACATCGGGGAGTCATGAGGGTAGTTTTAAGGGTAGAGTATGAAATACTTACCTCTTAATACCAATCAAAGAATACCCAAGTTAGAGTTCCCAAAAGTTGATGGTGAGGACCCAACCAATTGGTTGTATCAAGTTGAACAATATTTTACTCTTCATGCCACTCCCCGTAATCAAAGTCTCATGATTGTATCTTTCAACCTCGAACATGAAGCAATTCAATGGTATCAATGGTTGGAGAATATGCATTTACATCTCACTTGGGCAGATTTTGAGACCAAATCACTCACTCATTTTGGATCCAATAAATATGATGATTTCACTAAATCCCTTACTAAGTTAAGGAAAACAATATATTTCATTAGGTTTAGGGTAAATAAGAGTCTATATAAGGGCATGGGTGGGAGTATAATATATCTCATATTTTTATCAAATTGTATCAGAGCTCTACTTCCAAGGAGGTTGCCCCCTTGAAGAGGCCTACAATATCTCCTTCTCTTGAGTAATATAAGTTTACTATATTTCCAATCAATTATTTTCTTAAGCACTTCTATTATTTCCTTTTTGCATTTATATTAATTCTTGCATTGTTATTGTGGTTATGCTTATTTTTATCTAGAGGTTCCTAACAAGTGGTATCAAAGCTCTTTCTAAGGCCATGTTTCATAGCAATAACAATGGTTCTTGTCCTTCCACCTATTTTTCTATTATATAATATTTTCATTTCGCACATTTTTCATTTAAAATTTTCGTGCAAAAAAAAAGATACTTTTTTTTTTATGTTTTAGTGGATTAGGTTTAAAACCTTGTGTTAGGGATATTAAAATATCACGAAGGAGCTACCATTTTTTGCTAAGCTAGATTACCCATAAAATATCTAATGAAGTGAGGGGTGCTTAGACTCTACTACCCAAGCCTTAGACAACACTTTTACATGGTAGCGAGCTCTCACATACTTGGGTATATAGGGAGACCCCCTAGGAGTAGGAGAAGCCTTCATAAAAAGGAAGATATTGATCATTTGAATTTTGTGGTGCAGCTATAAGCAGTTAGCCTTGGTAAGTTACTCTCATAGTACCCTTATAAACAAATAGAGCGACTACAATTATGGTGGAACCCTTTGTAGTTAGAACTCTAAGATATTGGGTCGATCACTAATCATGATTGAGATTGTATATCAGATATCCCATAGAGCCAAACACACCTTGGCTTAGAATACCCTTATTGAACTTGTTTTCATTCCCTTTCTAGTGAAAAACAAAATCGAATTTGAGCATAGTGTAGAGGAGACTACTCTTTTCACAACTCGATGATGCCTAGAATATCAAATGTGACAGTACATGGAGTATACAATTGATAGTATAGAGGATATATAGTGTAATAGTACAAAGCATATATAGTTGGTTGTCATAATAGTTATTGTTAGTTGCCAATTTTATAGTGTAGAAAATAACCCCTCTGATAATCAAAATAATCAATTGTTAGAAAAGTAGAGTAGTTAGTTATCAGTAGTTTAAAAAAGAGAAGAAAAAAAAAACAAAACTCATCATTTTGTGGTATAGTCCATTTTGCTCCTCTCTTCAAGTTGATTTTCTTGATATATAACTCCCATAATTTTTTTTAGAGACCATAAGATGCCTAAAAATGGATGGAGGTACTAGAGTTGCCAAAGAGCTAGAGTGATTAGGTGAACAGGTAAAACACATGGAAATCCAACAACAAAAAGTCCATCAGGCAATAACCAAACTAAACAAATTGGATAAATTAAATGACCTTGAGAGTAGTTTAACAAGCTTAAATGCCAAATATGACATCATAGCAAGAAATGCATCATACCTTACCTCTTAATACCAATCAAAGAATGTCCAAGTTAGATTTCCCAAAATTTAATGGTGAGGATCCAACCAATTGGGTGTATCAAGTTGAACAATAGTTTTCTCTTCATGCCACAACCCATAATAAAAGTCTCATAATTACATATTTCAACCTCAAACATGTGGAGAATATGAATTCGCATATCACTTGGGAAAAATTTAAGACCAAATTACTCACTTGTTTTGGACCCAATAAATATGAGGATTTCACTAAATCCCTCACTAACTTAAGGTAAATAATATCTATCTGTGATTAGCAGACATGGTTTGAAAATATGGAAAAATGCAATAGGGGATTGAGTATTGAGTTTTTCTAAAGTTGTTTCATTAGTGGATTAAAGGAAGATATTCATGCTAAGGTGAAATGTTTAAACCAAATAGTATGATGGTAGTTGTAGGATTGGCTAGGTTGGCTAAATATAAATTCACAACACAAAGGTATACTTTTAAACCTCCACAAGCTCGAACCCCACTTCCATCCCAAACAACATCAAACCTAGGTGCCAAACCATACCTAATCAAACATCTTACCCAAGAAGAAATGGAAGCTTGTAGGGCATAGGGACTATGTTACAACTGTGATGATAAATATATTTAGGCCATAAGTGTGTACAATATAAATTATATTTACTCAATATGATTCAACCTTAGACCAAGGAACCACATGATGAAGAGAACCATAGAGAAGAAGGGCAACTTGAAGAGTGTAAATAAACAGAGGACCAACCACCTGAAATCTCATTGTATACCTTAGCTTTGATTTCCACTTCCCAGACCATGAAAGTGGTAGGGCATTTCAAGGGCCAATAACCCATAATCCTCATTCATTTGGGTAGTACCCACAATTTTATTGATCCTTGGGTAGCCAAAAAGTAAGTTGTTATATCTACTCTTACAATTAATTCCAAGTCATAGTGGTCAATGGGGTTACTCTACTATGCAAAGGAAAATATAGAAATTTAAAGATAATGATGGGTAATTACAACCTCAAGGTGGACATGTTTTCCCTTCCCTTGGGAGGTTGTGACATTATGTTGGAACTCAATGGTTTTGTACACTCGACTAGATAGTATGGTACTTTTTGAGACATGGATGTAATTAATTGAGTGTGGGAAGCAATATACTCTCAATGGTATACCCGCAAGTCCTACCCAACTCATTAGTTCCCATTGAATGAAACGAACTTCTAAAAATTTTGTCTCAAGGGGTGGTAGAACAATTGTTTGCACTCTAGACCTCAACTACCAATGATACGATTTAGGCAATTGAATTATAGGGAATTATGGACAAACATGCATTTGTATTTGTAGAACCACATGGGTTACCACCTCAATGCACCCATAATCATGACATTAAGCTTGTCCTTGGAAGCTTAACACTCAATATTCATCCCTATCAATACCCATATGTGCAAAAGCTTGATATTGAAAAGATGGTGTAGGAGTTATTGGCAATAGGGCTCATTTTGTTGAATGTCAACCCATATTCCTCTCCAATACTTTTGGTTCATAAGAAAGATAGGTCTTGGTGTTTATGTGCGGATTTTAGAGAACTCAATAAAATTATCAAGGACAAATTTTCCATTCCCATCATTGATGAGTTACTGGATGAACTCGATGGTGCTCATTTCTTCTTAAAGTTGGATCTATGTTCACAATATCATCAAATTAGATTACAGGAATAAGATATTTCAAATACAACTTTCTATACTCATGAGGGTCATTATGAATTCCTTGTCATGCCTTTCGGTCTTGCCAAATCACCTTCCATATTTCAAAGTCTCATGAATGCAATATTTTCTCCATTTTTATGCAAATTCATTTTGGTCTTCTTTGATGATATTATAATTTATAGTCATACATGGGTGGAACATTTGTGACATTTGGAGTAGACCTTGCAACTCCTAGTTGATAATCAACTATATACAAAATGGTCCAAGTGTTATTTAGAAATGTAAGAAGTGGAATACCTAGGCTAGATACTTTCAATGGAAGGGGTTAAGGTGGATCCCAAAAAGATTATTGTCATACAAGAATGGCCTAAGCCATACACTAAAGTCTTCATGGTTTCCTAGGCCTCACCGACTCTTATCAAAAAAAATTCCATGATTATGGCAAGATTGCATCTCCCCTGATGGCTATGTTGCAGATGAACTAATTTCTATGGTCAAAAAATTTCAAACATGTATTTTTATGACTCAAACAATCTATTCTCTCTACTCTCATGTTGGTGATACCCAATTTCTCCAAGCCTTTTATGGTTGAAAGTGATGCCTTTGAAAGTGGAATAGGTGTAGTGCTTACTTAAGAAGGATGGCTATTGACTTTCACTAATAATGCATTGTCAAGAAGAAACCTGGGAAAATTGACCTATGAGAAGAAGATGATGGCAATATCATATGTTTTCAGCCACTGGAGGCCTTATCTTATTGGGTGTCATTTTTACATCAAAATAAATCACCATAGTCTTAAACACTTTCTTAAGCAACTTTTCTCCATTCTTGAACAACAAAATGGGTTACCAAATTGCTAGGGTCTGATATGAAATCATTTATAAGAAGGGCAAAAAAAATGTAGTTGTTGATGCACTATCCTGCTAATATGAGGACCAAGGGATGTTATGTGCCATCTCTACTCCACTTCCTTAGTTGATCCACCAACTTAAAGAAGTAACCCACAATTCCATCTTGAAATCCCTAATTCAAAAACTTTAAATAGATCTTGACTCTCGCCTAAGATAGAAAACATTTGACATACTAAGGCCACCTTGTTATCCCTAAACAATTATCATTATGCAAATCTATATTGTAGGAAACACATGCTTCCCTGACTATAGGATATTTTTCTTTCATAAAGATATATATACAAGCTAAACGAACATTTTAATGGGTATGGATGAAAAAGGATATTACGACCTTTGTTGTAGAATATGAAACTTGTTAGCATGTGAAGGGGGAAACTATTCACACACCAGGCACACTCCAACCTCTTCTTATTTAAAGGCCATTTGAATGGACATTTGTATGGATTTATTAAAGGACTCTCAAAGTTTGGAGGCAAAATAGTCATTCTCATGGTTGTAGATCATCCCTCTAAGTGTGCTCACTTTTTTCTCTAGCCCACTCTTATAAGACCTCAATGGTTACCTAAATATTTCTTGATTCTATTTTTTTCCTTTATGGCATGCCCCAGTCCATCGTCTCTAATCATGAGGAATTGTTTAAGTTGCACAACATACAACTCTAGATGAGATTGACATACCATCCCAAAACTGATGGGTAAACTAAAATTATTAATAAGTACTTGGATGCTTATCCCCTTTGTTTTGCGTTTGAGCAATTGACTCATTGGTTCAAATGGCTTCCATTGGACGAGTGGTGGTATAATATTTATTATCACTCCACCAAGATGACACCATATGAAAGATACCCTCCACCATCACTCCTATCATACATCTTAGGTAGTTTCAAGGATCAAGCAATGGACTCCACTCTCAAAGAGCATGCACTACTACTCCAACATCTTATAGATAATTTTACTATGGCACAAAATAGTATGTAACAACAAGGTAATCAACATCATTCAAAGTATAATTTCAACATTGGGGAAAAGGCTTTTCTATGCTTGCAATCGTACAATCAATCATCATTGATACTATGTGGTAGCTAAAAGCTAGCACCTAAATTTAATGGACTATATAAAGTTCTCCAACAGATTGACCCCATGGCCTACAAGCTAGAATTGTCACTCTTCTCCACAGTACATCAATTTTTCCATGTCCCATCTTTAAAGAAGGTCCTTAGAAGTTGAGTGTAGGTTCAATCCACACTATCCTAGTTGGATTTCAAAGGATTGGTCATCTTATAACTCTTGAGTATTATGGATTGACGTACATGCACACTTTGCAATTGCACACTCACTGATGTTTTAGCACAATGGCAAGGATTGTAGCCAAAAGATACCACCTAGGAGCCACCCCATCAACTCCAACAACAATTTCCTCACTTCAAGATTTAAGAACAAAGATTTTTAAAGGGGAAGGACATGTTAGGAACCTATCATAACACAACCATTATGACGTAATTGTCTAGTACTTTGCACCTTGAAATTCTAGTGTATAGGGATCCATTATGATGCAATTGTCACTTTTATTGGTAGAAGTCAATTATGATGTAATCATTACTTTCATTGTAAGTAGAAGTTAGTAGCTCGGGCCCTCCCTTAGATGTGATCCTTGAGCATCAGGGTTAGGGTAAATAAGGCTCTATATAAGGGCATGGATGGGAGTAGAATGCATCATACTTTTCTCAAACTTTATCAGAGCTTTGCATCCATAGGTGTTTCCTCCTCGAAGAGGCTTGCGATATTTGTTTCTCTTGAGTAATATAAGTTTATTATATTTTTTATTAGTTATATTCTTAAATACTTCTATTATTTTTGCATTTCCATTAATTCTTACATTGTTATTGTGGTTATGCTTATTTTTATTTAGAGGTTCCTAATAACTAAGGAGAGAAGGCATGTTGTAGACACTCAAATATGTGTTTCCATAGATGTTTCAAAATGTTTACCATAGTCTATTAGGATTAAATCCAAATAAGGAGAAATGCATCAACAAGTGGATTATAAAAACATTTCATTCTAATGTCACAAATGTTATGAGACTAAACACATGGCAAGATATTGCAAAGTGAAAATGATGGAGAAATATATGGAAAATTTTGGGCATGAGATAAACTTCAATATGAATCAAGGAGATCATATCATAGTAGAAGTTGGGTCAAATCAAGGATTGGCCACTCCCAAAAAAATGGCCGAAAAAACCCCCTACATCATCAAATGGCGAAGGCCATTGCAATTTACTTAAACCAACCATTAGAAAATAAATGATACAAGGGATGACAAAGTACAATGCACAAGTTCAAATTCAAGAGTTAAAGACATGGAGGAATATGGAGAGGCAAAATTAAAAGCACATGAGGTGAAAGAGATCAAGGATAATATCATGAACCGTCATCCTCGAACCCTACCAAAAGGATATTAATTGATCTTAAGGATTAATTAATGCTTAATAAAAGGGGATCATAGACCCTAAGGTATGCTACAAAATTTCAATTTCAAGATTTTGAAGGGTTTAGGAGGAAAAATAATGAAAATTTAATTAATCATGTTTGATTAGGTTAATTGCATGTAATTAAATGCCCAATTCTTATTGGACCAAATTAGGCACTAGTATTATTTAATGCTAAAGGCCTATCTTATTCCCCCTCATGGCATAAGTTGGTTGGTGGAGAGAAAAGTGAGATTCTCCCCTCTATATTTAATTAGGGAGGAAGTGGTAGCATGTGGGCACAAAACAAAAATAAGGCCACCTACCTTATCCCTATGTGGACCCTCTTTTACTTTTTGAATCACCCTCCACATGGCATGATATGTATTAGTGGACACAAGGCATATTTAAACATTAAAATAATAAGTCCACTATTTGGTTCATGTGAGTAGAAGTTTCCCTATAAATAGAGGTCATCGTGGGAAGAAAGGGGTAGCTAGGAAGCCTTGGAAGGCCTAGGGAGTATGCTCTCCACCTTGGGTGGATCAAAAACCAGAAGGCTTGAAAGATTTCCTAGTTATAGTAAGGAGCAAGCTTGGAGGGTTAGAAGGAGTAAGCAAAGGAGGAAGGACAAGAGGAGGTTCTTTGAAGACAAGCCCAAAGAGGAAAGAGAAGTTGGGAGAATAATGTTGGATCCTTCTTGCATTGTAGTTAATTATGATTGAACATCTGTAATTGTTGCCCTATGTGGTTAATTTGTATTTGGTAATCTTCGTAACCACTAGTGATTGCTTTGAAAATAGCTTTTATTTAATTAAAAATTGATCATAAACTATCCCTCGAGGTTTAGGTTACTATAATTTATTTTATTAAAGTATATTTGATTAAAAATATTGGATTGATTAGAGCCAAATAGGAAATCTAAGCTAATATATTTTATGTTATAAATAGGTGGTTCGACCGCCCTAGAATAGAAGAGTCAATCTAAACCAAATTATCACTAAAACCTTGGATACAATGCAACCAGGTCAAGTCACCACTGATATGTGTCAAATCATGAGACATGGAATTTCTCACGACCATCAATCTATGGTCGATTAAACAATAGGGAGTTATTCTTTTTATGGCACTTTAGCATTAAACCACAAAAGATGTGGGACCTTTTGAATACATGTGTTGGAATCATCAAGATGGTGATGAGGCAGATAACCTTGTGCTTCAATCCCTATATGATTTAATGAACTAAGACATGTTTGATTCTAGTCTATAACTCTCTAGCTAGAATTCATCTCTTCCATGGTTGTTGCCATAACCAAGTATGGCCTGTGTCTAGGGAAAGTAGTAGGAGAAGCTTTGTCCTTCAATATCTTTATAAAACCCATCATTTCTCTAAATCCCATGCCACCAGATGGAGGTTGTGCAACTATTGGACTAAGTTTCCTAGACAATGACCTATTCGAACAACCAATTAGAAAATTTATCGCAGATTAAATTTTAAAACCCTTACGAAGATATCCTATATTATTGAGAGCTTCATAGATTAATCTTATCTTGGTAGCTAATGAAAAATGACATGTAAGCTGAGATATGGAGTAATTCGTCTTGTTGTCTTTGATCGACTCAATCGATCATACATTCCAAGACGCGTATAGGATGTCATTTCAGTTTTTCCTTCTATGAGTGTAGTATAGAGACCCTTGAGAAATACATAATCATTATGCTAAGAATTTTGAGACAACCCTTGACATAAAGATGGATTCTTTCCTCTTTGCCCAATGATACTTATAAGATATACTAATTTTCGCAGTGACATGTATATGACGATTATGCTGAATGGAAACACTTAGACCACCTTCGGAGACATCTTTAACTTCTAGCGAGGTTTGAGACTGGTTTTTGCTTCTCTGATGTAGGTTATTGTAAGCTAGGTTTTCCTATGATACAACCACCTACTAAAGATCACTTTTGCGTTGATGGTTTAGTTTTTGACAGTGAAGACTACATGTAAATTTTTAAGTGATCTAATATGTACTTTACCTTCCTTAAGGCTACCATAATACACACCAATTTGAGGAGGGTTATATCGATTAGGTGGACTACTCACGTCAAAAAAGCCCCATAAGCCGCCAAATTAATTCCTACTCGTCGAATAGGAAAATATCCTCATACGAAGTTTTGTGGGGATAAGATCCATGGTTACACATTGCTTAAGCCGAAGCTAGTTGACGGGTGAGCGTCAATGAAAAAATTGGGTTCTTGAAATCACCCGAAATATCAATGCTAGCCGATAAACTAAAGGTTCATGTGTAATAAATGGAAATTGGACAATCCATTAATTAGAAGGTTAAAGACTCAAGTCAACATGGTTGTCTAAATAATAGGTAAAACTTAGGAATTTGATGCATTAAAGGCTAATATTATAGTTAGTTGAATTAAATGTATCTTGTTTTACTTGTATGCAATTATTGTCCAAAATTTGGCAATGGTGGTAGGTTAATTCAAGAACTATTTGGTAAAATATTTATATAGAAATGGAGGTAATGATTTGTTAAAGACCATTCTCTTAAGAAGATAAATATTCTTGATGTGTTAAAAACTATACATGATAATGAATGGTTAGAGTATTGGTATATGATGACTTATATTGAAAACAAATCTAATTACTTAGCAAAATAAGAATGAGTGTTCATGAATTAAAGGTATGGGACTTTAATTCAATGATAGAAGGATTGATGGTGTATCAATCTAAGAGGATGAATTGAGGACTCATTCTCGAGGTAATTTATAGAGTTTCCTCTAATGTCGAAGTGACTTCTCCAAAATATGATTCCAATGATTATCATAAACATATGAAGACCTTATAAAATTATAAAATGACTTAGAGAAAGGAATTATTAGATTCCTTAATTGCATCATGAATTTTAAATGAATAGAGAGATTTGCTTATTGGTATGTGATGTAAATCCAACTGCAAGAGGTCAGAATAAATACCTTCCATCACATAAAAATTATGATAAATAGAAATAATCGGTAAAATCCTTCATTCACATAAAAACTCAATATATGGAAATGAATCAATAAATATTTTCTTTTCTCATTCTTGGATTCACTTCCCTTTTACAATGCAATACCAAGGGAATATATATCCCCAAAGAAACCCTAAAGCTTAAAGCCCTAAAAATAAAAAATAAAAAATTACTATTTTCGACAAATTGCTTTTTCTACCAAAAATTATCTTTTTAAGTAATTACTATTTTCGACAAATTATTTTTTCGTTAAAAATTGCCTTTTTTAATAATTACTATTTTTGGCAAATTATTTTTTTATCAAAAAATCTCATTTTTAGTAATAAAAAAAACTTCTTTAAAAAAACCCTCTAAAGATAGGCTCTTGCATCATTCTCCTCTAGTTGAAAAGAACTCTGCTCCTACGAGTTCCTCTGATCAAACTCATAATTGCTTTCCATAGAGTGCCACACATCTGCAAGTACTCCTTAGAGTACCAATCTCCTTCTAAGGTTTTATATCTCAAACCTCCTACAAGCACTACACATAGTGTCAATTCTTCCTTCAAGGTTTGAAAATAGCAAACCTCCTACAAGCACTACACAAAGTGTCAATTCCTCCCTCTAAGGTTTTACATTAAAAAAACCTCTTGCAAACACTTACATAGAGTGCCAATTTCTTTCTCCAAGGTTTTACAAACCTTCTGCAAGCACTACACAAAGTGTCAATTCCTCCCTCTAAGGTTTTACATAAAAAAAAACCTCCTGCAAGCACTTACACAAAGTGCCAATTTCTTTCTCCAAGGTTTTACAAACCTTCTGCAAGCACTACACAAAGTGCCAATCTCTTTCTCTGAGGCTTTTACATAAAAAAAACCTTCTGCAAGCATTTACACAGAGTGTTAATTTCTTTCTTCAAGGTTTTACAAACCTTATGTAAGCACTGCACAGAGTGCTAATTTTTTTGGAGCCCCTTTGTTCTCCTCTCCTTTTCTCTTTTATTTTATTCTCTTTTCTCCTCAGCAAGATCCAACTTGCTCTGATACCCAATGATGTAAATCCAACTGCAAGAGGTCAGAACAAATACCTTCCATCACATAAAAATTATGATAAATAGAAATAACCGGTAAAATCCTTTATTCACATAAAAACTGCAATATATGGAAATGAATCAATAAATATTTTTTTTCTCATTCTTGGATTCACTTCCCTTTTACAATGCAATACCAAGGGAATATATATCCCCAAAGAAACCCTAAAGCAAAACCCTAAAGCTTAAAGCCCTAAAAATAAAAAATAAAAATTACTATTTTCGGCAAATTGCTTTTTCTACCAAAAATTGTCTTTTTAAGTAATTATTATTTTTGGCAAATTATTTTTTCGTCAAAAATTGCCTTTTTTAATAATTACTATTTTCGGTAAATTATTTTTTTATCAAAAAATCTCATTTTTAGTAATAAAAAAAACTTCTTTAAAAAAACCCTCTAAAGATAGGCACTTGCATCAGTATGTGAAATACCCTAATGTGATAATGATGACTTAGAGAAAGGAATTAGGAAATTCCTTAATTGCATCATGTACTTGAAAAAGGACCGTCGCATTCCTTGATTTGTATAATTGATTAAAGGGATCCGTAGTGACCCTTATATTCCTGTAATACTTGACATCTTAAGTTTATGAAAATGAGAAAATCACATATTTTGGAGGTTGGGTTTATTCTTGTTGGTCACATATCTGCCTAATTATACAAAATTGTGTTTGTGCGCCCTAGACATGGCCAACATTGAAAGACCAGAGGAAAGAGATGTCCCTCGTGTCAATCTCTAGAGAGGGTTGGTTCCTTTACTAATTCTAAATTGGTTGAAGACTAGATATGCAGGAAAGAAATTAGAAAATACGAAAAGAAATGGGAAATATGGCCACAGGCCAACTATGTAGGAAGGGAATAGACTAATAACAGGAATTCACACAAAGCAATGAATAACATGCATTAGATAAAGAATCAACATAATTTACTTAAAACTTTGTACATATAATCTTTCAAATCGACACTCCAACACTCACTCCTCTCATCAACAATATTCAAATTCAATTTACAAAATTTAAATTCAATAGCAAATAAAGAATTTGAGCGTGAAAAGAAATACGTAAATCAAAATACAATAATGCACCAAGTCATTTACAAATCCAAGAGCTCTGTATATCTATTACTACAGAGAACTTGAAGTGTTGTCTCACAAAATATATATTTTTTCCAACCCCTTACAATGAAAATTTGCTTAGTATTTATAGAGGTTTGCGCCTCTTTCATTGAATACATCAAATGATCCAATGTCCATAGATCAGATACATAACGAGTCATCATTTCTTGGAAATCTTCTTTTTGTAGCCATGATCCTGAAAACGGTTTGAGATGATAGCATTCAAGCACCGTAGCATTAAATTTGAGTCACCTCCATCTTCTTGTAAATCAAACACGAGCTTTAACAATTTACTCCATATTCAATTTTCTTTGGAAAGGGAGTAAAACCTTCGAGAAGATGTTCTTGAAAATGATAAAAAATTTCCACTTTGTCACCAACATTAAATTGTAGCAGTTACTCGAAGCAAATATTCAACTAAAAAAAATCAATCTTTAAAATTGCCGAATATGACGGCAATTAATAATTAAAATCTGCCTCATTTGATTTGACTCACACCTCTGCTTCACATTTTATCTTTGGGTGTCACAAGGAATTTGCTTTCACAATTAAAATATTTTTGCTTTCACTTTGAAAAATTAATCACAATTGATCAAAAATAAGCAACATTTATTTTCAAAATACCTTCATCGCATTAATGAAGGCGTTCGCCCATTAAAAATTTTGGTCGCTTGAACCTTATCTCTCCATGCCATTCACCTCAAAAAAACTTCGAACAAACCCGTAGCCATTTTAATTAAAAGCGACCATAACATTAAAATCGTGTTCGCCCCCACTAAGGGGCAAACACTACGTTCACTCTTTTTAAAGGGTGAACATGAAGAGTTCATATTTTTTAACTTAGGTGCACTATTTCCTTTTAGGGATGTGTTCACCTCTTTATTGGGGCGAACACGACGTTCACCCCTCCAATGGGTTGAATGTGTTTCACTTTCGTACTTGCCGAATTTCTATCTCTTCTTTTTTATTTTCTTTTAGATAAAATATCTTCTTCGATTTCGCGACCTTTATCTTGCTGTTGCACTTTCTTTGAGGTAAAATTATTTTTATTTTTTCAACTACTGCTGGTAACTTCAACAAAGTGAATCCAAAGTAGATTTCCAAGTCATGTTTTAGGGTTAATTTATTTTGCAAAATGAAAATTTGTAGAGAATTGAAAAAACTATAAAAAATAACTGAGTTAAAAAAACCTTAATCTTAAATGTCTTCGGATTACAATAAAAAAATATGGCATGTTGCAAAATACCAACAATTCTAGCGGCTCTCAGAATTGTTGGTATTTTGCAACAATACCAACAATCCTAGGACTTAGTCCATTGGGCAATCACGAGTCTTCTTACCAGCCTCTCTGGCTGATGTCTTTGATGTAGATGCCATTTTGCTCTTCTCCTCCTATACTTTCTCGATGGCTTCAACTTCAGCTGCTACACGGAGTACTTCAGCTCTCTCTACTTCCTCAACTGCTTTTGTTGTTGCCTCCTTTTTTACCGTTGCTTGTTCCTATTGTTCCTTGAGGCTTTTAGAAGTAAGCTCATATACTGCAACTGTTGCTTGCCAAGCTTCGGTAGTGAACAAAGGAGTGCTTAGGGACTCATATACAAAATGCAAATTTTGAATATCTTCCAAACTTAGGTGCCTTGCTCGCTGGGCTAATTCAAAAAGAGAAAGCTCCATACGTGTGTACTTCTGCATGAAAGGCAAGACCTAAACATATGTGATTGGCTCTTCCCAAGAATCAATCTCCAAAGTATCTTCAACAAACTGCTTCCATATTTCTTCCAATTGTGCTTGTGGAAGAGGTTCACCCCATTTATCAATAAATTTTGGAAAACCCATGTCACGTAAACCGTTAAGATGAGTTATTGAAATAGTATGTTCCTGCTCTATGGTATTTAGAATTTTATGACCTTCTCGCATGAGATCCATCTGTTGAAAATAACTGCATAATGTGACTTTTGCAACTGACCAAGAATGATCCATCTCGCTTAAGGGTTTTACATACATGGTGGAATTTTCCAAGGCCTTTATTTTTATTGTCATCTCCATATAGGGTAACAACAACTCCTTCGTATTATCAATAATATGTTGTCCCATTTGTATCTGTACACAAGCCACCCACAAATAGTACAACACTTGATATGCTTTTGGAGCTAGTTTCTCACAACTTTGTGTAGAGCGAAAACGCATTTCCTTGATGTTATCACGAGAAAAACCTACAGCCTATGCAACTTTCTCTACCAACTAACTCTGGAAAACTTCAAGCATATGGCAAAGATTGTGCATCTCAATGTGTGGTGCATCTCTCTCTTTTAGGTGCACTCCAACCTGTCGCTTCAAATGATCATTTTCTGTAGCAATTTTTTTCCTCTTGTGCTCTACTTTTAGCCAAGGCAGTCTCAAGTTCAATGATCCTATCGACCTGATCAAAATACTTTTGTTTATAGTGCTCACCATGAAGGTAAACTGAACTCATGTCCACTTGAATGTTGCCCATATTTTCCATAGGATCAATCTTTGTGAGGTCTTCTGTGATGGTCTCAAAAATAATTTCACCTGACAACAATTCTCCTTGCAGTTTCTGAACCAATGGAGTAATCTTGGTGATATGAGCCTCCATTTCAATAGGATAAAAAATGACCCACTTTAGAGGATGTGTCGGTTCGAGAGCTTCCTTTCTCCATTTTATTTTCAACCATTGGGATGAACTCAAGTGTGCTCGGTTGATTTTCTCTACATCTGATTGCTTGGATGTCACCTGAATGTCAGGAAAAGATTGTAATTCCAAAAATGAGGTGAAGGGAATAAGGGCTTCAGAGCGGTTAGGTTGTGAAACTGATGTAGTGGTTAGAAGTGGTGGAATAGAAATGGTGGAATGGACGGGTAAACTGGTTTTAACTGCAGTTATGCTCACCTTGGAAGGAGCCTACATACTTATAGCTTCGATAGAAATGGCAAAAGTGATAGATGGGTATAAATGTAAGAATGGATTCGGTCCTAAAACATATGAACTAAAAGAAAGGGAGGATGAAGAAAAGGGAACAAAAGAAGGAGCAGCAGTGACTCCGAGAAGGGAAGGTGGAAGAAGTGTAAGGGAAACTGAGGGAATACCGAAAGGTGGAGAAATAGACATAGAAACTAATGGAAGTGCTTCTGACGTAGTCACTACTTTCTCCAAAATAGAAGAAGAAGAAAGGAAAGAAGACGTACCTTCAGGCACAAGCGCTGCGTGATGTGGTGATAGAGGGGGCTACGTAAAATCTTCTTATTGTTGCTTCGATGCTACCTCCTCAGCATTTGTTTGGGTCTCCATGACCTTCTCTTGGGATGATTCCAACGGTTGGTCTTCCTCTTGTCCTTGGACCATCATAAATATTTGTGTTACCTCTATTGGAACCTCAATCACCATGGGAGCATTAACAATCATCATCGAAACAACGAAAGTTATAGCAGTCATAGTAACTGCAATATCACTTGAAGAAATAGTGATGGCACCAGTCCTTGGTTTCTTCGCCACCTTGGGAAATGGTGGCGCTTGTTGTACATTGTGCTTTTTTGGCTTTGGTGCCTCTTCAATATTTTGCTTTGTCCATTGAGACCTCTATGGAAACACATATTATTGCTCCACTTCTTCAGGAGTCTCTTCTACAACCAACATATATTATTCTTTTATCTTGCTTTCACCACTTTCTGATTGTTGAAAACTGTATGGCAAAATATTGGCGAAAGAGACTAGCTGATAAGAATCAACATATTCATCATAAACCTCTGAAAAGGATTCATCCAGTTTGATACCATAAGGATTCATTGGTTTTCCTCGAAAAATAAAACTTTTGCCAGTCTTCATGCTTTCCAATAATTGCCACGTCTTGGGAGGGGCAATATATCTGCACTGAATCTTGAAAATCAAAGGGGATGTTTGCTCACTGAAATCTATTTCTCCTTAAGAGCACTTTCAATCTGTTTGATGAATTTGGGGTGAAGGCTCTCCTTTTATAAATTTTGTTCCTTGCCTTCTTCGCCTTTTCCTTTAGAAAAACAGATTTTCTAAAAAAACTCGCCTCCCTTTTTGAGAAAACAACTTTCTCTTTTTTGGGCACCTTTGAAAAATCTTGAATGCATTTGACGACACCATATACATCCTCCATTTTTTTTTTTTAATAATTTTAAAAGTTGGTCGCCCTATAGAGGTGGGTGAACGCCATGTTCGCCCGCCTTAAGGCGACCATGGTTTATATATATATATATAAGTTTTTAAGTTTTTAATTTTTTTTTAGTTTAAGGTTTTTTTTTTTTTTAAGAAAAGTTTAATAATTTTTAATAGGGGAATTGCCCAAGGTTTGGGCGATTCCCTTTATTACGGGGAATCGCCAAAGGTTTCGACGATTCTCTTTATTTCGGGGGGGATCGCCCAAGATTTGGGCGATTCCCTCACGATTTTTTTTTATTATATTTTTTTTATATTTTAAAGTTTTTAAGTTTTAATTTTTTTTTTTTAATTTTAAATTGGGATCGCCCAATGCTTGGGGGATCCCATTTAAAATGGAAGGGGAGCGCCCAAAACTGCGCCCAAAGTTTTGGGCGCTCCCTTTGTTTAATTAATGGGGGCGCCCAAAGCCTTTGGGCGCTCCCTTTGCGCCCAAAGGTTTGGGCGCTCCCATTTTCAATTGGGGGAAGGGGGCACCCAAGGCTTTGGGCGCTCCCTTTGTTTAGGGGGAACGTGACGTTTGCCCCACCTAATGGGCGCTTCTAATTTTTTTTTTAAATGTTATTTTTTTGTTTTGTTTTTTAATTAATTTTTTTAAAATGTTTTTTTAATTTTAAAGGATCGCCCCCAAAGGGGGGCAAACGTGATGTTCGCCCCTCCAATGGGGCGATTGATTTTATTTTATTTTTTAATATCTTTTGCTTTTTTTAATGTGTTTTTTTTTTACTTAAAACTTTAACTTGGTCACCCTAGGGGATGGGCGAACGTAATGTTCGCCCAACCTTAGGGCGATTCGATTTTTATTTTTAAATTTTATTTTTAATGTTTTTTAATTTTAAATTTGTTAAAATGTGGTCGTTCGAGGAGGTGGGCGAACGGGATGTTCGCCCGACCTTAGGGCTACCATGCTTAATTTTTTATTTATTTTTTAGTTCTAGGACTTAGAAAAATTTATTTTACATATATATACACCTAACAAGAGGGCAAAGGGACGAACACATTATCTAATACACACATTCTTTTTTGTTTCCTATATATATGTTTTTTTTTAATAAAGCATGAAAGTAATTAGGAAAACAAATATATACATATTTTACACAAAATTTTACGACATGATTGGCATGCCGCCACCACAAACCTGGCTTTGGGTGCTTATCCGATGAATCTACAGTGTCCGGACCAGATCTGATTGTACTTCAGGAAATATTTGAAGTTTGGTTGTCCTCTTCCCAAAGTTTGCTAGGTTGCAAGCCAACTACAATGTGGCAGGTTATCATGCATGCCAATACTTATACAATTACTGAATAATATGGCGAAAATATTTACCATATGGGAGCCTTCTTCGAGTACTGGTTGCGGTGATGGTTGGCCCCAATATCGCCACTTTTGAGAGTCCACTAGTTGCGGGCTCTTGGGTACATGCTCCTCTAACTCCTTGATGTGACAACATGATTTTTTTGGTGATAGCCCTTCTGTCAAGATCTCCTCAGGATCAACCTCCTAATGAGGTATGCTTATTGGGACACAAAAAGGGTGCAAAATTGTGTCTTCTTCACTCTCAGAATCAACCTCTTGAGCCTGTTCGTATTCTTGGTCCAGCTCCTGATAGAAATTACAAGCAACCATATTATTCATTGTTGGAGTAGTGCTTCCATATTCCTTCTGTCTATATTGTGAGACATCCACCTCTTCTTGCTCCATATTCTGATGGAAGTTGTAAGTAACCAAATTATTCATTGTTGGAGTAGTGCTTGCATATTCTCTTCATTGGCCCTAGATGAGATTCACCTCTTGTGCTCCACACAACTGCATTCTAGGTATCCACACAGTTTTAGGAATCTTCCATTGTGAATATTATGCAAGACATATGGGAGCAACAACTGCCAGAGAGAGTGATGGAAAGGTAGTTTCCCTCCATTGTATTTTTCTCGATTGCAGTAGGAGATGCTCTGCTTGTACTGCTTCTTGAAATATTTGAGGGAATCTTTGTTCCTTGGATTGTAGCAGGAGGAGGCCTATATCCGGGTGAAGAGCCCAAATATAGTAGAGGTGGGCCTGGTTGGGTGTCGGTTGGATCTTTTCTAGAATTCTCCTCCAACTCCTCCAAAATCAGATATTGAAGTTCGTGATTCTCTCTAGAGGTGCTCTCATGATGGTGGAGAGGTGCGTCAAGAGTTGAAAGGGGTCCTGAGAGCCATCAAATGTGTCAACTAGTGCTCTCGCTAGGTTCACCCATGAGCAGATAGCTCTTATGCTTGAGCATTTTGTACCACTGCAACACCCTTCCTTCTAGAGACAAGACTAGAAGCCTGATCATGACATCTTCGTGGGCTATGCAATGGAGCATCGCTAAAGCAACGATATCTTCGAGGTGCTCTCGGGCCATTCCCTCAATGCCATTGTATTTTGTTAGGGTCTTCAGGGCACTTTTGGGAATCTCATGCTGACTTTGGAGATTTAGAGGGCCAGGATCATCCTAGCTGGGATAACATACCTATGCCATTATAGTAGTGGTCCTTAGAGATCATTGTCCTTACCGCTGAGTCAGAGTCACCAGGTGAACATTCTTTCTCCGCTTGTGAGGTCAAGGTTGCTCACCAAACCTTGATTTCTTTGGGGTGTCTTCTTTTAGTATAAAAGGCATCCACGATCAAGAGATCTGGATCTTCAGCTCAATAGAGTCGCCAAGTGATTTTTCCAGATAAAAGCAAGCCAGAGATTCACCAAACTCGGGCTCCTTTAAAATACGGGAACTATCGATACAAAAATCGTGAGTCCCATCGAGCGTGCCAAAAACTGTTGGTCAAATATCTGCCTAATTATACAAAACTGTGTTTGTGCGCCCTAGACATGGCCAACATTGAAAGACCAGAGGAAAGAGATGTCCCTCGTGTCAATCTCCAAAGAGGGTTGGTTCCCTTACTAATTCTAAATTGGTTGAAGACTAGAGATGCAGGAAAGAAATTAGAAAATATGAAAAGAAATGGGAAATATGGCCACAGGCCGACTGTGTAGGATGGGAATAGACTAATAGTAAGAATTCACACCAAGCAATGAATAGCATGCATTAGATAAAGAATCAATAGAATTTACTTAAAACTTTGTACATATAATCTTTCAAATCGGCACTCCAACACTCACTCCTCTCATCAACAATATTCAAATTCAATTTGTAGAATTTAAATTCAGCAGCAAATAAAGAATCTAAGCGTGAAAAGAAATGTGTAAATCAAAAGACAATAATGCACCAAGTCATTTGCAAATCCAAGAGTTATGTATAATTATTACTGTATAGAACTTGAAGTGTTTTCTCGCAGGATATCTATTTTTTCCAACCCCTTACAAATGAAAATTTGTTTAGTATTTATAGAGGTTTGCACCTCTTTCATTGAATACATCAAATGACCCAATGTCCATAGATCAGAGACATAATGAGTCATCATTTCTTGAAAATCTTCTTTCGGTAGCCACGATCTTGAAAACGGTTTGAGATGATAGCATTCAGGCACCGTAGCATTAAATTTGAGTCACCTCCATCTTCTTGGAAATCAAACACGAGCTTTAACAATTTACTCCATATTCAATTTGCTTTGGAGAGGGAGTAAAACCTTTGAGAAGATGTTCTTGAAAATGACAAAAATCTTCCACTTCGTCACCAACATTAAATTGTAGCAGTTACTTGAAGCAAATCTTCAACTGGAAAAATCAATCTTTAAAATTGCCGAAGATGATGGTAATTAATAATTAAAATCTGCCTCATTTGATTTGACTCACACCTCTGCTTCACATTTTATCTTTGGGTGTCACAAGGAATTTGCTTTCGCAATGAAAATATTTTCACCCAAAAATATTCATAAAATTTTGCCGCTTTCACTTTGAAAAATTAATCACAATTGCTCAAAAATAAGCAACATTTATTTTCAAAATACCTTCACCGCATTTATGAAGACGTTCGCCCATTAAAAATTTCAGTTGCTTGAACCTTATCTCTCCATGCCATTCGCCTCAAAAAAACTTTGAACAAACCTGTAGCCATTTTAATTAAAAGCGACCATAACATTAAAATCGTGTTCGCCCCACTAAGGGGCGAACACTACGTTCGCTCTTTTTAAAGGGCGAACGTGAAGCATTCATATTTTTTAACTTGGGCACACTATTTCATTTTGGGGGTGCGTTCGCCTCTTTATTGGGGCGAACACGACGTTCGCCCCTCCAATGGGGTGAACGCGTTCCGCTTCCATACTTGCCAAATTTTTGTCTCTTCTTTTTTATTTTCTTTTAAATAAAATATCTTCTTCGATTTCATGGCCTTCTTTATCTTGCTACTGCTCATTCTTTGAGGCAAAATTATTTTTAATTTTTCAACTGCTGTTGGTAACTTCAACAAAGTGAATCCAAAGTAGATTTCCAAGTCATGTTTTGGGGTTAATTTATTTTGCAAAATGAAAATTTGCAAATAATTGAAAAAAACTATAAAAAAATAAATGAGTTAAAAAAACCTCAATATTAAATGTCTTCGGATTACAATCAAAATATGGCATGTTACAAAATACCAACAATTCCCCATGAGGATTCCCAGGATAAACAATGTGTCACTTATCTATGGTTTGATGTGTTAATTCTTGTGAATGTTGCATTTACTTTCAAATGAGAATGTTATAAGTTGAGGAGATGATTAAATGCTTTGATGAAACAACTATGCAAACTTTTATATTGTGACAATGTTTACACTTGATTACTATTTAATTTGTAGTCCAAATATGATGTAAAGAATGTATGCTTAATTTTAATATGTTGTTGATTTAAGAAGATATGATTATGCCATTTACTTTCTGAAAGGTTAGGGGTTCAATGATTTATGAATGATGTACCTTTCAACAAATAACACTTAGCATAGTCAATTGTGGAATAGTTCCATAATGTATAATGTATTGAAACATATATCTTGCTCAAGTGGTTATCTCATGTTTGGTTACAATCTCAAGAATTATTATGTAATGGATTCTATTCCTTAAGGAATTAACTGGATTATGTTGATCTAAACTCTTCATAAACATTCATGGATGATGTAACCTGAAACATGACGATAACAAATTATGGAATAATCTGAGTTGGAACTTGGAGTGGGTTGGAGCCCACAAGAAGGCAATTGGTCTTGAGTTGTGAACCAAGACATACCTTACATTCTGAATTGAAAATTGAATGTACATGAGGAGTGGGTACTCCCATGATGGTTAAATAATGCCCTTTATATAATGAACTTAATTGATTCATAGACATATCAAAAGGGATACCTAAACAAAAAGGTGAACAAACAAGCTTTAAGAGGTATAAGGAAATATAATCATGCTTAAGATGACATTCTAAGGATTATGTGAGTTTGATCACGTATATTGATTTTGTATCTTAGTGACCCCATCCGCAAGATGTGGGTTGGATCTAAGATCTATAAAAAACCATTGTTGGGGTTATTTTATTTATGATGGTTTTACATCATCAAGGCATTCACCTATATACTGATCTTTGTGGATAGTATGGTTAAGGGTGATTTCCCTTTTATGAGGGATGAAACCTAACGCTTTGACCAGTGTTCTCATACCCGAGTGGTATGAGGGTTTCGTAGAAGCTGATTACTTCTACTCAAGAGTGACTTTGATCAAGTCTTAATATCTCTTGATGTTATTTGCCTTGATAACTTACAATCCAGTTGGAATGATTTTATCTTAGATCATGATTATGTCCCTTACTCTTGGAAGATAAATAGATGACAAAGAAAAAAGAAATTGAGTGGATAATTAGTAACAATTGGGGTTGTTATAGATAATCTAGGTAAATCATCTTCATTTTTCTCAACTAGCATAAATTCATCTCCTTGTAACAAAATGAAAGTAGTACAAAGTGTATTCATTTCACGTTAAGGTTTCAAAAGGAGCATAATAATGAAATACATATGAAGGATATCCATATAAATTCAGGGTTTTTAGGGCAACATAAAAAAGTAATCACTATGGAGGATCATCCTCAAAATTTAGGATTTCTAGGACAACATAATTAAAATGTGTTTATGAGTTTATTCCTTGCATTTCAAATTCTTTAGGGAAACATAAATCTTTAGAAGATAACCCTAATTATGAATAGTTTGAAAAAAATGAAGAGATTGATGAAGACAAAAGTGTTGGTGAAAATGAAAAAAGGGTAGGAAGGTTATCAAAACAAAAATAAGGTAAAAGAAAACTCAAAGGAACGTTAATATAACAAGAAGTGGTCTAATACCACTAATAAACATAAAAATGATGTCGTGGAATATTAGGGGTAACAATAAGATCCCTAAAAAATAGTTATTAAGGAATTAATATGTTGTTATAGTTTTGAGTTTATTTTAGTATAAAAACAAAATTGAGTAGTGAGGAATGTAAGAATGCTTTCAAAAATATTTGGAAGATGGTGGATTGTCTAACAGTTTCTTCTAGAGGAACTTCTAGGGATATTCTGACAATATGGGACAAATGCTAGAAGCAAAAAAAATTGGTTTGTTGGACTATTTTGCAAGAAAGAGAAAAACATCAAAGTCGGGGTTATATATGCTCCAACTATACTTACTCCTCATGAAATATGTTGGAAGGACCATAGCATATTTCTATCAAATATAATTATGATTTATAATTATGATCTATAGATTCTTTGGGTGACTTCAACATAGTTCTATCCCCTTCAAAAAAGAAGGGTGATACTCCTAGATGGTCTAAATCAATGTAATATTTTGCTTCATTTGTCAATTAAAATGGTCTTTGGGATGTTATTCCTTCAAGTTTTCAATATACATGGGATAATAGATACATCGGGCAAACTCATAAAGTATAAATTTTGGATACTTTTTTGTTATCCAACACATGGTTGCAAATAGACTATACAATCTCTTTATATATTTTATTGTGAGCATGATCGAATCATAAAGCCATTATTTCGACTTGTGATTTACACAATAATGGTCATCCAAAGCCATTATGCTTTGAGTCTATGTGGCTCCAAGAGCCCGATCTCTTCCAAATGATTATGTTAAGGTAGAATAAAGAAAATATTGAAGGATCCTATATTTATAAGTTTGTTCAAAATATGAAATATCTAGAGGAGCAAATGAAGATTTGGAATGCCAAATGTTTTAGTAACATATTTAAAGAAAAGAAGGAAATTGAATCCAAACTCAAGAAACTACAAGAGATAGTAGAAATCGATGAAAATGACTAGTATTCTTATGTGCAAAAAAATAATTACTATTTTATTATCATAATGTATTGAAAAAGGAGTCTCATTGGTTCCAAAAATCTATGGGAAATTGGCTCAAGGAAGGAGATAAAAAATACTAATTTTTTCCTACTACAACAAGATTAATTCTTCTTTTCGTCTCATCAAAAACATTTTAATTCTAGATGAAAAAATATTGAGGAAGAAAAATATATTAGGAAGAAAGTAATTAATTGTTTAAAAAATATTTAATCAAATTTTCGACAAGATAAGGAGACATAAGGTAACCTTTTGCAAAATATTCCATCAATGATCACATAAGGATAAAATAAAATCTTACTGAAGAATATAACTATGGAGGAACTATACAAGGTATTTTATCTTTCCATCCCAATAAAACACTTGATCCTAATGGATTTCCTATATTTTTATTTCAATTTTTGGGGGATTTATTGAAAAGTGACATGTTGGTTGCAGTTGAAGAGGCCTAGAAAATAAAGGTTATAATAAGTGAGGCCAACACCGTCTTTATTACATTTGTTTCAAAAAAAGGTGAGACACAATTATTTGATAATTTTTATCCAATAGGTCTTTGTAATATGATTTATAAGATCATATAAAAAATTATAGTGTTAATTTAAAATATATAATGTTCTCTTAGTGCAATAAAATTATTTAGGAAATGAACCCTACCCAAAAGATCACCAATGTGGAACTTCATATCAAATAGTTTGCAATTCATCAAGATACATATTATTTAAAAAATTTATCTGGTTCTTGGCTGAAACCTTATCCTCTTATCTCTTATTCAAAATGGCAACCACTGGCTTGAGCATGTCTAGCTTGTAAAGGTCCAAAGGTCAAAAAATATATTAATATAAGCAACAAATTCAGATCATGGATTTCAATTAGTATCCTAGTTGAAGGAGAGGAACTCAAGCAAATAACAAACTAGCTTTAAAATATGCTTCAAGAGTTTTATATGTCTATTTTTACATGAAAGTATGAGTTAGTTTGGAATCTACCAAAAGTCAATTGATACTTGATCAAGTTGGAATATGTGAATTTAAAGCAATCAAAATTTTATAATCCAAAATATTTCCCTTGGAAGAGTGTTTAGTCATTAGAGGCTCTCCTTAAGGCCTTAATATTCCTTTGGTTAGCAGTCCAAAGTAATATTTTTACTAGATAGATTATACAAATAAGAGGATTTCATGGACCTTTTAGACAAGCCTTGTGTGAGAAGGATCTAAAACATCAGACCATTTACTTCTTCGTTGTCCCTTTGTTAACACCATTTAAGGTTGTTTTTTAATATAAGAATATATTGGGTGTTAGAACTAAATACTTCAATGTTTGAATTATCAAATGATGGGTATTTAAATATGGGGACTCACAAATTATCATTATTGCTAAAGGTGGAATAGGTTTGGTGGAAGCAGCCTCCTGTGGTTTGAACCTTGCATTTATCAGTTACTAAAAATAGTGTGGTTGTGACCAACTCTCCTATATAACAAAAAAAAAATGAAAAAATATTTCAAAATGGGACTCACAAATTATCATTATTGCTATCAATAAAATGGAAATAAGAAATGATTAAAAATAACATTATTATTGATATTCATGTAGGTTTTTAATATGGCTTTGAGCTTTCTAGCCTCTCGAATGTTGGCCTCCCCAAAGAGACATGTATCATCCATAAATTGAAGATGAGTTAACATCTCACCTAGTTGCACACCTTCCAAAAGACCTTGTTGTTTATTTCTTCGAAGGAATCTGCCCAATCCTTCTACTAAAACAATAAAAAAATGGAGAAATAGGATTTCCTTGACAAATACCCTTGGAAGCAAGGAAAGGGGTCGAGAAGAAGCCGTTAATGAAAATAGAGAAGAAAACTGTTGAGACACAACTCATGATCCACTCTCTCCACTATTGAGAGAAGCCAAATTTCTTAAGCATTATGTTGGATTATTTATTTCAAAGCTAAAACATTATGTATTCTATGAAGAATTGGTCTTGTCTTTACATTATAATTTATGGCTTTAAAGGAATAATAAAATTATTATAAATAAATCTCAAAATTATGTCCAAGGTTGAAATTGTGTTATTTTATAGATATGGTGTTCATCATGGGGAAGTATGAGTGTGCAAAATAGCTACTAAACACTTGATTCTCGGATTTGAATATACATGGAAGATTTATTTGTGATAATGAAACTTTGATCTATAATAAAATGAAAATGTTAAGAAACTAAATTTAAATTAATTTCAATAATGCTTTCAAATATATTATATAAAAAACTAATAAAGGTGACGTTAAAAAAAAGGTGACAATAAAATTTTACTTAATTACTTAAAATCATAAAAGCCATATGAAACTTGAAGTAACAACTATGTGAGGCTAGGCCACTTTTTAGCCTTACTATATTTACAATTGAAAAAGAATGAAAATAGTTCCAGGGGCTAGGTGGATTGGTAAGTGCTTGTCTAGCCAGAAACTTACCAAGAAGACATTCAAGTTCAAACCTTAGGGGCAACTTATTTGCAAAGGTAGTAGTTTGATTTGAATCTTTTGAGTGCACATCAGATCGAAGATCAACGATAATGGTATGAATCCCGAGTGATCGATGGTCCCCTTCACGTCGAGTTAATAATAACAAGGTGGAATAAGTTTGGTGGAAGCAACCTCCTAGTTTGAACCCTGCGGTTACTAAAAATATGTAACAAAAAAAAATTAAAAAATATTTTGGGACTCACAAATTATCATTATTGCTATCAATAAAAAATGATTAAAAAATAACATTATTGTTGATATTCATCTACTATCTACTATTGTTGAAAGTAATATATGTGAGCATATTTATATATAGAATAAAATCAAGTAAAAACAATTTAAACAACTAATCTTTATATGGAAGAAATTCCAATTTTAAAAAACAATTGTCTAAGTGAAATATTATATCTTAGAAAAAGAAAGTCTAGAAATTAATTGTAAAAAAAAAAAAAAAATCATGGCGCATATAAGTTTATCACACTACCCACAAAAAAGAAAAGAAAAAGTCATGGTGGATTGGTGAGTTTTGGGTGCTCACTAAGAAGAAAAGTTTAAATCTTGGAGGCTAACTTTATTTGGGGTAAAGGTAGTAGATCATCCTGATTCCATTGAATGCTCATGAAAGTGATGATAAGAGTTCCAATCTCCCTCACTTTATATGATTTAAAGTTTGTCACACTAACCTCAATGAATAATTAAAAAAAATCATTCTATTATCGTTAAATACTAAGTTTATCACACTACCCACAAAAAGAAAAGAAAAAGTCATGGTGGATTGGTGAGTTTTGGGTGCTCACTAAGAAGAAAAGTTTAAATCTTGGAGGCTAACTTTATTTGGGGTAAAGGTAGTAGATCATCCTGATTCCATTGAATGCTCATCCAAGTGATGATAAGAGTTCCAATCTCCCTCACTTTATATGATTTAAAGTTTGTCGCACTAACCTCAATGAATAATTAAAAAAAATCATTAAAAGTTTGGCAAACTAAGCCATCTATCCGAAACCTTAGTTTAAGCAACATCGAGGTGGATACGTAGAGGTGCTACATTTTTATCTTATCTGCATTGAGAGTTGGCGCATTTGCCCTGTGTATTTTCTGAGCTGAAAGCCGACGCATCCGGAGAGCCGCGGAGCATCATAACTTCGATCGAGCATATATAAATTTTTTATTGCAGCTCATTTGGACTTTCCACGATGGGATCTGCAGACGGCGAAGGATCAGAAAAAATGGCTCCCGATTCAAAGAAATCATCAAAATTCTCCTTCTCCATGCCTTCAAAACTCTCCTCTGCGAAGCCCAAGCGCAGGCCGTCGGAGGGCAAGGAGCCCTCCGAGAACGAAGAGGACAGGCCGGAGTTTCTGAGCGAATTCGACCCTAGCAAGCCCGCAGCCCAGAAAGTGAAGGTCGTCCCCAAGCTGGAGAATTCCTGGCGTCCGGAAAAAAGGATGAAGAACATTCAAATGACCGAGTCCGAGCTGAAGTTCGAGCCGGAGACGGAGGCCCCCGCGGGGACGCAACCTGAGGTAGAGTATGGCTTAAACCTCAGAACCCATGTGTCTGATTCCGTGGAAATGGATCAGAAAAATGGTGTAAAAGGGTCAGGGTTTGTGAATTTCGAGGAGGACGAGCGGCAGAGGCTGAAGACTTCCATTGAGGAATTGCCCGATGAGATGCCCATGGAGGCGTATGAAAGTTTGCCCGTGGAGGACTTTGGGGTCGCCTTACTTAGAGGGATGGGGTGGTCTGAGGGGATGGGCATTGGTGGGAAGGAGCCTGTTAAGCCTGTCGAGTATGTTAGGAGAGTGGGGAGGGAGGGTCTGGGAGCCACACCTGCACCTCCTGTGGAGAAGCCCAAGAAGTTTCTGAAGCCCGGTGAGAGCAAAGAGGGCAGAAAGGACCTTGTTGCGGCCCCTGGACCTGATTGCCGTATCAGGCATGTTGTGGGTGTAGGGGAACAGCTTGTTGAGAGGCAGAGAAAGGGGGTGGCTGTGGGGAAGGTTATGACTATTGTTGAGGGTAGGCATGTGGGGCTGAGGGGTGAGGTGATTGAGGTTTTGGGAAATTCTGGTGGTTCTGTGAGAGTGGTCTTGAGGCTGTCCAAGAGCGAGGAGAAGGTGGTTGTGGGTGTGGGGGAGGTGGCCGATGTGGGGTCTGTTGAGGAGGAGGAATGCTTGAGGAGGATTAAGAAGATGAGGGCGGATGGAAGTGGGAATGGTAGGGACAGAAAGGTTCAAAAGGGGAAGGGGGATGGATATAAGGACGATGACGACACAAAGTCTCGGAGTAGAGACAGGGACACTGGCAGCAGAGATGAGAAGCGGGATCGTGGAGGAGGGGACTATAGAAGCAGAGATGATTTGGGTAGGAGAGAAAAGGAAAGGGATTACAGATTCAGGGATGAGAAAAGGGATTCCAGGAGCAGAGACCATTTGAAGTCCAGTTACGATGACAGTAGGGATGAGAGAAGACATGACAGGAGGGGAGACGATAGAGAGAGGGAGAGTCAAAAATCAGAGCTGCACAAGGAGAAAGTGCATCAGAGTGAAAAAGGTCAGAGGAAGGAGGATGATAGGGAAGACAAATACTATGATAGGAAGGATGGTAGGCGAGAAGATTACTATCCTGGGAAAGGAGGAACAAGTAGAAGGGATGAAAGGGACGGACAAAGGGAGTCGAGGGACAAAGGCAGTGAAATCGAGAGAGTTTCAACTAAGAAGGAGATGAGAGTAGAGCAAGACAGAAGGAATAGTGAATTCGAGGTTAAGAAAAGTGGAAAGAACAGGCCTAACAATGAAGGTGAGGAAAATGTTCGATCAGTGTCTTGGCTAAGAAGTCACATACGGGTGAGAATCATTAGCAAGGATTTTCAGGGAGGAAAGCTCTACTTAAAAAAAGGCAGAGTCATTGATGTGGTGGGTCCGACAACATGTGATCTGTTGATGGATGAGAATGGGTTGGTGGTTCAAGGAGTGAAACAGGATATTTTAGAGACTGCACTACCAAAGAGAGGAGGTCTAATTATGGTTGTTGAGGGAAAACACACGGGAATTCTTGGTAAACTTATGGAAAGGGATTCGGATAAAGGATTTGGGGTGGTGCAGAAAGAGGACACCTATGAGATGCTGACATTGTCTCTTGATCATATAGCTGAATTTGTAGGGGATCCAGGTGAACTTGATTATTGATGAAAAGTGCTGAAGCACCCCTGGTGATGAGGTGTTGGGTTTGGATCCTGAATAGCATAATTCTCGAGGCCATCAAGTAAGTATATTTGAACGAATATATTTAAATAGACAATAAGCCTGTTTCTAGTTTTCTAGTTTGTGAATTATTAAATATTTTTGTCAACTTCTGTTATGATTTGGGTTGGTTCAGAAAGTAAAAAAGGGTTTGCTAGATATTTTGTAGTTAGTTTGTGAATAATTAATTTTTTATGGCAACTTCTGTTACGATTTGGGTTGGTTCTGAAAGTTAAAAAGGGTTTGCTAGATATTTTGTGGTTAATTAGATTATACTCTTTAGAAAAATTTCCTCAGTGTGCCAATATGTAGTAATTGGCTCTAGTTGCATATGCTAATTATCTAGCATTGCTCCTAAATATGCAGGCAGGTTAAGCCATTAGGTGTATATAAAAATAATGGTTCTTAGCAGCTTCCTTAGGTTTCTTAATACATATACTGCAATAATCAGCTTTGTGAGCTTCCTTCGTACAAAATCAATAGTTAGGCTTCTTGAAGGGCTCCTTGGAATGCTTCTATCCACTGGGTTTCAATATTCTCTTGTATTTTTTTTTTGGTTCATGCTTCACAACCTCCTTGGGATGGGCTTGAACATGGCTAGTAAACTTTCCATGATTTTGCAGAGTCACCTAGTGATGAATGAGATAGGTGATGATGTATCAAGAGGAACAAGTTGAACTGGAAATACATGTAGAGCATATTGAAGAATGTGGTGACCTGATCATGTTTGGGGAAAATGCAACCGGCATCTTACTCCTCCTTTTCCTTTTCCTTTTCCTTTGTCATCTTATTATCTTTGTCTTGTTGGAAGTCTTTTGAGTTTGCCTTAGGCTTTGAGTTTAGCCTTCATGATACTCTATGTGGTATGTTTCCTCTCTGCCCCTAAGTGGGATTGTATCTCTAGCAGTGGGTATTATCCCTAATTGGGTGTAAGCATAGTATTTATCTTTAGGCACCCCTTCACAAGTCATATATTTTTGGGCACATTGAGTTCCTAAATCTCTCGAGGATAAGGCAGAGCATGCCCTTTCAAATTAAAACCATGTAATTAATCATCAAAAAAGTAAAAAAAGTGAAAAAATTCTTAAGATATATGTGAAAGGATTTTGTGTACAAAACCAAGCACAAAAGGTTCATCTTTAAGGCTCCCATTAACTATATAGCATCTTTTGATTCATTGAAAACCATGCAATGACAATTGCTATCCTAATCTTTTGAGGACCGTTAAAAGATGACAGAAGGCTTTCATAATAATTTCACACTCAAGATGGAATAGACACAAGCATTTTAAGCAAATATAGAAGCCATAAATCTCACATTCCAATGCTTGCAAGTATAGTAAGACGGAGTAAGAATCTCAATGACTCAATCCACTCACATTAATCCTATTAGTTTTTCAAAGTCAACATAAAATCTACAAAATAAGCACATATTTGTGTTGCATTTTAGAAAAAAAAGATGTACTGTTTTTCTGCTCTTGCTTTTCCTTTTCAAACAAATTTTTAAATTCAACTGTCGAAATCTTTTGTTTGGTAAACAATACAATTGCAGAAAGCAAAATGCACTTTTCTAATGCTTAACATCAATTGCTTCATGCATTTCATTTGTAATTGAACTATGTCCCTGAAATCTTTGTTCAAAATGGTTTGCCTTAAATTTCATCTTTCAACTGTAACTATTGCTAGAAAAATGCTCTAATAATGCTGGGCATGAGTCAATCCTTTTACAAAACACACTATTATGTTACATGACATGAAATGTTCTCGTAAGCATCAAACTAATTTAAAGAAAACTACAAGATCTTGAATATAACAATGAGCTTCTTTGCAAACAATATCTTTTGGCTGCAGGGAGTGCATAAAGGGCATAGAATTCCTGGACATTCTGCAAAAATAAAATCTACTTAAAATAATAAGCTTACCTAAGATTTCATATTCAAATTCCCAACCTAAAGTGGTTTACCCTAAAACCCAAAACCATATAATGCTTGAACGATATTTTATGCATCTATAGCATCTTTTGGATCAGTGGAAACCATGCAACTACAATTACAATCCTAATCTTTTGAGAACTGTTAAAAGATGACAAAAGGCTTTCATAATAATCTTGCACTCAAGATGGAATAGACACAAACATTTTAAGCACATATAGAAGCCATAAATCTCACATTCCAATGCTTGCAAGTATAGTAAGACGGAGTAAGAATCTCAATGATTCAATCCCCTCGCATTAATCCTTTCAGTTTGACAAAGTCAACATAAAATCTACAAAATAAGCACATATTTGTGTTGCATTTCAGAAAAAATAAAACTTACTGATTCCTATTTTTCTGCTCTTGCTTTTCCTTTTCAAACAATTTTTTAAATTCAACTGTCGAAAACTTTTTTTTGGTAAACAATACAATTGCAGAAAGCAATATGCACTTTTCTAATGCTTAACTTCAATCACTTAATGCATTTCATTTGTAATTGAACCATGTCCGTGAAATCTTTGTTCAAAATGGTATGCCTTAAATTTTATCTTTCAACTGTAGCTATTGCTAGAAAGGTGCTCTAATAATGCTGCTGGGCATGAGTCAATCCTTTTACAAAACACACTATTATGTTGCATGACGTGAGATGTTCTCGTAAACATCAAACTAAATTAAAGAAAACTACAAGATCTTAAATATAACAATGAGCTTCTTCGGAAACGATATCTTTTGGCTTCAGGGAGTACAAAAAGGTCATAGAATTCCCGGACTTCTGCAAAAATAAAATCTACTTAAAATAATAAGCTTACCTAAGATTTTATATTCAAATTCCCAACCTAAAGTGGTTTATCCTAAAACCCAAAACCATATAATGCTTGAACGATATTTTATGCACCAAGCAGATGCATATCTCAAGTTTTTTTTTTTTGTAAAAAGGAGCTCATGATGCTGTTGGAAATGGGGGAAACAAGCAACAATAATCACAATAATATTGCACATATTATTTCCTTCTTCCAGAGCAAACTTGTTGTACATCATTCATATTTATATAACATGGTGTCTCTTAGATTCAAGAGACCCTTGGTGTTTCACCTTCAACATTGTCTTTTCATCTTCTCTCATTCTCATGGGAGATTTCTATTCACCCACATATGGGATGAAATAATTAACATCCCCCAAAATGTAATAATTACAATTACATGACAACAAATAATGTAATAAAGTCTAATAGATGCACAGCTCTTATCCTTTAAGATAGACCCTGTTTGCTAAACTTGGCACAATAACAATCTTCATTTTCTTCTCTTCCCATTGATGATCATTTCGCAAATGGTAGTCAGTTGTGAATTTATGCATCTGCTCTCCAGATTCTTGTTGAAAATGATACACAAAGTAAAAGACAAGTCAATCTGTTTCCCAATGCACCACATAAAGGGTTCATTTCACATGCTACAGTCACGAGAATAATGCTCATGCAAATATATTGGTGCAAAGATCTTTCCCTTTGTAAAGAGGATATCGTTGCTAAATCCTGTTTAATCATATGATGCAAAATTGCCAAAGAAAGGCAAAAGTTGTAATTCTAAAGATAAATCGAGCTGTTTCATATAGCACTACATAAAGAATTCATTTCACACCAACACATGACAGCCACAAAAACAACGATTAAACAAAAACATTAGTACTAAGCTCTCTACCAAATAAGACTTTTAAGTTGTTTTTATTGGGTAGAAAAGGAACCAAGTGAAAACAAAACCAGTTCAGCTGATAAAAGATTTCTTTTAATTGTCACATTGTCTGATTTTCATTCAAATGATCTCCTAGGAAAACTGACTTCCCACTGACCAAAAACATCAATTTAAAAAAAAATAAACAAAATCTTGTTCATATTACATCTCAGATCATCAACTGTGAGACAAGACAAAGAGTGTCAAAACCGAAACAAATCGTTAAATGAACCCTGCATTACTTACTCAAATTTTTGAATGCACAAAAAAGTGGTTTTCATTGGTGAAATAACTCTTACTCTTTGGCTGGCTGAGTGGTTCCACAGTGTTAGTCGTGATTTTGGTTATGACTTTAACAATTTACCATGTGATCTTCAAACCCATTGGAATCTTCTTCTTGGATCATGATCACCAAACATTATTCTCTTGCAATGGACATGATGCACTTGACAACAATTGAATGTCTATACCAAGAAAGACAAACCAGTTTTATATTAAAAATCATGTAAACAAGTAGGTAAACTTCAGTGGGTCCTGTAAATTAATTTAGCTTAAAGGATGTTAAAAATCCATCTCATCTCACATCATATAATATCTAACTTATACACCAATCTCTGACTTGATTGTTGATTGATTCTACACAACTCTGGTTTTCTGCATCAAGTTCCTATCAGGAAACACAATTATCAGGTCTAACTGCCGTGTTGGCAACCTGAACCTCCAACTGAGCTGTCTTCACTTTAGAAGATATTTCATTGTGGTAAAACTGCTCTCTCGACAATGACTTCACACTCTAAAGATAAGCCTCAACAGGAATTGCTTCATTACACACAGCCTTATCCACAAAATACAAGATATCCTCATAAACATCTTCAACCTCAAAATTGGGATGCTGAATCTTATTCTTCTGGAGCCATGTTTCAAGAACATCACTGCTTGAGAGTATGGACTGTAGTTGCCCCTTCAGATCATCTTTCTCCTGCTGCAGCTCTCCCACCCCCTTTTCCAGTTTTTGTCATCTCTGTCTCAATGTTGCTTGTATCTCCACCTCCCTGGCCGTCCTCAATTCAGCCATGTCGTTATGGGATGACTCTACCAGCTTGTTTATCTAGTGATTCTTGATTTGGTCATCATTGGGACTCTGGCGGGATAGTGGAATTGGGTTATCCCTCGGCTTACTTGTGCGACCAGCGTTCACAACATGTGGGCGTGTAACCCATGAGATCCACCATCCTCGTTATGACTAGGTCTAGGCTGCTGCTTAGCACTCTGCTTGGTATACGGAGGTGGGTGTTGCCCAAACAGAATGCTCAGATTGCTCACCACATCCACAAAATTTGAGCTAGAAAAAATGCACCCTTTCAAATAAGGACTTGACAACATGCCTGGGAAATAAATTAAAATCTCATAGATTAGAACAAAAAATTTGGATTCAAAACATCCAATATGTCTGGTCAAACATTTCTGAAATGCTTGTCTTTCAACTCCTGTATACATTTTTGAAAAGAAATTCATTTACAAAACCTAGTCTAAGATTTTCCCTCTGGGCATTTTACCAACTGAATAGCATTTCTTAAAGATCATGTGCTGTCAAGCCTACAAAGATAGAGGGCAAATTAAGAAAGATTGCAGATACAACAATAAGCAAATAGTGAACTGTCCAGAATTACACAAGCAACATGCCAGTTGTTATGATATGAAGACACTAACCCTAATAGCTAAATGCATTAAGCCTTCGAAAATCTAGCCTGCCCAAGCCTTAAATCATTCCAAAAGCGTTCAATCAGACCCACTAAACTTGTGCTTGGCTCCATTGCCTCCAGGTTTGCCTCGAAGCCCAAACTTCTGCCCCCCCTGCAATGCCTCCCATTGAGCTCGGAGATCTCTGCGCTGCTCGTTGTTTTCTACATAGGGCAGTGTCACGACCTTTCTGCAGTACCTCTGCCATGGCGGTTATGATGCAGCTGACCTCAAGGTGTGCGAAAACGAGGTGCTGGTGCGCACTAGTGAAGAGTTGGTGTCAGTGCCCTACCAGGCTGCATTCCTGCTTGAGTGTGTGGCTGCGATGTGGAAGGGCTTGCGGGAGTGGGGCTTCGATCTGGTGGTGTGCATGGGCAAGGCTGAGGAGGTGCTGGCAAAGCTTTTCGAGAGCATGGACGTCAACGCAGTGTACACCCACCAAGAGGTGTCACGAGATCCAGGCTGAGGAGAAGCTGAGGGTGGTGCCTAAGGAGGAAGTTATGGAGGCCAAGCTCTTTTGGGGGAGCACATTTGGAGGACTTTTTGTATGCTTCCAGTTTCTCCATTGTCGTCCTCATGTTACCCAGTCCAGCCGTGTTTTTCATGCTGTTGCTGTGCAGCTGGTTCATCACTTCACCTGTTACTTGTAAGGCTAATTGCATCTTAACATTCTGCAAGTCAGACGATGGCAAAGAATAGTTGTCTAATAACCAAATAGATTGTTTTCATTGGTTGAAAGTTTATTTTGTCGAGATCTACTTATGATTATGTCCATAGGAGAAGCCTAACAACTAAAAATTTCCAAATGCTGGCAATTTTTTAAAATCTATGAACTGCTGGCGAACAAGCGAATTTGTTTAATAGGTAAATCCTTTGTTGTTTCTTCTTGTTCCTTACAAATAATCTTTCTGTTTTCTGGGCTAATGTTGAGTTTTGGTACTCTGTTTTGACTGTGTAGGATATGGTATTTTTCTGTTCAATTTTACCATTGAAATGCCCATCCAATTCAACGTTGCAACTGCCATCCCCAGTGGATATGCACAAATCCATTTATTATTTTTATTTTTCATGATCCATTTTGGATTGACTGTGCAGGGAACATTGCATCAAAGGCTCAAAACTAGAAGTGGTCACCCGAAAAAACAATCAAGCATTCTTTTAAGCTACTGATGACAATGGACTAAAAGTGCGTTATCATCTCTTTTTGTACATTGCATACTGGCAACTGCTATATACATATACATGCTATGCTATGTAATTGTGTCTTCCATAAGACGAATAACCCCTTTTCAACACACTACAGGAATTATTTTGCCTATTCTAATATTTTGGCTGTAATCACCATAAGAAAATATGCTTAATGGAGATTATATTTTGAAGTTGGCATGCATGGGTTCCATGTGATGTAACGCATACCTTGTCATACGAATATTTATGCCAAAATCTGCATTGGGTCCAGCGTAGTCTAGAAGCATTGTTAATGAAACATAATCATTCAAGATGAAAACCTCATGCATTTTGTGAAATGCAGACATCTAAATTCTAAATTATAAGAAGAATTGGATTCAAAGTGAAGCAAACATTTTAAATTCTTTGAAATGATTTTTTATTTATATTTTAATTGACTATATGAATCATATGCCTCTACAGGGTCATTATCTCAACTTCACAGTTACAGAGCAGATGGCCTCCTGTGATTACTGAAACAAAGCAAAAACTAGTTCAAACCAAAAAGCACAAACAACTCAGGAGTCTCTTAAGATGAACGTAAGGCCTCTTGGATGGAAGCATGCCTGTTGAATATCTCTGCCTAGATTTCAGCTTTTACGCCAATACTATCATCTTTGAATCCATGCTGCCCAGTTTGACAGACAATCTCATGAATACCCCTACCAGGAAAACCAAACTTTTGAATGTGTAGAAGGAGATCAAACAAGTGCTTAAAGTTACCATCCCCTAACATGTCTGCTCCTCAACTTGAAGAATCATTTTTTCCACATATCCACCTTTGGGAGACAAGGTATACTGAGCAACCTGAACAGGATTCCTTGCCTGATCTCCCAAGTGACCCCTCCTTTTGTGGACCTCAATCAGTTTCTGGGTAATCAGTACCCAACAATCAACAGATGCTAGAATCTGTACTTTACCATCATCGTCTGCAGAATATTCAACAGGATGGTGAATCGGCAGATCTAGCTGATCAGAAGACTCATGTCGCTCATCATTTCACTCCACAGAATGGACTCGCTCAAAGCTCTGTTATCTTCGTCTGTAGAAACAGCAAAACCAAATCTAGTTGGCAAATTTAACTCACATCATTCTCTTTCCTCGTCTACCTGTGACCTCTGTTTATGAGCAAAGTATTTGTCATATGTCATAGCTCCAGGCACTTAAATCTGTTTTGTCCTGATGCTATCATAAGAAGTCACAGTACCACCAAGGATTTTACAATGATCAATATGTTCAGTATCAATTGGGGAAGATCCAAATGTGCAGTAATCCTGTTTGATGAAAGCTTTTGAAACAACCTTTGTGTCTGACTTATACCCATGTTTGGATATATTGTTACATCCAGTAAAACTCAATTGAGTATTAGTATCAGTTATGAGACACTTCAAAGGTCTAGTCTTCATATGATACCCAGGCGCTGGGTCGCTGGTTTCTCCAATAGAGGACAAAGGAGTCCTTTTTCCTCCAAACAATTTTGTTCTCTTACCTCAGGATCTGTAGTTTCTTGAGAACAAAACTCAGTTGCAACATTTTGACAACAGTGAGCTTCTGGAGCACCAATGAAGGGACTATCTTACCATCTCTAGCAGAGGTCACCTGTTCCACTGCTTGATTTGGGATCTTCTTTGAAGGACTGACTTCAGAAAACAATTTTTTTTGAAGCATTTACACGATCAAGACAGAAGAGTTTTTGAATAGTCTCCATCTACAGCACAGTCACTGTCAATGCTGTCAAAACTGACACTATCTGTTACCCTTGTAGCATGATCACTGGTTTTTCAACTGTAGGATAAAATTCCAAAAACCCTCTTTCGTGGCCACAATATCTTGATCTCACTAGATATTATGCTCAGGAATTCACTAATATCATTATTTGAAGGAGAGTCATCTGGAGCAAATGTCTTCAAGTCAATTTTAAGAACATCCTGCTGGAAATCAAGTACACTATCAATGGTTAATTTATATTTTCCTTGGAGTAGTTATTGTAATTTTTCCAGCCCTAGATAACTGCTGTCCTATGTTATTTTAAAATAAATCAGATCTGAGAATAATTTATTCAAACATGCAACAGTCACACAGATGGCTGGAAAAATAAACAGCGTGAACAGTAGAAGTTAAATATATTTCTGAACCTGAAATATTACAAATAAAGGAGGCTACAGCTACAGTAGAACACTTTTGCTCTCTTGCTGCTTTTCTAGCCAGCAATTTCACTGTTCTTCTCCTCCTAAGCTTGTAGTTTTCCTTCAGCAATCTGTTCTTCTTCTCTTCTTTTCTGTGTGTAAACCACTCTTGACCTTCTCCTTTTATCCTTGAAAAATGTAACCCTAATCTCTCTAACCCTAAGATTAGATCTCATATCATCTTGAGATGTAAGGTTAAAAATAGAAAATCACTAAGTGAATTACAAAATAGAATCACTTAAGTGAACTTAAAAATAGAAAATCACTTAAGTGAATTTCAAAATAGAATTAGAAATGTCTCAAACCACTTCTAGCACGTTCATACTAAATCCTGTGCAAGAAGTTCCTGTTCGAGCTACATTTCTCAACACTCCCCTTAGCGAGGAAGGAATTCTACACCAATCCAAGTTTGTCTCTGAATACTTCAAACTTCCCTTTCACCAAGGGCTTGGTCAGAATATCAGCTACCTGTTGATCTGTGGGAATATATTGAAGCTTTACGGCTCCCTTTTGAATCCTGTTTCGTATGAAGTGATATTTGATGTCTATGTGTTTGGACTTGTCATGAAATACTGGATTCTCAGAGAGTTTGATACAACTCTGATTATCACAATATATCACCGTGGGATCCAACTCCTGATCAATCAATACTATAAGCAACTTGCGAAGCTAGATGGCCTCACAACTAGCAATACTGGCTGCCATGTATTTGGCCTCTGTTGAGCTAAGTGCCACAGAAGTCTGCTTCCTACTGAACCAGGATATCATGCTTGATCCCAAGCTAAAGCAACACCTTGAGGTGCTCTTCCTCTCTGCTACATTGCCTGCCCAATCAGAGTCTGTATACCCCTACAACCTCACTTCACTATCTCCAAGATATCTTAGACCATACTCCACCGTGCCCCTCAAGTATCTAAGCACATGTTTTTCAGCTACTCAATGCTCCTGCCTTGGCTCCACCATGAACTGACTCAAGGTGTTCATTGCAAAACATATATCTGGTCGAGTATTGACCAAATACATCAAAAGTCGGCTCCTGCTTGGGTATGTTTGAACTTGAAGCAAAAGTTGGACATGCATTCTCTTTGACAAGCTTAATATCGTTTGTCATAAAGTAAGAATTACCAGAAGAGATAACCAAAGGATCAAAATGAGCTGAGAAACTAGCTACGGAGCCTGTGGGAAGGGAAGTCTTTCATCTGCTATGCACCTGATTAGCTTGCATGTAAACAACTGTAGAAGTTGAAATGAAGGAACAAAATGAAATATTTTACTAATTTTGTAATTAGCAGTATCCCAGCCATTGTTAAAAATTCATGAAAGAAAATTCTACAGACCCCAGCCATTGTTAAAAATTCATCCTATTCCATCCCTGTCCCCTCTAGAAGATTTCTTGGAACATAGTTTGGAGGACACACTTTGCTTGGACCATTGTTACAAGGTTCGAAAATCTGGATTTGTAATAGGAAGCCAAAATAATCTGAAAATTTGGAATCATGAAAAGGAATCTGGAAAATTTGAATCTTGTTTTTAGAATAAAAACATATATATATATACTTTTTTTTATTGAGTAAATACTTCTTATACATATACATATCCGCTGTGTGGATCGAACCTGGGTCACATCACCGATAACGCAAGTGGCGTCCTTGCCGGTAGACCACATCATGCAGATAAAAAAAAACATATATATTTTAAGTCCATACTTCATATAAACAAATCAATATATTAAATATACACAGATAATATATTTTAAGTCCATACTTCTTATAAACAAATCAATATATTAAATATACACAGATAATTACAAATATATATAAAATGTTTATAATAACTTAGCTTCACAGCATAAAATCATATCGGAAATTTCTTTTACTTTCTGACAGAAATTTGTTGCTAGGCTTTGACCAATTGGAATTGAAATTTCTTACATAAATGAAGAAAAAAATGAAATTATATTAGTGTTTAAGAATGAACAAAATGTGAATTGACTGCAGTTGATATCTGGGAATAACAAACAAGAAGACCACTCCAAAGGGGTTGTATTGGCAATTTCAATGAAGAGAGGGGTAAGCTTATGCACATGTCAACATTCCCAGAATAAGATTACTAATTTCAGAATAGAAACAAACACTTCTGGTTCTTCAAAATTGGCATTTAATATATGTAGTGGTTCCCTGGAGCAGTGTCAACTGTTAAAACGAGGATCTAGGATAAAGCCTGCATTAAAATCATTGGGCATAAATAAATACCCTGTGAGATAACAATATGAATTTTTCTGCTCCAAAAATGTTTGGTGTTCCATCCTTCTGCAAATGTGCTGAAATTTTTTAGTTTAAGTTCAGAAGTCTTTCCAAATTTAGTGCATATGACCTATGTCACCATGCCCAATCATTCCAATAGACTTGCCTACATAGTCCATTTAATAATGTATCATAAGGCTATAAGCAATAATGCGTGCTCACAACAAAGTCACTGCTGAAGCCAGTGGGTAGATTTTTTTGGTATCTTACAGCAGTACGTGGATGGTTCAGAGTTTAAGTATCAAACCATCTGCTTCTCAAGCACACAGCATCCAAAGCTAAATATATAAATCATACATCATTATATGTGCCCATGGAGGAAGGAGTTATCACACCATATTATCCTATTGGACAGATGATAGAGCAGTACTCAAATTATCAAATTTTTACTGAACAGAGATAGCTGGACAGGACTGAATTGAATATTCTTATATTTTGGTACTCATATTAATTTATTAATCAATGCCTTCCCCACATTGGAATATCTTCTTTTCTTGGTATTCTAAGGGTAGACTGGACTACTGGTAGTTGGCTTCTCCTCTTTAGGGATCTTTTGTCTTCCCAATTCTTCATTCCTTATCAATATTCTAATTTCCTGACTGGTTATCTACGCACTTCTCTTGTCTTTTCTTATTACACTTGTTCGTTTTGTTTTCATATTTACACAAGTTGAAGTATTGGAAAGCAGACTCTTTGTAGTTCATTCATTTACAACGTACAACTTTTAGAGAAATTGCATGCATTATTCACCTCTATGTCTATCTTTGTGCAACATGTCATGACAATTTTACCCTTGGTATTGAGAGCTGTTCAATTATAGAAATTTTCTTGGTATTTTCCTCATAGCTCATGCTATTATACTTTGTGTAATATGCAAATTTTCTGTATAGTTTAATTTGGTTATAGTAGAGGGAAAGAAGAGTATTAAATAAGAGGAGTGTTCTAAGAACTAATTCATACAGGCAAAGCATTGGCTAAGTATTGAATTTGGAAAAAAAGGTTTGGAAGTGATATGACTGGAGGAAGGCAAAATATTTTCTATGGTTGGAAGGGCAGAGATACCTATATAGGAGGCCTGAATTTGCTAAATTTGACTGGAGCTTCACCACATGCATTTTCATTGAGTGTCGAGATAATGTCTAGCTCTGTTATTCATTTAAGTTCAACCAGTTCAAAAAGCTTTTCAGAATTGGATGGGTGTTCACATATTGGTTTATGACACCGTGGAAGTGCTGACTTTTAAATATTAATTGGAATATGATATTCTGGATAGATCTGGTGGGGCTCTTTAATTGTCTATAATGTATTTATTATTTTATAAGATGCAATGTTGTTTTTGTTCTGTCATATCTGATCGGGTTCATTTGCAACAAGTAACTAAATAATTCAGGATGAGTCAGCAAGAGTATTTAGAAATGTTCTGTCATACCTGATCGGGTTCATTTGCAACAAGTAACTAAATAATTCAGGATGAGTCAGCAAGAGTATTTAGAAATGTTCTTTTTGTTCTGTCATACCTGATCGGGTTCATTTGCAACAAGTAACTAAATAATTCAGGATGAGTCAGCAAGAGTATTTAGAATCTAGATAATTAAGAAATTGAAAATTTATGTTCTTAAATTATGGCTGATTATTGGGAACCAAGTTCAATCTCATGTATATCTTAGAGCAACTGCACATTGTTGTCATACTTTGCTAAAATATTGGGTAGATCTTTGATGGCATTTACAATGCCTACATCTTGTGTTAGAAGGCTTGGGTTCGAGTTTGGCAAGGATAAACTTTGGAGCAAATTGGATACATATTGTACTTTCTCATCCCTTATATCCTTCTTTGTTGATTCTAAATGTTGATCCAAGTGTGTTATGGTGGCCTTTTCCATAAGATGTTGTAGATAGGCTTTCTTTGCCCCTTATTTAGGAGTGGAATATCCTTGATCTGATCGACCTTCTATTAATATATGATTTCTTTGATATATGATATATTTTTTATGACCAATTTTTTTTTCTCTCTCTTCACAGTGTTCACTTTGCAAATTCTTGCCAAGCAGCCAGTCTTATAACAATTACGGCATAATCCACTTGTTGTTCCCATTCACTTGATTCAGATTTAATTTTAGTGGATTGTGGCAAAGGTTTTGAAATACCCATAGCAACACATATTCTGGAATATATAGCATACTTCCCTCCTTAATAGTCCGTCTTTCCTTCTCCTAGTGTATTTCTAATATTCTTCAAAGCATCCTTATTGATAAGCGGATATGGAAGTCCAAAAAGCCTAATCCAAATCATAAGCTTCTTAATAGTTTCTGTCTCAATAGAAAAAATTTCATTCTATGGTCTTAAATAAAGGGTATCTCTCCCTCTAAACCATGGGCCACCACTCAATATTTTATCCCTGATTTCTGAATTAGAAAAGATGACAAGGAAAAAACCTTTAGGAAGAAAACTCACGGAGTAATTTGAATTCAATCCCCACTTCCACTTGATCCAATCTTGAATCTCCAAAAACCTTGGCCAGGACCTATGGAACTTACATATTACCATTTGCTCTTCCACTTATCTTAAATCCAGGCATCCACATTTTCAGCTAGGGCATCGCCACTTCCCATTGGGGCTTTCAAATATGACTTTCCTTTTAAACTAATTTATGGGGTTGAGGCTAGTGTTCACTCTTGGCTTCTACTCCCTCCCGGCTCGCACTCCCTGCTAGCTTGCACTCTCTCCTGGCTCACACTCGCTCTTGTCTCTTCTTTCTCGCGGCGTGCCTTTACTTTGGTAATTTTTTGGAAACAATATTTGCTGCATTCATGGTAAAGGGTTCGAAGCATTGATACACTCCAAACGAATTTGCTGTTCTTCCGCCATATCTGAAGATCTCAAGAGTTGCTCGCACTCGCTCTCGGATCACACTCGTTCTTGGCTCACACTTTCTCCTAGCTCACACTCCCTCCTAGCTCGCACTCCCTCCTAGCTTGCACTCCCTCCTAGATCACACTCGCTCTTGGCTCTTCTTTCTCCCGACGTTCCTTTGCGTAGGCAATTTTTCGGAAATAGTATTCGCCACATTCATGTTAAGGGTTTGAAGCATTGATACACTCTAAACGAATCCCTTGCTTTTCCACCATATTTGAAGATCTCAAGATTGGCTCGCACTCCCTAACGAATCCGATGCTCTTTAGGAAGAAAAAAACCATGGGCCACCACTCAATATTTTATCCCTGATTTCTGAATTAGAAAAGATGACAAGGAAAAAACCTTTAGGAAGAAAACTCACAGAGTAATTTGAATTCAATCCCCACTTCCACTTGATCCAATCTTGAACCTCCAAAAACCTTGGCCAGGACCTATGGAACTTACATATTACCGCCCTGCTTTTCAAAACCATTATATCATTGTCAATCATCTCATTCTTGATGGTCACTTCTAGTGCAACATCCGCTACTTGGATTGAACTTTCCATATATTTGCTCTTCCACTTATCTTAAACCCAGGCATTTACATTTTCAGCTAGGGCATTGCCACTTCCGATTGGCACTTTCAAATATGACTTTCCTTTTAAACTAATTTATGGGGTTGGGGCTAGTGTTCGCTCTTGGCTTCTACTCCCTCCCGGCTTGCACTCCCTCCTAGCTTGCACTCTCTCCTGGCTCACACTCGCTCGTCTCTTCTTTCTCGCGGTGTTCCTTTACTTTGGCAATTTTTTGGAAACAATATTTGCTGCATTCATGGTAAAGGGTTCGAAGCATTGATACACTCCAAATGAATCTGCTGCTCTTCCGCCATATCTGAAGATCTCAAGATTTGCTCGCACTCGCGCTGGGATCGCACACGTTCTTGGTTCACACTTTCTCCTAGCTTGCACTCCCTCCTAGCTCACACTCGCTCTTGTCTCTTCTTTCTCCCGACGTTCCTTTGCTTTGACAATTTTTTGGAAATAATATTCGCCACATTCATGGTAAGGGTTTGAAGCATTGATACACTTTGAACGAATCCACTGCTCTTCTACCATATTTGAAGATCTCAAGATTGGCTTGCACTCCATAACGAATACGTTGCTCTTTAGGAAGAAAAAAACCATGGGCCACCACTCAATATTTTATCCCTGATTTCTGAATTAGAAAAGATGACAAGGAAAAAACTTTTAGGAAGAAAACTCACAGAGTAATTTGAATTCAATCCCCACTTCCACTTGATCCAATCTTGAATCTCCAATAACCTTGGCCAGGACCTATGGAACTTACATATTACCCCCCTACTTTTCAAATTCATTATATCATTGTCAATCATCTCATCCTTGATGGTCACTTCTAGTGCAACATTTGCTACTTGGATCGAACTTTCCATATATTTGCTCTTCCACTTATCTTAAACCCAGGCATCCACATTTCCAGCTAGGGCATCATCACTTCCCATTAGGGCTTTCAAATATGAATTTCCTTCCAAACTAATTTATGGGGTTGGGGCTAGGGTTCGCTCTTGGCTTCCACTCCCTCCCGGCTTGCACTTCCTTCTAGCTTGCACTCTCTCCTGGCTCACACTCGCTCTTGTCTCTTCTTTCTCGCGGCGTTCCTTTACTTTGGCAATTTTTTGGAAACAATATTGGTTGCATTCATGGTAAAGGATTTGAAGCATTGATACACTCCAAACTTATATGCTGCTCTTCAGCTATATATGAAGATCTCAAGATTTGCTCGCACTCGCTCTCGGATCACACTTTCTCCTAGCTCGCACTCTCTCCTAGCTCGCACTCTCTCCTACCTCACACTCGCTCGTCTCTTTTTCTCCCGACATTCCTTTGCTTGGCAATTTTTCGGAAAGAGTATTCACCACATTCATGTTAAGGGTTTGAAGCATTGATACACTCTGAACGAATCCCCTGCTCTTTCACCATATCTGAAGATCTCAAGATTGGCTCGTATTCCCTAACGAATCCGTTGCTCTTTAGGAAGAAAAAAACCATGGGCCACCACTCAATATTTTATCCTTGATTTTTGAATTAGAAAATATGACAAGGAAAAAACCTTTAGGAAGAAAACTCACAGAGTAATTTGAATTCAATCCCCACTTTCACTTGATCCAATCTTGAATCTCCAAAAACCTTGGCCAAGATCTATGGAACTTACATATTACCCCTTTGCTTTTCAAAACCATTATATCATGCTCAATCATCTCATCCTTGATGGTCACTTCTAGTGCAACATTTGCTATTTGGATCGAACTTTCAATATATTTGCTCTTCCACTTATCTTAAACCCAGGCATCCACATTTTCAGCTAGGGCATCGTCACTTCCCATTAGGGCTTTCAAATATGACTTTCCTTCCAAACTAATTTATGGGGTTGGGGCTAGGTTTCGCTCTTGGCGTACACTCCCCGCCGGCTCGCACTCCCTCCTAGCTTGCACTCTCTCCTGGCTCACACTTGCTCGTCTCTTCTTTCTCGCGACGTTCCTTTACTTTGGCAATTTTTTTGGAAACAATATTTGCTGCATTCATGGTAAAGGGTTTGAAGCATTGATACACTCCAAACAAATCCCTCCCGGCTCGCACTCCCTCCTAGCTCACACTCGCTCTTGTCTCTTCTTTCTCGCGACGTTCCTTTGCTTTGGCAATTTTTTGGAAACAATATTTGTTGCATTCATGGTAAGGGTTTGAAGCATTGATACACTCCAAACGAATCTGCTGCTCTTCCACCATATCTGAAGATCTCAAGATTGGCTCACACTCGCGCTGGGATCGCACTCGTTCTTGGTTCATACTTTCTCCTAGCTTGCACTCCCTCCTAGCTCACACTTCTCTTGTCTCTTCTTTCTCTTGACGTTCCTTTGCTTAGACAATTTTTTGGAAATAGTATTCGCCACATTCATGTTAAGGGTTTGAAGCATTGATACACTCCGAACGAATCCCCTGCTCTTATACCATATCTGAAGATCTCAAGATTGGCTTGTACTCCCTAACGAATACGTTGCTCTTTAGGAAGAAAAAAACCATGGGCCACCACTCAATATTTTCTGCCTGATTTCTGAATTAGAAAGGATGACAAGGAAAAAACCTATAGGAAGAAAACTCACAAAATAATTTGAATTCAATCCCCACTTCCACTTGATCCAATCTTGAATCTCCAAAAACCTTGACCAAGATCTATGAAACTTACATATTAACCCCCTACTTTTCAAAACCATTATATCATGGTCAATCATCTCATCCTTGATGGTCACTTCTAGTGCAACATTTGCTATTTGGATCGAACTCTCCATATATTTGCTCTTCCACTTATCTTAAACCTAGGCATCCACATTTTCAGCTAGGGCATCATCACTTCCCATTAGGGCTTTCAAATATGACTTTCCTTCCAAACTAATTTATGGGGTTGGGGCTAGAGTTCGCTCTTGGCTTCCACTCCCTCTTGGCTCGCACTTCCTTCTAGCTTGCACTCTCTCCTGGCAAACACTCGCTCTTGTCTCTTCTTTCTCGCGACGTTCCGTTACTTTGGCAATTTTTTGGGAACAATATTTTCTGCATTCATGGTAAAGGGTTTGAAGCATTGATACACTCCAAACGAATCTGCTGCTCTTCTGCCATATCTGAAGATCTCAAGATTTTCTCACACTCGCTCTCGGATCACACTCGTTCTCGGATCACACTTTCTCTTAGCTCGCACTCCCTCCTAGCTCACACTCGCTCTTGTCTCTTCTTTCTCCCGACGTTCCTTTGCTTAGGCAGTTTTTCGGAAATAGTATTTGCCACATTCATGTTAAGGGTTTGAAGCATTGATACACTCTGAACGAATCCCCTGCTCTTCCACCATATCTGAAGATCTCAAGATTGGCTCGCACTCCTTAACGAATCCGTTGCTCTTACGCCATATCTGAAGACCTCAAGATTGGCTCGCACCTGTAATGAGTTTATACACAGGTTTTTATGAGGGGTCCCGGTCCCCTCATATCGAGTGGGTTTGAACCTTGGACCTCTCAAAGAGAGGCCAAAGCTCTTACCACTGCACTAAGCTTGCAACTTGAAGTTTGCTGAATCTTGTGACACAACCTACAATCAAATCTTTCACTGAAACATGCGCAGGGGCGATGGCAAACCCTAGTCATATTTTCAGAATGCTGATAAGGTGCTGCTCTAATTAAAAATCCAATATACTAACCATAGTATGACTCTGTAAAGATCAAATGGAACAGTTTTTGCCACTGTGGCATGGAAGTGTTGCATCAATTCAACTTCAATGCTATGATTCTCCTTGCGCAATCCCCCTCAATCAAATCATCCACTGCCTGAATCCTGCTGACGTTTTCTGCTGTGTTTCTTACATTTTTCCATATTCTGTGCTCCAACTTCTGGCCTTATCATGTAACTGGGTAGTGTGACATTCAATCCCCAAAGGAGAATCAAGTTAGACTTCAAAATGTGCTACATCTGGGTTGTTTCTATCATGATGTTCTGCACCATTTGTAAATACATTCCCTTCCAACACTTAATTATGGAACTCACTGCGACTCTCACTTCCATTATGAAAGAGGCATCTTTCTTGGTCCAAGAGGCTCTCTTTTGTACTATACTGGCTCAATGAAGTCAACAACTGGTCCAAATTAGTGTGGCAAACTAGTTCCATGGAATCTGGGCATGTTCTATCCGTCCCAAACACTGATTCAGACCTCCCTACTTGATTCACTTTTGTTGATAAACCCTTCATATTGTTAACTGTAGACACACCGAGTCCACTTCGCCTTAATATATTTGACTTGCTATGCTGTTGAGAACCAAAATATGTCTGCTTCTGCATGAATACATCACGAGAAGAGAACTGCTTAGAGACTATATGGACTGTGTTGATCTGACCACCCTAGCCTCATATTCCAGGTTAGGGTCAACCATTTCTTGAGTTGGTTTGAGCTGTCAAATTTGCTATCTTGGCTAAACTTCCTTTTGTCAACTTTTGTTCCAAAAACATCCAACATGTACATGCTGGCCCTTATTGGGGATTTTGTATCTATGGAAGGGCAGGAAGGCAAACTTTTCTGCTATTAAATTCCTGGTTGGCTGCCAAGTACCTCAATTTTGCTTTACATAGTCACTGTTTTTGTTGCTCATCTTAGATGTCATTCAAATACTTCTATCTGCCCTCCTGAATGTACAGTTTACACACCATCTTCCTTGCATATTAGTCAGATATTTCCATGTGCATTTCCAAGGTTCATTTGGTTAAAGTGGTGCTGTCTACCACATGAAAGGTGCCATAGGTTAAATGCCCTGCTGATTTGTTAGGTAGATGCATAACCTTTTTTGAATTTATGTCATTCATGTATCCTTTTCACACATTTTGTCATACCACCATTCAAAATCTGCAGGAGTTGCAGCCAACTCCATTTCGTCTTCCTGGGCCTTGTGACTGAAAAGGAATGAGGAGCTTAACGTGTTAGATAGTGTGAAGAAAAAGCGTCCTTATATAGCCACGCTTATGAGCTCTTAAGGTGTTCTAACCAAGTATTGGCCAAATTTGCAGTTCTTTGAGATTGTGCTTGGTTAGAGCATGTAGAGCACATATGCTCCATGAAACACAACCTACTGGCACAAAAGTGAAGAAACAAATTAAGTGTTTCTGCACTGCAATCTTCAACTCTTTAATAAACAGTTAGAACTAGGAATACCAATACATGAGTTTATGTATGTACCTGGCTCTTTTTTGTTTTGATTACACACCCATACCACGTAATTGAATATGGATGCAAAATGCACCCTTTTCTACACTAGTGATGCCTTCAATGTGATGTGGCTCGCCTGTCGTGCACTAGGTGCATTGATCCTCCTTAAGGCATGCATCCAAGTCAAACCCTGCAATTCAAAGATAAGAAATGATTGAAAAGATGGGAGGAAAGAAAACTTTTGACTTGCACTTTTCTTGCTCGTTGAAAAGCTTTGCTCTAACCCGTACTCAATGCATCTGCAACTGTCATAGTTGAATTTAATTTACTAATTTGGTAGGCTTTTGTGCTGATCTTGTGTTTCAACTTTAAGATTTTATTACAATATACCCAACTTCATGTTTCAACTTTACGATTTGTTAGTGAAGTTTCTCAGGTTTGAAACCTAAATACCACTGCATCCTTGCACCTGTGTTCTTGAATTTTGGTGTCAGTACCAGGTACTCACATCTGCACCTCCCAACTGGTGCACCATACAACCTTGACTGAGACTAAAAGCTAGCATTTAGTTATGAGGGCCATGTTGGCTAGCCACTAGAGAGATATCAACTTGAAAATTTAGCGTCATTTCGTGATACAGGAGTAAGATGTTCATATTTGTGTACAGGAGTTGCCAGTTTGGACTGGGAATGTGGCAATGCCACTCTTTTTTGTTTGACTTTGTTTCAGGCCACAGTCCATGTTAAATGGAATTTGGACCCTCTGCTTGCAAAATATGAATCTTTTAGTTTTTCATGTACATTCGACTATTTAGTATTTATTTTCATGGGTATGTCCTTTTGTATGCCTGTGAAGTGGATTTGTTAGAGATTGGGAAAGGTTTAATCCTCTCTGAAACTTTGAACTTGCACACACAGACATATTGTCAGGTTATATACAGAGTTTTGTCCAACAGGGTAACTCCGTTTTTCAAGTGCAAAACATGTTTTCATGTTGTGGCATAGCTCTAATCCTTTGTGAAGTTTTGAATATATGTATAGTTGACACTTAAACAAAGTATTGTCCAACTGTGTAACTTTGTTTTCAAGTTGCAAAAGAACATATTTCTATGTAGAGAGGGCATCTGTAATCATTTATGGAGTTAGTTTTGGCTTTGGTTGTGCAGTTGTTTTTTTAAACTATATTTGAAGAAAATATCTTTTGTCTTACAAATTGAGAGCTGATGCATCCAGTATTAATGATGACAGGCTGCCCGTTGGAAAATTTTTATGCTTACTGCATTGATGAAGATGACAGAAGTACGATCTTGTGCAGAGAATGAAAAGTTGATCTTCATATAAATGGTATGGTGTAAAGATGACAGAAATGGTAGATAAGAGTTTGAGCAAGCATAAAGAATGTTGATGCAAGCATAAGAAGGCATAAATAAAGTAATTCATAATGGCACCAAGAAATTTGTGTTCATACGGCTGCAAAATAAGGAAGAAAGTGACCTATGCAAGGATCAAAACAGTAATACATCTCCTAGGATATCATACAAGATGCTGGAAAACGTATTGCATTCTTCATTCCTAAATAGATTGGATGCCTTAAGGCACTGCTGATTTTATATTTGAGGTTGAGATAGTTCTTTCCTTAGTCTTTCAATATGAATCCGGGACATGTATGTTGATTCTTTCTATTTATTTATCAATCTTCTTTCTCAAAATGAATACATAGTAATGGCTCTTGCAGAACACTAGTTATAGATCAGTCATAAGGTCCAGGAAGAATCTAATTGCACATTTTCTTTTCTTTTGTCTGGATATAAGATTTTACTGATTTTTGATATATTCTTTAGTGGTCACACAATTACAATTATATATGCGAGGACATAATTGCATTGTGGTTTATACTTCCTAGAATTTGGTGTGGTTATTAAGTCTAACTTCTGCTTATGCTAGAATTAGGGTTGGGTTAGACCCCTTTTTCTGCCAGAACTCTGTGCCTGTGTCAGGAAAAATAGAAAAACAACCACTGTTGTTTTCTCTGCCTTTTCATTTCTGATACTTGAATTATTATTATTTTTTGGGGTGTGTTGAATGGTAGATGACATATCTGGAAAGATACCTTGCAGAACGAATGAAGCATTTCTTATAGAAATAGCCAGTTTTAATCCTGGAGAGTATGCATGTATAGATTTAACCAGCGCTTTTTATAGGTGGAATTGCACATAAAGGTATTACATGTTGACAGTTTTGAAGACGGATTTGCTATGAAAATTTACTATGATGTTTATGTTGTGATCTAACATTACAATTTGCAAGGAAATTGTGGCTCTCATTAAGTAAAGATCCAGCTTATTAGTTTGCTTGGAGGAACCAATTAATGTTGACAGAATAAAATAGATCAACTCCAAGAGTTTTCTATGAACCACAAATATGATCAGAAATTTGAAATTTTGTGTTTGAATCTTTAGAAAGGAAGAGGCACAAAAATGTTTTACAGGTTAAAAGCCCTAAATTGATAAAGACTCTTAACAATGCTATGAGGGGCTGATGGTACTAGACTTGGCCATAGGAGCGGGGAAGAGATTTGTCAGGCAAAATAACAAGGGAAAATACTATAAGCTCTTTAGAAGAATGAATTAACACAATGTAAAAATTTCTAATATTTGTATTGTGTAATGCAAATCTTTGTTGCAGTTTAGGAGCAGTTAATTTACAATTAATTTACCAATAGTTTTCTGTGTAGCTAATGTGTTTTAAGATTGGGGAATGAAAAATGTGGGGAGTTTGGGGTGAACTAGGGCTTCTCAGGTGAGCGAGGGCTTGGATATAGGATTACTGGGGTATAGCAAGAGAAGAATGAGAAATGTTGAGAATTTGTAAAGGTGTTTGGGGTTTCTGAACAAGAATGGAGGAGGCTTAAATAAAAAGATAGCTGTAATTGATTTTACATATAACTATGATTATTAGAGATAGATAAAGGTATTACTCTCAGAAATCTGCTTCTTAATTCAGCATAGAAGCTTGAAGATAAAAATCTCAAATGTTTCGACTCTGACATTATGTGAGTATTATGATTTTTTATTTAGTCGCAAGTCATAAGATTAAAGAGGAATTAAAAGCACATGTAAAACGAAGATGAATGATTATTTTAAGATTAATCACTGAATTATACTGAGGTTTAAGCTCAAATATAAGTTTAAGAGAATGTTTTTGAAGTGCTTATCCTTCTGGAATAGTTTTAGAAGAATTACATTGGTATCAAATATTTTATGAATCATATAAATAATATTTAGTGGTTGATCCCCGTGAGTGTGGTCAACGGTAATGATGCCACTCGCATTATCGGTGATGTGATCCGGATTTAATCCCCATGGTAGATGTGTATAAGAAATATTACTTAAAAAAAAAAAAATAATATTTAGTGGTTGCAAACTAATTTTATAGGCATTGTAAACAGTAGTTCACAATCTCTTGGTTGTTTTTTTCCCTTCAAAATGGCCTTTGAGTATGATCTTATGTAAATATTCATTTAAGGCAGCAAACCATTTTAGCTGCTGACAAAACTAAAGTGGTGCTGATGGGGTTTCCAAGGAACCTTTGTGATTGTGGATTGCTTGGACCAAAAGGATAATCATCCTGGATGAAGTCGAATAATGCTTTCCGTTTTGGATCATAAGCTCATTTTCACTCTAATTTCCATGAGTGAAAACTGGAAGCATATTACCTAAAACTGGAAAGCATATTTCCCTGCATTTTCCTTTGATGTTCGTAAGAGTTGGTACCTGTCTTTTTATGCTTGAGGGAACAAAGGAGGCTCTTATGTTGAAAATGCCATGAGGATCAGCTTTGTTTCCTCCATTCCCAATGGATGCAATATATATATATATATATATATATATATATTTAATTTTCATGACTCATTTTGGACTAATGATGTGGGGACATCAAAGGTGTCAAATTGCAAGTGACTTTTAAATAAAACAAAGCATTTTCAAGTATCTATGATAATGGATCGAGGTTATATATATATATATATTTTTAATTTTTCATGACTCATTTTGGACTAATGATGTGGGGACATCAAAGGTGTCAAATTGCAAGTGACTTTTAAATAAAACAAAGCATTTTCAAGTATCTATGATAATGGATCGAGGTTAGCAGCTCTTGACATTTTTTGTTTTACCCATTGCATGTTGATTTTTGTTTGTTTTGTTTTTGGTTCAATTTGTTGGCATTACATCATTGATCAGGTAGGGTTATTATTTACAATTATGTATGTATGAACCTATTATTGAAGAAGAATTAATGCAATGCATACTGACAATTATAATCGTCAACAGAGATGTTTTACAGGTCTATGTAAGGTTATGTACTGATAGGATCTCCCATAAGTTGAATCTATATATATATTTATTAATTAAGACCTAAAATTGTCATACTTTTTGAATACTATGGCGCCAACTGTTAAATAAAAATAAGCTTAATGGAGATTTTATTTAGAATTTGTCATTCATGGGTTATATATTCTATATAATGTAACACACTTTGTCATGAATATCAATGTCTAAACCTGCACGGGGTCAAGCTATGGTAGAAGCATTGCTAATGAGACATAGTTCTTAAGAATCAAACAAAAGTTCGTATAAGGTAAAAACCTTGTGGTTTTGTAGAGTGGGAAATATCTATATTCTAATTAGAAGAATAAGACAAAATAATCAAACAAAAGTTCATATAAGGTAAAAACCTTCTGGTTTTGTAGAGTGGGAAATTTTATATATTAAATTGATAACTTCGGTGAGTCGGTGAAATGATGAAAGATTTTATTAAATGATAATAGTTTTATACGTAAAATCTAAAACCTTGTGGTTTTGTAGAGTGAGAAATATCTATATTCTAATTAGAAGAATAGGGCAAAATTTATTAATGTGGTTTTTTATTAAATTGATAATGATGGAAGTATCTTATATGTAGTGAATTGATGAAATAGTTTTATATGTAGCATTTAATAAATACTAAAAAAAAAATTGATGGAAGATTTTTATTAAATTAATAAAATTAAAAATAATATTTAATAAACATTTTTTTATTAAAAATGTGTTAAGTTGAAGGATATATATATATATATATATATATATATATATATATATATATATATATTTTGATGAACACACACCTACCTTTCACACACTTACCCATGCCATGGTTTGAACCTTGGACCTCCTGAAGAGCCAAAGCTCAAATCGTTGCATTGTTCCCCTGGGATGAAGGAAATAATTTTCACTTGTATAAAGAAAATAAATCTCCTCTTTAACATATTTTTTTTATTAAAGATAAGGTTTTATTATAATAGAAACATATTTAAAAGGATATTAAGTGGTATAAGCAATCTCAATGCCTAAAAATCAACAAAATTGTTGGAACTTGTTCCAAGACTTGTTAAATTTTATATTGTGGGTATTTGAGAAGTACAAAATGCCCCCCGCACTACTAAAATATGACTATCTCTGATTAGCCCCATCAAAAAAACTCCATGGCTGAGAATTTTCAATGAACAAATTGTCTACTTATCGAGGTTTCTAATGTTTGTTAGGCCATTTGTTGATTGAGACCAAAGTCCTCACTTGAAATATGACTTGAAATGGGGGATTTAATTTCCCTTCAAAAATAACTGCATTCCATGCAGCCATATACCCCCAACATATAAGACATGGTAAAGAAAGAAATTGTTTCAATTATTTTTTCAAAAACCACTGTCTTAAGTATACCTCCATTGTATCTCCTTCCCAAATATTTTGTACTCAAGTTATCTATATAGCTTCTAACCAAATCTGTTGAGAAAAAGGGCATTTGATTAACAAATGTGTGATGTTTTCCTCCTCTAACTGACACAACATACTTGGACCTTGTCTGCTTCTCCTTTGTAAAACTTCCCAAGTCAAAGCCTTATTTCTCAAAGCTAACCACATGAAAATAATTATCTTTTTCGGGGCAGATAATTTCTAAATCTACTTCCACCACCAAGTAGGTCCTAGAGGATGAGGGTTAAAACTTGATTTGTAACCAAGTCTAGCCATATATTGACCTCCAAATTTGTTGTATACCCAAAAAATAGTATCTCGTTTAGCTCTCAACTTGATATGACTCTTATTAAGACTATAAGTGTAAGCCTTCCACAAAACAACCTGCTCATCGGAAAAACCCAAACCTGAGCTTGCTTCCAACCTTGGGTCCAAAGACTAGAAGAATCTGATTCCCCCACCTGATGAAGAAAGTAAAAACCCTTGTATTGTAAAGAACTTATCATATATTTCGATAACAATTTTTTTCTCCACAACCCAAAGTAGAATCACTTCTATTCTAACTTGTTCACCGTTACCCACTTTCCAAGTCAAATATTTTCCAATCATAGGAAAGGTTTGTACTAGTGCCTTCCATTGAATGGAAATATTTTTAATGCTTTTATGTGGACTTTTGATCCAATCCATAAATATCCTTGGACAAGTATACTTTTGTTCAATAATCTTCTTCCATAATCCTTTTGTGGTCAAAATCCTCCATAAAATTTTTGCTGCCAAAGAAGAACCAAAAATATGGATATTATTAAGGCCCCAACCACCTTCTTCCTTTGGCCTAGCAATAATCTTCCACTTAACTAAAGGAATGCCTTCATGTTCCTTGCGTCTAGTCCAAAAAAATTTGAAGTAGAGTTTTCTTATTTTCTCTAGAACTCCTTCGGGAATGAAGGCCAAGGAGTGCCAAAACACAGAAATTGCCTCAAGAAATAACTTTACAAGTGTTAATATCCCACCAATAGACAACCATCTATTACACCAATGGTTAATCCTAAATTCAATCTTCTCTAAAAGCCATCCCCAATCTCTTTTCTTATAAGTATTTGGCTTTAATACAAACCCCAAATACTTAAAGCATTCCTGGAAATCTAAGAGATTAAAAGGAAAAATTCTGATTAGATCTTGTTTAATCTCCTGCTCTATACCATTAAAGAAAATAGAGGATTTTTAAAAATTTATCTCCATACCGGTAGCAATACTGTGAGTGTCCAAGATTTTCTTCAAATTTCTAGCTTCCCTTACAATTCTGTTTGTGAACAACAACACATCATAAAAAAATAATAAATGAGATAAATAAAGGATTCCCACTTTGATCCTAGACAAGGATCCTACTCTCTTTACATCCAAAACAAATCTACTCAATTCTTCAACAACCAACAAAAAAAGTAAAGGAGATAAAGAACATCCCTGTCTCAGTCCTTTTGATGGTCTAAATAATTTGGAAGCTGATCCATTGATAAGAACACCAAAAAATATAGAAGAAATACATCCCATAATCCACTTTACTACTAGATAGCTAAAACCTACACATAAGAGCATCAATTTGAGATACAGCCAATTAGTTCTATCATAAGCTTTAGATAGATCTAGTTTAAGGACCATTGCGGGAAGATTTTTGGTTTTAATAGAGTGAAGGCCTTCTTATGTAGCTCCTATGGCTTCAAAAATTTGTCTACCTGCTAAAAATCCAAACTGCTCCTGGGAAATAACTTCAGAGAAAATTTTCTTTAATCTAAGAGCCAAAATCTTTGCAATGATTTTATAGATACAATTACAAAATGAAATAGGCCTGAATTCATCAAATGTCTTAGGCTTCTATTTTTTTTTAAATAAAAGCTAAAAAAGTGGAGTTAAAAGTCCCCAAAACCTAACCACTCAACCTAGCTTCATTACTCTGAGAAGATCCTCCTCAACCAGATCATAGAAAACTAGGAAAAACTCCATAGGCCATCCATAAGGCCCTGGAATTTTATCTTTTTCAAAAGAAGTTAAGACAGCTTTCAGTTCTTCCTTTGTGTCCTCCTTCATAAGTAACTAATTGTTCTTTCTCTGTCACCAAACTGGGGAAGAAAGTAGTTAACTTTAAAATTTCCCCAATAATGACTCTATTAGGTTCTTTATAGAGAGATTGAAAAAGTTCTACTTCCAAATTTTCTAACTCAGAAAAACTCCTAACGAGGACCTTTTCTTCATTATGCATCTCCCAGGTAGTGTTAAGCTTCTTCCCGTGATTAGAAAAATTATGGAAAACTTAGTATTTTCATCCATTTTTAAACCATACAACTCTATTTTTCATTCTCCATTCAATTTCATCCACTTCAAGAATTTGTTCTTCTTAATTTATAGTTCAACCAGTCTTATTTTCTCCTCCTCTTTAAACAAAGCAACCTCATTCTTTTTATGAATTTCTAAATTTTCCTTCTCCACCAACTTAAGATCTCTATCCATACTCTCCTGTTTAATTGCAATTCAAGATGACACAACTCCTAATTTTTTAGAGCAGTAGCAAATTGAAAACTCACTGATGACTTGGAACTTTGGTCATAACCAATCCATTCATTTTTAATCAGTTGTTAAAAATCCTCTTCCTCCAACCAAATTGGATTGAGATTAAAAGGACTGACAGGTTTTGCCTCTTGACTTTATAATTGAAGAAAAATGGGAGAATGATCTGAACCACCTCCAGTCTCAAACCATGACCATTTTTTTGTCTATTTCATTGTATAATGTCTCTAAGATCAAAAATATGTCTCTAAGATCAAAAATATGTCCAACCTCTTTGAGATCCCAACTTTCCCAACTCTATTATTTCTCCATGTAGGCATTAATTTTATTGGTTCCAAATCAATTAAACCAACTTCTTCAATCTTATGATTGAAGTAATCTGTAAGTCTATCAAGTCTTGCAAATTCTCCCTAGACCTCACTTCTATTCATAGTAAAATTTAAGTCTCTACCAATGATATCTCTTTCATCCCTAACACACCTTTGGGAGAAAATTTTTTCCTAGAAGATCTTCCTATCTTCATAGGGACCATAACAATTAATATATGATAACCTCAAACCCAAGTCTTTAGAATTTTTTTTTTGTTCACAAGCCTGAAACCATAAAGGAAGAATTAATTAAGGATATTGAGTTCTTCCAGCCAATCAAAACACCCTTGAATTTCTAGTAGCATATAGAGCCAAGAACGCACATTCCCTAAGCAATTTACTTAACCCTTCAATGATTTTTGTACTTGCACCTAAGGTTTCTTGTATAAGGATAGCATTCAGATTATAAATTTCCACCAGCCTAGCTGAGGCAAGTATTTTAGAGGGACTACCAAGATCTCAGATATTAAGAGATAATAAAATCATTTGAACATCTTAGAGGAATTTTATCCCACTCTAAGGACCCCTTTGAAAGATTTTTGTTTACCTTGCTGAATTTTCCTCAAAGCCTTCTCCTATACATGAAATAAAAATAATTTCCTACCTGCTAAAGTAGTGGAAGATTCCTTTATATGGTCCAGACCTAACCCTAACCTTCCAACAACTGCACAAGTTATCAACTCGGATTTCCTTTTACTAGAACATAACAAATATCTGCAAGAGGAACTTGTCTCGAAACCATCCCCTGAAATAGATACCTCCCTAGAAGATTCACCTAATAGGTCACAAAGACTTCCTCCAATAGTAGAAATATTTGGATCACAATCCCTATTCAATGCGTTTGAGGTTTCCAGTCCATTGTCCAAGAAGTGTACAAAATTATTTATTACCTAAGTCCATATTATTCTCATGTATTGGATAATAAGTGTCATAAGGCTTAGATGTCCGACCAACAAACTTAATAGTATCGGGTTCCAATCCTTTCATAGTTTTCTTTATGACTATCTCCTTCTCCAAAGTTTTGGTTATAGGTTCAACAACATTATTTTTGCATGTTTGTGCCAAGTCAAGGAGCACTATTGAGCTCTGAAAAATAGGTATCTCTTGATTGTTGTTAGCTGACTTAAAATCTCCACTAGTCATTTATTTTATCCTCCATGCTTTCTATGTGAAATATTGAGAACATTCCTTAGCAATATATCCATAAACATGACAACAAACACATATAAAAGGAATCTTAAAATAATCCAAGATTTGAGTATGAATTTTATTCCCCACAACTATATCCATGTAGTTCGGTAAGCCTTCATTGATATCCATCTCAACCAAAACCCGAGCTATAGACCAAAAAACACTGGATTTGAAAAAATATCTATATTCAAGGTTTTACCTAATGAATCTCCAATCGTTTTCAAATCTCTTTTTGACCATAACTCCATTATTAGACTTGGGAGTTCTACCCAAATTGGGATTCTCCTAGCAACTTCAGTCCTAGGATCAAAGCAAACCGTCCAAGCCTTCAAAGCCAAAAAAGAAGACCCCCAATACTGTTAGAATTATTGAGGAGCAATATTCTATTCAAAAGAAATAGTTTTGCAATACATCACAAGTATGGAGTGAAGCCCAAAAAATTGATTGATTATTCCATGGGATCAACTTTGTATAAATAGAAAAGTTGATCATTGAGAGTCGTTGGATTACAACTCAACAAATCTGAACTAGTCTAAACTGAGAGTTCACCTGACTCATGGAAGAGTGGTAACTCAAGTAAGTCTATCCTAGTAGAACTTAAGAGAATAAATATTTATTCTAACACCCCCCTTAAGTGATACTAGGGGTGAATGTATGAGTCTCGAAAAGAAGGCCTGATGAGGTACTCATGTACAATGAACTCTAATAGAAGAGATGGTTAAAAAACCACATGGGAAAAAACCATCTTAAAAGAAGAAGTAGAAGAGGTATGTCTTTGGATGGCGAAGATTGTCCTCTATTGAACACAAAAAAGAAAAGAGTCTCGACAACATGGCCTGATTAGGTACTCATGTACAATGTACTTATATATAGGATAGATGGTGAAAAAACCACATGGAAAAAAACCATCTTCCAAGAAGAAAAAGAACAATAAGAAGAAGGAAGAGGTGAAAACCTCTATGCATTAATGCATCTACTTTACTCCAAGTTTCTCTCACAGCTGAATGTAATGCGGAGAAGGAAAGGATTTGGTGAAGATATCTACAATTTGATTTTCTATAGGAATGTACTTCAAGTTTAGATTCCCTTACTGAATATGCTGCCGAATGAAGTGCATGTGAATCTGAATGTGCTTGGTGCACTGATGTTCAATTGGATTACGAGAAATATGAATTGTGCTCTGATTGTCACACCAAAGGGTAATAGTTTGGTTATGAAAAAAACCAAATTCCCTTAGTATCTGATGAAGCCAAAGAGCTTCTTGACTGGCTAAAATGACTGCCCTGTATTCAACCTCTGTGGATGATAAAGCTACTGCCTGTTATTTTTTGCATGACCAAGCAATAGGTGAAGAACCAAGACAAAAAACATAGCCAGAGGTGGAACATCTATCTTCAACTGAACCTGCCCAATCAGAATATGTGTAACCATTGATATCCATGGATCCGCCCTTATATAGGAGCCCAAAGTGAGTAGTTCCTTGCAAGTAGTGGAGGATTCTCTTGGATTCTTGCCAATGACTGAAATGAGGTTGATGTGAGAATCTAGATATTAAGCCAACAACATATGAAATATCTGGGCGAGTATGAGTGAGGTATCATAGACTTCCTACAAGCTACCTGTAGAGAGTAGCATCACATAGAGGGGACTTGCAAGAAGTACTTAGAGTGACTCCAGAATTAAAAGGTGTGGAAGAAGGCTTGCAATCAGTCATTTTAAACCGTTGAAGAAGGTCTAGAGTGTATTTATGTTGACATAATGAAATTCCTGCATCTGTTTGAGTTATCTGAATCCCAAGGAAGTAATGGGCTAAACCCAGATCAACCATCTCAAATTTCTTGGAAAGGGAGTCTTTGAAATATTGGATGTGAGAAATGGCACTACTAGTGAGTAGTAGATCATCAACATAGAGAACAAGTATGGTGATGTTTTCTTCATCCCTCCAAATGTAGACTGTTGCATCAAACTCACAATGAGAAAAACCTGAGGATAGAAGGAAGGAGTCCATTTTTTCATACCAAGCTCTAGGAGCCTGTTTGAGACCATAGAGATATTTCCTTAGTCTACAAACAAGGGAGGAGTCTTAAAAATCCACACATTCAAAAAAAAGAAAAGAGAGAGGAAAGGGGGAGGGAAAAACCCCCCCGAGAAAAAAAAAAAGGGGGGGAAGGAGAAGGGGGGGGGGGGGGGGTTGAATAATGGGATCCTCATGTTGGTCATCTATCTCAAGGGTGGTATCTTCACTATATTGGGGCTCAAATGTTGGAGATGGCTCGAGATAATTATTGTTGGAAGATGATTGAGAATCTTTATAAGGCTCAAATGTTTCATCAAATTGAACATTTCTGTGAAAAAGACCTCATGAGTTGTGGGATCAAGGAGCCTATAGGCTTTCATTTCCTCACAATAGCCAACAAAGATAAGTTGCTTGCTCTTTTTGTCTAGAGCCTTCCTATTTTTCTTTGGGATGTGTGCCCAAGCAGTACACCCAAAAACTTTTAAAAAGGAGACATTAGGTTTGGAGCCAGTCCATGCTTATTTGGGAGTCAAATGGCCAAGATATTTATGAGGTGTGTGGTTTTGAATATATTTTGCACACTTAATAGCTTCAGCCCAAAAAATTGCTGGAAGATCTCTTGAGTGGAGCATATAGTTTGCCATTTCTTTCAAAGATCTATTTTTCCTTTCTGCAATGCCATTTTGTTGAGGATTATGGGAGACTGAATGTTGATGAATTATGCCATGATTTGATAGGAATATGGAGAACTCATTACTGAAGTATTCCCCCCATTATCTGTACGAATTTGCTTGATTTTGCAATTTGCTTGATTTTCAGCTAAGGCTTTGAAGATTTTGAAGTGGGATAGCACATCACTTTTGTATTTTAGAAAGTAGACCCAAGTTCTTCTTGAAAAATCATCAATGAAGGTCAAGGCATATTTTGCTCCTTTGAAAGAAGGCTCTGGGAAGACCATCAAGTCACTATGGATTAACTCTAGAGGGGATGAGCCTTTTTGAGAACTACTTGGGTGAAAAGGATCTTGATGTTGTTTTCCAAGAGCACATCCAGGACATACTCCTTCAATAGAAGAGACTTTTGGTAACCCTGTTACCATTTTATGAGTATTCAACTCTTTTAGATAGTTATAATTGAGATGTCCAAACCTTTCATGCCAAATTTTGCTTTCAAGATCTCCATGTGCAACAAAACAGGATGCTCTATCTAAATTTTTGAATCCATTGAAGTGAAATAGGTGAGTGTTATGATCAATATCTCCTTTTGCTATGAGAGAGTGAGGTTCTTGAAATTCTCTTATTTCAACCCCTATTGGTGAAAATAGAACTGTTTTACCCTTTGAAGAAGTACAAATATGATAGATGGATAGGATATTTGCAGCTATGTTTGGGACATAGAGAACATTATTGATATACCCACCATCAATGGATATGTCACCTTTTCCTTTGATAGGGATAAAGGATGAGTCACCAACTTCTATGCTACAAGTTGAGCTTGAGGAGATTGAAGAGAATGACTCATGTGAAGAAGTCATATGATGAGTTGCCCTTGAATCTAGAACCCAATATTTTGATGGAGTTTTTATATTTTTACCTTGAACATTTAAGGCTTTCCCTATTTCCTTCTTGATGTCTATTTTGTGATCTTTCATTGCTGCCTCTAGTTGTTGTAGTCTTTTCCAACATTTGTTTACAGAATGTCCATTCTTTTTGCAATGTGTACAAGTTATAGGGCCTCTTTCTTTCTTTTTGAATTTTTCTTTAGTGGAGGTGGATGCTACTAATGCTTTTGAGGAAGAGGGAGAGATCTCATATTTTGCAAGTTTTGTTTCCTCTCTAGTTAGCCTATCACAAAACTCCTCTAAAGAGGGCATTTTAAAACTTGTACCAAGTGCATCTTTTGTAGACAAAAAAGTGGTAGCAAAAATTTGAAACACTCCATTTAACTTAGAAAGAATAAGATAGATGCATTCTTCTTCTATTTTATCCTTTCCACTACCTTTTAGTTGAGTGAGGACTTCTTTAAATTTGGTGAGAAAGTCAACAATATTGTTGAAGTCTTCAGGAGATAATGTTGTTAACTCTGCCTCTAGCTGCATTGACCTTATTTGATCCACTTTACCAAACAAGTTCTTTAGTTTTTCCCAACTTTCAAATGGGGTTTTACATTCTGAAATGTGAAACCATAAGCTTTCATTTACATTTGTGCTTATAATACCCATTGTTTCATACAACTTTCCCTTATGAACAAATTTTTCATATTCTTTTTCAAACTCAGGTTGCTTCTCTTCTAGCAAGTGTGTGAGCCCTTTTTGAGAAATGAGATTTAATATTTTGGGCTTCCATGTGTGATAGTTATGAGGGGTGAGTGGATCAATTGTATTCATTTTGCCAAAGAAAATTGAAGTGAACCAATAATCCCCCCTTTAACTTCAAGAACCTTTTAGAGAATACAATGATGCTCTTGTAGAAACACCTTTTTAAGGGAGGCTGCAGAAGCCCGACCTTTATACCAATCTCTTCAATTTACCTGCCCTTACGTGAGGGAAACTATAAGTAAATGAGGAAAATTGATACGTGGAACATAGGCTTATGAAGCAAGAGTAATCAACCAGACCTCTATACCAAATCTTCTCAATTACCCACCCTTACGTGAGGGAAACTATAAGTCAATGAGAAGAATGATACGTGGAACATAGGCTATTACAAGGATATGGGCCAAAAAATTTGGTGCCTCTCTTGAATATTTTGTTTGCTTAGAGTGAATTTTGAAGTGTTTGCAATTATAACATGTGGTGCAAGCATCAAACATCAAAAATTTTAGGAGAGTATGTCCATAACCAGAGTAGCAAACTTGTGGTAAGAATCACCTTAAAGAGTTAAGCAGTAGTAGTATTGCAGGAAGAAGTGCAGCAGTGCAACAGAAAGAAGTGTAGTAGTGCAACAGTAAGAGGTGCAACAGTAGTAAATGGTGCAGCAGTAGTGGAGACTACAATTCATGAAGTTAGACACATGATGAAGCTTCCCCCCTCAAACAATAGGTGCATGAATCAACACCAATAACCCCCCACCAAAAAAAATTGTATTTATGAGATTACAATTGGACTCTTTTCACCTTTTTTTGATAGCCTTTGGAATAGGCTCAGGAAAATAGTGAAAAAAAAGAGTCAGATATTTGAAGTCTAGATACAAATTCCTTCACTTTGAGAGCCTGAAGGTTACAATAATGAGATGAAGAGCTCTTAGAGTCCAAAATATGACTCTTTTACAATATGATATAAGCAAAGGAATGGAGGAAGTGTGAGAAATGAATGCCTTTACATTATAAGGCTCTCAACGAATGCAGTGGTGAGCGCCATCTCTTTTGACCTGCACAATAGCATTCAAACGAAAACCTTACTGCACATAGTATTGACCTTCCGAAGCTTCCTTTCACCTTACAATATGATGACGTCCATGCACAAGCTCTCGAATTTCTTGATTCCTGTAGATGAGGACAAAAAACTGATAAGTTTTTGATATATTATCTGATGCTCATCCAAGCCAAACGAAGTAAAATAATTTATGTAGGGAAACAAACGTAAACAATTGCTTTTGAGTTGGCTGAAGCCTATGATAAGATGAACAAGTGCCGACGTATTCGAGACGTAGAGGTGCTACAGGGCTGCACAAGCTTTGATCGATGGATGGCTTCTAAGCTGCATTGGAGGAGGGCTCTTCACTACGACAAATTTCTTTTGTGTTTGATGAGCAAGATGATGGAGGGGATATAAAGGACTATTGGGAAGCAAATAGTCATTGCTGGACTGCACACTTGGCATGAGAACAAACTGGGTGGTACCTTTCAAAACCGAAGAATCTGAGACAAGGATGGCGTACTTTCGATTTGGGTGACTGGCTTTCAATCGAGACTTGCCCTTCAATCATTGACGTGTCTAAGATGGGCCCACCATATTCTTTCCTTGGGAGAACATGTTCTCTGGGTGCCAATGAGATAGTCCGGGACTGAAGAAGCCAAGGTACGTGGTTGTTGTTAGAGCAACACATAATGTTAAGGGACTAAAGACACTTGCTCCTTGGGTGCCAATGAATGATTTAGAGACTGAAGACACGATCCCTGGTAGAAGATGCTATCAATGATGAAGAGAACGCGTTCCTTGGGCACCAATGAGATAGTCTAGAATGCCAAAGAACATCGTCAATGAGCAAGGCAGGCTAGCAAGTCAGTAGAACATGCGCAGTTCAGAGAGAAACATCTCCTCCAAAGGGACGTCATCTAGCACATGAGACTGAGATGATGGAATATTTGTGATGAGCAAGCTATTCAGCAGAACATGCACAAGTTAGAGTGAAATGTTTCCTCCAAAGGAACGTTGTCGTAGCACAAGAGATTGAGACGAGCTTCCTGTTGATATATATCATAATACTTATCCATTGTTGATATAAAGGATAACGAGGCACATTCAAGATAGATAATGAGATAGGAAACCCTCCCTTTTAAAAAAAGAACCCAAAAAATAGTAGGGAGGGTAAAGGAATGAGGGTATCCAACTCAAAAAAAATAAATTGCCAAAAACAACTGCAAAAAACTTGCATCAGGAGTACAAAACTGATCTAGAATACAGTTATAATGAGACAATAATATGTGAAAAAAAACCAAGTGATGGTTATAGCTGGATTTGGCAAGCAATATATCTCACCAAAAAAAACCAAAATAAACCCACCAGAGTAACCAAACTGTCACTAATACAATGAATCAGATTCTAAAAAAAAAAGAGCTTCAAAAACTTGAATGCTTACAAAGAACTATCCTAGCTCTGGTACCATGTTAGAATTATTGAGGAGCAATATTCTATTCAAAATAAATAGTTTTGCAATACATCACAAGTATGGAGTGAAGCCCAAAAAACTGATTGATTATTCCATGGGATCAACTTTGTATAAATAGCAAAGTTGATCATTGAGAGTCGTTGGATTACAACAACTCAACAAATCTGAACTAGTCTAAACTGAGAGTTCACCTGACTCATGGAAGAGTGGTAACTCAAGTAAGTCTATCCTAGTAGAACTTAAGAGAATAAATATTTATTCTAATAATACCAACGACCTCCTAGAATTTTTTGTGTATCTTCCTTAAATTGAAAAAGGAAACCTATCCATCCTCTAGTAAGTGAAAAAATTGACCCATATCCTAAGATTGGGACCCATACCTTCTACAACCACTCATTTAGTGTATTATCAACTATTTTATATCCATGAAACTTTCCAATAAGGGCCTTCCACGAAAACTCCAAAACTTGTTTCATCCTCAAGTCTTCCCTAAGTACCATTTTGATCTTCGACCTTCACGCACTTTAGTAACCAAAGTTGTAGACTGTGTTGATTGTAAGTTTGGACCCACTCCACTTAGGGCCTCTAAATCAAGACTTTTATCAATAAAACCAGAACCAAACAAAGGAAAATCTGTCAGACAAAGTGAGTTTGTATTGTTTGGAATCTGCTTAAGTTTTTCTTCCTCACAATGAAATTCTTGCTCATTCATTAGACCCATCACTTGAGTAGAGTGTTCTGAGACACCTGAGAGTGATAAGTCAATAGGACAAATGACTTAATCTGAGCCTTTTGACATAGACTCTCTTTTGTCCACTAAAGTCTGATAATTTATAGTATTATTTTGGTCACTAAAAAACCCAAGGATCCCCAATTCTAAACTTCTAAATCTTACCCAAAAATGGGACCCTTGGCCCTTGAGGTTGAAAATATGCGTTGCCCCTCAAAAGGGTCCTCTGAGAAGTCCAAACATTCCTCTTAATTCTATATCAAAAACAAGAAACCAAAATTTCCAAATTATATTGCTATTTAAAAAATACCAAATAAAAAATATTTTTACTTTGCTGCCCTAGCACTGCTGTACTAGCCTTCTCTGCCCTAGTACTGCTGCAACACTGTTAAAATATTTTTACTTCGCTGCCCTAGCACTACTGCGACACTGTTAATTTTTTTACTTCACTACCCTAGTACTGTTGCACTCGCCTTCGCTACCCTAGCACTGCTGTGGTACTATTAAAATATTTTTACTTCACTACCCTAGCATTGCTACACTTACATTTGCTGCCCTAGCACTACTACGACACTGTTAAAATATTTTTACTTCGCTATCTTAACACTACTACACTCACCTTCGCTTCCCTAGCACTGCTGTGGCACTATAAAAATATTTTTACTTTGTTGTCCTAGCACTGCTACACTCACCTTCGCTGCCCTAGCACTATTATGGCACTATTAAAATATTTTTACTTCGTTGCCCTCTAACTGCTGTGCTCACCTTCGCTACCCTCAATGAGGAATTTGTAAAATTTATCAGCTCAAAATAATTCTTTTCCAGCTAATCCAGCGCATGCTCACTCTCAAGAATCCTCGTTCTCTTCTCTCTTCCCTCTTGACTCTCCTCCACCCCTTTCTGAACATACCTGAATATTTTTAGGATGAAGAAATGAAAAGGTAAATCACAACAATACTTAAACTTTATTTGTAAAAAACATTCTTATATATTTTGCATTCAAGTTAGCAATATTGAGGTATGACATACTATTTAGAGTTGCTTACAACTCTATGTGCATAGAAAACATGTAATACTTTTTTTTTTGGTTATATAGGTGAGTTGGTCACAACTACACTATTTTTTGTAACTAACAAGTGCAGGGTTCAAACCATAGGGACTACTTCCACCAAACCTATTATACTTCATTATTATTGATCCGACGTGAAGGGGACCATTGATCACTCAGGGTTTGTATCATCATCGTCGATCTAGCGTGCACTCAGAGGATTCATATCAGATTACTACCTTTGCAAACAAGCTACCCCCAAGGTTTGAACCTGGATATCTTCTTAGTAAATGCTTGGCTAGATAAGCACTTACCAATCTACCTATCACTCGAGGACTAAAATTTTAGGTTAGTGTAAGAAACCCCTATGACCAATGCACAAGGCTGAGTAGTCTCCTCCCAACCATGATCCCTCATAAAGCCGAGAACTATGCTTATCAATAGGGAATTTTACACAACCTTTGTGTCCCCCTTTGCATCGCAGAGGTTCAAACCGTGGACCTCCTGTTCAACAGGGCTAGGCTCACCTTCTCCACTTGTACTACAAATATGGATGACATGTAATACTTAAAGTGATTTGACATAAACTAAGATAAAATGTTAAGCTTTAATTAAGTTACAAATAATTTGATATAGTATTTTGCTACCAGTATATCATCTAAATAAAATATTTTGTTCGTGAATTTAGATCTCATTCCATGAAGTAGAGGAAATGATATCGATGGGTTTTCCCTAGAAGTAGAGGAAATGATGTGGATGGGTTTTGAAACAATTAACCATAGACGTGGTTTAAAATATTAGTTTCTCTTCGTTGCCATAAGAAAGTATTTTATTTTACAACAATAGGAAAAATTAGCATGTGGCAAAATTTATTTTTGCTTCAAAAGTTGATAAAAGATCAATGAGCATATCTATGTATCTATTATCTATCTATCTATCTATCTATCTATATATCTATCTATTTATCTATCTATATATGGCTATGCCTAGAATTAAAACATAGAACCCAAAGTAATATGATGTATAAGACATTAAAGCACCCAATATATTAAAACATAAGTTTTTTTACTTGTTCTTAAAATATATTAAGCTTTATTTGGAAATAATATTTTAATCCATTTTGCATGTAGGTTGGCAAGATTGAGAACATTATATATCAAATTTAAAGTTGCTTACTATTATGTGCATTGAAAGCATGGAACACTTAAAGTGATTTGAAATAAGCTATGGTTAAAAATTAAGATTTTATTAAGTAGGAAATAATTTGATATGGTATATTATACCATTGTATCATCTAAACCAAATCATTTTTTTAGGTTAGATCTCATTCCCTCGAGAATATTGGAAGATATGGTAATTTAACCTTATTGTCCATGTTCGATAAATGATAATGTAAGTTTATGATAAATATTTAATGTAAGCCTCCAAATGATCTTATGTAAGCCTAGGAGCAATATTATTGTATTCACCTCTTATGGGATTGGTTAAACCATCTTGATGTTTAACCTTAACTAAACCTTCAATTAGGATTTAGTAACTTGAATTAACATTGAGCCTTATGTCAACCTTGGTTAATGATAATGTTAATTATATTAAAGTCCATAGGAGACCAACAAGGTCAAAGGGACTTGAAAGTGCAATCGAAGAAATAGAAAAGAACTAGGAAAAATACCTTAGAAAAGGAGGATGACTATGACAAATAAGCAAGCAAAAAAATAGAGGGGTAAGGAGGTGCAAGGGAAAAAACCTTGAATCCAAACCCTAAGATTACGATATCAAATCACTCTTGATATACAAGATTGAATGACTACTAGTGTCATGGAAGAAAGTGGTAATAAGGGATTTCCTACGCTATATTGACAACAAATGTAATAAGGTGCCTTTATGTTGGCAAGAAAAAAATGTATGGCATATGGGGTGAGAAGGTCATTAAGGGACCTAAATGGTAGTGTGTGGTGAAGAACATTGATGAAGTGACATGTTGCTATTTATGTGAGAGGTAGAAGTGTCTTGAGGGTGCTTGACCCCCCAATAGAAATAATGGATTGAAAGAAGGAAGTGATCATCTTGGTAGTGGTAGGGGTCTCTTGTTGATATTTTCTCCTAAGCAAGACAACCTCTTAAATATAAAGGGCAAGACACTACTAATCAGGATACCAAAAGAAGGTGGAGAGATAGTTATTGGAGTCTCTGAATAAGTAGTGGAATCTCCCTAGGATCTTGTAGTAAACAAGACTCCTAAAGAGAAAGTGGTCCTCAAACTTTGTTTCCTTGATGGAGCAAAGACCACAAACATGATCCTCACATGGGATATGGTGGTCAGATTTGATATGGAGTTTATGGAAATGTAATATCATCTACCCAAGAGGGGTCCTCAAGCCATGTGACCAATGAAACTAAAGGTAGGAGGGATGACATATGGTGCCATCAACTACCTAAAGAAAATGCTCTACATAAAATGTCAATTTGGGGTTGAGTGTGAAGAAGGATAAGTCCATGTAACTAGAGTATACTATCAGTAAATATGAGTTGAACCAATCTATGGGTGCTCTCCTTCAAAGTGCAAGGTTGAGGGGGGTCAAAAAAAGTGTGTCTAAAGGGAGGAAGATGATCAATGTAAATATAAATAGACTAAAGGAGCAAGCATATCTCGGAGAACCAACAATACCAACACCTAGATGAGCCTGAAGAGGTGATGTCCTTAGAGGAGAAAAGAGCTAGAAGAGGATACCTTGCATGCCCAGAGGAGGATATCCCTATGGATATGAGTCTATTAATGTAGAGGATGATCCAAAAGATGCATTCAAGATGAAGGAGTGAAGTTGTGAAATTAGCCTGGACAATGCACTGGGGACCGTTCATTTGCAGTGGATTAGACATCAGAGCATCAAAGTTTGAACCTACTCAAAGTGAGTCCATTCGGTGGATTGTAAACTAGGTACCCAAACCTTAGACCCATATGTTGCAATGGGTTGAACACTGACATTGAAGAGATGCATATTTGAAGGGATATCCTAAAAATAGATTTGAAAACATTACAATTCTAGAATGGAGAGGGAAGCATAGCAATTGCAAATACGCGATTAAGAGGTAGGTCTTAGGCTAAAAATAAGGTCAAAAAAATAGCACACTCAAGTAGGTGTAAGAGGTAGTGCTCTCTACTAGTTCTACTTTGTATAAAAATTAGATTATGTATAATTATATTTGTAATTTAAGGATTAGGTATCTACCATAAATATTGTAGCAATGTGTATTGCAATATTCTTATGGGGTGCCCCTCGTTAGGTACCCATCCATCCTATTTCATGTTCTTGATATTTCTATTTTGCTTCTCTATTATTTTGCATATGGCTTGTGGTGAATGTTACACTTCATGTTATTGGTAGAAAGTATCATGAAGTCCAACATGGTATTAGAGGAGGGATGGAGGTACTTTACTTGGTTACATAGAGATTGTTTTTGAAGAATTCTTTAGGATGATATTGTTTGAAAATTTTAAAGTTTTATCCTTAAATGCCATAGTGGGAGCTTAAATCATGAGGATATCTTATGTAGTTGTGGGGGATTGGTTCAGGAGAATATACATTGGCATGTTTACCATATTTTTGCCCTTTTGAAGTTCAATCCATTTTGTTGATTAGTTATTACTAATAGATGATTCTAGTGATACCCTAAAAAAACAGTTTCTATTAAAATTATAGATTAAAGTTTTGAGGGTTTCCATAAACCTTAGATTTTTTTATGGAATTTTATAAAAAATACATTTCTTTCTCTAGTTTGGATTTTTGGCATTAATGCTATGAGAGGGTAGTCTACATAGTTTTCAAATATTGGGAAGAAGAGTTTGAACACTTGATAGATCACCTTGGTTGATGGGTGAGCCTTAGGTAGGCTCCAATGCATGACAAAGACCTCCAAGCTGCTTGACAAATTTTTTGAGTGGTCCAATAACTTTTTATGCTACTTTGTCTAGAGAAAATTGCTTGTTAGTATTTTGGATTCTTTACAAAATTTGGGGGGTTTTAGTTTAGGCATTTAAGTGATATTGACATTTTGAAGTCTGTTTTATGTCTAAAAAATGGAAATTTCCCTTCAAAAAGTTGCAAATTTGAAAACTCAAAGACAAAATATTCCATTGAATATTCCCTTTAATAGTGGAACATGATAGGGAAAATCTGTTTTACACCTTTGCAATTAAGTACCTCAAGCATATTGATATTTTTAACTTACAAGGACAATTGTTACCATCACTGGATTTAGTGGCACAATGGTAACATGCTAGGTTTATTTCTAAGAAGTCAATTCAAAGTGTGATGGTGTACATTTTTATTTCCTTTCCCTTTTATAGGGGTTATTTTAGTTTCCATTTTGTAGATGAAGCATGATATTTTCCTTTCCCTTTTTTGGATAGGTACTATGTAGCAATATGTTGGTAGAGAGATATACTTTATCTCAATGAGAGGAGTTACACCTTGTGGCTAAAGTGGATGACACAATAATAATTTTATTGGATGCCACTTGAGAAAATATTAGTTTGAATTATGTGACATTATCTTTTACTACATATAGGAATACAAAGAACTTTTTGGTGGCTTTGGAACTATTTCAATGGAGAGGATAAATTTAGGTGGATTGTGTATTTTTGAAAATAGGATACATTATGGGTTACTAGCCCTACGATCACCTAGGTGGACAACTTAAACATTTCAATAGGTGTTGTTAAGTAGGACATGGGTTTGATACTTGTAAATCCTTTTGGAATTCGATAATTTTTTTTTCTAGGCATTAAGTATAACAATTCAATATATTGTCAAGGTCCTCTTTTCACTATGTATAATTGCATTGTAGTAGAACAATAAGGATTTTATATTAAATTTAGGAGGTTTGGAGGTCAAAACCTAGCATAGGAAATTATATTTTGGCTTTTTATTGGTTGAACTATGAGTGAGAAGGCACATATTTTACCCACAACAACAAGATATGACACAACAATAAGGTAATTTATTGCCAAGATAGTGGTGTAGGTCTTGAGACTTTAAATTTTTGTATTTCCCCCATTTTGCTAGGTGATAAGGCTTTGTGTCCGGGTAATTGATTATGGTTTTGCTTTTGCAAAACAATGACAATGTACCTTACAAAGCATGCCCTATGTGGGGGTTTATTATAGCATCGACACATTGCCTTTATGGCTAGAAATATTTGTACCAAGTATTGGCATGCGTAGGAGATTTTATGATCCAACCCCCAACATTCCTCTTTGATTGATTTGAAAGTTGGCTTGTTCTTATTTGTTTATTAGTGTAGATTGATGATACAATAACATGGCACCTTGGTGGCCTTTGTTAATTATTTTTGGCTATATATGGGGATAACAAATCTAGACTTGACATTGGTCTACTCTTATTGCTATGCATTACCTTCTAGTAGATGAATAATATTTTTGTTTGCCCAATCACAGTCACAATATACAACAATTGTGAAGGACAAATGATATTTCTTATATTTTATGATTATATGACACATGACAACTAAGTTGTCATAGGTATTGGTTTGAAAATTTAAGTTTTTGAAAGTTCAAACTTTGGTGGCTTTTGCTAATGCATGGAGGGAAAACTTCCAAATGCCATAACTTCTACATACAAAAGCATTTTGAGCATCTTTGTTTCAAAATGTATGAAATTTTGATTACTTCACAATGATTATACTTGTTTTGTTTCATTATACTAGTAGAATATGTCAAATTTATAAGAGCATTATGGATCACTTAATTACCTATTTCAATTTTATAGACTAAATAGTGCAAGGTGTACCTTGTTCCCAGGGGTCCCTTTTTACCCATATTGGCTAATTATTCAAAAAATTACCTATTACTTGATAATTCAACTATTTTTTAATATTGGACAATAAATAGTACTCACCATATTACATGTTGAAGATCTTCTCATGAGACACTCAACATAATAGATTTAGAAGATAGAATTATGAATTCACAAGGAAGGGTTGGTTCAAGCCCATGAACCTTTGGGAAGAGAAGATAATGAGATTTATTTGCCCTAGTAAATAGAAAAATTTGACCCATATCATGCTCATAGTTCCATGAGAGTGATTGTGATATTATCTTAGACTTGATAGTATATTCTTTATGGGAAAATTAGAAATATTCCAAATGGACTTGGTGGCTCACATTTTTGACATCTTGATAGTCTTCCAGATAACAATAGATGCTCATTACTTGGTGATTTAAAGGTTTTCCAAATGATGTAGGAGACATAATGGTTTAGATATTTTTCATCCTAATAAAGCATACATTATAGGGAAAGATGAAATCTCCATTGTCTTCTCTTCATGGCCCCAAGCTCAAAATATAGGGGGTGTTAAAAGATATAGTAACTTGAAATTATTAGGCAAGTTTGATAGATGATGATGTAAGCCTATGAGGATCTTGTGTAAACCTATGTGTAATATTACTATATTCATTCCTTGTATAATTGGTTAATCCACCTGGATGATTATGTATTCACCTGTTGCAAGATTGGTTAAATCACCTTCATGGTCAACCTTACCTAAAATTTCAATAAGGGTTTAGTAAATTTATTTAACCTTGAGTCTTATGTCGATCTTTGTTAATGTACTAATAATTTTATTTTTGGGATTAGGTATCTACTATAAATACCTCCAAACCATTGATTAATTACATTAGTGTGTATCATGAAATTCTTATGTAAGATCTTTGAGGTGCCCCCTTGTGCATCCTTCCATTGTATTTCATGTTCTTGATCTTACTTTGATACCAGAGATGATAACATCTCTAATGCCTTCTCTCCTTGGCCCCAAGATTAATTTATGTATAAGTGATATATTATATTGTTGTGTTTCATTGGGAACCCACTCCTATTCTTTCATCTTCTTGGTATTTCTATTTTGCTTCTCTATTCTTTTGCATATGGATTGTGTTGAATGCTATGCTTCATGTGATTTCTAGAAAGTATTTTGAAATTCAACAAAGTATAGAAAATTATATGGGTAAGTTTTGAATCAAACACTTGAAATTAACTTCTTCAATAAGCATTAAAAGTAGTTGGTTGAATGGAGCCTATAATTGGAGAAAATATTGGTTTGGAAAAAACATCAAGGAGGAAAATAAAGTGCTTAATAGTGCAATTTTTAGTTTTGTGCGAATTTACCTACCTTTAATATTATATTTTTTAAAGTAGTTTTTATTGTTCTATAGTATTTCAATTGTATGAGTAATCAATATTTTCTAAGTATACCAAATCTTATTGAAAGTGAGTTATATAAGTTAAAATATGGATCATGTCTTTAGATTATTATATTTCTTAGAAGAATATTTATACTCAATTTTTTGGCTAGTGAAACTTTTTAGATTTAGTTTTTATCACCACTAATTTTATGCATAGATATATTGCATGAAACTATTGTTAATATTATTTAGGTGTTTTTATAAATGGGTTATATGGTATTGAAATAGAACCCAACCATACTACATGATGAACATATAGTGGTATTAAGTCCCTTCTTTGAAATTTAAGAAATATAACTAGTTGAGCTAATGAAATTTTATTAAATGTTAACGTTTACCCATGGATTCAAAATTTGGTCTATGTTGTGAAATTACTCACTTTCAACCATTTGCTCTAAACCCATGGGCCTTAAGGTTCACCCAAAATATTTTAATCTTGGTTAATGATATTAAAATTTTCAATCCAAACCAATTGCTCTAAACCCAATGGGGGACTATTTAGGTATTTTTTAGCTTCATTTGTACTTCTAATTTAACTTTAGTTAGTTATCAGACTTGCATTGCAATCTTATTTATAACATTTATTTCTTTTTTATTTCTTATAAAATTTAAATTTAATCAAACAATGCCTAATAGATAAGGTTATTGATTGTATCTTGAAGTATCTATTTTTCAAATCTAAGACATTGTGTGAGAAATTTCTATTTTTTTTTTTGGATAATAAGGGGTTGTACTTGGGTCTCCCACCCTTGAAAAATTACATCTCTCTTCTTTAGAGCTTGAGATTTTATAAATAGACACACTTCTCATATCAATTGAGATGCTATAGCTAGAAACCTACATCATTTTACATAAAATGTTTGAATTCTTGATTTTCATTTTCTGGATCTTTTCAAAATTTTGTATGAATACAATTACTCCAAAATTTAGCATCTTTCTTGATATTTTCCTATAGCAGCCTTCACAATGCCAAAACTTCACCTCTACTGTCTATTCCTTGCATCTTAGTAGAGTAATATTCCCAAAACATAAGTCCGCTTTACCAAATTTGGATTGCTAGTTTCTTTCTTGAAACACAAGTGCAACCAAAAAAATAAAAATAAATAGTCTAAATGAAAACACATTATTGTTACAAAATAAAGCAGATATTACCAATGGAAAAGATTAAAGTAAATCTTAATCATTAATTGATTTAGGCAATCAACATTTTTTTCAGCTTCAACTAAACTTTCTACTTTCTCTAACCATGGAAAGGAGAATTTAACTTCACTATCCTCAATAAAAACCCCTCTATTAGCTAGCTTATTTGCACATTTGTTTCCTTCCCTTAATATATGTGTAAACCCGATTTCTTCAAACTCTTTAGCAAGATCTTGAATTTCCACAATTATCTCTTGTATGTTCCATGAAACCTTTGCTTTCCTCAAAATTGCATTAATTACTATGAGAGAATCACCTTCCATCCATAACCTATTCCATTTAATTTGTTTACATATTTTTAACCCTTCAAAAGCTTCCCAAGCTTCAACTTCATTATTTATATTAAAACCACTATTGAAAGCATAATGAGACAAAATCTCTCCTCTATTATTTCTAATTATTCCTCCTCCTCCTCCTCTTGGATTTCCTTTAGATGCTCCATCAAGATTAAATTTAATCCACTTCACATTTGGTAGTTTCAAATTTATATTCTTTGCCTTCTTTTTGCTTCTCTTGTACCCAACATCATAATTCTATTTAATAACATGACTCCATCTATCAAGACTCTCTACTTCTAAATTAGGGATTGGGTGAGTTGATAAGGTTGGTTTAGACTCCTCTATGGCTAAACATATCTTATTTTTCATTACCTCTAAACTGATTTTCTTTCTTTTAAATATTCTTCTATTCCTTTCTAGCCATATAGTCCAAAGTATTGTATCTTTTGATATATTCCATATTGTCTGTAAAGCCTCACTTTTATAAGTGCTCTACCATTACTTTAACCAATATTCAATTCTACTATTCATCACCATGCATTTACCAAACATATTAAGAATCCATTTCCATAGATTCTAAACTATTGAGCAATGTCCCAAGAGATGGTCTATACTCTCCTCCTCCTTATTACAGAAAACACATTGAGAGGGGCCATGAAACCCATTTTCATAAGGTTATTCTGGAGGATAAAATTCTTCTATGACATACTAGACAAACAAACATTTTGACTTTAGGAATGCTTCGGCTATCCAAAATATATCTCCATATTCTAGTGATATTATTATTCTATTGGTGTTGAACATTATATCCACTTCTTGTTGTGTATTCTTTTGAGCTATTCAACTCCCAAATCAATTTATCCTTAACACCCCTTGAAATAATCATATTTGTTATATTTCTACTCAATTTCCTCCTAGCATCAATGTCTTATACACTTGTAAATAAATATTCTTTCCATTTGCATCTTCATTCTCGATCCTTATGCAAAATATTTGAAACCCTATCACCGTATTTATCTTGAAGTATTCTCATCCAATGTTTCAAAAATGGATCTAAATTGAGTGATTTTTTATCACACCAAGTATCCATCCAAATAGATTTTTTTTTTATTCAGTTTCCACCACCCATCTTAAACCTTTAATCATAAGATGAACAATTTTTTTTAACCATTCCAAAGAGTAGAACCATTTGGAAGGAAGAATGCAGTAAATATTAAACTTGGGTTATTGGGATCAACATACTTAGAAGAATTCTAGCCCATTATCTTTGACTCTCTTTGTACAAACTCCAAATAAATTTTCTACTACGAGCTAAGTTTGCATCTGTAAGAACTCTTAAACCAAGACCTCCCATATTTTTGTCATCACACAACTTGATCCATTTCACCAAAGGAAATTTTCTTTTATCATGTAAACCTGACCATAAAAAGGATCACATAATATAGATTAAAAATTTTCAACTGATTTGGCATAGAATACAATGACATATAATATGTTGGTATGGCTTGTAAGACTGACTTAATTAACTGCACTCTTCATGCTAACGATAACCATCTACATTTACAAGCTAGAAGTTTATTTTACTTTACTAATTACTGGATTCCATAAATCTATCCTCATTCTTCCTTCAAATAAAGGCATCCCTAGATATTTTGTTGGCAAATTTATCTCCATTTGAAGCAACCTATAAATTTTTTCTTTGATATTAGTAGGAGTGTTAAGGACGTAAATTTTAGATTTAGTCCTATTAATTTTTTTCCTTGAAGCTCTTTCGTACTCTTTTAAAAAGTTATTCAAATCTCTGGCCTCATTTATCCTTGCCCTTCCAAAAAGAGCTGTATCATCTACGAACTACTGATGAGTGATGTTATCTATGTTATTGCTAACCTTAAGTTTACTTATAAGCCCATATTTGTAATCATTATTTAAGTTCCTACTCAAAAATTTTGTCATAATAATGAACAAATAAGGAGATAGAAGATCTCCTTGTCTAAGGCCTCTCTTGGATTTAAAAGATTCTATCACTAATCCATTGACCAAAATGGAATAAGAAACTATAGAGACACAAGCTATCCATCTAACCCATTTCTTCCCAAAACTAAACTTATCTAAAACTACAAAAAAAAAATCCCATTTAACCCTATCATTAGCTCTACTCATATCAAGTTTTAAGATCATAGCTTTCTCTTTTCTTGAAGCTGCTGAATGTATAACTTCATGAGCTACTACGATCTCATCCAGAATTTGTCTCCCTTTCACAAATTCTCCTTGCTATTCTAAAATGATTTTATCTAACAATGACCTTAATCTATTTACCATCACTTTGGAAATAATATTATATGCCATATTACATAGGCTTATGGCTTTGAAATACCATGCGTTCGCATCTACAAAAATGATAATGAAAACTAGGGTTTTGCAAAAATATATATCTCCCCACTAATTTGAAGTTAAAATTCCACATAAATAATTAGATCTACAAATTTTCTTCAAAATAAAATAAACTGCAACTAATTTGCTTACCCCGATTGACAAATTTTATCTTCCAAAAAATATCATGATTAGAAAATTTTCACTATCCTTGTTCTAGAGGACTAGATTCCTAAGGCCGTATATACCTCAATAATACTTATATTCCTTCATATGACCACTTATTTTAAATCTCTTTAAGTTCCACATAGAATGGTCCAAAAAATGTCTAAATCAAGCAGATTATTGGAGAAATCAGTTTTGATTTTTATTTATTTGTAAAAATGCTTGCAAAAACAACTCCAAACCCTAGAAATGTTAATATCAGTAAATTTTAAATTACAAGATTTTTATAAAATAGCTATAAGTCCTAGGGTTTAGAGTTTATTTTATAAAATTACTAAATTAGTTTTATAGTTTTAACTTGCATGCAAGATTTTTGCAAAATAGATACACCCCTATTTTGTACCTATTCTATAGAAATATTAAAATTCATTTTAAAATTTTACCTTGCTTATAAGATTTCTACAAAATAGCTACAAACCTTAAGTTTAAAGTTGAATTTATAGAAATAAAAAGAAATTAAAGTTTTATGATATATATATTTTTAGTGGGAACCCCTATAATACTCAATATTTACTATACAAGTTTTGAATCATTGAATTTTTAAATATGATCAAGGTAAAGCTCACAACTACTCAAGTATTCAATGCAAGTATCAAGCACCTCACACTAATGAAAACACTCATGCAAGGCTTTTGTGCTTATTGAGACTTGTATTTCATTTGTAAGGTTTATTTTAAACATTATATAGATATTAAATATTTATTTAAAAATATTTTTAATAAGCCTATAGCTATATTTAGGTCAAGTCAAAAGAATACTTTTTAAATATTCTTTAGTTTTAATTCTCAATATATATGTTATTTCATAGTACATGATGACATCACATGTGGACATCATGAGGAGGGCTTGCATGTGTGATGTCACCTCTTATAAAGGTGCACGAAATAAGTTTTGTACAACATGAGTGGTCTTAATAGTGAAGACTTGGGAACTCTGAACAAGAGGTCCAATATTGGATCTTGTAGGAGGCAGGGTTATAATTAATCTAAACAAAATTCTCCATGAGGATCTTCCCATATGGTTGTTGAATCTAAGAATTGTTTTATTTCTAATGTGCCCCAATTCCAGTTTCAACAAAGTTGGAAGGAAGGGCTAGTGACTCCCTCCAACCTTTACATTGAGGCTAGATCCCAACTATCCCTATTGAATCTTATGCTAGCATGCATTACTTGCATAAAATTAGAGTATGAAAAATTAAAATGCATAAAAAGAAAAATTTTAAGTTTAAGGGAATTGTTGGTCACAAATCTTCCTAGTTACAAAGTCTATGCCTTGTGCACCCTAGACCCGAACAACATTGAAAGGCCAAAGGAAAGAAATTTCCTCTGAGCCAATCTCTAGAGAGGGCTGGCTCCCTTACTAAATCCTACACTGGTTAAAATTTTAGGGTAATAGGAAAGTAATAGAGAAATATGTCTATAATCCAGTAGCATATGCCGGGGATAGATTAAAAGCCAAAATTTCACCAAGCAATTAGCAGCGTGCAACAAAAATACAAGCACAAAAAATTCTAATAATTATGCAGGAAAATAACCCCAAAATGCATTTCAGTGTTGACTCCCTCACTTGCAAAGACCAAATTCAAAAGTAGAATTTACTCACAGCAAATAATGGAAATGAAAGCCGTCAGATTTTACACAAAAAATTATCAAATACAAAATCACTCGAAGAACCAAAATCTGAAGCATTTCTATTGATGCAAAAAACTTAGAGTGTTTTTCTATAGAGTGTCCATCCTCCTTTTACAATGAAAAATTATTAGTATTTATAGAGGTATTGCACCTCTATCATTTAATGCATATACAACAAAATATTAGTAGATAAAAAACCAATGAAAACAATTTCCTCCTCGATATCAGTGTTATTCTGGTCAAGATATTCTATAAGGAAACCATGATCCGACTTTGGTAGGAGAATAACATAGAGAAGTCAACATGATTAAATGCTCAAAAGCAACCTTGGACGTTGTTGCATTGGGAAGGAGCAAAATCATCTACAAATCAGGCATTCAATCATTGAATTCGTTTCGCCTTGCACCTCAAAAATCCACTTTCACTAGGAAAGTCCACTGAGAATTAAATCTACTTTGAAAATTAGCAAGGTCGATGGTTGGTGCATTGGAAATAAAAAATAATTATCTTTGATCTCGTGACATTGAAGCGGACATTCTGGAGGCGCACCTTACATGGTTCCAAGAATTAAATTTTGTCTTTCTTTGCTTATTTCCAAGAAAATCTATGAAATCATGTCTTTGGAAGAAACATCCATGAGAAATTAATGTTAAAGAATTAATTTTTCCCAAGAGTGGGGCGAAACAAACTTTTTGGAGTAGCAATGGATGACAATGCAGTTTGGTTCGACATCTATAGCAATTTCGCCCATTAGTCACTTTTTGTATTGCGCGTTTTACTGTTGTTTTCGCCCATACCATATTTGAAACGGGTCCCATATTTCCATTCAGTTCTTTTACCTTTAAATACATTTGAAATCTCCTTTTGGCCCAAAGAGGGGTGACAAAGAGTTTTTCCCCTCTCTTGGGGCGAAAGTGCTTTGTAAATTTGCTGCAATGTGTTCACATCGAACTCTCACCACTTTAATTTTAAAACCTTCTTTAATTCATGTTTCACCCCAAAGAGAGGCGACAGGGAATTTTGCCCCTCCCATGGGGCAAAGGTGCTTATTTTAAAAAATCTTGCCTTGATTCATTTGTGTATGGCCAAGTAGCACCACTTAACACCTTTTATGATATATTTCACCCAAAATAGGTATGACAAGGACTTTCACCCCTCTCTTTGGGTGAAAGCATTTTGAAAACCTTCTTCAACTCAGTTGGTGCTCGACCCATGAAGCACCACTTCAAAGTCTCTTTTAAATCTCGTTTCACTCCAAAAAAGGTGATAGGGAGTTGCACCATTATCTCGATGTGAAAGCGCATTCAATTTTAAATTTAATGAAGTCACTTGGATTTGAAAATAAATTTCACCCCAAAGAGAGGCAACAAGAGTTTTCACCCCCCAATTGGGGTTAAAGCGTTCTACTCCTTCATTTTTAACTTGAAACTTTTGCTCCCTTTGCTTCATTGGGCGAATTTGGTGTTTTAAATTATGTTTCACCTCCAAGAGGGGAAAAAGGGATTTTCATCCCTCAATTGGGGTAAAAAATTTCCGCTTCTTCCCTTCAACTTAATTTTGAATCATCATGATTTTCATTGCATTTTTTGGGGCAAAATACCTCTGGAAGCACAGCTTGGGGCAAAAGTAACCGACATCATTACTCTTTCTTTTTGAAGCACTTTTTTTTTTAATATTGATTTCTTGTCAGTGCTTTTGCTGCTTAGAAATTTTAAACAAAATTCTCTGTTGTATTCAAAATTTCCATTTTGTTTACAGAAAGGAAATATTATTTAAAAGAGGCAAAAATATAGTAAAATGAATGAAAAAACTGCAGTGCCTTCCTTTTAGTAATTTCAGAATTTTACAATCAACATTCAACAAAATTTCAATGTGGCAAGGTTACAAAACTACCAATATTATTGGTGGCTCATAGGCTATCCACATTGTATGGATGCAATTGACCCCAAACCTTCATCCATTGGGCTTAAGAGTCAGCTCCACTAGGTGCATCAGGCTGCTTACCACTCACTCTGACATCTTGCTCCCCGACCTCTTTTGCTGCAACTTCTTCTTCTGAGAGAAACATGATTGTAGCCTCGTACATTGCAACAGTGTCAGATAAAGCTTATATAGAAATTATATTTGGGACATTAAGTGAATCCACTAGATACTTGAAAATCTCCACCTTTTCCATATCAATGTAATTCACCCATTGACTGAGTTCCAGTAAACCAGAATCAATGCATGTGAGCTTCCTCATCATGGATATCACATGGTATTTGATAAGAGGATCATCCTAATCATAAATTTTAGAGGTATCATCAATGAATATCACCCAAACTACTTCCAAACCCTTATTTGATAGAATGTTCCCTCTATCATCAATGAAACTAGGGAAATCATTATCATCTACTGCGTTAAAATAGGTCGTTGAAATTTTTCTCTCTTGCTCAAACATGTCGAGTAGCTTGCGGGCCTCCTTAACCTAATCCAACCTAAAAAAATATTGGTACAATACAACTTTGGAACTTGCCTAATCTTGGGCCATATCACTCATGGGACGAAATCGAAGATCTTTTCTACTCAGTGCTTGCATTTGTGATGTATAAAAGGTTCCAGGTGCTCTTCGCCATACTCTACTATATGCTGACCATATGAGATGAAATTCTGTATTTCTTGAAGGTACATGAGGACCTGTGTCACCTTTGCCACCATGGTATTACAATGAACAAGCAACTAGCTATGCATATCCTTGACTTTTCCTTTCATCAAAACAATCGCCTGTGTTGCTTTCGTAGCCAGTTGATCCTGCAAATTTTGGAGTTGGCTTTTCAATACCTCAACCTACTGTTCTACTTCTCCTTTGGCCTACTGATGCTTCTGGATCATCTTCTCCAACTTATCTACCCTTTTCTACCAACGAGTTACCTCTAACTGTGCATATTGCAACTATGCTCGATTTTTCACCAAAGACTCCTCCAAGTCGACGATATTAGCCTTAGCCTCAAAGAAGCGATTCTTATAGTGCTCACCATGTAGGAACAAGAAGCTCATATCTACTTGAATATTAACCACCATATTTGTGGTGTTGAGCTTTATGAGGTCCTTGGTGATGATCTCATAAGTATAATCATTCAGAGTCATCTCACCCTGAGGCTTTTGAACCTGGGGAATCATCTTCATTGTATGGGCCTCCATGGCATTGGGATAAAAGGAAACCTTCTTCAAGGGCTTTGCTAGTGCCAAATATTCTCTTCTTTTTAGAATCTTCAACCATTTTTATGAACTCAGGCAAGCCTAGTTGATCTTTTCTAAAATGGATTGTTCTTGTACAATCGCTATATCTGAATCAGGTAGCACCTACAACTCAAAAAATAGGGTGAAAAGGAAACAAGTGAGCTGTGCATTCGAATTGAGGGACGTGGAAACTAGCATAGTGGAAGCGATGGAGGGAATGTAAATAGTGGTGAAAACATAGGTAATGGGTTCAACCATAGTCACACTCACTCAAGGAGGAGCTTGTGTACTTACAACGGTAACAAATGTTACTCGAACGGATGATATAGGAAGTGAAAATGGATTTGGAGTGGAGGTGAAAGAACTAAAATAAATGGAAGTAGAAGAAGTGAGAACAAAAGAAGCGGGAGCATTGGTGAGCAATGGTTGGGAAACAAAAAGTGAAACAAAAGTGGAGGGTATGCCAAATTAATATGATGTGAACGTGGAAACTAGGGGTAAGGAAGTAACCGTCACCAACTGCTCAAGAATAGGAGAAGGAGAAAGAAACATACCTTCAGGATCTAAAACCAGTTGAACCAACGAGGATGAAGGTGGTTGTGCTACTGGCTCCTTCTCAACCTGATCTTTTGGCTTAGCCGTAATGTCCTCTTCAAGGTCTATAAGTTCAGTGCTTTAGACCAACGACTCTATCCAGACCAAAGGAATGACTTCTAATACTTCTATCCATTCAGTAAAAATCATAGGAGGAGGGTTTGACAAAATTATCTTGGTTCTTCGCTTCTTTGAAATTTTTATAACTAAAAGATTTTCCCACTTTTTTTTCACCTTATTCTACAACGGCTCCTTTGGCACTTGTCCTTCTTCCTTAGGCACAAGTGGTGCTTCCTGAGTCACGAGGTGCTCTTCTTAGGCCACACTCTCCTCACTATTGGATTTCTATAAACTTTGAGGTACAACACCAACAAAAGTAATCAGCTGATAACTGGTGTAAAAGTCATCATAAGTGTCTAAAACTACTTCATCCATTACTAGGCCATATGATGACCCAGTGTTTCTCTGATGAGCCCTCATAATCCACTAGATTGCATTTTTTTCCTCTAACCAAATCGAAAGTTGTTCTTTCATATGATTAAATAGCCTTGGAAGAGGAATATGATTCTTATGTACAACCAGGTTATATTCAACCTCCATCTCATAGAACTCATGCCAAGGTAGAAGCGACGTCATGTTCTTGATGTGCCACTCTAGGTCATGCCCCTCCATATTGTTTTGGTGCTTCTCAATATCAGGCCTTGAACAACAATGGAAGCTTTTAACCTTGATTTATTCAGAAAAGAGACCCAAAGGATCATAATTCCATTACTATGACAACTTCACCATTTTGATGTCATAAAAGATCTCATGTTATTAAATTATTCTAGCCCACTTGGCTCACCTCGATGCCTCCATTACATGTGGTTTTATTTACATGCCCTGCTCCATACATATAATTGATAAAATCATGTTGCCAAACAACCTCCAAAGAAAACAAGTACACTATGGCAATATATGGAAACATAACTGGCTTACCGGTATAGCCAAAAATGCGTAGCACAACACCTTGTGTCAAAAAAAATATATCATCTCTTTGCTTTGAGATGATTTCTTCTCTCACTTCCCTTGGTACTCTCACTTTTGTAGAAAAGCAACTCAAGGGCAAGACCCACAAACATATGGTTGAAGTTATAAAAATACTCCTACCTCGATAAACTAGAGGTCCACAAATATACCGATAATTTTCTATTATTCTTATCAACCTACCTACTTGCAATTAAAGAAAATTTGTTGTGTAGGTGAAAGAAGAAATACCAAATTAGAAAGGATGTGTGCCTAAATTCCTTTGTTCCTTCACTTTTCATCCCTTTTAACTAGGAATGCATTCTTCTGGAAATGTGGTCAGTCCAATCAAAGAAAATGAGATTCATTCTTCCAATCATTACAATGGGGGCATAAAATTCAAACTAGGAGATGCACTGCACTAATACAGCCTGCCACTTGTGCACTATAGAATATGATGGAAGATCCACAACCCAAGACACCATTAAGAACAAATTCAAGCTCTTGAAATCCATCAATGGCTTTGACAACATTGGAAGTTCACCATGCTGGGGTATTTTAATCAACTGTATCTCTATGAATCGACTTAGTGTCATTGTCGACTAATATCTTTCTTCCTACTTGCCAATGTGCAATTTCTTAAAAATGAAGTCTGAGGATGGTGTAATTTCACAATCGAATGCCTCTCTGACATCTTCACCTGAAATAGTGAACAACATGTCCCATTTCACATTCTCCACTACCTTAGTGTCAGGATTATAAAACTTTGAAATATTTTCTACCAGCTCTGGGAAATAATGAACTGGCGTACACAGATACCATAAAAGATGATCATGGTATGCTATGGTGAGAGGAATTTCTAAAATCAACCCTTGTTATAATGCAATATCTACATCTTGGCATAATTTATCAATGCCTTTATTGGTAATAACACAGTCTCCCACTTGAGCTAGCATGTCTAAACATAGATTTAGATTGAAATTCTCATGGTGCCTTGCTTTATTTGACTTCTTTCCTCCTTTAGTATTCTTGAACATCTTCTTTGATTCTTCTGTGCTTTTTGATACAACAACTCTTTTACCCATCTTTGATAATTCTCACACCCTTATAACTTCTTGCACTTAATTTACTTCAACGCAGCACTACTTTAGAAAATAAATATTTACCTCCTCTTCATGGATACACTAGATTTATAATTGTGCTTTCACCAACTAGATTAAATGCACATGCTGATTTTCAAAGAAGTTGGGTGAACATGCATTTCGAACTTTGCATCGGGTATATTTTTAAATGATGTTTTAACTGTCTTCAACCTCCTTTCTGTTAGAATAAATATTTATTCTACTATGTTCTACTAGGATAGACTTACTTGAGTTACCACTCTTCCATGAGTCAGGTGAACTCTCAGTTTAGACTAGTTCAGATTTGTTGAGTTGTTGTAATCCAAAGACTCTCAACGACCAACTTTGCTATTTATACAAAGTTGATCCATGGAATAAATCAATCAGTTCTTGAGCTTTTCAATAATGCTTTGCATGTCTAGTTTCTTGGTTTCAATATTGCTTCTCAATATTTCTAACATGGTACCAGAGCAGGGCTAGTTTTTTCTTGCAAGCATTCAACTCTTTTCATTGATCTGGTTCAGCTTGTCCTTCCTTTTTTGGATAAGTCTTCTCTATTTATTTCAGCTTATTTGGAAGTTGTTAAATAGTCTTATTTTTTTTATCTATACTCCAATATAGTGTTTATCCACTAAATGTTTCAATAGATCATTACTATCATTTTAAGTGCAAAGTGTTATAAGATATTTGATAACAGGCAACCACTGTATTTGCTACCTCACCTTTTTGTGTATGGTGTTATCTAAATATTTGCTTCACACTGCCCTCTCTCAAGAAATTTTTGTTATCCCTTTAAAGCATTTTTTTTAACTAATACCTTTTTTGGATACGTTGGCTTCCTTATCATTGCGCTGTACAATTTTTTTTAGTGTTGCCTCTTCCACAACTCTCTCATAGAACATCTTCAACTGACGTCCCCATTTTAGAAGCAAGGAAAGTGTTGTGGTTTCAAACACAATAGTAACCAACGAGGAGACTGCTGCGAGGAACATGTTTTAGATTCGTGCCCAAGGGAGAAGCCAATCATCACAATATTGGCATCATCGTATCTCAGAGGTTCATGCCAAACAGTGAAGCCACCATCACTTACCTGCACTAGCATCTAGGTCTGGTATTTTTGATCGTGTCTTTATTTTGCTATAAAGTAGCGAATTCTCCTTTCATTGGCACTAAGGAGATGAATTCTGGTTCATTTGTCTCATTCTTGGTCCTCATTTCCTTGGCACTAAGGAGCCAAATATGGGTTCGTTTGTCTGGTTTGTATGGTCTTCTTCAAAGGAACATCATCCTTTCTTCCCTCCAATAAAATGGGTCTTCCCTCATTGGAGCTCAAGACACCCATGTTCTCTTCAATTTTTGTGCGTTGGAGCCTTGTACTTCCTGTGAGTAAAGACATGTGTCTCCCTCGTTAGCGCATTTTTATCATCCAAGTGATAGGCTCTTCTATTAGCTTAAGTTGGTTCTCAAAAGATAAATTAAGAATATCTTCCTCAGTTCGTACTTATGCAATAATATCATGTAAATTGTCATATATTCAGTTCACTCCACAAAAGAAGCCACGTCCTTCTTCTCAGCGTTGTCCATCAATGGCTATCCATCTGTGAAATGCTATAAAAAACAACCAAAACTCTCTCAAATTCCATCCTTTGCTCGAGTTTTGGTTCATTTTTTTTAGGAGCTGCTGCGTTCTTCGAAGATTGATAAGAGGGCGATTTGGCTTCACCAGGAGTAACACTCTTCATATTTTCAATTCTTCCAAGTGATATTAAGTTTTTTTTGGCACTGTCCTACTAAATCTTGTAGGTCTCTCATCGATTCATCATGGACTCTCTCTTACGTTTTCCAAGGCTCTCCTCGAATCGACGTCGATGCTCTCTTCTCGAAGCGAAGTTGGTGTGGTGAGCATGGAAGAAAATGGAGGGTGCAATCCAAAGAAAATGGAGGGACCAATATGTCATTGAGGGAGTGTTGCGTCTAATTTTTGTGAACTATACATCCAATTCGAAAGAAAGCCTCAGGAGCAGCATCATAGAACTGCATTTTGTGCCATTTTCTAGTGACTCCTCTGTGAGCTGCGTAGCTTCATTCTAATTGCTCTTTGAGAGCCTTCGAAGGCAATTTCACCTTTAATTTTTTTTTAAAAAACTTATGTTTTTATAAAAACAAAGGGACTCATCCTCCTTTTTTCAACTCTTTCCCTTCCATCTATTTCTCTTCATGAAAGATACTTTGTAATCTTATATTTCTTTTTTTTTCTTAATATTATTCTGAATGCCTATTTCAAAAATGCTGTCAAGAGAGAAGACAAATTGTAATCTCAAGTAATACAAATTTTTTTTGGAGGGGGGGTTATGGTGCTGATTATTGCACCTATTGTTTTACTGGATTCTTTAATGGGGGAAGCTATCTTCTTGTGTCCATAAGATTGGCAGTCACTGGTGGACTCTTTTTTTGTGTGTAGCACCTTCTTGGAAACTTCATGATTGTTGCTTCATTCTCATTCTTTTAGCTTATTCTGCATTTTAAGCCAACAATTGCATAAAGGAGGTTCTAAAAAAAAAAATCAAAGCAAGCACTCACAATATATTGAGCACTTTCACAAACTTTTTTCAAAAGCCAACAATTATTATTATAAATAATTGCCTATGTTCCACGTATCAATATCCTCACAAAACTTATAGTTTCCCTCACGTAAGAGCGGGTTTTTTGAGATAACTGGTATACAGGTCTGGAAAGTTATTTTTGGTTTCAATAGCCTAGGTTCCACTATCAATATCTCCAAAACTTATAGTTTCCCTTACGTAAGGGCAACTTTTTGAGAGGCTTGGTATAAAGGTCTGGTTTTTTGCTACCATTCAAAACAGGTTTCTGGTTGTACTGCCTATTGCTTCAAAACACTTGCAGTTAAGGGGGGAATATCGATTCACTGTAGTTTTTTGGCAAAATGAATACAATTAATCCACTCACCCCTCATAACTATCACACATGGAAACCAAAAATATTAAATCTCATTTATAAAAAAGGGCTCACACACTTGCTAGAAGAGAAGCAACCTAAATTTGAAAAAGAATATGAAATATTTGTTCACAGAGGGAAGATGTATGAAACAATGTGTATTATAAGCACAAATGTAAATTAAAGCTTATGGTTTCATATTTTAGAATGTAAAAATCCATTTGAGAGTTGGAAAAAACTAAAGAACTTGTTTGGGAAAGTAGATCAAATAAGGTTAATGCAGCTAGAGGCAGAATTAACAACATTATCTCCTGAATACTTCAACAATATTGTTGAATTTATCACAAAATTTAAAGAAGTCCTTATTCAATTCAAAGGTAGTGGCAAGAATAAAATAGAATAAGAATGCATCTATCTAATTCTTTCTAAATTAAATGGTGTATTTCAAATTTTTGCAACCACCTTTTTGTCTAAAAAAGATGCTCTTGGTGCAAGTTTTAAAATGCCCTCTTTAGAGGAATTCTGTGATAGGCTAACTAGAGAGGAATTTTTTTTTGCAAAGTATGATATCTCTCCCTCTTCCTCAAAATAATTAGTAGCATCCACCTCTACTAAAGAAAAATTCACAAAGAAAGAAACAAAGAATTCCCATAACTTGTACACACTATTAAAAAGAATGGTCATTCTGTGAAAAAATGTTGGAAAAGACTACAACAACTAGAGGCAGCAATGAAGGATCACAATATAGACATTAAGAAGCAGATAGGGAAAGCCTTAAATGTTCAAGGTAGAGCTATAAAAACTTCATCAAAATACTAGGTTCTATATTCAAGAGCAACTCATCACATGACTTCCTCAGATGAGTCATTCACTTCAATCTCCTCAAGTTCAACATGTAGCATAGAAGTTGGTGACTCATCCTTTATTCCAATCAAAGGAAAAGGTGACACATCCATTGATGGTGGTGTTGAGTGGTGTTTTCACCCAGTTGTGAAAGCACACTCTCCGATAGGATCTGAGTCCCAAAATCCTCTGCTTGCAAAGAAAATAACTTTCTCCAAGGTTCCTGTTATGCTTAAATAATGTTGTTCAAATGAAATGCCAGGAATATCTTAGGGTTTGCAAGTGGATGTTAACAAGGGGCACTGATGATTTATTTAATTTGAATTTCTAGTGGACTCAAAGTGAATAAATCTATTCTAATCTTCAATTCTGATGGATTTTCAGTTGCTTATTCAAATACAATGAATTAAACTGCAAGAAATAAAATAAGGGTTTGAAAAATAAAGCAAAGTAAATGGAAATAAGACTAAACTACAGTCAGAATACTGTCATCAATTCGATGAAACCGAAGATATTGAGGTTTTATGCATGCAACCTAACCTAATGAACCTGCAAATTCACACAATCCAAATAAATTAGGTGCTGGTTTCTAGGGTTTCTACTGTAATTCCAAATTTAGGCATTCGCATGAAGCAACCAAGCACACTTGCATTAAACTTCACCTAAAAGCCTTAGAAATCTGGAATGAATGATAAAACATTAAATCATGCATGCACAAAATGACTCCTTCTTTCTCATCAATGAGATGCCAATACTCTGTATTTTTTTAATGATGTATCAATTACATTTATAGATTGTTCCAGGCATAAATGTTCCAGAACAAAAAGAAGGAAATTGCCCAAGTGCAGGCCCAGAATGGCATAAAGCCTTTGTCTCTGCAACTCTGCAAGCAGCAATTTTCAACCCCTTTCTCAATCCGCGCTCTTGATTTTATAATAACTGAAATGGCTCTTCGATTCTTCCTGTGTCGCTTCGTTTCACCTTTCTGCATGTGACCTTTCAAATTCCTGGCTTTTCCTTGCCTTTAATTCATGCCCGATTTAGAAACGCTCGAAATCCATCGCTGCATGTAATGCCTCTGCAATGCTGACACCTGTAAGCCATGTGTCCTGTGTTTTCTGCGTCTTCTATAACGTCTTCCCATGCCAGAACACGACAAAATAGCATACAACCTACTCACCTTTCTGGCCGCGAAAACGTGACATGTCGTGAAAACGCGACATGTCACGAAATCGCGACATGTCGCGATATCGCGACGCTTTCCCCTTCGGACCTCTTTAGCAACTTTACGTCGCGAAATCATGACCATTATCATTCTCGTGCCTTCTTTCAACAAACTATCACGATATCGCTACCGCTTCCCCTTCGGACCTCTTCGGCAACTTTACGTCGTGAAATCGTGACCATTATCATTCTCGTGCCTTCTTTCAACAAACTGTCGCGATATCGCTACCGCTTCCCCTTCAGACCTCTTCGGAAAATTTACGTCATGAAATCGTGACCATTATCATTCTCGTGCCTTCTTTCAACAAACTATCATGATATCGCTATCGCTTCCCCTTCGGTCCTCTTTGGCAACTTTACGTCGTGAAATCGTGACCATTATCATTCTCATGCCTTCTTTCAACAAACTATCGCGATATCGCTACCGCTCTCTCCGTCAGGCCATCTCTTCGAAACATGTTGCGATTTCGCTACCATTTCTCTGTTTCGTACACCTTGCCGAAACCTGTCACGATTTCGCTACCATTTCTTCGTCCGTACACTTTAGCTACAATCGGTCGTGAAATCGTGACGCCTTTCCGCTTCGAGTCCCTTCGCTGTTTCCTGTCGCGATATCGCAACGTTTTTTCGCTTTCGTACACTTTGCCAAAACATGTCGCAAAATCGTGACACTTTTCATCATCCGTACGTTTCTGCAAAACACGTCACGAAATCGCGACCATTTTCAATTCTAAGCAGTGGTAGCTCCATACGTCGCGAAATCGCGACGATTTTCATTCTTGCATTTCTCTCTCCTGCCTGGGCCGCGACGAAGCATGTCACGATTTCGTGACACTTTTTTGTTCTTTTCTAGCGACATGTCACGATTTCGCGACACCTCTTCTTTTCTTCTCAGCGACATGTCGCGATTTCGCTACACCCTTTCAATATTTTCCTGCGATATGTCGCGATTTCGCGACACCCTTTCTTTTCTCTTCAGCGACATGTCGCGATTTCACGACAACTTTCAATTTTTATTTTCTCTCTCCTTCTCGGCAGCTATGGAGCTACATGTCATGATTTCATGACACTTTCCTATTTTCGACAGCGATGGCGCGACAGGTCGCGATTTCGCAACATGTCGCGATTTCGCGACATGTCGTGATTTCGTGACCCTTTCAACACTTATGCATTTTTTTCTCTTTTCTCCAATTTTAGCATCTGGGTCACCGAGATTCTTCTCTGCAAGCCTGCAAAAAGGTGGGTCCCCAATTTTGGGGTGTGTTGTGGATCAACCACAACAAATGGCGACTCTGCTGTCAAATGCTCTTGAGCATTTTAGTAAGAACCCAACTTGAAACAAATCACAAACTCGCAAACATATGTTAGCATATAAGCAATATAACAAATGCCCAAAGATCAGAAGTACATGAATCATCAGAATCATCAAGTATTAGCTCAGTGTGTGCAATGAATTTCTTTTCCTATCATTTAAAAATGATCCACACTCTATTATCAGTTTTGCATGAATGCATATGTGGGATGGTGAATGATTTGTGTACCCTAATGAATGTGTTGGGAGATTTTTGCTTTTGTAAAAGGCATAGTCATTCTTCTATTATCAAGTACAAGCATTCAAGATTGCCAAACCCTCTTAGGATCCTTTAATTCATTACCTTATTATATCCCAAAGTTGGTTATGAGTCCCTACTATCCGGAACCCATGTGCAAGTGAATGTGAAATCAGAATTTTGGGGAATCAGACTCCCAACCAACCGAGATGAGAGTTTAACCCTATCCTTACTATTCTGATTTAGAGTTCATTACCTCACTTTGAGCAAAATAATTAAACCAATTATGGAAGAAATGATCATGCTAGTCTAACCCTCTAGACAATCAGTGGTCTTGTTTTTTAGGCAAGACATGATGCCATGCATGGGCATATCTAACCCCACAATCCAAAACTTATCTTCATTTCTTTGGACCTTGGGGATGACTACCCATCCTTTGTAGAGGACAAGTAGTACGATCCTTACAATCCAAAATAAAGATGATATGGAAAAAATTTATTTTATTTTTTTACTTCTTGGACCTTGGGGATGACTACCCATCCTGGCTAGGGACATGTAGTACGATCCTTACAATCCAAACTTTAGGTGTAAATGGAAAATATTAATTTTGTTGCTTAGACCTTGGGGATGACTACTCATCCTTTGTAGAGGACAAATAGTACGATCCTTACAATCCAAGACTGATTATGAAATGAGTCATAAGAGCTTTGGGGAATCAGATTCTCAACCTAAGCGAGATGAGAATTTATGCCCTATCCTTACTACTCCATGTGGGTCAAATCAAAGCTTTGGGGAATTGGATCCTCAACCTAAGTTCGATGAGGATTTAACCCTATCCTTACTACTCGATTTTAGGCCTTAAGCTCTATGGAAGTGGTCAAAACCACTGTTTTAAGGATCATGTTGCATAATAGGATAGACATGAAAAACTTCTTTCGCCCAACCTTTTCCTCCAAGTTAGGTTTTGATCATTTTGCTCAAGATCCTTTTTAATGAATGAGACGTGCTTGGTTCTAGATATCTCAAGACTCAGTTTCCAACCTTAGGATTCACTTACATATATGTTATAACACAACCCTAAGAGGATTTGACATACTTTAATGGCTTGTACCTAAGATGCATATGTAACTAAGATGAGATGTATGTAAGGTGAGATGGAACATGAATGCATTATTTCTTGAATTGCAAATGAAATGATTTGTCATGCAAAACTGACTCTTTCATGTATCACAAAATCAAACAATATAACTTAAAATGTTTTATGTTACTTGTGGAGCTTTTACAAGATAATTCCAATATTTCATACTCTCCTAACCTTAAGCATAAGTTGACATCTCAATTTTTTTATTTTTTATTTATTTTATTTTATTTTATTATTATTATTTATTTTATTATTATTATTTTTTAAAACAAAACATGTCAATTGAAATCAAATCCACAATCAAAATCCTAACTAGACTAACAATCCTAAATAGAAAACAAAATCTGAAAATCCCCACCAAAACCAAAAGAATAACATCAAAATCACTCAACCTAAGGACTAAAATAATGCTTTAAAATCTGCCCATTAACCGGTAACATGAAATCTCTCCCTTCTAAGGTTTTTAGCCTGAAGGTATTCTTCCCAAGAATCTCTGAAATCTGATATGGGCCTAACCAAAGACAGTCAAAATTTTGATGATTTCCTTTTTCCTCATGTCTTTTGTCCCATAGTAATACCAAATCTGAAATTCTGAATGATTTAACTTTGGCCCTTCTGTCAAACCATCTCTTGATAACTTCCTAGTGTTTATTCATGTGGTTCATGGCTTCTTCTCTCTTTTCATCAAGGTGCAATAACTGTCTTAACCTGGCTTCAACTTGATCATCTGTCCCCAAGTACTCTTGTATGAAATGTAAGGTCTGCAACTTCAAATTTACTGGAAATATCGGGTCTTGCCCATAGACCAAATGATAGGGAGTGTTCCCTATGGACTCTTTCACTCTAGTCCTATCTGCCCAAAGGGCAAAATTTAATTGACTGTGCCAGTCCCGCAGGTTCTTTTCTAGCAACTTCTTAATGGTATTCAACAAATTCTTATTTGAAGATTCGGCCAAACCATTTCCTTGAGGATAATAATTGGATGCAAACTTTAAGCTCACTTTGTTATCATATGCCCAATCTGCAAATTGTGTAGAAATAAAAGCTTTACCATTGTCACTGATAATAGAATCGGGCATTCCAAATCTTGTTATAATTTGGTCCTCAAGGAATTTAATCACAACGTCTGTGGTGGCATGTTTAGTAGGAATCGCTTTTGTCCACCTTGTACAGTAGTCTGTAGCTGTCAAAATGAATTTATGAGAATTAGAAGAATTTGGGTTAATCACCTCGATGAAATCTAGTCCCCACTATGCAAATGGTCTCATTTCAACTACAGGTTGCAACGACATGGCTGCATTTCTTTCTCTATTTGCCGCCACTTGACAAATATGACAAGATCATACATGGGTATGCGCATCCTTGAAAATATGCGGCCAGTAGTATCCTGCTCTCAGGATTTGATGTGCTGTAGCATTGGCTGCACCATGACCAGTTCCATGTTTCCCATGAAATTCCTGCAACACCCTGGCTGCTTCTTCCTTGTTCAAGCACCTCAGGTAGATACCTTCATGATTCTTCTTGTAAAGCACACCAGATTTTATCAGATAATTGACAGACTTAAGCCTTAAAGCTCTTCTCTGTGTTGAATTCAGATTAGAAAGACACTTACCAGTCAATAAAAATTGCACAATATCAACATACCAGTCGTCCTTAGCAATGTATTCTGTATTTGAGCATTGGCCTCGTTATTTGCGGATTATTTTCTGCGATCGCCTTCGCCAGTCCCTGTCCTCGAACTAGTTTCATTGGTTGGATTTCGAGATCAAATTCTTGGATGGTTGAAATCCATTTTCCTCTCTTCTCACCTAGTTCATTCTGTAAAAACATGGTCTTGACAGCAGAATCGGGCACGATGGCAATAATTCTGTTGTGTACAATGTAATGCCTAAATTTTTTCACCGTTTTAAAAAGTGCGTACATTTGCTTATCAAGGATTGAATACCTTAATTGAGCGTCTTTCAATGGGGCACTTAAAAATGCAATGGGTTTTTCGGCACTATCCTCGCCTTTTTGGGTTAAGACACTCGCAAAGGAGTGTTCTGATGCAAAAGCATAAATATAAAAAGGCTTGGAGTAGTATGGGCTTATAAGGACAGGGGCTTTGGAGATGGCATCTTTGATATTCTGGAAAGCCACCCTACTTTCCTCGTTCCATTTTACATCCACATCTTTCTTGAGCATCTAGTTCAGAGGTTTGGCTATCTTAGCAAAGCTAGAGATAAACTTCCTCACAAAATTAACCTGCCCAAATAAAGATCTCAATTCTTTTTTACTGCTTGGGAGAGGTAGGTTTTGGATAGCTTGTATCCTTTTTGGGTCGATGGATATGCCCTCTTTTGAAATGATGTGACCCAGCAATTTTCCTTCTGTCACTTCGAAAATGCACTTTTTGGGATTTAAGGAAATTCCATGTTCTTTGCATCTTTGAAGCACTTTCTTCAAATCTTTGACATGATCCTCTCTCTTCTTCGAGAAAACTGGGATATCATCCACATACACGATGATGCATTTGCCTATTAGCCATTTGAATGCGTAATCCATGGCGCGTTGAAAAGTTGCACCAGCATTTAACAGTCCGAATGACATTCTCTTATATGCAAATGTCCCCAACTTGGTAGTGAAGGCTGTTTTCATTTTATCATCTGGATGTATAAGAATTTGGTTGTACCCAGAATACCCATCAAGAAAGGACATCATTTCAGATCCATTTACCATTTGTAGAATTTCATCGATTGATGGCAGTGGATAATTATATTTTTGAGAGGCTTTATTAAGATTTCGAAAATCTATGCACAGCCTAATCTCTCCACTCTTTTTTCTCACTAGAACGAGGTTAGCCACCCAGGTTGAGTGCCTAACAGGAAAAATGATTTTCGCTTCCAATAATATTTTAACCTCCTTTTCGATCAAAGGCTCCAATAGCGGGTTAACAACTCGCTATCTTTGCCTAAAAGGCTTGGAGTCTGGCTTCAAAGGGATGGTATGTGTGATAATGTTCTGGTTGTAAGTCTTCAGCTCATTGTAGTTCCAGGAAATACAATCTATGTAATGTTTCAATGCCTGTATTATATTGCTCCTTTATTCCTCTGTACATGCCTTTGCTATGTACACCTCCTTTGGATTGTCTGCACTCCCTAGATTAATTGAATCACATGCATCTTTAGGGAGTGGGACTCTTTTTCTTTTCTTGTTCTTGCATTCCATGTCGAACATCTTTTCCAATGAAACCACGTATTTTGGAATTTTGTTGGATTGATACGCAGTTTCACTTTCATTTTCCGTTTCATCCTGCCACCTTTGTTCCTCATCAATCACCTGATTTTCAAAAATACCCGAGTTCGTGACAAATTTGAAAATATGTCTGTCACTTTCAAAAACTTGGAAATTCTTTACATTATCGGGTATTGATGGACAAGGAACCAGTTCAATGGAAAATTTTTTACATCTTCTTATATCAACTGGGTTCAACATGCCCGCAGCGACTGCAAGAGAGTCTACTATTCGATTTCATTTCCTAGAAATAAGGGCTATGTTGAATGCATCGAATTCCTCCATGAGGTCCATAACCCTAGTTCTATAAAGGCTCAGTCTTCTGTCATGGCATGTATACTGTCCTTTGATTTGCTTGACTACCAACTCAGAATCTCCCAGAACCTTCAAACATTTAACATGCTTACTCAATGCTAGACGTAAACCAAAGATCAATGCTTCGTATTCTGCCACATTGTTTGTGCAAGGAAATTGCAGTCTGTAAGCAGCTAACAATGGTTTACCTCCTGGACCAATGAGCTCGACTCCAGCTCCTGCTCCCTATCTAGACTTTGATCCATCGAACTTGAGCAACCACGTGTAATCATTTTCTTCAGAAGAATCACCATGACACATTTCTTCTTTAAACTCTTCAGCAGTTTCCTCAACATCAAGTGCATAAACTCCTAGGTCTGGCTCAGAAAACTGAACTTCATTCGGCTTGTTAAAATTTGTTATAATCTCTTTAAGCCTCGGTTCATTTTCCACTCTTATTTGATTTGCAATTCCCTTCCATGGTAGCCACATATGTGAGCAGTCTGTTGAAAAATAGCCATTCAGAGTTTTCATCCAATCCCTAGCAAGTAGCATTCCATACCTACTTGGGATATTAACCACCAAAATGTCTACAACCTGCTGGACCCTGGGTTTAGAATTCAATTGAATCTTGACATCATATAAGGTCCCTACCACATTTACCTCTGATCTGTCCAGTTGCAAGACTGTACATTTGGATGAAACAGGCTGCAGACCTAGCATTTTACATATTTTTGTAGGCATGAGGTTGCTCGTGGCACCTGTATCCACCAAACAGTTATGCAAATTCTTACCCGCAATTCTCAAAGTCAGTAAGAATGGCGGGACATCTCTTCTCTCCTTTCGCAAAATGAGGTGGGATTCAACCCTTTTCTCCTTCCACATTGGATCAGGTGAATTCAAATCTCTTATCAATGCCTCCTTTTGGCGAGGCAATCTAGCTGCATCCAGGAATGAAAGGCTAGATTTGGACTTCTTAAGATCCTCCACTATGTCATAGTTTGGCTTTTCAAATTTGACTGTCTTCTGCATATCATTCGACATTTCTCTTCTGAGTGGAGGGGGAGGATTATTATTTACCTTAGTGTCTGGAGGAAGAATAGAATTGTTTGGAGGTGTCGATGAGGTTTTAGGGGCTTTAGACTTACTTCTCAAATGGTATCCATGATTCCCCTTTCTAAAATCTCGAAAAGCTTGCACCTCCTATTCCAGAATTTCGTATTCTTCTTCCTCACTCTCTCCTTCTTGATGATATATAGTTTCCATCACCATAATATTATCATCTTGATGTTGTGATGGATTCTCATTTGACACCAGTTCCAAATCATCAACTTGTGCCTGAAGACAATGAGTGTATCTAGCAATCTCAGGACAATTCCTCTCATTGTGCTCTTTTGTGTTATGCAACCTGCACCCCCTTTCCCATGCCAAATTTGAAAGATTCAACAAAGAATTGGATTGGCTAGGTCCTGCAGAAGCATCTAATTGATTAGCAATGGGAGCAGGAACTCCCCCATTGTTAGGTTTGGTGTTCCAGTGCCTCCCTCTATTGTTAAAATTTCGATTTGGGTGAGGGGCATGGGACTCATACTTCTGCTGTTGAACCCTGTCATTGCTCAGTTTATGCACTAATTTCTTGAGCTCTTCGACTTCCGAATAAACATCCTTTTGTGGAATCATATTATTGTTAATCCCTGTTGGATTCGCATAATTAATGGGGTCTTGATTCAACACTAGGATCGGGTTCTGAGGAATGGGATTCACTTATGAATTGACACTTTGAATCGGGGTAGGATTTGGAAAAGGAACTATGGCTTGAGGGTTGACTTGACTTGTTCCTTGCATAGTTGGTTGACTGTTCTGCAAAAATGCAGGGACAGGTGGAATGGCTGTGATTGGTTGGATTGGAATGGGTGCATACGCGGGTGCTGGTGGATACTACTGCTGATATGGGAAGGCGTTCATGCTTGGAATTTGTGGTGCCATGAGTTGTTTTGCCTGGGGAGCTTGACCATATGGAGCATACTGTCCCATCATAGGCATCTGGGCAAACCCATAGCCCTGTGGTGTCATTTGTTGCTCGATAGTCATGGCTTCATTATAGGCCAAAGCCAGCGTGGTAACTTGAGGATTGCACCTTGCAAACATGGCTGTCATGGGGTCCAATGCCCCAAAATATATCTGCAAAGCCACTGCGGGATCAATAGCAATGTGCCTAATTGCTCTATTATAGCACTTCTGAAATTTCTGATTAAAAATCCTGATTGGTTCCCCTTGGCCCCTTTTGCATGTAATAAACTGATTTTAAATAGTTGCAGGATCTAAGGGTGATCTAAATTGATTAACAAAGGCATTTTCCATTTGAATCCAAGAAGTGATTGAACCCGTTGGCAAGCATATATACCACTCATATGCTATTGGATCTAAACTCATAGGGAAAAGTCTGCAGGCCACATCTTCATATTGAACTTGCAGCCTAATTAAAACATCCTTATAAGCTTGGATATGTTCTTCTATTGTTCTTGGGCCATCTGGTTTGTATTTAGGCAAAAATATTTCAATGTTCTTGGGGATTTCATGGATATCCCCAGCAATGTTCAAAGGAGTATTATTAGCTCCATACCAAGGAGCTGCTGGAGATTGAGCCATTTGACTCAGAATTGATGAAGACAGACCTACAATAGCAGTAGAAATATTACTTACTATAGGCACACTAGGTGCAACGGATATTACTGGCGTAGGTCCACTCGATGTTCCTAGAGAAAACAGGTCTTTTGTGACTGGTGAACTTACGACTTGCTTGGTTTTACTCTTGGGAGTACCAGTAAGGTCGTGGAAAATGGTTTCCCCGGTTGTTTGGGACCTGGTTGCAATACGCCGTGGTGGGTCCAGCCTGCCCGATGAAACCCTCGGCTATTTCGAAGAAAACCTGCAATAAAAACAGTGTTGCAGTTTAGCCGTAAATGATTTCAAAATTAAATCAAAAACAAAATATTCAGATATGAAAATCAAAACAAAATAAACCAATTCGGCCCTCCTTCTAGCGCCAATCTGTTGAGTGGTGTTTTCACCCGATTGTGAAAGCACACTCTCCGGTAGGATCTGAGTCCCAAAATCCTCTGCTTGCAAAGAAAATAACTTTCTCCAAGGTTCCTGTTATGCTTAAATAATGCTATTCAAATGAAATGCTAGGAATATCTTAGGGTTTGCAAGTGGATGTTAACAAGGGGCACTGATGGTTTATTTAATTTGAATTTCTAGTGGACTCAAAGTGAATAAATCTATTCTAATCTTCAATTCTGATGGATTTTTAGTTGCTTATTCAAATACAGTAATTAAACTGCAAGAAATAAAATAAGGGTTTAAAACAATAAAGCAAAGTAAATGGAAATAAGACTAAACTACAGTCAGAATATTGTCATCAATTCGATGAAACCGAAGATATTGAGGTTTTATGCATGCAACCTAACCTAATGAACCTGCAAATTCGCACAATCCAAATAAATTAGGTGTCTGGTTTTTAGGGTTTCTACTGTAATTCCAAATTTAGGCATTCGCATGAAGCAACCAAGCAAACTTGCATTAAACTTCACCTAAAAGCCTTAGAAATCTGGAATGAATGATAAAACATTAAATCATGCATGCACAAAATGACTCCTTCTTTCTCATCAATGAGATGCCAATACTCTGTATTTCGTATTAAATGATATATCAATTACATTTACAGATTGTTCCAGGCATAAATGTTCTAGAACAAAAAGAAGGAAATTGCCCAAGTGCAGGCCCAGAATGGCATAAAGCCTTTGTCTCTGCAACTCTGCAAGCAGCAATTTCCAACCCCTCTCTCAATTCGCACTCTTGATTTTATAATCACTGAAATGGCTCTTCGATTCTTCCTGTGTCGCTTTGTTTCACCTTCCTGCATGTGACCTTTCAAATTCTCGCCTTTTCCTTGCCTTTAATTCATGCCCGATTCTGAAACGCTCGAAATCCACCGCTGCATGTAACGCCTCTGCAATGCTGACACCTGTAAGCCACGTGTCCTGCATTTTCTGCATCTTCTGTAATGTCTTACCATGCCAGAACGTGACAAAACAACATACAACCTGCTCACCTTTCTGGCCGTGAAAACGCGACATGTCGCGAAATCGTGACATGTCGCGAAATCGTGACATGTCGCGATATTGCGACGCTTTCCCCTTCGGACCTCTTCAGCAACTTTACGTCGTGAAATCGTGACCATTATCATTCTCGTGCCTTCTTTCAACAAGCTGTCACGATATCGCTACCGCTTCCCCTTCGGACCTCTTCGGCAACTTTACGTCGTGAAATCACGACCATTATCATTCTCGTGCCTTCTTTCAACAAACTGTCGCGATATCGCTACCGCTTCCCCTTCGGACCTCTTCGACAACTTTACGTCATGAAATCATGACCATTATCATTCTTGTGCCTTCTTTCAACAAACTGTCACGATATCGCTACCGCTTCCCCTTCGGACCTCTTCGACAACTTTACGCCACAAAATCGTGACCATTATCATTCTCGTGCCTTCTTTCAACAAACTGTCGTGATATCGCTACCGCTCTCTTCGTCGGGCCATCTCTTCGAAACATGTTGCGATTTCGCTACCATTTCTCTATTTCGTACACCTTGCCAAAACCTGTCGTGATTTCGCTACCATTTCTTCATCCGTACACTTTAGCTGCAATCGGTCGCAAAATCGCGACACCTTTCTGCTTCGAGTCCCTTCGCTGTTTCCTATCGCGATATTGCGATGTTTTTTCGCTTCCATACACTTTGCCAAAACACGTCGCAAAATCGCGACACTTTTCATCATCCGTACGTTTCTACAAAACACATCACGAAATCGCGACCATTTTCAATTCTAAGCAGTGGCAGCTCCATACGTCGCGAAATCGTGATGATTTTCATTCTTGCCTTTCTCTCTCCTGCCTGGGCCGCGACGAAGCAACATGTCGCGATTTCGTGACACTTTTTTGTTCTTTTCCAGCGACATGTCACGATTTCGTGACACCTCTTCTTTTCTTCTCAGTGACATGTCGCGATTTCACTACACCCTTTCAATCTTTTCCTACGATATGTCACGATTTCGTGACCCCCTTTCTTTTCTCTTCAGCGACATGTTGCGATTTCGCGACAACTTTCAAATTTTCTTTTCTCTCTCCTTCTCGGCAGCGATGGAGCTACATGTCGCGATTTCATGACACTTTCCTATTTTTGGCAGCGATGGCGCGACAGGTCGTGATTTTGCGACCCTTTCAACACTTATGCATTTTTTTCTATTTTCTCCAATTTTAGCATTTGGGTCACCAAGATTCTTCTCTGCAAGCCTACAAAAAGGTGGGTCCCCAATTTTGGGGTGTGTTGTGGATCAACCACAACATGTGGTTATATCAATAATGTTCTCTATGTCCTAAATATAGCTACAAATATCCTCTTTGTATACCAGATTTATACTTTTGAAAAAGGCAAAACAATTCCCTTCTCACCAACATGAGTTGATATAAGAGACTTTCAAGAACCAAACTCTCTCATAGCAAAATGAGATATTGATCACAACACTCGCCTATTTCACTTCAAGGGATTCAAAAATTTAGAAGGGTCTTCCTATTTTTTTGCACATGGAGATCTTCAAAGCAAAATTTGGCATGAAAGATTTGGATATCTTAGTTATAACTACCTAAAGGAATTGAACACCCATGAAATGGTAACAAGGTTGCCAAAAGTCTCTTCTATTGATGGAGTATGTCCTGAATGTGCTCTTGGAAAGAAATATCAAGATCCTTTCCACCCAAGTGGTTCTCAAAGAGCCTCATCCCCTCTAGAGTTAATCTATAGTGACTTGATGGTCTTCCCAGAGCCTTCTTTCAAAGGAGCAAAATATGCTTTAACCTTCATTGATGATTTTTCAAGAAGAAATTGGGTCTACTTTCTAAAATATAAAAGTGATGTTCTATCCCACTTAAAAATCTTCAAGGCCTTAGTTGAAAATCAACCCACTTGCAAAATCAAGCAAATTCATACAGATAATGGGGGAGAATACTTCAGTAATGATTTCTCAAATTTTCTATCAAGTCATGGCATAATTCATCAACCTTCAGTATCCCATAATCCGTAGCAAAATGGCATTGCAGAAAGGAAAAATAGAACTTTAAATGAAATGACAAACTGTATGCTCCACTCAAGAGACCTTCCAATAGTTTTTTGGACCAAGGCAATTAATTGTGCAAACTATATTCAAAACCGCACACCTCATAAATCTCTTGGCCATTTGACTCTTGAGGAAGCATAGACTGGCTCAAAAATTGATGTCTCTTTATTAAATATTTTTGGGTGTACTACTTGGGCACATATCCCAAAGAAGAAAAGGAAGGCTTTAGATAAGAAAAGCAAGCAACTCATCTTTGTTGCTTATTGTGAGGAAATGAAAGCATACAGGATCCTTGATCCCACAACTCATGAGGTATTTTTCACAAAAATGTTCAATTTGATGAAATATTCCCTCATAGAGATCCTCAAAAAACCTCTTCCAACATTAATTCTCTTGAGCCATCTCCAATGTTAGAGCCTCAATATAATGAAGATCCCATTTTAGATATAAATGATCAAACTAACCAAAATGAGGATCCTATACTCCAAACTCCAACTCAAAGTCCTACCACACCAATTAATCCTTTCACAATTCCAAAATGGGCCTGCACCATAGTTGAAGAAGCCACTCCTTACATCCAAAATATTCCATTATCCATATTAGGTAACTCCATAGGCTCTGGTCTTGTCTATCAGTCCATTTCCATAGATCCTCAATCCTTCAAAGAAGCAACTGGTATAAAAGAATGGGATGATGCCATGGAGAATGAATTCTCTTCCTTAATCAAAAATAAAACTTGGGATCTAGTTCCTCTACTTAAAGGAAGGAAGTTAGTTCGCTTTTAATGGATTTATAGAACTAAATATGGACCTGATAAAAAAATTGACAAACACAAAGCTCGCTTGGTAGCTAAAGGTTTCTCACAAATTGAAGGTATTGATTATTCTGAAACCTTTGCACCAGTTGCTAAAATGGATTCTGTTAGTGATGAGTGTCGTTGTTCATTCATCATTTAATCATTATGTGTGTCAATCCAGGGCGGTGCCCAAGGCTATATACGAAAGAAGGATCCAACACGGTAAAGATTAGTTCATTCAGAAAACAAGCTTTATTGATGGATCAAATAGCATTTGGGGGGTTTTTGTGACCTCTAACTCCTAAGAATTGAAATTAACTCCTATTTACCTTTGTAGAAATAAAATTGCAGGAAATGAAATTGTAGAATCTAAAAATGACAGAAAATGAAATGTTGCTAAATTGAGAGTGACAAAAAAGTAATTTGCAGAATTGAAAACACACACACACTTGCATGAAAGTAAATCAACTGGAGAATTTAAAAATAGAATTTTAGCTACTGCAAAACCAAATAAAAAATTACTGCAAAACTAAAAAATGACAAAAATCTGGAAATTGCTGTGAAATGCAGAAAATGCTATCAAAGGTTGAAAACTGTGTTGAAAACTACTAAAGAAATGGAAAACTAGCAGAATTTTGCTAATCTGCTGTAGCAAGAAATCAACAAGAAATTCTATCAAAAATTGCCTTCCTCTGGCCCTGCAAGTGGCCCTTGCTTCTAGAACCAGAAGAAGGTGAGAAGTTATGCTAAGAAAATCTAGATGCTAATGATCAACCTCAAAATGTCAATTGATATCTGAAGATTGCACCTTTTTATTCAATCTAAAACTGCATTACAATAATGCAAGAAAAACCTGCAAATTACTGTTCTGCTACAAAGAAACTTCACTCTATGCTAATTTTGGTATTCTATTGCCTATCTATCTATATGCTCTACCATCTAGGAGCTTTCTTATTTATAATATAATGCTGATATGCTTGTTTACTGATTTGTAGGGATTTACAACTGATTACATAACTGTTTCCTAGAATGCAGGAATTTGCTTTGTCAAAAATTTATCCATTCATCCTTGTTGGGCTACATTTATTGAGGAAATCATGTTAAGATGAGTTGGGACAACCTCCTGGTCAATTGCCAATAATTTCCTCCACTGATTTGTCGCTTTTTGACCACTTTTGGTTGTTCCTATGCTATTCCCTATTCCTGCACCAGAATAACAGGCAGGTGACAATTCATTGCTTATCTACACTCCAAACGCATAGGGAGGAAGTTGTTGACCATTTGGATTATTTTCCCTTATCTTGTACACCCTTCTACATTGGTGGCACATGCTGGAGTGACTGATTCCAAGCCCTGCTGTATATGTACAGCTGGTTGGAATTTGCATGACTGTGTCCTGCATTTACCAAATTTCTTGTATTTTAGCCTTTTGACTTGTTGCTCCCATTTGCATCACGTGGAAGTGTTGTCAGGTGGAGAAAGAGTCATGCCTATCCTCCCTCAACTATTTCCAAGCGTTTACCTCTTCTTAGTTGACAAATTCCATGCCTTCCTTCATAGTGACAGGTGGCTGGAATTTGTATGGACTATGACCTGTTGTTTCCAGCTGCCAAAACATGCCCAGATGCCCTTTTGGAGTGCTCATAACTTGTTCATCGTAACTCTATTTTTTACCAAATTATGTCCACATGTTCTTGGTTATATGAATAACATTGGGTTCAATTTTCAACTTTTAATTCCTCAAAAATTACTCTCTGCATCGCTGTCAAGTTGGCATTTAATGCAGCTTTTTACCAGCATTTCCAGCTATCAAAAAGTGTGAAACTGCCATTTTGCAGGTCCCATAACTTCTAGGTTACTTGTCCACATGCCTTCAAATTTTTTTCATGTTTTCTCTATATTATGAAGTACCATTGGTATGAATTTGGTACCTTAAATCACTCTGGATCATTCCCAGTAGATCCGCCAATGTTACCTTTAACGCAGATTTGCACCTGTTAATAGCTCCAGAAAAGACAAGCATGAACAATGAGCGCAAGAATGAACAATGAGCTCAAGAATGATGTAACCTTCATAAATTTTTATCTACAGCTCGGATTGACTTGCTTCAAAAAGCAAAGTTGTAGTTCTTGATGAGAGGAATCTATTCATGCCATCAGAATGTAATTGCAATACATGTTTTATTTACTACCTAATCAACTGAAATAGTGCATAAAATGCTAAAAACAGTCAAAACAGAGGTATAATGTTCCAAACATAAAATCATGTAAACATGTAACAAATAACATATTCTAATCACTATTTGGCACTTTAACTTTGTCATATTTAATATTATGGCAGTTTTTATATGTCAACCATAGTGTAATAATGAGGCATTTCTAGGCCTCATCAGTTAGACTGGTACTTGCACTAGCTGCTTCCCAAAAATGGCCTATTTTTTAGATGGATGTAAAAAGTGTTTTCTTACATGGGGAATTAAAAGAGGAAATATTCATGGAACAACCTACTGGATTCACTCAAGACTCCTCCCTTATTTTTAGACTAAGAAAATATCTCTATGGTCTCAAAAAAGCTCCTAGAGCTTGGTATGAAAAAATGGACTCCTTATTTATTTAGGCTTTTATCATTGTGAGTCTGATGCCATAGTCTACATTTGGAGAGATGAAAAAAAATCACCATACTTGTTATCTATGTTGATGATATAGTACTCACTGGTAGTGAAATTTCTCACATCCAGACTATCAAAGACTCCATTTCTAGAAATTTGAGATGGTTGATCTGGGTTTAGCTCATTAATTCCTTAGGATTCAAATAAATCAAACAAATGAAGAAATTTCATTGTGTCAACAAAAATACACTCTAGACCTTCTTCAACGGTTTAAGATGACTGATTGTAAGCCTTCTTCTACACCTTTTCAATCTAGAGTGACTCTAAGTACTTCTTGCAAATCCCCTCTAGATGATGCTAGTCTCTATAGATAGCTTATAGGAAGTCTATTATACCTCACTCATACTCACCCAGATATTTCAAATGTTGTTGGCTTGATATCTAGATTATCACATCAACCTAATTTCAGCCATTGGCAACTAGCAAAGAGAATCCTCCGCTACTTGCAAGGAACTACTCACTTTGGGCTCTTATATGAGGGCAAATCCATGGATATCAATGGTTACACAGATTATGATTGGGTAGGTTCAGTTGAAGACAAATGTTCCACCTTTGGATATGTTTTTTGTCTTGGTTCTTCACCTATTGCTTGGTCATGCAAAAAACAATAGGCAATAGCTTTATCATCCACAGAGGCTGAATACATGGCAACAGTTTTAGCCAGTCAAGAAGCTCTTTGGCTTCGTCATATACTAAGGGAATTTGGTTTTTTCCATAACCAACCTATTACCATTTGGTGTGACAATCAGAGCATAATTCATATTGCCCGCAATCTAGTAGAACATCAGTGCACCAAGCACATTGAGATTCACATGCATTTCATTCGGCAGCATATTCAGCAAGGGGATCTAAACTTGGAGTACATTCCTATAGAAAATAAAATTGTAGACATTTTCACCAAATCCTTTCTTTCTTCGCGTTACATTCAGTTGCAAGGGAAACTTGGAGTAAAGCAAATGCATTAGAAAGGTGTACAAAGGTTTTCACCTCTACTTTCTTCTTATTGTTCTTTTTGGAAGATGGTTTTTTCCCATGTGGTTTTTTTCACCATCTCTCCTGTATGTAATAAAATTGTACATGAGTACCTCATCAGGCCCAATTTTTGGGACTCATATTTTTTGTTCAATGAGGACAATCTTCGCCATCTGAAGACATGCCTCTTATTTTTCTTTTCTGAAATATGGTTTTTTCCATGTGGTTTTTTTTACCATCTCTTCAATAAGATTCATTGTACATGAGTACCTCATTAGGCCCAATTTTTGGGACTCATTTTTTTGTTCAATGAGGACAATCTTCACCATCCGAAGACATGCCTCTTATTTTTCTTTTTTGAAAGATGGTTTTTTCCATGTGGTTTGTTTTACCATCTCTTCAATAAGATTCATTATACATGAGTACCTCATCAGGCCCTATTTCTGAGACTCATTTGTTACATTCACCTCTAGTGTCACTTAAGGGGAGGTGTTAGAATAAATATTTATTCTCTTAAGTTCTACTAGGATAGACTTACTTGAGTTACCACTCTTCCATGAGTTAGGTGAACTCTTAGTTTAGACTAGTTTAGATTTGTTGAGTTGTAATCCAACGACTCTCAATGATCAACTTTGTTATTTATACAAAGTTGATCCATGGAATAAATCAATCAGTTCTTGAGCTTTTCAGTAATACTTTACATGTCTAGTTTCCTGGTTTCAATATTGCTTCTCAATATTTCTAACACTTTCACCAAAAATATTTCTTGATTCTCATGCTTCAACTGCTTCCAATCTTGAAAAGCACTCCATGAAAATCAACAGGTAACTCTGGGAATGAGAACTGCCAAGTGTCAATGAAAGGCACACCTTGAGATGAAAATAAATCAACCCCGCTACTTAAAATATTCAAAACATCATTCTACAGTGACTCATGTGAAATTCAACCTTTCTCGAGCGTATTTTAATTTTAAAATAACGTCAAGGCACTCCCAAAGCCATCCTTCCCGTTACTTTGTAAAAATGATAGCTTGAATGCCCTTTTAAAATGTTCTTCCTCCTTGATTTAGCTTCAAAAAGCGCTTTCTTTAGAAAAATCAAGCTTTCACTGCCACTGCTTTTCTAGAAAAAGCAAATTAAATCAATTTTGTTGGAAATAAATATATATTTTTAAACTAAAGCTTTTCTCTCTGCATAAGATTTTCCTTTATTTTTCTCTTTCACTTTCGGAGTTGTGTTTTTTTTAAATTAAATTTTCACCTTAATCTTAAATAAAACCATATGGTTCAAAGACTTGGGCAAAAATTTGCTTTAATAAATAAGTTTTGTCCCATTTCTTTACTTTCGTCTTAGAAAGAGGTAAATGTAACTTTCACCCACTAATTGGGGTGAAAGTGCTCCCTAGTTTAAATAAAACCACATGGTACAAAGCTTTAGATGAAATTTAAAACAAAATCATTGCCTGTTTTTTTTTATATCTAATATATATAAAATCTATATACTTTTTTTTTTTCTCTCTATTATCCCCCTAACTACGTCATAAACCAATTCACCAAAGCTGCTTTTTTCAAAGCTATTTATTGATTTTTACCCGAAATTAAAATCAAAATCATGACAACCTTTTTTCGGAGTGAAATCAATTTTAATCCTTGTAGAAGTGCTTCCGGGTGAATCTACTTTCTTGGGGTAAACTAAAACCATTTTCTTCCATTTTTTTATTTTTTACATACATATGAGCATAATATATTTGACAAATAAAAGAAAAAAATTGTACATATATACATACTTGGTCTCTGAAATTTTTAGTGGTGGTAGGCCTTTAGATGAAGACCATTTACCGGAATTGGTAGCTCTTGGCCATCCATGTCCCAAAGATAATAAGCATTAACCGAATTTGTTTTTTAAATCTAGAACCCTCCCATATCACCTCAAATTTGTGGTGCTTTCCAAGTTTCACTTTATCTAAGTTCCACTTCAACACCAAGTCTTTGACTTTAAATGCCCTTTTGGACGTCTTCCTGTTGAACCACTTTTGTGTCATCTTGGCATGTTCGATAAAGGTGACATAGGCTTTCTCTCTTTCTTCTTCAAGCTACAAGATTTGTGCTAGCCTCGCGCTCATAGGGTCAATTTCATTGCCTTCATCACGAAGCAACTGTAAATTTTGGAGGACCGAAAGTTCAATATGGGTAGGCAAAACTGCTTCCTTGCCATACACCAAGGAGTAGAGGGAAGTTTTAATGGACTTATTTATTGATATACAATATGCGCATAGAGCTTGGTCTAACAGTAGATACCAACTTATTTTATTGCTCCCAAGTGTTCTATTCAATATTCGAAGCAAGTTCTTATTTGTGGACTCAGCTAAACCATTTCCCTACAGGTAATAATTGGAATATATCTTCAAGTAAATTTCATATCTACTTACAAATTCAGTAATCTTCACCCTAATTAAGGGAGTCCAGTTATCGGTCACAATGGCATCTAGTACACAAAAATGAGTAATCAACCCCTCAAGGAAAGAGATGGCTATCACTTGGTCCAGTTTCTTTGTTGGGATGACTTCGGCCCACCGAGTAAAGTAGTCCATTGCTGTAAAAATATATTTGTTCAGTAGAAGAATTAGGATTGATGACCCCAATAAAGTCTAAGCTCCACTATTGAAATGAAACTTCTACCTAGATCGGATGTAGAGGTAAGGATGTCTTCTTACTCCTACCCACATATCTCTGAAAATTATCATAGCTTTGAATCACCTTATGTGTATCTATGAAAAGGATGGGCTAGAAATATCCAGCCGAAATGATCTTCAAGGCCATAGGCCTTCCTGCATAATGTCCACTAGACAAGCCATTTTTTATTTATTTTTCAGACTCTTTAATGCACCTGAGGAGTACTCCATCTATGTTCTTATGGAATAAACCATTCGATAATAGGATATATCCGAGTGCTATAACCTAAATATTCATATCTGAGAGGGATTAAGGTGATATGGACATCTTTCAGATGTAAAAAAATTGACAAGATCCTCTATCCAATCATGATCACCTACCGCTAGGTTAGCAAGATTACTCTCGCTAATAACTTTATCATGTAATGGCACTAACGACTGAGAAGCTGTAGTTTAATCCAACTCTTGACAGAGTGCCCGATCATAAAACAATTTGGTTGGTTGAATCTCTACATCATACTCTTGGATATTGGAGATCCATCCTACTATTTTATCCCAAAGTTCTCCCTGGATGATAAAATTCCTGATATCTGGGTGAATAACATAGATAATTGTCTTGCTTTGTGAGACAAAATGTTGGAATTTCTTTAGAGACTTCATAACTGCATAAACCTGATTTTCAATAAAATTGTATTTCTCCTAGTGCGACTGAATAACTTGGCTTAGAAAAGTGATGGGTTTTTCATCTCCATCATCTTGCTTTTGTGTAAGGATGATGGTGTAACTTTCCTACTCACCTATTGCATAAAGGATGAAATCCTTAGAATAGTCTGGATTTATCAACACTGGTGCTTGAACTATTCTCTCCTTAATATCTTGAAATGCCTGCTTCCTCTTCTCTGTCCATTTGAAATATACATTTTTTTAGGATTTCGGTCATTGAATTCACCACCTGAGCGAAGTCAGCGATGAATTTTTGGATAAAGTTGATTTGGCTGAAAAAGGATTGCAGGTATTTGTTATTGACTAGTAGTAGTAGTTTTAAGAGAGCTTATGCTCTCACAGGATCAATAGATAATCCTTATTTCAAAATCACGTGTCCCAAGAGCTTTCCCTCCTTGACAAAAAAATGGATTTCTTCAAGTTGATAGAGATACCAAATTCCTGACACTTTTCAAACACCTGTCTCAAATGAGATCCATGCTCTTCCCTACGATGTGAGAAAATAGTCATATCATCAAGGTATATAATAATTATTTTGTTCAAAAACTCACCAAAAGTGATATTCATTGCTCTTTGAAAAGTGGCACCGACATTGGAAAGACCGAAAGGTATTCTTTGATAGGCAAAAGTGCCCCACTTGGTAGTAAATAACATCTTGTGATGGTCCTCATCCTTTACCCATATCTGGTTATAACTGAAGAAACCATAAAGTAGTAAAAATATTTTTACTCCAGTGACAACATGGAGAATCTGGTCAATTTGTGGTAAGGGATAGTGGTCCTTCAAATATACCTAGTTTATATTGTGAAAATCTACGCATAGTTGAATATTTCCATTCTTTTTTTGTACTGGAACCAAGTTTGCCACCCAAGTTGAGTGTTTTATGGGGTAAATGATTTTCACCTCCAGCATTTTCAGCAATTCTGCTTTCATAAGCACTTCAATCTTCGGATTAACAGGCCGCTACTTCTGCAAAAAAGGTTTCACCCCTTCTTGCAATTCAATGGTGTGCTGAATAACATTTTTATCATACCCTTTTAAATTATGATAACTCCATGCAACAATTTCAAGGAATTTAGAGCATATATTCTTAGTGTCCTTGAGCTCTTCTGGAAGCAGTCCATCCCGACTTTGATAATCTTATCAGGTTCCAACTTTAACTTAGTATGTTATTTTTCATCCACCTTGATCCTATGTTTTTCTGCTCTATCACTCTAGTCAAAGAGGTTTTCTAATGTAATCAATACTTTTGGGATGTGATAATTCCTAAGTTGGATCAAACCTTCTGCTTCATCTTTATCCAGTGTCCTTCCCTCCACACTACCGACTTCTCTAATAAAAAAATTTACAATCTGCTCATCATTATCAAAAAATTTATAGTATATATTTTTATCTAGGACTGAAGATCTATAAATCATCCTTACAGCCTTGGGCCTTTGCACCACACTCTCAACATGAGAGAAGTTCACACTGGGGGATGCCAAGAGATCTACATGCTTATTTTGTTTGTGCAAAATCACTTGAAAATTTAATGCATCAAATGATTTGAACAAATCCCATAACTTATTTTGGTATAACTTTAGGTAGTGTTGCTTTGAAATACACTTGCTTGTCACCTGGTTGACAATCAACGTAGAATCTCCAAAAATTTTGAACTGTTTGATCCTAAGATTTTTTGCTTTCTTTAGACCCAAGCACAGTGCTTCGTACTCGGTGGTATTATTCGTACAACTCCAGGTCAACTGATACTAGTATGTTTTCAAGATCCCTAAAGGAGATATAAATACTACTCCAGCTTCGACATCATTCTTGCACCTCGAACCATCAAAGTACATTTTCTACAATTGGTTAGGGGTAGAAGTTAAATCATTAGGCACCTTCACCTAACCCTTCTTAGGTTTAGTGATGGTATATCAACCGATCTCAGTCTCCATAATTACATTACAATCAAGCATAGAAAACTTATCCTCTAACCGAAGCTCATCCAAAGCTTCCTCCATTAGATCTATCTACTCCAACTCTTCAATCACCATGTTGAACGAGTCTACAACTTTCTCTTCCTCTTCAATATTATTGATATGATATGTGGAAGGCTTCTCATTATAAATGCGTATTATTCTCCCTTTGAATAGAATATCCAGGTGAGAATATCCTAGAGACAGGTAGCCTCCCAACTTAGCTATGAACTCTCTTGACAGGAACATGCTGAAGTATGGTTCCAATTCTACCACAAAAACTTCTTGAATGATAGTAATATGGGGTATATTGTGTAAGAAAATTGGGATATACTTAATCACCCCCACTATTTTTATGGGAGTTCCATCCAACTACAATATGCCTAGGCTGCTTTGTATACTCCATACCCATAATTTTGCATACTAGCTTTGGCATGATAGTGGTCACCACACCAAATTCAATCATGCAATTATGTACGATCCACCACTCCATCCTAAGAGACAAGTAGAATTGGGGAGGTATATTTTTTTCTACGGCCAAAGTGGGTAGCATCTAATCCAACACCATTTGTGTAGGGTTTTTCTTCTTATCCTTCATGAATTTCAATGATTCTTGTAATAGATCTGCTTGTCCAGGAAATTGTAACACATCATAAAGACTCACCTTAGTGGGAATCTTCTTAAGTTCTTCAAAAATATTATATGACTACTTTTTAGGCTCTTTTAATTCACCAACAACTTCATATTTGCTTCAGTATTACTGGGTGGCTTCTACTCTTTGATGCTTTATCAAAGATGGCTACATGAGATTTTCCTTCACCTATTATTTTGTTTCTGTCTATGCTTGCACAATTGGAGGTTGTAAATTTGATGCTTTTTCTTACATTCTATCTTTTGCAGGTGTAGGAAAAATGTCCTTCAGTAAGATAGGATCATCTGCTTTATAGGTTGGTGTAGGTGCTTTCGCTTGAGACTGCTTCTTTTCATTTTGCACCTTCTACTGAATGGGTGCTTTTAGAAGCTCCATATCTATTGGATAAAAAATGATAGGTTTATTTATAGATCTTGTGAGAACTGATACTTGCTCAATAGATGAAACCATGAAGTTGCAATCAATTTTTATGATCATGTTGACTTGGCCACTAGAAGAGCTCTCTGCCAGTGTCTGCACATAGTTTAAATGAACCATATAGGTATCTTTGCCATGAGGTTCATTACAAGTAGAGCACCAATATGTTCGCTATGATGTACTAGCTTCTTCATTGACCAATACGGTTGTATTTCTCTCAGTACCTTTACTAGCCGAAGCTATATTCTCTCTAGTAATCGACGGCGTTTTAAATATTCTCGATAAAAAATCAACTTTAGCTTGCTTTTGTATGGATGTGATTTCATTTTCCATCATCCTCACTATTGAATTAAGTGATTGCATCTCCTGTAATAATTTCATGTGAGGATCAGGATTTGAGGGCACTAGAGGTGCTAGCAAAGGTAAAGGTACTAGAAGAGAAGGCAATGCTGGGATGGACGGAGCAGTAGGTAGTTGTGGAATAGTTGGAGCAGGTAATTGTAGGATTAGAACTGGTGTGATTTGAGGTAGAATTGATCTCCATGAATGAATAAGATACATAGAAGGAATGGGTTGTGAAAAAGCACTAGAATACATATGTTGTGGAAGATCAAGAAGAATAGGTATTGTTACCTTTGGAGGCAACTTACCTATGGCAATCAGATCTACTTCAACCTTTTGTGCCTACGTGTACAAATTCTAGAAATGTGTTGACATTGGCTTGTCAAACAGCCATACCAATATCAGAGTTGAAAGATCAAAGATAGTAAAACACGCATTGTTCATGATTCAAATAGAGATCATCAGGGACTCTCTACTAACTTTGAGCGAACTTGACGTTGAAATCCATTATTTACTCTTGTGAATGTCTTTGGATGTTTGTGAATTGATGTAGCAAGAAAAAAACATCAACTTGCTCATGGAGATTCTTAATCAACAATCTTGCTAACTGATCCCACGTGGTGATAGTAGTGGGCATTAAGGACCCGTACCAGTACAACAAATTTCCTCTGAGGAACAACATGAGCAATATTACCATAATATCTTTTCCTATGATATTGTGTATTGTCACCAAAGAAACCACATCCTAGATGTGCTCGTAAGCAGTCTTACCCATACCATCATAGGTGGGAAAAGCTTTCAATGCTTCTTGAGGGACTAGGTTTTGAGCTTGTAGATTCAAATCTCCTGAGCTGTTCCATGTTGGAAACTACCTTGGTGGTGGCTTTTGTGGTGGTGGATTTTGGGCCATGTGGACTGGTGTGTGTGGTTGAGGAGGTGGAAAACTAGTAGTTGTACTAGCAAGACTCGAAGGAACAAAAAATACACCAACTAATTGAGAAGATGTTATAGTTGATGGGACAACTGGAGGAACTAACCTAGGATGTTCTTCTAGCTCTTGGATGTCAAGTTCATAAAACTCAATAGTCTCTTCAAAATTTTTGGCCTTCGATCTTGTAATCATGAATAAAACTTTCACTCACTTCATATTTGAAGGATTTCGGGTAGAGATGAGTCACCAAATATTCTAATCATACAGTACTAGGTGAACATAAAACCTTAATACTATTAAAAGTGGAACCTTTTGAGTGTCCCATCGGGCATGCCAAAAATTATTGGTCACAAATTTTCCTAGTTACAAAGTCTATGCCTTGTGCACCCTAGACCCGACCAACATTGAAAGACCGGAGGAAAGAAATGTCCTCTAGGCTAATCTCCAGAGAGGGCTGGCTCCCTTACTAAATCCTACACTGGTTAAAATTTTAGGGTAATAGGAAAGAAATAGGGAAATATAGCTATAAGCCAGCAGTATAGGATGGGGATAGACTAACAACCAAAATTTCACCAAGCAATTAGCAGCATGCAACATAAATACAAGCACAAAAACTTCTAATAATTACGTAGGAAAATAACTCCAAAATACATTTTAGTGTTCACTCCCTCACTAGCAAAGACTAAATTTAGAAGCAAAATTTACTCACAGTAAATAATGGAAATGAAAGCCTTCAAAAATTACATAGAAAATTATCAAATGCAAAATCACTCAAAGAACCAGAAGCCGAAGCGTTTCTATTGATGCAGAAAACTTAGAGTGTTTTTTATAGTGTCCATCCTCCTTTTACAATGAAAAATTATTATATTTATAGAGGGATTGCACCTATGTCATTTAATGCATATACAAAAAAATACCGGTAGATCAAAACCAGGGAGAACAATTTCCTCCTCAGCATCAGTTTTATTTTGGTCAAGATATTCAACAAGGAAACCATGATTTAACTTTGGTGGGAGAATCACATAGAGAAGTCAACATGATTAAATGCTTAGAAGCAACCTTGGACGTCGGTGCATTGGGACGTAGTAAAATCATCTAAAAATAAGGCATTCAGTCATTGAATTTACTTTGCATTGCACCTCAAAAATCCACTTTTGCTAGGAAAGTCCATCGAGCATTAAATATTCTTTGAAAACCAGCAAGTTCAATAGTCAGTGCATTGGAAATAAATAAGAATTGTCTCTGATCTCTCAACATTGAAGCAAAAATTTTGGAGGCGCACCTTGCTTGGCTCTAGGAATTAAATTTTGTCTTTCTTTGATTCTTTCCAAGAAAATCTATGAAATCATGCCTTTGGAAGCAACATCCTTAAGAAATTAATGTCAAAGAATTAATTTCACCCAAGAGCAAGGTGAAACAACATTTTCGAAGCAACAATGGGTGACAATGCAATTTGGTTCGATGTCTCTGACAATTTTGCCCATTAGTCACTCTTTTAAATTATATTTTTTCCTTTCATCTTAGAGGAGGGCGACAAGGACTTTTATCCATTTTGAGAGGTGAAATCACTTCTATCTGGTTTAATTTTAATGTATTGCACTGCACAATGTTTTTTTCCAAAATTGAATCGTCAAGCTCCATTCGCCTTTTGGAGAGACAAAACCACATGACATTTCTCAATAGGGGCACCTTCAATTTTTCTATGACCTGACTTTGTATTGTGCGCTTTACTTTTGTTTTTATCCCTGCCATATTTGAAATGGGCCCCATATTACCATTCAACTTTTTTTCCTTTAAATACATTTGAAATCTCCTTTCGCTCCAAAGAGGGGCGACAAAGAGTTTCACCCCTCTCTTAGGGTGAAAGTGCTTTCTAAATTTGCTGCAATGAATTCACATCGGGCTTGTGCTACTTTAATTTTAAAACCTTCTTCAATTTGTGTTTTGCCCCAAAGAGAGGCAATAGGGACTTTCATCCCTCCCATGGGGCGAAGGTGCTTCTTTTAAAAAATCCTGCCTTGATTCATTGGTGCACAGTGAAGTAGCACCACTTAACACATTTTATGATATTTTTCAATCCAAAGAGGGGTGACAAGGACTTTCGACCCTCTCTTGGGGTGAAAGCATTTTTAAAATCTTCTTCAACTCATTCAGAACTCAACCCATGAAGCACCACTTCAAAGTCTCTTTTAAATCTTGTTTCGCTCCAAAAAGGGTGACAGGGAGTTGCACCATTCTCTTGAGGTGAAAGTGCCTTCAATTTTAACTTTAACAAAGTCACTTGCATTTGAAAATAACTTTCATCCCAAAGAGAGGTGACACGTATTTTCGCCCCCAATTGGGGTAAAAGCGTTCTACTCCATTTTTAACTTGAAACTTTCGCTCCCTTTGCTTCATCGAGCGAATCTGCTGTTTTAAATTATGTTTTACCTCCAAGAGAGATGAAAGGAATTTTCACCCCTCAATTGGGGTGAAAATTTTCCTCTTCTTCCCTTCAACTTATTTTTGAATCATCATGATATTCATTGCATTTTTTTGGGGTGAAACACCTTTGGAAGCATAGCTTGGGGTAAAAGTGCCCGACGTCGTTGCTATTTCTTTCCGAAGAACTTCTTTTTTCAAATATTGATTTCTTGTCGGTGATTTTGCTGCTTAGACATTTTCAACAAAATTCTCCATTGTATTCAAAATTTCCATTTTATTTACAGAAAGGAAATATTATTTTAAAGAGGTAAAAATACAGTAAAATGAATGACAAAACTGCAACGCCTTCCTTTTAGTAATTTCAAAATTTTACAATCAACATTCAACAAAATTTCAATGTGGCAAGGTTACAAAACTACCAATAGGAATGAAGGATTCAAATGAAAATATAGCCATAACCATAACAACTAAGCATGTAGTCAATGAGAATCTAAATAAAATTAATACTTCTCATTCATCAAGCATGAAATTTTCAAGCAAATGACTAGATGGAAAAGGGGCCATGCCTCAGTAACTATGAACTTCACAATATAGGAGGGCAGTGCCACTAATGGAATGCAAAATATTTCTCACCAATTGTATGAGATACAAATCACAATATGGGTTTAACAAAGTGTAGCTCTAAATTCTCATGGCTAAAAGATATTTATAATGAATCACATGGATCCTATATATAGTAGGAGCTTACCCTTGAGTTACTCGGGGTGAGAAACTATTACTTCTAGTAAAGTAAAAATATAGGGCATCTTTAAGAAAATGACACACCTCCAAATGCTACATGCATTTAAATATACCTCTATTAGGATTAGAAGGCTTTCAAAATGAGATAGTGCACCACTACATGCCAAAATATCACTCAATATTCTCTTAAATATTTTCATATTTATTTTTACCCCTCTATGAGCTAGTGAGTGATTTGCTCTAATAAGTAAGTGAATTACTCAACTTTTCTAGTGAATATCTAGCTAGCATTAAGCACTTTTATCCTATAAGCCAATTAGACCACTTTAAAGGTAAATCACTCTTGAATCAATGGACACCTATTGAACACTTGATACTTAATTTATACTTAGTCAAAACTTGAGGGGTTTTGGGAGGCATTGATTGCTTGATTGTATCATTTTGTACCCTTCCAAAATTATGAATTCTAAGGTAGTGAAAAGGCACTATATTTTTGGTGACTTCATGGGATGCCAAGCTTGATTGGAAAGAGATCTCAAATTCAACCTTTATCCTTGGCCATTAAGTCTATAAAATTGGGATCTTTACTACAAAACTTTAAAAATTGTAGTCCTCCTATCACATCCTTTGTGTCAAGAGTCCCACCAAATTTTACCATCCCTCATCACCTAGGAGTTGAATGGATTTTAGGTAATTAGCTTCTCCCATAAGATATTTATATGAATTTTTGGAAAACCCATCCAATTTTCTCTTAAACTCTTGAAGCTTGGCATAGATAGGCTCCAAATTCTTGTATATTTTAGTTGCATCCCCTTCATTGGATTGGTCATTTTCCTCTTTGAAAATTACAATGACAATGCCATCATCGAGGTTGTTTATTTGTGTATTAAAAGTATCTAGCAACCCTATAGAGACTAACCCCTAAATATCTTTAATAATTTCATGTATTAGGATTTTTAGAGATGTCAAAGTATATTTGTAAGTTTATAGGACTCTCTAGATATCTAGTATCTTATGCTTCCTAACTAGATATTTTCTATCTATCCTTAATTTTTGTGTTTATGTTGCTAATATAGTGGATAGAAGTTTTAATATTTCCTGGTATCTTTCCTTAGCAACCAATTTTTCTTCAACTTGCCTAATGGTTTATGTTACTTGGCTCAAACTCCTATAGGTTTTAAAAATGAAGTATTCATGTGTGTTTGTTACTTCTATCCAAGTTTTTCCCAAAGGGATTCAACCCATTGGATATCAAAGGTCTTTCTAGGGTCTACAACTATTCCTATTGGTTTTGATGTTAATTATTCAATCCTTTAAACTCTCTCCTATAGGGCCTCTTGGAGTTGTTCAATATGGATTTTCTCTTGTGCCAATTATTGAGAGAGATCCTCTAGATATTATGTGTTCTTATCAACCTCAACAAGATGAGATTTAAGGTCCTCAACTTGCTTCTTCAATTGATCTCTTTCTAAATATAGACACCAAATATTGACCCAACTAAATGAGTCAATTTTCCTTAGATGTGTAAGTAACCTATTAAAAATTACCAAATGCAATTTGTGATCCTTTGACACAACCCATGATATCATTATGTATCCATTCTTGCTCATTTTTCAAAAATATAGTTGTCATCGCTTGAAGTGGCCCCCAACGGTTACATCAACAATATCATTGTCTTCCTAGATGGACCAAAATATTGTTTTCCTAGTATGAGGACTCCAAATCATGCATTATCTACCCTCATTAGGATTTTAAGCCATTTATGGTACCATCCCTTGGAGATATTTACCCCTAAATCCAAATCCCAAGGAAAACTTCTTTGATTTTGATGAATTTAAAATTCACCCACTTCATCCTCATTGCCATGAATGCTCTTCCCTCTTCCTCCAAGCCAAGATATTCTATAAATTTAGTCCTTGGTCCTTTATTCTCATCAAGTATTCTCACGTAAAGAAACTCTAGCATTTTGGTGACTCAAATTCTAGATTTTGTTGATGCTTTACTTTAGGATATTTTTGGGCGACTTCTTTGGCAATCTAGGAGAGAATGATTCCTCTCCTTGGTTTTTATCTCTCTTCTACTCACATTTTTGTTTGTTATTTTGTTATTTTTATATTAACCACCTTATTTTACTTCATTATTGTATGATTATTTTCTAGTATTTCTCCCAAGAACTATGCAACTACAAGTATCACCCTAGTTAAATATTTACCCTACTTTGTGCCCTCAAGAATTCTCATTTTGGACCAAATATACCTTGATCTAGTCCAAAAAATAATATTGTGGGTCAGAAGTCTTAGGAATTATTTTGTTTGTGAGAAGAATTAGGGGTAAATCCTAGGTTTTCTCCACCATCCTCAATGTCATATTAGCCCCTACCTATCATATAACTCCTCTGTATCCACTTAAGCCTAGGATAGAGGTTCATTTCATCCTTTTTTTTCACAACTACCATAATAGAGATGATATCATTAATCATAAGTAGAGGGTGAGATTTTATTCTGTGAGGCTCAAGGAAAAAATCCACATCCTATTCCTCTATTATTATCCTCTCCAACTCATCCAAACCTTTTCTTCAGGTCTCTACCAACTCAAAATTAATATTTCTAGTCAATAAATTTCTTTCATACTTTTATGACATGATATTGTAGTCTAAAGTTACTAAGCATGCTTAACTTTAGCACCCTTGTTTGTTCGTAGTAGACTCCTTTCTTTCCATATCAATAATTTGTATGATATCATTCTCCTGTTGCTAGGGTATGATTTTGTTCTACAAAAAAAGGTTGCTTATTTTTCATGTACATTTGGTCTTTTAAAGGAGATATCAGGACCTGATTTAGACTAAGGGAGCCTTCAACCTCCTCTGTTCTAGCAAGTCCCAAGATCTAACACAAATATTTTTTAGTTTTTGTCATCTTTTGTTATAGGTAATGAAATCGTAGGATATATTTTTGGGATGCAATAATGTAATCGTGGTGTAGAAATATAAAGCATGATATCATCTTAGGCATTGTTTAAGGTAATTATATGATATTTCTTAGCATTATTTTACTCTAAAAAATTGTTTGTTGTTGTGTATGATATCTATTCTCTATTAATTTCACATAAAAACAAAAGGATAAAAGAACTTAGTTCTAGTTTTCCCTTTTTACTTGAGATCCACAAAGACAAATAAGAGAAATTAAAGAACCTAATTTAGTTGTTTAGCTTCTTTGTTTCCCCTTTTAACTTAGGCAAGAAGCATAAATTGCATATAGTTGCATTAGGCTAGAAAGTTGTATGCATACTTCTCTTGAACCCTTTCCTTAAATAAAAAATATTTAATTTATTGCAATTAAGGATATATTTCATTAAAGAAAAAATCATATTTAGATTAGCTCTTTTTTTTTCCTTGCATACTTTGTTTGATGTATTTTTATTTTCATAGTTATTAGCTTATATTTTTAGACAAACCAAACTTAGGTATTTTTAAAAATACACATTAAACAAAGGGTTTGGAGTGAATCCATAAAACACTCCTGGTGAACCCCTAAAATATACAATATACACCAAACCCTTAAGGTGAGGACCAACATGAGGCTTATAGCCCTTGCGAATCCACTAAGGTTTCCATGCGCCCTCACACTAAGGAATTTTTCTTTAGTGCCTAGTTATTTTAGTTGGAGTTGTTGCTTTTGTGCCTTGAGTTGTGCCAATTTTACTTCAAGTTTTACATCATTCTTTATAAGTGTTTCATTTTCTATAAATTTTATGGTTGCTTTAATTAAAACTTGGTTCACAATTTGTATTATACAATATGGATATGTCTGAATTAGATCCAAATAAAAAACTATGGTAGTAAATTCAATAGGGGAGGTCACTACCTTGGATGTGTCAAACTTTTTTGCCTCCATAATATAGATATTATCCTTCTATGTGCAAGTTATAACCTTATAAATACTAGATCCTTAGAGGTTTTGTTCATTTTATTGTATTATTTCTTCCATTTCTTCTCTTCGAAAATGAGGACATGAAATTCTTTCTTAGCATTTGTCTCTTCTGGTTTGTGAAAACAAATTGGCAAAAAATATTGACTTGGCCTTGTGACTACATTGGTTTTAGGGGATACTTCTAGAAATTGAATCACCTTGGATGAAGTAGGTGATGCCATTATCTGTAGGAAGAGTTGCTTCACCTAGGAAGGTAGATAATGTGGATAAGTTGATATGATTAGTAGGGTGAATTGGGTGGAAATGAAAGTGAATGTGGAAAGCCTAGAAGGGTCTGATTGAGAGTCTAGTTGCACTAGAGTTTCTACTAGAAGAGACATCATTGATGATGAGTTGGGTGATGTTGAAGGTGATAGTGCATATGACACTAATGGTTGCATAATGGAAATATATATGGATGAGAATGAAAAGAAGGTGATGGGTGTGGTACCAAGCATGGCTATGATGGTTAGAAGTAGAGTTCCTATAGGAGAACCATGGGTTACATTAGTGGAGGATGAGATAAGTGTAGCAAAATAAGTGGGAATTAATGAAGCAAAAATATAATAAAGAATAGGAAAAGAAGCGAGTTTGTTGGAGGATGGAATGTGAGGAGAGGTTGATACAGTAGTGAGCACAATACTGGTCATTCCCAACTCAAGAGAGAAACCTCCTTGAGATATTTATCCTCCTTAAGCTAAGATATTTGTCCTTGATGTTCTTGGGTTACTACCACTTTATTGAACATGGACCCATACTTTTTGAATCCTATCTTCCCTTTAATCATTATTGTTTGCCCTATCAAGATAACCATGGCTAGTGTTGTAGGTGTAATAAAGATGATGAACTTTATATGTTGGTGCACTACCAAGATAACCATAGATAATCATGTGGGATGATAATGAATAATAAATGGATGGAGAAAATCTAAAAATATAAGAAGAAGATGATGACACTTCAACCATGGGATCCCTTGATATCATAGAAGGGTTCAATGGTCAAGTTACCTTTACATCTTATAATCACATTATAATTTTTAGACAAAATAAGCACATTATGACAGAGATTTTAAAAAAATATATTTATTTTGATGAAGCGAGAACTTCAAATAATAAACAAATACCAAATTCCAATTCCATGTCACTTCATAGATTAGATAAAATTCCTTTATTTAATCAACCTCCTATGAATCAAAGTATAGATATGTTTGCTTCTAATTCAAATTAAGTTAATGTAGGAGGATTTTCTCAACATCCTCCAAATAAAAATGCTTCCATACTTTCTAACCTTAACAATATCTTCTCTTCAACATCTTATAATAATAATAATGTTTCTTCTATTCCTCCTAATGCTAAATTTTTTTCTTCATTACCATATAATATCAAGAATACTTCAATATCTCAACAAACTAGTTCATATTATCCATTTTACTCTAATATACATCATAATACTTATAATAATATAAATAATTTAAATGTGAATCAAATTTTATAATGACTCTCGTGGAAGGACTACCCTTGTTGTTTGATTTATGTATTGATGTTTGATATTAATGCATAATTTTACTGTGTTCTATCAAGATGAATTAATAGTTATGCTTTTTAAAGTTAAATTATGCTATTGTTAGAATATGGTACTGTTGATGATTTTGTGGTTGCAGGACCATGTACTCTCACAGGTGGATTTGTAAGGGATAACCACTAGAGTTGAGAGTAAAAAGGGAAATGATGGATGAATTCTCATCGACATCTCAAGGGTAAAAGAAAACCCTTATGTAGATGCATTTTCATATGTTTTATTAAAATGCATCATTAGGCAAGGAGGTTGCTATTTAAGCAAAAGAGCCATTCTTAGTATACGGGTGATAACATTGCAGTTATCGTAAAGCCTCATACTCAAGGAAAAAGTATTGTTTGTGCATATTAATGATTGCATCTTAGACTAGAAATTTTTTTATTGTGATGCATTCATGCATGTGTTTTGAGACATGAAAATTGGCTAGTTAATAATTTTACCTAGATATTAATAATTAAAAATTAAAAATAATATTGATGTTAATGGTTAATATTAACATCTGGTATTAATTAAATCAATTCTGCGAGGTGAGTAATTGATTTAATCCTAATGTTAGTAAATAACATTAGAATTAGAAAAGCAATTAAAATAATGAGATAGTGTTTTAATTATTAAAGATAGACCTAAGGGTATTAGTAAATAAAGGTAAGCATTAGTAAATTAAAATTTGAAAGGGGAGTTCATTAAATATAAAGTTGGAAAAATTGAAATGATAGAGATATTTTGTAATGCATAATAAAATGTTACTCTTTGTGCATATCATGTGAGTAAGAAATTATTTTTCCACTTTGATATTTCTCTTTGGTTTCTTTAAGCAATATATGTGGTAAGGATTGCCAAGTTTTGGGAGGTGAGCTAGAGAAGAAGATTTGGAAGGAAGGTTTGATAGAAAGGGAAGAATTATCTAGAGTGGCTATTGTAGAGGTATTTGTTCCCTGGTTTATATTTGAAAATGAATTTTTTGTAAGATTGATATGTTGGAAAAGGTATAGGATAAGTGCATTGTTGTATTCAATAATTTATTGATTTGCATAGCTTACGTAGCTGAGCACAAGATTATTTGTTGTTGTGATTGTTTAAGTTTTGGGTAGATGTGAATGCTGTTTCCTTTAGGAATCCCTAGCTTGATAATATTATTTATTTTAATTTTTGAGCCTCTAGGAAAGTATGGTGGTGCTTCAGGTTTCGATTGCATGGTTGTTTCATTACTTAAGAACCTTGTTTTAATATATGAACCCTAGAAATTATAGGGATATTATTCTTGCTTTGTTGTACATCTTGTGCCTAAGGATCCATCTAATAATCCATCATAGGTTGAAAATATTAGGGTGGGTGTGAGGAGTTTTCATTGCATTGATGTTCGGTGATAATTTATGTCTTTTAGTACTCGAGGACGACTCTTGGTGACTTACTTTCAATGTTGTCAACTTTGTTGTTTTTTATCTGTTGTCCAGTATCCTTTAGTATGGGTACTATAGCCTAATTTTTTTGTTGTTTCTTTCATCAGCTATAAAGGATAGAAGAAGAGTTTAGTTTCACTATTGATTTTGGTCTTTTACATTGGGCTATCTACAATTTATTAGTCGGGTTAGAGTGATCTGTTGTGTATAATATTCTAAGCAAGTATCTCTATCATAATAGTCATGCATGTTTAAGCATTGTTAAGGTCTAACCTTGGAGCTATATTGCCTCTTTTGTGCCTTAGTCATCAAAAATCCTAAACCAACATAAGAAGGTTGAATCATCAACATGGATATTTGTATCATTTTTCAAGGTTATGCTAAGTTGGTAGGACTTTTTATTTGTGTGCCTGAGTTGAAACATTGAGGTTATTTTTATTTTAATCTTCTTGTAAGAAATTTAATAGTTTTAATAGTACAATCATGGAATAAATACAAAAAAGAATATTGGATACTTTTATGTATGCTCTAAAATTAATACTTTATCAATAGATTTATGAAGATTATTGACATGTAACTTTTAGAAGAAAGGCTTTTTTTTTTTTTTTGCATATACTAGAGGAATAGATAACTCATAACATTTTAATATCTCATTGTGGGTTTGAATCCTACTCCTTGCTTCCACTATAAGATATAGTTGCACTGGGTAAACTTTTAACGTAGCCGACGATGTTGGCACAATACACCCTATGGTACTACGAGGCCCAAGGATTCCAACCAGGGTCTTCACACTCCCATGGGAGTGCTTTGAAAAATTGGTCTGGCCCTCAAACCTAATACTTTTGTTTTTTAAAATTAATTAAATAACTTATTCATTAATCGATAGTTATCAACGATAGTTATCAAATTATAATGTTGGAACTATTGGATTAATTTTTGGAAGTTTCAATGAATTTTGATTAAGTACAAAGGTTATATATGGGTTCAATAATGGATTATGTCTTATTGAGAATGATGGTTTGAATGCTTTAGTATAAAGTTTTTCAAAAATGGATAAGGCTTGAGTAGCTAAGGAATCCATAAATTGAAGGAAGCATGGGATTCCCTCCATGTACTTGTTTAAGTTTTGTTTTTGTATGATGCATGCAATGCATTATTATTTTTTTCTTTCATAGTGCATGTTAGGCTTGTATATGCATATAAGAGTTGTCCTAATTACTAAACTTACTTTCAATTGATCGTTGCAGAAGACCCAAAAGAGGAAGGCTTTAAGTAAAAATATGAAATATTATTTATGTATTTAAAATATTGAAATGTAATATTTTTGGGATGAGGATTATTATAATTATGAGGAAGGAATAAATGTTTTGTAAATACTCTTTTTATATTAATTGAAATTTTCTCAAGAATGACAGATTAAGTAATGATACTATTTTGAAGTTCTTCAAATGTTTACGTATGTGTAAAAGGGAAAGAATGTGTTATCAAGATGAATTATAGAATCTAATTCATGGATTATGATTATAATTCCTTTAATATATTTTATTCTTTTGAATTTTGATAAAGGAAATGCTAAATGCTAGTATTATGATTTGAAGAGTATTTAAATTCCTAGTCTTTAGCAATGTGTTATATTGAATTTAATTATGATTTAATATAGCACTTTATTTCCTTTTGGGAGAGATTTTTATTTCTTTTAAAATGTTAAGGCTCTTGGGTTTTGAGGGGGGTTATTTTAGGCATGATTCTAGAGCCATATTTGTAGACCCCTGAGTCAAGATGCACCCAATATTAGTGGTGATGTAGTGAGGCATTCAACTAGGTTTTTATGAATGATACATTCTAAATGATGAGGCTCGGGTTGTCTAAAGCGGTGAGGCTTTTGGATAGTCCTAGTAGTGAGGCTTGGATGTATTCCTAGTGATGAGGCTTAAGAATAAAATGGTGGATTGATATGGGATAATCCGTTGGATCATTCACAAGATAGTATAGTGGTGACACCTTATGGTGAGGCAAGAGTGACCATGATCATTACCATGTGAGTGGTAATAAAATTAGTTAGCCCATGCAAGTGAAGGTGAATATGTACTAAAATATCACACCAAATTAATACTACATAGACATATATATGTAGGGTTAGTGAATAGGTGCCCTCATTTAAGTGTTATGGGTCTTAAAGGATAATCCTATGCCATACGTTGTACTATAATGGTGAGGGTATAGGAAAAGTGGGGGGACCACTAATGACATATTTTCTAAACAATGATATTTAGAAAAAAATAAACCCCAAAAGTATGCAAAATTGGCTAGTCCTATCCACTTGGGTGTCATCTATAGCGACAATGAACTCAAAATGTGGTTATGATTTAATAATTATGAAAATGGATCTTCTTTGTGGGATAATCCTTATAAAAAAATATCTCTCCATTGGGTCAAGATGGTGGGTTGTTACAAATTCCATTTCAAAATCCCATGTCTAATAATTATAACCAAGCTCCAAATAATTTTGGAACAAATATCCCTACAACTCAACCTTTGGTTTTGCAAAATCCTAATTCAAATCCTAAAATTCAAAACTTAGTGAAACAACTTGCTTAACTAATGGATAGTATTCAAACACCTAGTTTTGCTTATTCATATAAAGAAATGTGTAATCAACCTTTGGATCCTATGGTAGCATGTTGACCATACCCTAAGAATTTTCCAACACCTCAACTTCCAATGTATAAGGGTATGGAAGATCCAATTGAGCATATGAGTATTTTGAACTGCTTGTCATGACATTTATTATGATGATATGCTCTTATTAAAAATATTCCCTAAAAGTCTTGTAGGTGTGGCATTAGAATGGTATTTTTAGGTACCTCATCATTCTCTTAGAAATTTTGAAGAAACTATCGAGATGTTTGTCCAACATTTTGGTGTTTATGTGGAAAAAAGAGTTAGCCTCCAAAACCTATATCAACTTAAACAAGCTAAAAAAGAAAGTTTTACGTGTTTTTTTCCAAATGGAGGGGATTGGTGGGCAAGTTATAGTATATCCCAGAACTGAAAGATATGCTAGAAATTTTCATTAACAACCTTCAAGATCAACTATCTTATGAATTGGAAACTACAATTGTTACATATTTTGAAGCAATTTACTTAGATAGGTTGAAAAGGATCTTATAAAAATAGGACAACTAAAACCTAAGAAAGAAGAAGGAAAAGTTGCTAAGTCTAAATATAAAAATAAACATGTAGTAGGTGATGATGCCACTTATAATTGCTACAATAATAATGTTAACACCACAACACTTTGCAAAAATTGGTGCTTAATAAGCCTAAAAAACCTCAAAGATATTTCACTAAACTTAATAAACCTTTATCTTCAATCCTAAAATAAATTTTGAATGCTAAAATGATTGAAATTCCAAATACTAAACCACCTAACACTTCTACTAATTGGTATAAATCAAATCAACATTGTGATTATCATCGTGTGAATAACATGCTATAAATCAATGTAAAATACTTAAGCATGTTGTTCAAGATTTATTGGATGAAGGTTGCCTTGTTTTAGGTGATTCTAAACCAGTTGCTTCCATTAATCAAGATATGGGGATATTTAAAAATCCTCTACCTAATCATGATCAACAAACAACTAATCAAGTTTCATATCATAATGTTCCACCTCCATATCATAATATGATTGGGATGATATTTGTCACCACTAGACAACGATCTCAATCCCAACCATCTCAAAAACCTTAAACTCAAGATAATTCAACTGCAAACCAACCTTCAATACCACCATTAGTTATTAAAAGTAAAAAATCTTTCGAATCTAATAAACCACCTTTGGTTCTACACCATCAAAGTCACCATGAACAGGTGGTTCTAAGAAAAAAACCCCTTACGGAGCCGCCTTGGTCTAAGATACCATGAACAGGTGGTTCTACACCATCAAAGTCACCCGGGAGTCGCACTCGACCCTGCCCGCACCAACATTATCAATTGGATTTTGGATACCCAATTTGTCTTTTTTTTTGTAGGGTGGATATTTGAACCTAGGACCTCCCTTGGAGGATTGCCCTCTCCTCTCCAACTCACCTACAACACCTGGGTACCACCTTTGGTTCTTAAACGTCAATCTAAAACACATTTTGATCTTAAACAACTTTCTAATACTCAAACCAAAATATCTCTTCTAGAACTTCAATTCATAGAGAAGCTTTAATTAAATCATTAAGTGAATAAATAGTACCCTAAGATCTTCCCCTAAATAATTTTGCTAATGTTGTTGGATCTCTTAGAGTTAATAAGATAACATTTTATGAAGATGATCTCCCTCTTCCAACCATGTAAGGGGAATATTCCCTTTACAATATAGGCTACATAGGAGATAGATTTATCAAAAAAATCTTGGTAGACAATGGGTCCTCCCTAAATATAAATAGATGAACTAAGAATTCTTAATAATATTTTCTATGTCATCTCTATTCCAACTTCCTTCAATATTCTTCTAGGATGCACTTAAATTCATGCCATGAGGGTCATCCCATCAACCCTTTTGTTAGATAATATTACATTATTTATTATATTGGGATGAGCAAGATGTGTACATGTGTCAAGATATGAAGACTAAGAGTCTTGTATACAAGCGGTAAAATGAGAATTCAAAGGTCATGTGGAAAGCAATAGTCAAGAATTTGAAGAGTCATATTGTATAGCTATATTATGAAGATAAAGCTCCATAACTGTAATAGAGTGTAGAGAATATCTCAAGATTGTATTTTCAAATAATATTGTATCATTTTAATATTGTTGATTTATAGCAATTTGTATACATTGATATTATTTTGTAATTAGATTTTCATTATTATTTTGACCTTTAATATTGTGGCTATTTTATATTCAAACCTCTGATATTTTGTGGTAGTAAGACTTAAAAATCCAACAATGGTATTAGAGCTACCACATGACTCTGTCTATTTTTGATAGAGTTCATTTTTAACCACCATTATCAATAGTTAACTTTATCCAATTTTGATAAATTTAGTTTAGAGTCTGTCCACTTTGAAGGGATTGCAAACTTGGACTCTAATTTTTAAAGGTATTATTGAGTAGAATTTGAGGGGACAAGGAGTAGTCACCCTAATTTGAAATCTAGGGTCTTTACACTTGGTTGAAGGAAAACCAGTGAAGAGTAGAACTCAACTATATTGATAGAAAGGGCCAACTTAGGAGAAAAGTTGGACATTGACAAAGATAACCAACTCAGAAGAAAATTTGGATATTGAATATTGAGGAAGAACCAACTCAAGATAAATTTTGTCATTCAAGGACTTTCAAAGCCACCCCAATATTGATATTGGGTTCTCTAGCAAGGAGGATAATCATATTGGGTTCTTAGGTGTGACCTAAGACATTGAAGATTTTAGATTGCAAAGGAGCAATATTGTTATAGAGATTGAAAAAGAGATATAGAAGCATTCAAAGCTTCCCAAAAAGTTTAAGAATAAAAGAGATACATCAAGATTCCTAAATTAAATAGATAAGTAGAACAAAAAGAAGAAATAATAGAAATCAATTAAGTAGAGAAAGAGTAAGCAAAGTTTAGAGAAGAAGAAATAATTGAAAGCTTTCAAGATTCAATTCAAGACTGAATTGACCATGAAATATTTGAATAATATCACTAGAGTTTAGTCTACAACAAGAAGGACAAAGCCCAAGAAACCTTGTAGAATCATAAAGCCAAGAGGTCTTATAGAAAGATAAATCCTAAATGGCCTTGTATAAAGTTCAAGTAATATTGTAGAAAGATAAAGCCTAAACAACCTTGTTAAGAGAATAGAACTACAAATTTTGCTTTGTAAAGAGAATAGAACTATAGAACTTTATATAGAAAGGAACATTGATAAGATAAAGAGAAAGTTGTTAATACAATAGTTAAAGCCAACGTTAAGGTTTGTGGTCCAAGCAACCAATGTTGAAGATAACAACCAACATTGAAGATAACAACTAGCTTTGAAGATAGCAGATAATAGAGGTTTAAAAATGTTTAAGAAACCAATGCAACGTTAAATGAGAGTTCAAATTTGACATAGAAGAAATATTGAAACCTACTCATAGAGAACACAGTCAAAAATCGATCAAGGAAGAAACCAAAAATCTAAAGTGTAACAATGTTTGGATTATAGAGAAGGAGCATTATGAGTGATGTTCGTTTGGAGGAATAAATCCAATCATCAACATAATTGTCTTACGTAGCCATTGACTACAATAAATGAGTTTTTTGGCCATTACAAAGAGAGAAATCCATAAAGACATCCTACCATTGCTTCTAGAGAGATGTGCTACTCGCAAGGAGATGTATTTACAGGAAGACATTCAATTATTGCATATAAGAGAAGCATTTTGAGAGACATGCTCATAAGAAAGAATTTGGTTATTGTAGAGAAGGAAATGTTTTTGTAAGAGACATTGCTCATAACAAAACACTCGAGGTAAATATCATACACCTAACCACAACAACGATATAATCGTTGAACAACCAGATAACATTTGAATTCATATTTTAAAGGGCAATGTTGAGTAATAAGGGTTAATTTTTTTAATTTCAATATTCATTTATATTTTTGAAGATATGGAGTGATAAGGTATGCCACATAAAGATTAAAGTTTTTTAATATTGAAACATTAAAGCTTAATTGGAGTTATAAGGTTAAGGTTTTTAAAGCTTTTAGGTGTTTGAAGTTTTTAGAAATTTAAAGAGTGGAGTTTTTTTGATTAGAAGTTATTTAAAGTTTTTGAAGATTGTAAATTTTTTAAAAGAGTGAATTTTCCTGAGTGATTTAATATTGGAGGAGTTATAAGGTGTTAAGTTTAGGAATTTTGTGGTTTGAAGCAATTTAAACATTTTGAATAATTTTAAATATTTAATTTTTTGAAAATTATTTTTTTGCAAATTTAATATTAAGGAGTTAAAAGGTATTCTACATTAGAGTATTAGAAAAATAAATTTGAAAAATTCTTATTTGAATTATATATTTTTTAATTTAGGAGATATAAGGTTTACTACTTCAAATAAAATCATTATGGATTATTGGTATATTGATTCTAGAGCTAGTAGGCATATGACTAAAAATAAACAATGGTTTAACACTTTTCAAGAAAAATATGAAATACTAGTTGTCATAATAAATAGTATGACTTATGAGGTCAAAGGAGTAGGAGATATCTTAATTTATCTATCAAATAAAAAAGGAATAATCAACAATGTACTATATATACCTTGATTGACTACTAATATTCTTTCAGTATCTCAACTGATGGATCAGAACCTAGTGGTCGAATTCAAAAATATTAAAGATAAAAGATGTCTTATTATCAAACAAGTAAGAGTTATAGCTTTGAGATCATATCAAAATAGTTTTTTCACTCCAGATACAATGCCACATATAGCTCTATCAACAAGGATTTCAGAAACGAGAGAACATTAGCATAAAAGACTAGGACATACAAGTGCATCTTAATTAAATGATGAGTAAAAATCAAAAGGTTAAAGGTTTACTAAACTTACATGGGAATCTACAGTCTACCCAAAATGTGTAGCAGGAAAACAACATAGAATACATATTGAACTTTGTCAACATAGAACTCAAGAACTATTGGAATTAATATATACATATTTATGTGGACCAATGAATGTTACTAGTATTGGAGGACATAGATGTTTTCAACTATTTGTTGATGATTACTCTAGGAAAATGTGGGTGTATTTTATGAAATTTAAATCTGAAGCATTCAATTGTTTCAAACAATTCAAGCTACTAGTTGAAAAGGAATTAAGAAAAATATTCAAGAACATTCATTCAAACAGAGGAGGTGAATTTTTATCAAAATAATTTAACTTATTTTTAGAGACCAATGGTATAAAAAGACAACTCACTACAACATATTCACCACAAAAAAATGGTATTGTAGACAGAAGAAATAGATCAATTATGAAAATGATTTGTTGTATACTAAAGGAAGCTCATCTTGATGTTCAATATTGGGCAGAAGAGATTAAAATAGTTGTATGCTTACAAAATATATCACCTACAAGGATACTAAAAAATGTTACTTCTAAAGAAGTATGGTCAGGATAAAAACCAACAATAGAACAACTGAGAATATTTGGATGTAAGGCATACATGTATATTCTAAAGCAAAGAAGAACTAGATGATAAAAATATGTGTGGAATATTTCTTGGTTATGATGATGATTCATTAGGTTATAGAATAATTGATCCTACAACAAAGGAAATTTACATAAATAGAGATGTAATATTTAATGAAGGAAATAAAATTTTTATTAAAGAATAAAATATTGACTTAGGAATAATTCTAAATTATTCAAAAGAAGATTCATCAAATGAAAACTCAAAATTAGATATAAATGATGTAAAAACAGAAAATGTAGAGAGTGTTACATCACTTCAAAGGAAAGAACCTATATGGATTAGAGATACACTTAAGGATTCAAATCTAGAGCTTATGCCAAATTTTACTACTACAAGATCTTAAAATTGTAGTTTAAGGAGAATACATCAGGGGCTGATATGTTATGTAATAGAATCTACAACTAATAAAAATGCCTTTAGTCATCCATGTTAGGTAATGGAGCCAAATTGATAACAAGAAATTGGTAGAGTTCCAAGGCCATTATTGTTGGTGGGGTTCCAAGAGGCAACATTAAATATTTAATTAGCATTAAATATTTAATTGCCAGTAAATATTTAAAACAAAACTATTGTAATAATTCTATATATTTGAGTATCTTGTTTATGGAAAATATATAGGATTATGTATCTCTTGTAGAGAGACAAAGGAAGCTTGGTGTAGAGCTTGATGCAAGGGAGTTTGCATGTTGAATTACTGTTAAAGTAATTGTGTGGAGATGTTGGTGTTTTGAAGAGGAATTTGCAGCTGGTTGTGTTGCAGGATTACTCCCTTCAGATATTGTATTGGTAATAATACAAGGATAGATTGTTTCTTTGTGGAGTAGGGTACACTACCCGAACCACGTAAATCTAGTGTCTCATTTGTGTGATTATTTTTTTTTGCACTGCTTAACTAAAGTTTAAACTATTTTTTATTATCGCTGTTATAATTTGTTTTTCTCCATAGACTGTGTATTAGTTGTACATGGTGTGAATTCCTAACAACTGGTATCAGAGCGATCTTGTTGGGAAAGGGCACTCACAGGAGAGTTTTTTGTTCGAGTGGGAGAAATGGGAGAAAGTTCGAAGTTTAAACTGGAGAAGTTTATCGGACAAAATTTTGGTATGTGGAAAACCAAAGTGGAGGATTATCTGTATCAGAAGGATGATCTGTATTTGGCTTTAAAAGGGAAGACTGATGGTCAACCTGACTTGATGCATGATGAGGAATGGGATCTGATAGACAGGAGGGCATTGGGGGTGATCCGGTTGAGCCTGGCTGATTCTGTTGCATACAATATCGGGAAGGAAAAGACCACCAAAGGAGCCATGGATACACTAGCTAAGTTGTATGAAAAACCCTCAGCTTCAAATAAAATTTTCTTGATTAGAAAGTTATTTACTATGAAGTTGCAAGAGGGTGGATCTATCCAAGAACACCTTAACGAGTTTTATGTTGTTATGGGTTCTTTAAAATCTGTAGGGCTTGATTTTGATGATGAGGTTATGGCTTTAGGGTTTCTTTGTTCACTACCAGACTCGTGGGGTAGCGTTGTAATGGCAGTGAGTAATTCTGTGCCTGGATCTAGAAAGTTGGTGTTTGATGATGTGGTTAGCACAATCCTCAGTGAGGATATGAGGAGAAAAACCTCTGGGGAGGCTTCATCATCTAGAGTAGCACTATCTATAGAAAGCAGAGGCAGAAACAAAGAAAGAGGAAAAGGCCAAGCTAGATGGAAAAGCCAGAATAGAGGAAAATTGAAGGGTAGATCTAAAAGCAGAGACAAAAGCAAGATTAATTGTTGGCATTGTGGGAAGCGTGGACACTTCAAGAGGGAGTGCAAAGACAGAAAGAAGAATGAGGACAATAATGGGAATGATGCTCAAGAGGTAAATATTGTAGGTGCAATTTATCAGGATGCCCTGATTCTTGCAACAAATTGCACGAGTGAGTATTGGGTTATGGACTCTGGAGCTTCTTATCATGTCACTTCTCATAGGGAGTACTTTGCTGATTATACTCCAGGTCATTATGGAGAGGTTTTGTTGGGCAATAACTGTCCATGTGATATTGTGGGTATTGGCACGATGAATGTAAAGTTGCCAAACAAAAATATTTGGGTGCTTAACAATGTTAGGCACATTCCTGATCTGAAGAGGAACCTGATTTCAGCCAGTGCACTTGATTTGGAGGGATGCAACACTACTTTCAAAAACCAAAAATGGAGAGTGACAAAGGGTTCAATGGTGATTGCAAAAGGTGAGTTGACTGGAACTTTGTATTTATTGCAGAACTCATCTTATTGTACATTGAACTATGCTGCTCAAGATGATGTGAAAGCATGGCATTTGTGGTTGGGTCATATGAGTGAGAAAGGGATGAAAATCCTTCACTCCAAAAAATTGTTGCCAAAACTCAAGGAGGTTGATTTGGGTTTCTGTGAAGGTTGTGTATACGAAAAACAAAAAAGGGTAAGATTTTTGAAGGTTGGTCCAGAAAGGAAGAAAGAGAAATTAGAGTTAGTACACTCGGATGTGTGGGGTCCCTCACCGGTACTTTCTCTTGAGGGATACTCTTATTATGTTACCTTCATTGACGATTTTAGTAGGAAGACATGGATCTACACAATCAAGCATAAGTCTGATGTTTTTGACACTTTTCAGAAGTGGAGAGCATTAGTGGAGGTTGAGGCAGGTAAGAAAGTAAAGTGCCTTAAATCTGACAATGGTGGTGAATATTGCAGCAAGGAGTTTGAGGACTATTGCACAAAGGAAGGAATTAGGAGAATCAAAACTACTCCTGGAACACCACAGGAGAATGGAGTCTCAGAGAGGATGAACAGAACTATAATGGAGCGTGCCAGATCCATGAGATTGCATGCAGGGTTGCCATTGTTTTGTTGGGCTAGTGCAGTTGATACAACAATTTATTTGATAAATAGAGGACCTTGTACTGCATTGGATGGAGGTATTCCAGAGGAGACTTGGAGAGGTAAACCTGTAAACTACTCTTTCCTTAGAGTATTTGGTTGTGAGGCTTATGCCCATATAGATAAAGAAAATAGGAGTAAGCTTGATGCAAAGTCTAGAAAGTGCTATTTTCTTGGTTATGGTGTGGATGAGATGGGATATAGGCTATGGGATAACATTGGTCAAAAAGTTATCAGGAGTAGAGATGTGATTTTCAATGAGGATAGGTTGTACAAGGATAGGCACATACAGGTTGAAGTGGATGCACCTGAGTTTGTTGACTTAGATGCAATCCCAGAGCATGGTGTAAAAAGATAGCCTCTTGTTCAGATTGATGAACATGGTGCTCATGTTGAAGAGCATGGTGACCAAACAAATGAGCAAGTTGAGAATGAAACACCTCAAACACCCCCACCACTACTAATACCGAAAGGTTGGAGATCTACTCGGATAAGAAGAGCACCAAATAAGTATTCTCCTTCTTTGCATTACATTCTATACACTGATGCAGGTGAGCCTGAATGTTTTCATGAGGCTTTGCAATTGGAAACTAGGAGCAAGTGGGAGCATGCTATGAAGGATGAGATGGACTCATTGACTCAAAACCAAACTTGGGATTTGGTTGAGCTTCCCAAGGGCAAAAGGGCATTGCATTGCAAATGGGTGTACAGAGTGAAGGACGAAGTTGATGGCAGCAAGAGATACAAAGCAAGACTTGTTGTGAAAGGATTTGCATAGAGAAAAGGTATTGACTATAATGACATTTTCTCACCTGTAGTAAAAATGACTTCAATTCGGACTATTTTGAGTATAGTTGCAGTAGAAGATCTTCATCTTGAATAGTTAGATGTGAAGACAACATTCCTTCATGGGGATTTGGAGGAGGAGATCTACATGCACCAACCGGAGGGGTTTGAGGTCAAAGGCAAGAAGAGCCTTGTGTGTAAACTAAAAAAGAGCTTGTACGGTTTGAAGCAAGCTCCAAGGCAATGGTATCTCAAGTTTGATAGTTTCATGATTGAGCATAATTTTACTAGGAGCCAAAGTGATCATTGTGTTTATTTTTGGGCTACAAGAAATGGTAACTTCCTTATTCTATTATTGTATGTTGATGATATGCTTGTGGCAGGATCCAATATGCAGGATATTAAGAAATTGAAAAGGGAGTTGGCAAGTAAATTTTCCATGAAGGATTTGGGGGAGGCCAAACAAATCCTTGGCATGAGAATCACTAGAGACAGGAAGGAGAAAACACTGAAGTTATCTCAGGAGGATTATGTGGAAAAGGTGCTTAAGAGGTTTAGTATGCATGATGCAAAACCGGTAGCCCAACCTCTTGCAAAGCACTTTAAGCTCTCAAAGAAGCTATGTCCCAAGACAAAGGAGGAGGAAGAGTACATGAAGAAGGTACCCTATGCCTCTAGCAGTTGGGAGTTTGATGTATGCTATGGTGTGTACAAGACCGAACATTGCCCAAGCAGTGGGAGTTGTGAGCCGGTATATGAGTAATCCAGGTAAATCTCACTGGCAAGCAATGAAATGGATACTCAGGTATTTGAAAGGGACTTCAAAATTCTGTTTGAATTTTGGAGGTTCCAAAATTGAGTTACAGGGCTATGTGGATTCAGATATGGCAGGTGATTTGGATGGTGGGAGGAGCACTACTGGGTATGTATTCATAGTTGGAGGTACAACAGTGAGTTGGATATCCAAGCTACAACGTGTTGTAGCTCTTTCTACTATGGAGGCTGAGTATGTAGCCATCACAGAAGGTGCCAAAGAGTTCATATGGCTTCAGAGATTGATTGAGGAGTTGGGTCAGGAGCAAGGAGATGGGACACTTTGGACTGACAGCCAAAGTGCCATTCATTTAGCTAAGAACTCTGCTTTTCACTCATGGACAAAGCATATTCAGTTGAGGTATCACTTCATTCGATCAACAATGGAGGATGGTTTGGTGAAGTTGGGTAAGATTCACACTTCCCAAAATTTTGCTGATATGCTTACTAAAACTGTAACCAGGGAGAAGTTGAGCTTTTGCTCTACTTCGGTTGGCCTTAAGGAGTAAGGTCATGTTATGAGAAACTTTCAGTCCTAGGATGCAGGGATGTTGCATCAATCTTGTCTCCAAGTGGGAGATTGTTAGGTAATGGAGCCAAATTGATAACAAGAAATTGGCAGGGTTCCAAGGCCATTATTGTTGGTGGGGTTCCAAGAGGCAACATTAAATATTTAATTTCCAGTAAATATTTAAAACAAAACTATTGTAATAATTCTATATATTTGAGTATCTTGTTTATGGAAAATATATAGGATTATGTATCTCTTGTAGAGAGACAAAGGAAGCTTGGTGTAGAGCTTGATGCAAGGGAGTTTGCATGTTGAATTATTGTTAAAGTAATTGTGTGGAGATGTTGGTGTTTTGAAGAGGAATTTGCAGTTGGTTGTGTTGCAGGATTACTCCCTTCAGATATTGTATTGGTAATAATACAAGGATAGATTGTTTCTTTGTGGAGTAGGGTACACTGCCCGAACCACGTAAATCTAGTGTCTCATTTGTGTGATTGTTTTTTTTTGCACTGCTTAACTAAAGTTTAAACTATTTTTTATTACCATTGTTATAATTTGTTTTTCTCCATAGACTGTGTATTAGTTGTACATGGTGTGAATTCCTAACAATCTAGAATAGCGGGTAGTCATGAAATCAGTATATGCAGTAATAATGAAAAATAAAACATGGAATTTGGTTGATCTACCACAAGGAAAGAAAGTAGTAGGATGTAAATGGGTCTACAAGAAAAAATATAAAACAAATAGTTCTCTTGATAAATACAAAGCTCGATTAGTTGTAAAAGGATATACTCAAATAGAAGGAATATATTATGAAGAAACATTTGCACCAACAACAAGAATGACTACTATTAGAATAATTTGTGCTTTAGCAGCACATCATGGATGAAAACTTGTAAAATGTGTAATTTTTAATGATGATCTTGAAGAAGAGGTATATATATCACAACTAGAAGGATTTGTGATCAAAGGATAAGAACATAAGATTTTCAAGTTAAAAAGATCCTTATATGGCCTAAAAAAAGCACCAAGATCATGGTTTATAAAGATTAATAATCATTTATTATAGCATAATTCATAAGAAGTTTATCAGATCCAAATATTTACATGAAAAATATTGGACTTGATAGAATAATACTTATAGTTTACATTGAAGATATAGTAATCACATGCAGTTCAAAATTTTTGATCGATGAAGTTAAAAAGGATCTAGAAAATATTTTGAAATGACAGATTTGGGGCCTCTTCATTATTGTCTTGGTTTAGAAATTTGTCAAAATAAAAATAATATCACAATAACATAGAAAAAGTATGTAAAATGAGTACTTGAAAATACAGGATGAACAATTGTAAACCCAAAGATACTCCCATGGATAAAGGATTGCAATTGTCAAGATATGATGAGACACCTCTAGTTTCAGCCACTATTGATCATCAATTAATTGTAGGCCTTCTATATTTAACAAATACGAGATCAAATACAGTATTTACTATAAATTATCTTTCAAGGTTTATGCAAGAACCTAGAGAAAGTCATTAGGAAGCTCCTAAGAGAGTACTACAATATATTAACAAAATTGCATAATATGGATTAACATATAAAATAGATGATGACAAATTCTACCTACATGGATATTCAAATTCTGATAATGTTGGATCTATAGATAATAGAAAATCTACATCAGACTATAATTTCTATCTTGGTTCATGACCTATTTCTTGGTATGGTAAAAAATAATATGTAGTAGCACTTTTATTTATAGAGATAAAATATCGTGCAAAAATATGTAGTCTATGAAGCACTATGGTTACAATACATATTATCAGATATGGAAATTAGAAGAACTCCTATAATAATAAGTTGTGATAATCAAGGAGTACTTAATCTAATAAAAAATTCAATTATTCAGTAAAGAACAAAACACATAAAAGCTCAATATCATTTTATTAGGGATCATGTTCAAAATCATCATATCTAATTGAAACATGTATCTATTGAATATCATATTGCAATTATTTTTACAAAAGCACTTGGTAGAAATAAATTTCAGATATTCCAAAATCATCTATGCAGATCAAGAGAAGTCTACATCAAATAATATAATACAAGGGGTGTTATAGATTATTACATTATTTGATATATTGGGATGATCAGGATGTGTCCATGATGGCTTTTGAAACCTTATACTTAATACGAAACTCACAAGAATATAATCACAAGATCGAATATAATAAAATTGCAATATAATGAAATAAATATAATAACTCATAATATAATATCAAATAGAATAACACAAGAATAACTCAGAATACTCACAAAATAATCACATGAACATGCTCATAATATCACACATAGAATACTAAAAATACTATAGAATAAAGGTCTACTAATGCATGCAATAAGCTATGCATTTTTTATACATATTACAATGCTTTTTCACAAATATATAATTGAATGTGACTCCTCATATGTTGCACTCTTGACCTTCACTCTTCTTTGTAACTCTTCACTTTCCTATTCTAAGGATACATGTACACTCTTACATAATGGACACTTGTGCACATTTACACTCACAACACTTGCACACATAATTACATGACACTTGTGCATTTTTTGCACATTATTATATTACATGAAATATTAACTCACACTCTAATCTAACACACACCTAATCTAATAATGTACCAAGGTGATACATTAGCATGTACCAAATAATGTAATATTATCCAACAATCCATATGTCATTCTAAGAAGACTGAGAGTCTTGTATACAAGTGGCAAGATAAGAATTCAAAGGTCATGTGGAAAGCAATAGTCAAGAATTTGAAAAGTCATCTTGTATAGCTATATTATGGAGATAAAGCTCCATACCTTGTAATTGAGTGTAGATAATATCTCAAGATTGTATTTTCAAATAATATTGTAAGTATCATTTCAATTATTGATTTATAGTAATTTGTATACATTGATATTATTCTATAATTAGATATTAATTATTATTTTGACCTTTAATATTGTGACTATTTTATATTGGGACTTATGATATTTTGTGGTAGTAAAGGCTTAAAAAGCCAACACCTTCATCAATGTCTTAAATATGAAAATCAAAATAAACTTATTCATATTCCTAGCAATCCTCAACCTTTTAATTATTGTAGTATGGTTGAGGTCGATCAAGCCAAGGCTAATTTATATCTATTTCTTTGAATAAAATTCCTTCTTCTTCTACTCCCTCACTCTCTTCTTCATAAGTAACATAAAAAATTAAAAGTTTAAATATTTATGATCAACCTCAAATAAATAATCCTCCAAAGATAAATGTTCAAACTAATAAAACTAATAAATATCCTTTCAAGGATATTTCTATGTCACCACCTTCATGAAAGACTTTAGGATTACCTCATATGAAAGGTGAAGTAGTGCATGTCGGTAAATGCACATTTACTTATGTGGGAACCTCCTATGAAGAAAATATTAGTGGTAGCAACCCATCCACCATTGATTTATTTTTACAAAATGTTACTTATTTAAAGATTATTATCTACCAAAGAAAATCATCACTAGTATGGGAAACCAAGAAAAGGGTCTAGGCCCTCAAGAACAAGGAATTAAAGAACCATTTATAGATAGACAAACTGATGTCTAGTTTTAGTTAATAAGTTTTGTTATTTTGGTGTTATTTTGTAGTTGTACGCAAAGTGTTTGACAAAATGTGCTTACACATATTTAAATAATTTAATAAAGTCATAATTTAATATTATATGTGATAAAGTGAAATATTAGCATGTACAACAAAGTCATAAAGTGACTTATGAAATGAAATGCAAATGTAAGCTAATGCAAGTCAAATGTAATTTGGAGAATGATGAGGTGTCAAGTAGTTAAAGGGTGCAACTAATTTTTAGTTGTATAAATATGACCCTTTCCTTATTTATTTGCACGAAAGGTTTGATGGAGGTATGCAGATGGCAGATTGTTGTTGGATATAAATGTATAATTACACTAAAAGGAGAGTGCATTGTTGTAACTAATTAAATTTGTATAATGTTGTATATGTAGGAAACCCTAGAATGCTATTGCCATACAAATGGCAGATTGGATGTTATTGTTGTATAATTATTTTTAGTATAAAATCTATGTATTTTATTTATTTGTTGTTATTATTGTACATTGTTGGTGTGTATTGTTATTTTTAAAGAGTGATACAGATCTGGAAATGTTTTAAAGTAGAAATGAAATCGAGTTTTAGTACATTAAAAATATTTTCTACATTTTGGCACCATTGCCTCTACCACATAGGGTTAACTCTCAAGAGATGGATTTTTGAAAAACAAAACCCTTAAAAAGGAGAACAAAGATAATGATGGAATGTAACCAATAATGCAGATGAAGAAGATGATTTTTTTTTGATGTTGATGATAAACCATATGATGAGATGTGTATGGTCAATGCATAAAATAAAGGAGAAAGGAATATTATAGAGGGGTTGTATGATTGTACAATTGATAACTATAAAAATGATTACCATTAAAATGTATTGTTGAGTTGTTCAATTGATTTACACCATACAAAGAGAGCCATATGATTGGAAAAAAGAATTGCACGACCGTACACAAAAAAAAACAAAAATCATATGGTTGTTTGTAGAATAGCCTAGCTAGGAAAGAATTGTATGATTGTTGGACAAAATCATATAGTCAAAGAAATAATCGTACGATTTCTAGAGAAAACCATACAACTAGAGGGAAAATCATATGATTACTAGGTGAATCATATAATGGTAGGGCAAATCATATGATTACCAATCAAATTATACAGTTTCAAGGTAAATCGTATGATTTCTAATAAAATCATACAAGTGCAAGCAACTGTACAAATGGGTTGAATGATTGTACAATCCAGGTTCAACCAAAGTTGATAGGAAATGTTGGTGAGGAATTGCATGTTAAAGAAGAGTGTTTGACACCAAAGCAATTGCAAGTAGTGGTTCATGATGGTGAGTGGGATGAAATTATGAAATTGGTAAAAATGGAATATGGTGTGTCTAACAGTGCACAAGATGAGAGTCTAGCACTAGGAAAACTATAGATTGGTGTGCTCATTGCTAAGCAATATGGGAGTCCAACATTAGAGCAACTATAGGTTGAAACATTATCTAGTGAGAAGAAAGGGAGTATACTGAAAGAGCAATTGCAAGGTTATAACCCTAAGGTTGTGTGTAAGGGAGAGATACACAAAAAATTGATTCTAATTGAAATCCAACTTATCAAACTAAAGGGTAATTTGGGCATATCATGTTGTCACAACCCTCCCCTAGAGGATCCTTTATGAGGAAACAACATAGTTAGACTTATTGTTTTAGTACCTAACAGTGTTGGTGCTATGGCTATGCAAAGATATGATGTAGCACTTGGCTATATTTAATTATTTTTGTGCCACTAAGTTTTATGGTTTTGTAGGACCAATCGTGCTTGCTGGTGGACAATAATAGACTAATAATTTAATTACCAACTTGGAAAAATATTTAAATGGTTAAGCAAAGGAGTTTGAAATTGATAATAGTTATGCATATAATGGTTTAATTATAATGGCTAACCATTAATTCATTAAGCTCATGATTTGATATTTGCCTTAGTATTAAATCAATTTGTTAAGGAATAGCTTAATGTAGTTTAAATGCATATAATGGTTAAATTAAAATGATTAACCATTGCATTGTATTTAAGCTAGCAATTTAATATTTACTTTAATGTTGCTTTTAATTTTTATCAAGCAAAAGTTGTTTGATTAATAATTGTTTTATTTCATGACGAATCTTATTTAATGAGGCAGACCAGTCTCTTTTGACTTTCCAAAAGAAGCAAATAAATTTGATTACAAAAAATATGGTAATTTTGGAAAGGGGAAATTAATGGCCCCTGCTAAGCTAGACTGAGCTAGGAGGTTGTATTGATGGAGTTATGCCCCATCAACCACATTGGAAAAAGAGGCATGTCCCCTTGGAAAAGAGGATGGATTTGGTGAGGAAGCCATAATGCCTTTGAAAGGCACATTTAAAAAATGAGGATGGCGATGGGGGAGGAGGATCTTAGGGGAGGCTAGATGAGAAGGAGATTGGATCCTGGAATTTGAACTTGCATCAGGTAAGGATTTTAGAAACCTCTTTCATGGTTATTATGAGAATGTTCAAAGTTATTTTAATACTTGTAGGAATTGATGGAACACATTCTTATTTTAGTCTCGATCTATTTTGGAAGGGTTGTTTTTATCACATTTTTATATAGTTGTTTTTGGCCTCTCCCTTGGCCTATTTTAGTTGTTTGTGGATTTTGTAAAACCCCTATGTTTCCATATAAAAGGGGGGCCTTGAGGGTGTGGCCAAAAATTATTTTCCTAAAGGGTGTTGGTCGTAGTCTATGCCACCTGCGAGCCTCTATGAGCTTTGTAGAATCAAATCTTAGGACTACGAGCCTTCAACAAGCTTTTAGATTAAATGATAGGCCCCCAAGTGCCTTCTGCAAGCTTTGCATCATCCAAGTACAACCCAAGGCAATCTCTGCATGTGCTACATAAATATTATTCTTTATAAACCACTTTAATATTTGTAATTACACCTACAACATGCATTGTGTTGTAATCACATTGCAATATAAATCATCAAGTTACTAAAATGAGTGTTATATGCAATGCTTTAGTTGAAGAATATATTTTTTTAGATGCTCATAAAGGAAACCTTAACCTCTTGTGGGTATGGTACCGCTGAAGCACATGATAAGTAACCTTTTTCCCCTTGGCAGTTTTAGCACTATATCCATTGATTAAAATAGTGATTAAATGTTTCTCGTTCTTTGGCCTATGATTTTGATGCATTATTGTAAGAAAAATAAGCTTAGGATGGTTGTTTATCTCCCCTAATGTGCTTTATATTTCTTTTGGTTTGGAAAATTCTGTTGATGTTGATCTAGCTCTATCATATTTGAGAAGCCAGTAAATTCCTTTCACAACAGGGTTGAATGCATCTTGGTCTCATGAGCATTGTCGTCATTGGGGTAGGGTTTGCCCAATGCCATCATAGTTAATTATTATCTTACCCTAATTTTTTTAAGGTTAAAATTTATAATTCACCTTTAGGATGCCTCCAAATGTCACTATTGTGCAATGGCATCATGCTTAGGAGCATGTAGATTGAGGGAAGGTTCCTTTGACCTTCCCTCCCCATTATACCACATCGAGTGGGTGGGGGGGCCAACAGAATTTAAAGGGGAGCATACTACCCTATTTATTTGACTACCATGTGGTAGTCATAGAAGGGTCACTCCTCAACATCAATTGGGAGATGTTCCCCAACTACGTGGCCTACATGTTTACCTTTAACAATGCCTTACCTGCTTGTTTGTTGCATTGACCCTTGGATGACCGTTGTGCTACCCAAACTTGATTGGTTCATCTCCTTCCATCCACTATTGATCCCCCCTTTTGAGTTTGAAGAATAAGGTTGCTCATTCTGGGTTAATGTATATTCAATGAGAGTGGCTAGGCTTTTAATTAAGCCCTATTAGCTACAAAGTTTTCCCCGTAGGTCTAATGAAAAAATGATTAATGTTTCTTCCTTCGTAGTGTAACATGACACATTAGGAGATGTCATATTTAAGTGATGTTTCATAGTCATTGAAAATATTTAGTAGTGTTGATGGTTTCATTTCTTGGAGATAATTTGGATTTGCTTATGAAGAGGGAAATAAAATTATTTTAATGACACCATTGTAAGTCTAAAGGTGTGGCTTACCATTTGCCTTTGGTAGGGAACTTGCACCATAGATCAAATGAAAACAATGGTTAAATTGAATTGGATTGTAACATTTTATCTAAGCCTTTCAAAAACAAAATATAAAATAATGGCCAAGATTTAATTTAATTAAGTCCTCTTGAATGAGTAGAAAATAAAGGCCCGATTGTCTAAATTAAAAATGCCATGGGAATTAGGCCATTGTTAAATTTAAAGAAATATTCGTTGTTTGAAAAATATAGGACTATATTTTGATTAATTTAAAGGGAAGGCCTCCTTTTGTCACTAAAACTTAGATGTAATATGTTTGGAATTGAATAAAAGAAAGACATTTTTGTTAAACATTTTGAGTCCCTAAGCTGAAATGTTGTCATTGATGTCAATAGAGCAATAAATGTCAAAAGGATCTATGAAGGGTTTTTGTGAAAACCAAGGCAGGGAAAATAAATGATTTTATTTAAAACCATGGATAGCAGATTTGATTTGGATTTTTATTAAAACCCACATTGGGCTTTTGTTTCATCGAAAAAGGTGCCCCGATGATGGAGTTATTTGAGTTTTAATGTTTGGTTTAAATTTTAATTATTTAAAATTTAAATTCAAATTTAAATGGAAAGTTTCCCATCGACATCATCATGCAAATACAATTGTAAAATTTCTGCCGATGTATTCAAAGGGTTATTAAACACTATATAAATGGGTGGAAATTAAACCAAATAATCATCCTTGCTCTCATGTGTTAATTGCCTTGGAATTTGAAAGAGCTCGTGCGAATTGTTGAAAAGGAAGCATCAAAGAAAATTCAGTGATTTAGAAATCTCAAACATGGTATGAGGCGTGTCACATTGACGTATAAATTTTTCTAAGAATGTGGGCAGCGCAAATATCAGGGATCGAATCCCTTTGACAGTAGTGTGTGGGAAGCGCTTTGGCGCTTTGTCATTTGTGGTAGGAGGAAGATTAAAGGCCCTTTTGGCATTCGCTTTTACAATGAGCACTATGGCTCGGTTGGAATATTATCCATAGCTAAGACGCTCTCTGTGTGCGGTGGACATGGGTTTGAATCCCCTTGAGAGGTATTTACGTTTTTGCCTTTAATAATTTTTATTAGCCGTAAAGTTTGGAGTTATAAGGTATTTAATGGGAATTAAATTTTATCATTAGGGCTGTGATTATTATTGCAAAAGCATATTTGATTTATGTTTTATTTTGATGGAAATAGAGAAGTGATTTTAGGAGAAATAAGGAGTTGTTGTTAAAGTTATTTTGAGAGATTTATTGTGGGTTATTTTTAATAAGAGTTTTTATTAAAATAGACTTTGGTGGATGTTTTTATGAAGTTGGAGTGAAAAGGGTATAAATTAAGTTATGCTTTAATTGTGATTATTTAAAAGACCACTAACTCTTATTAATATTGAAAAGGAAAGTTGTGATTAAGTGTGGCAGATTTTGTGGATAACTCTTTGGCATCAAAAAGGTATGGTTGAACAGTAAAATGTAAAAGAGATAGAATGTGAAAGGCTTATGGTTACTCTTGAAGAATTAAAAAGGGAGAACACAGGATTAAGGGTCCAATATCAAGAAGATGAAAAAGTAAAAGCAAGGTTTTTATAGGAACTCACCAACTTCAAAATCAAAGTTGAAGAGACAAGGAAAATTGAAGAAGGTATGGTTGAAAAATTAAAGATAAAAGATCTGGAGTGTGAAATATTAGAGCATGAGATAGTTTCACTAAGGATGGAAGTAAAAGGCTCTAAGGATAAGCTACACAAGGTTGAGGAAAATTCTAGGACCTTGGAAAGGACTATCAATGCACAAAGGTCATCAGCCACCATAACATGACTTAGTTCTAAAGAAGAACAAGGGAGACAAGAAGTAGAAAAAGGAGAGCCAAGCTACTATGCGGATAATGCAAGTAAGTACTCAATTGATAGTGATGCTATTTTTTCAAACAATGATAGAGATGAAGTCTTGTTTATGGTTGAATAATAATATCTAGTTAAGAAAAAGACTCCAGTTATTCTCAAGTGTTTTAGATGTGGTAAATTTGGACATCTTGAAGATGATTGCACAAGGGATGGCTATAGTTTCAGTGATGATGATTTTGAAGATGCACTTGGTAAACTAGATGAGAATCTTCTAATGACAATAGAATATGAAGAATTGAGTGATCCTATAGAAGGCAAGTCAAAAGAAAGAAATAATATGGAAAAAAGAAAACAAATAGAGGACTAAACAAAGAATGATTATGATCTCAAAAGTGAACTTATCTATGCTCTTGACATAGTGAAGAAGGTAAGAAAGCAACACTCTAAGCTTGAAAGTCAGTTTCAAGAATGTGATGAAGAAATATTACTGCTCATAAAGGACTTAGAGAAGTCAAAAGCCAAGGCAAATAAGTTTAGAGAAAAGTTAGAAGCAAAAATTTTGGAATGTGAGAAGTTAAGCACAAGAAGTGGCTACTCTAAAGAAATATTTACAGGACTCCAAGATAAAGATGAAGAGTTTCACAAATAGATCTAAGAACTTGGATAAGTTCATTTGTGGACAACAAAGAACATCATGTTCAACAGGTCTAGGTTTTGGAAAGAAACAGGAAAAGGCAAAGTCTACTTCAAGTCTTGAAGAAGAAGAAACAACATCAGAAGAAGATACTTCAGAAGAGGGATTCTTAGATGTAAGTGAAAGTGAAACTTCTAAGGATGAGTCAGATTGCAGTGAGTCCAATAGGGACAATGGGCAAAGAAGATACAGATGGAACAACAATCAGAACAGGAGACCAATGAGGTCTATGCAAGGAAGCTTCAATGGGAGATGCTTCTCATGTCACAGGTTTGGGCACATGGCTTCACAGTGCAGGACACATGAAAGACAAGTATATGGAAGAGAACAATTTTTCCAAGGATATTGTTATTCATGTAATGAGTTTGGTCATAAGGCAATAAATTGCAAGATTCATGATAGAAGAGGATATGGCTTCACCAGGAGAAATCCTAAGACTATTGCACATCCAAGGAATAATAACATTAAGTGTTATAAGTGCAATAATGATGGTCACATAGCAAGATGGTGTAGAGCAAATATTCTAGAAATAGGTATGAATAGGAACAAGAATATGAACATGAACAAGAATAGAAATATGAATAGGAACAGGAACAGGAACATGAACAAAAATAAGAAGATGAACAGGAATAGAGACTCAAAAAAGAAAAGAGACTCAAAAAAGAATGAGAACAAGAATAGGTACAAGAATAAGAACATGGATGAAAACAAGAATAGGAATAGGAACAGGGATGATGACTCGAAAAGAAACAGTGAGAGAATTCAGCAAAAAGAAAAAGTAAAAGATAAAGGTAGAGAACAATGCTTTCAGGGAGTAGAAATACTCCCACACCAGAATTAACCACGTCATGTGGAGGTGGGGGAGGGGATAAGCTAAGAGGCTTAATTCTTAGCCCCAAGCCCCAAAGGTGACCCTTTGCCATTGATGTCAAAGGGGGAGAGATTTGTGTATTATGGGGAGAGTTTTTGGATATGAGGAGAGATTTGATATCTAAGAGAGCATTGAGCCAGGGGGAGCAAAAAAGAAGGTCAGAATTCAGTAAAAGGATTTGGATTGCCATCAATGACAAAGGGGGAGATTGTTGGACATTTTGAGTCCCTAAGCTGAAATGTTGTCATTGATGTCAATAGAGCAATAAATGTCAAAAGGATCTATGAAGGGTTTTTGTGAAAACCAAGGCAGGGAAAATAAAAGGTTTTATTTAAAACCATGGACAACATATTTGATCTGGGTTTTTCTTAAAACCCACATTGGGCTTTCGTTTCATCGAAAAAGGTGCCCCGGTGATGGAGTTATTTGAGTTTTAATGTTTGGTTTAAATTTTAATTATTTAAAATTTAAATTCAAATTTAAATGGAAAGTTTTCCCGTCGACGTCATCATGCAAATACAATTTTAATATTTTCGTCGACGTCTTCAAAGTGTTATTAAACACTATATAAAGGGGTGGCAATTAAACCAAATAATCATCCTTGCTCTCGTGTGTTAATTGCCTTGGAATTCGAAAGAGCTCGTGCGAATTGTTGAAAAGGAAGCAGCGAAGAAAGTGCAACGATTTGGAAATCTCAAACGTGGTATGAGGCGTGGTGCATTGGCGTATCGATTTTGCTAAGACTGTGGGCAGCGCAAATATCAGGGATCGAATCCCCTTGACGACAGCGTGTGGGAAGCGCTTTGGCGCTTTGTCCTTTGCGGTAGGCGAAGGAAGATTAAAGGCCCTTTTGGCCTTTGCTTTTCCAATGAGCGCTTTGGCTCGGTTGGAATCTTAGTCATGGCTAAGACGCTCATGATGTGTGGCGGATGGGGGTTTGAATCCCCTTGAGAGGTATTTACATTTTTGCCTTTAATAATTTTTATTAGCCCTAAAGTTTGGAGTTATAAGGTATTTAATGGGAATTAAATTTTATCATTAGGGTTGTGATTATTATTGCAAAAGCATATTTGATTTATGTTTTATTTTGATGGAAATGGAGAATTGATTTTAGGAGAAATAAGGAGTTGTTGTTAAAGTGATTTTGAGAGATTTATTGTGGGTTATTCTTAATAAGGGTTTTTATTAAAATAGACTTTGGTGGATGTGTTTATGAAGTTGGAGTGAAAAGGGTGTAAATTAAGTTATGCTTTTATTGTGATTATTTAAAAGACCACTAACCCTTATTAATATTGAAAAGGAAAGTTGTGATTAAGTGTGGCAGATTTTGTGGACAACTTATTGGCATCAAAAAGGTATGGGCACATTCTCCTATTGATTGTTTGTGGTGGTTGATTTCTGAAATATCATTGGAGTGAAAAGGATTAATTGAAGTTTCCTTTGTGAAGATGGTTGGTTGAATGCTTCAAGGTTTTTCTGATTTGTGAGTTGTATTTAAACCTTGTTTCATTAGCATTGTTGTTGAAGCCCATTGATGATGAAATGAACTTGAACATGATCTAGAAAAGAACATGAGTATCATTGTTATGTGAGACTTGAGATAAAGCATTGTTGGAAACATTTTGAGTTGGTTGATACATGCTTGAACTAGGGTTTGTGAGAAAGGGTTGTTCCTTGATGTGATTGGTTGAGTTGAGTTGGTTAAGCCTAGTCAAGTGGATGTGTGAAATGGTTGTTCAAGTTCCATAAAACAAACTATTCTATATTCTGATTTGAGTTGAGATTGAGATTGAAGAATAGGACATATTGAGTCTCTAACAATTCTCTTTATGCTTCTATTGAGTTGAGATTGGGATTTGAGTATAGAACATATAGAGTCTCTAACAATTCTCTTTATGCTTCTATGAGATTGATTTGAGTTGAGATTGAGATTTAAGAATAGGACATATTGAGTCTCTAACAATTCTCTTTATGCTTCTATTAAGTTGAGATTGGGATTTGAGTATAGAACATATAGAGTCTCTAACAATTCTCTTTATGCTTCTATGAGATTGAATTGAGATATTGATTGTACTTTGAGTTTAGAACATATTGAGTCTCTAACAATTCTCTTTATGATTCTATGAGATTGAACAAGTTATGTGTGAGCTTGTTAAGCAGATTTGAGACAAGTCTTTGAGAAGGCTTGTGGACTGTTTTGAGTTAAGCTTTTGTGAAAGCTTGCTAAACAGATTTGAGCAAGTCCAAGAGAGGACTTATTGAGCAGATTTGAGCAAGTCCAAGAGAGGACTTATTGATTTGACAATCAAAGGACTTATTGAGCAGATTTGAGCAAGTCCTAGAGAGGATTTGTTGAGCAGATTTAGATAGGTTTTGTGTGAACTCTATTGAGCAGATTTAGCAATTTTGTGTGAACCTATTGAGAAGATTTAGATAGGTTTTGTGTCCTATTGAGAAGATTTGAGCAGGTTCTAAGTGAACCTATTGAGAAGAATTGTACTAGACCGACTGTACTATGTTTAGTGCAAGATATTGAGCAGAACTATGCTAGACCGACTAAACTATGTTTGGTACAGTATTGAGATAGAGCTTTGGAGGTGATAGAGTATAGAGGATAGAGTCTCAGTGGATAGAGATCCAGCAACTAGGACAATTGAAGACAATATCTGAGTGAGAAGTCTTCAAGTGGAGAGAGATCCACCAGTCATAGCAGCATAGAGACAGAGTCTTCTAGAAGATCACTAGCCAGAGTAGAAGGGGAAAGAGTTCTCCTATGGAAGAGATCCACAAACTTGAGATTAGGGGATCAACATCTCCTTTGGACAGAGGTCCATAAACATTGTAATTTGGGAAGGATTCCCAAGAGATTATTTGAGAAATATTTAGAAGAAATATTTTCTCTATGGAGGTAGCCCACATTGGGTGAACCACGTTAAAATATGTGTCTCTATTGTGTGTGATGATTGGTGCATTGCTTTGGTTATTGCTATTGATATTGTCATTGATTATATTGATTAATACTATTTGGGAAAGAAAAGTAAAAAGTGGTCTTATACTATTCACCCCCCTCTCAATATAAGCTTGTGTTCTTCAATTGGTATCAGAGTCGGTTCCTTCGAAAAAGGTTTAACAACTTGAAGGAAGATCTTGCAAGAACACAAATGGCAAAGAAAGGCAAGAGTAGAAGCATGAGACACAAGAAGAAAAGAACACCTATGGTCATGAAAGAAAAGGAAGATGAGTTTAATATTGTTGTGTTAGGAGGACACATGGAAATAGATTCAAGAGATGAATCAAGTAATGGAGAAATATCCAGACTGATAAAGTTTTGTACCAGTTATGGAAAGACAGGTCATCATGCAACTTATTGTTCACAAGAAGGTGAAGAATGTTTTATCTATGGTCAACTCGGTCATGATGCAAGTTATTGCAATGGGTTTGATAGCAGTGAAAATGAAGATGATTCTCTTAGATTTGAAGTTCTAAAGAATGAGTCAGAAAAGGATAACAAGAATAGTCGAAGCAAGTATCAAGAAGAAACTCCACTTTGGACAATAGAAGAAATTGAAGAAGAGGAAGATTTAGATAAAGAAAAGGAGGAAGCCACTCTTAAGGAACTTGTTGAATTGAAAAGAGAAAATTCAGAATTGAAGGCTCAAATACAAGAAGATGAGAAATGTAAGACAAAGCTTCTACATGATATATCTGACTTGAGAGATAAGGTTGAAAAGGCAAGAAGAGTTGAAAAAGGTATGGTTGAATAGTCAAAGGTAAAAGAGATAGAATGTGAAAGGCTTATGGTTACTCTTGAAGAATTAAAAAGGGAGAACTCAGGATTAAGGGTCCAAGCTCAAGAAGATGAAAAAGCAAAAGCAAGGTTTTTACAAGAACTCACCAACTTCAAAATCAAAGATGAAGAGACAAGGAAAATTGAAGAAGGTATGGTTGAAAAATTAAAGATAAAAGATCTAGAGTGTGAAATATTAGAGCATGAGATAGTTTCACTAAGGATGGAAGTAAAAGGCTCTAAGGATAAGCTACACAAGTCTGAGGAAAATTCAAGGACCTTGGAAAGGACTATCAATGCACAAAGATCATCAATCACCATAACAGGAATTAGTTCTAAAGAAGAACAAGGGAGACAAGAAGCAGAAAAAGGAGAGCCAAGCTACTATGCGGATAATGCAAGTAAGTACTCAATTGATAGTGATGCTAGTTTTTCAGACAATGATAGAGATGAAGTCTTGTTTATGGTTGAAGAAAAAGATCCAGTTAAGAAAAAGACTCCAGTTATTCTCAAGTGTTTTAGATGTGGTAAATTTGGACATCTTGAAGATGATTGCACAAGGGATGGCTATAGTTTCAGTGATGATGATTTTGAAGATGCACTTGGTAAACCGGATGAGAATCTTCTAATGGCATTAGAAGAAGAAGAAGTGAGTGATCCTATAGAAGATAAGTCAAAAGAAAGGAATGATATGGAAAAAGGAAAACAAATAGAGGACTACTCAATAGAGAATGGTTATGATCTCAAAGGTGAACTTATCTATGCTCTTGACATAGTGAAGAAGGTAAGAAAGCAACACTCCAAGCTTGAAAGTCAGTTTCAAGAATGTGATGAAGAAATATTATTGCTCATAGAGGACTTAGAGAAGTCAAAGGCCAAGGCAAGTAAGTTTAGAGAAAAGTTAGAAGCAAAAATCTTGGAATGTGAGAAGTTAGCACAAGAAGTGGCTACTCTAAAGAAATATTTATAGGACTCCAAGATCAAGATGAAGAGTTTCACAAATAGCTCTAAGAACTTGGATAAGTTCATTTGTGGACAACAAAGAACATCATGTTCAATAGGTCTAGGTTTTGGAAAGAAACAGGAAAAGGCAAAGTCTACTTCAAGTCTTGAAGAAGAAGAAACAACATCAGAAGAAGATACTTCAGAAGAGGGATTCTCAGATATAAGTGAAAGTGAAACTTCTAAGGATGAGTCAGATTGTAGTGAGTCCAACAGGGACAATGGGCAAAGAAGATACAGATGGAACAACAATCAGAACAGGAGACCAATGAGGTCTAGGCAAGGAAGCTTCAATGGGAGATGCTTCTCATGTCACAAGTTTGGGCACATGGCTTCACAGTGCAGGTCACATGAAAGACAAGTATATGGAAGAGAACAAATTTTCCAAGGATATTGTTATTCATGTAATGAGTTTGGTCATAAGGCAATAAATTGCAGGATTCATGATAGAAGAGGATATGGCTTCACCAGGAGAAATCCTAAGACTATTGCACATCCAAGGAATAATAACATTAAGTGTTATAAGTGCAATAATGATGGTCACATAGCAAGATGGTGTAGAGAAAATATTCCAGAAATAGGTATGAACAGGAACAAGAATATGAATAGGAACAAGAATATGAATAGGAACAGGAACATGAACAGAAACAAGAAGATGAACAGGAACAGAGACTCAAAAAAGAAAAGAGACTCAGAAAAGAATGAGAACAAGAACAGGTACAAGAACAGGAACATGGATGAAAACAAGAACAGGAATAGGAACAGGGATGATGACTCGGAAAGAAACAGTGAGAGAATTCAGCAAAAAGAAAAAGGAAAAGACAAAGGCAGAGAACAATGCTTTCGGGAGTAGAAATACTCCCACCCAGAATTAACCACCTCATGTGGAGGTGGGGGAGGGGCTAAGCTAAGAGGCTTATTTCTTAGCCCCGAGCCCCAAAGGTGACCCTTTGCCATTGATGTCAAAGGGGGAGAGATTTGTGTATTATGGGGAGAGTTTTTGGATATGAGGAGAGATTTGATATCTAAGAGAGCATTGAGCCAGGGGGAGAAAAGCCCCAGGGGGAGCAGAAAAGAAGGTCAGAATTCAGTAAAAGGATTTGGGTTGCCATCAATGACAAAGGGGGAGATTGTTGGACATTTTGAGTCCCTAAGCTGAAATGTTGTCATTGATGTCAATAGAGCAATAAATGTCAAAAGGATCTATGAAGGGTTTTTGTGAAAACCAAGGTAGGGAAAATAAAAGGTTTTATTTAAAACCATGGACAACATATTTGATCTGGGTTTTTCTTAAAACCCACATTGGGCTTTCATTTCATCGAAAAAGGTGCCCCGATGATGGAGTTATTTGAGTTTTAATGTTTGGTTTAAATTTTAATTATTTAAAATTTAAATTCAAATTTAAATGGAAAGTTTCCTGTCGACGTCATCATGCAAATACAATTTTAATATTTCCGTCGACGTCTTCAAAGTGTTATTAAACACTATATAAAGGGGTGGCAATTAAACCAAATAATCATCCTTGCTCTCGTGTGTTAATTGCCTTGGAATTCGAAAGAGCTCGTGTGAATTGTTGAAAAGGAAGCAGAGAAGAAAGTGCAGCGATTTGGAAATCTCAAACGTGGTATGAGGCGTGGCGCATTGGCGTATCAATTTTGCTAAGACTGTGGGCAGCACAAATATCAAGGATCGAATCCCCTTGACGGTAGCATGTGGGAAGCGCTTTGGCGCTTTGTCCTTTGTGACAGGCGGAGGAAGATTAAAGGCCCTTTTGGCCTTTGCTTTTCCAATGAGCGCTTTGGCTCGGTTGGAATCTTAGCCATGGCTAAGACGCTCGTGGTGTGTGGCGGATGGGGGTTCGAATCCCCTTGAGAGGTATTTACGTTTTTGCCTTTAATAATTTTTATTAGCCCTAAAGTTTGGAGTTATAAGGTATTTAATGGGAATTAAATTTTATCATTAGGGCTGTGATTATTATTGCAAAAGCATATTTGATTTATGTTTTATTTTGATGGAAATGGAGAATTGATTTTAGGAGAAATAAGGAGTTGTTGTTAAAGTGATTTTGAGAGATTTATTGTGGGTTATTCTTAATAAGGGTTTTTATTAAAATAGACTTTGGTGGATGTGTTTATGAAGTTGGAGTGAAAAGGGTGTAAATTAAGTTATGCTTTTATTGTGATTATTTAAAAGACCACTAACCCTTATTAATATTGAAAAGGAAAGTTGTGATTAAGTGTGGCAGATTTTGTGGACAACTTATTGGCATCAAAAAGGTATGGGCACATTCTCCTATTGATTGTTTGTGGTGGTTGATTTCTGAAATATCATTGGAGTGAAAAGGATTAATTGAAGTTTCCTTTGTGAAGATGGTTGGTTGAATGCTTCAAGGTTTTTCTGATTTGTGAGTTGTATTTAAACCTTGTTTCATTAGCATTGTTGTTGAAGCCCATTGATGATGAAATGAACTTGAACATGATCTAGAAAAGAACATGAGTATCATTGTTATGTGAGACTTGAGATAAAGCATTGTTGGAAACATTTTGAGTTGGTTGATACATGCTTGAACTAGGGTTTGTGAGAAAGGGTTGTTCCTTGATGTGATTGGTTGAGTTGAGTTGGTTAAGCCTAGTCAAGTGGATGTGTGAAATGGTTGTTCAAGTTCCATAAAACAAACTATTCTATATTCTGATTTGAGTTGAGATTGAGATTGAAGAATAGGACATATTGAGTCTCTAACAATTCTCTTTATGCTTCTATTGAGTTGAGATTGGGATTTGAGTATAGAACATATAGAGTCTCTAACAATTCTCTTTATGCTTCTATGAGATTGATTTGAGTTGAGATTGAGATTTAAGAATAGGACATATTGAGTCTCTAACAATTCTCTTTATGCTTCTATTAAGTTGAGATTGGGATTTGAGTATAGAACATATAGAGTCTCTAACAATTCTCTTTATGCTTCTATGAGATTGAATTGAGATATTGATTGTACTTTGAGTATAGAACATATTGAGTCTCTAACAATTCTCTTTATGATTCTATGAGATTGAACAAGTTCTGTGTGAGCTTGTTAAGCAGATTTGAGACAAGTCTTTGAGAAGGCTTGTGGACTATTTTGAGTTAAGCTTTTGTGAAAGCTTGCTAAGCAGATTTGAGCAAGTCCAAGAGAGGACTTATTGAGCAGATTTGAGCAAGTCCAAGAGAGGACTTATTGAGCAGATTTGAGCAAGTCCAAGAGAGGACTTATTGAGCAGATTTGAGCAAGTCCTAGAGAGGATTTGTTGAGCAGATTTAGACAGGTTTTGTGTGAACCTATTGAGCAGATTTAGATAGGTTTTGTGTGAACCTATTGAGAAGATTTAGATAGGTTTTGTGTGAACCTATTGAGAATATTTGAGTAGGTTCTGAGTGAACCTATTGAGCATAATTGTACTAGACCGATTGTACTATGTTTAGTGCAAGAGATTGAGTAGAACTATGCTAGACCGATTGAACTGTGTTTGGTACAATATTGAGATAGAGCTTTGGAGGTGACAGAGTATAGAGGACAGAGTCTCAGTGGATAGAGATCCAGCAGCCAGGACAATTGAAGACAAGATCTGAGTGAGAAGTCTTCAAGTGGAGAGAGATCCACCAATCAGAGCAGCATAGAGACAGAGTCTTCTAGAAGATCACTAGCCAGAGCAGAAGGGGAAAGAGTTCTCCTGTGGAAGAGATCCACGAACTTGAGATTAGGGGATCAACATCTCCTTTGGACCGAGGTCCATAAACATTGTAATTTGGGAAGGATTCCCAAGAGATTATTTGAGAAATATTTAGAAGAAATATTTTCTCTGTGGAGGTAGCCCACATTGGGTGAACCACGTTAAAATTTGTGTCTCTATTGTGTGTGATGATTGGTGCATTGCTTTGGTTATTGCTATTGATATTGTCATTGATTATATTGATTAATACTGTTTGGGAAAGAAAAGTAAAAAGTGGTCTTATACTGTTCACCCCCCTCTCAGTATAAGCTTGTGTTCTTCACTTTCAATGTTAAAATAGAGATGAATTTATGAGTACTCGATTGATTAAAAAGTATGGACTTCTATTTGATTAAGGAAGAGGGTTATTGTAATCCATAAGAGAGAAATTATACATTAGTGGACAATGAATTACAATTTATTAAATGAGTTTTGGAATTGTATTATCAAAAATCATATTTGATTTGGTTAAAAAGAGATAGAAATATACATTAGTGGATAATATATTAGTAATATACTAGTGGATAATGCATTACATATGTTAGAAAAATGTTAGTGGATAATGTATTTCATATGATAGTGGAGGTTGTGCTTCATTTTCAAGGATGGACTTGAAATATAGAAGTGGATATTATGTTATTTTGAAGGACGAACTAGAAATATAATAGTGATACGTATAATTCATTTGGATGTAATGATAGAAAAGTATATTAGAGTTGAATATATTATATTTAGCTTTAATAATGGATAAATATGTTAGAATTTGAATACATGCCATTTAGTTGTGATGGTAGAGAAAAATATTAGAGTTGAACACATTTCATTTGATTTTAATAATAGATAAATGTATTAGGGCTAAATATATTTCACTTAGTTTTAATGATAGAGAAATATATTAGGGATGAATATATTTCATATGGATTAGATTGGTTAAGAAAATTGGTTATGATATGTACTTGATCGATTGAGAGTATGGACTCTTAATTGGTCAAGGAAATTGGTTGTGATAAGTACTTGATTGATTGAGAGTATGGGATCTTAATTGGTCAAGGAAATTGGTTATGATAAATACTTGATCGATTGAGAGTATGGGCTCTTAATTGGTCAAGGAAATTGGTTATGATAAGTACTTGATCGATTGATAGTATGGGATATTAATTGGTCAAGGAAATTGGTTATGATAAGTACTTTATTGATTAGGAGTATGCGCTCTTAATTGGTTAATAAAAATGGTTATGATAAGTGGTTTGATAAATGGTTTATTGATTAAAAGTATGGGATCTTAGCTCCTTAAATGATATGATTCTTATTTATTATATTGTTGCTGATATATGGACACATTGGACTCATGGAAGAAATATATTCCTTGAGTATGGATTAAAAGATAGAAAATATCTTATTGGAGGATTAACATAAAGTTCATTTGAGGGGATCATGTGGTTCCCTCATGTTTGAGAGATGTGAATTAATGGATCAATTCACGGTATGGGGCATAGGGATTATGGGATATTTATGTTCCCATTATTGTATTAATAAGCTGGAAAAATGAATCAAGAGATTCCTAGAATGAATGTTTTAAAATCAATTTCAAGAAATAAAATATGGATATATTTTAAGGCTAGGTTTTTCCCTTAGGAATTTTTCTAGGATATATGAGATGTCGTATGTGCAATGTGCAAATTGGTTATTTTTATTTTGTGAACTTGTATTTATTGCTTTCTAAATCTAGTTTATCATGGATATGTTGTTATTCACTAAAGAGAACTTAATGGATTTTCTTAGACTGTAGTTATGAGTTTATTAAGAACTAAATGTGTTTAAAATGTAGTGTCATTCATCTTACTTGTAATGGTTAACTAGAAGTGATCTAGTTCTGGTGTTTGAGTTATGCACACTCCTTGTATTAGTGATTAGTCCTTACTTAAATGAAGAATAGATAAGTAAATAATGACATCCACTAATGTGTAGAGAGAGTAACTAAAGGAATTGAGATAGCATGATTGCAATGCGCCTAGTACACCTACATAGACATAATTATGTATGGTGTAGAGATGGGTGTGCCCTTTGATGGACCAAAGGGGTAAATTACCTCATCGTAGAGATGAGATGAATAACTTAATCATGAGATATTACTTCAATAGAAACTTGCATAGAATAAATTTTGCAAGGTGGGGTTATGTATATCCCTAACAAGTGCAACAAAAATTCTCTCTCGAGTGGGTTAGATTTCAAGGTTGTTACACATGTAAATATCCATTGTTTCATGGAGAATCGATATAAGACCTAGTTAGGCATTGAAGAATTTATCGCATGATGTGGAAAGCAACTGGACAAAACAATGAGGTAGAATGGAGTTGGTTATTCCCTATGATATTTTATGGATTTGCAATAGACTGGTATATGAAATTACCAAAGGATAACTACCAGACATGGGAATAATTGCATGATGCATTTGTGTAAGAATTTTGATTGTACAATAATGATGATGTAGTCATTGCTAAAATTTATAGAATGCAACAAGGTGAGAATGAGTCTGTTAGTTCCTACAATTGAAAGTTGAGTGGGTTGTTTAACCATTTGGAGAAAGACCAATCAGAGGTATTGAAGAGGATGTGGTTCATAGATGAACTTCTTCCTACATATCAAATGAAGATGAAGATGTTCCCTCCAAGATCATACCAAGAGGCTTTGGATTATGCCTTGATTTGGAAAAGTGATACAAAAATATCATTGAAGTATGAGCTTCATTTTAATGCAAGTAAAAGTAATTTTGAGGATGAAAGTGAATCTAATATTGAGGATGACTTAGGAGAGTAGTCATTTGTTCAAGTGTTGCAGTCAAGAAGTTAGGGAAGGAAGTGAATTCACCAAAAATGATAAAATTGAGGATGAGTGTGACTCATAGATTGCAAGATCACCATAGGTATATGCAACACAAAGAGAGATTGTACAAAGTAGGGATGCCACTAGTGATTCAGGTTTTGACAACCATCACAAAAATAAAATATGTAAAATACCATACAATACTAAGGGTAGACCCATTGTACGATGTTGGCAATGCCGATTGTGGGGGCACTTTGCATGTGACTATCAAAGTGCTACAAGTTAAGATAAACTAGTGATGCATACAAATTTTAAAGCATAAGAGAAAACTCATCACCCTTGAAAAGAAGCAGAGGAGGTGAACTTGATGAGATTGATTGTATTTGAGGAGGTGAACTTGATCTCAATAGAGAAAATTATTCGAATGGAACAATCTAAAATACAATTGGAGGATGCCATTCACATGGAACAATCTATCATACAATCATATAAGGAAGAAAGGGACCATACAGTTGTGCAAAAGGAAATTGTACAATTGTTGAGAAAAATAATACATTTGGTAGAAATCATAGAATTATTGAGGGAAATCGTACAATTAGCAAAAGTTGTACAATTGTTGAGATAAAATAAACTACTGAGGAAAATTGTACAATTGACAAAAATCATACGACTTTTGAGAGAAATTGTATAGTTGGTAGAGATTGTGTGATTGTAGGTGGAATCGTATAGAGTGGAACCGTACAAGCCAAAATCATACAAAGTGGAACTATATAATTCAAAATCACATAAGGTGAACTCGTACAAGGTAATAGAGTAGAATTGTACAATGTAAAACTATACAAAGTAAAATCATACAATGGAAAACCATACTGAGAAAATTGTAAAAAGATAAATCGTACAAGTTGGAGTTGTACAATGACATATAGTACAAGATCTTATTTTTTAAAGAGGTATCATATAAGGTTCTACTATACAAGGAGAAGAATATCCATCAATGGTTACGATAGATAAGTCCAAGGCCAAGGTGTAATCATATAGAGCATAAAATAAGTAAAGTGGAATCGAGGGTGAGTTTTTTAAGTGGGTCAAGCAAAGGCCACAAAAGTGTCAACGAAGAGAAAAATTTAACTTTGATAGTGATGATTTTAGTAGGGTATGCATGAAGGGTGCTACCCATTGATCTTTCAAGTGGTACTACCCCCTTCAACCTTGACACAAATGGTGATAGACATTGCCCATCATGTTTGTTAAGATGATCCTATTTATCAGGGTGATGTTGTTGATGATGCAATTGATTGCATAAAATACAAGAAGCAATAAAAAATAATGTGTTATGAGCAACAAATTAAAGTGATGTCAGTTGTAGAGGATATATAAAAAAGTATAAAATGAAAGGAGGATGACAACTAATACCAATACATTGTTCAATGCTTTTATCGCTAGTGTTCAGTTCATGTGTCATCGAGGACGTCGACTAGTTTAAAAGAGGGGATAGGTGTAGCTAGGCAAATTGATATGTTTGGTTTTAGTTAATATTTTTTTTCTATTTTGTTGTTATTTTGTAGTTGTATGCAAAGTGTTTGAAAAAATGTGCATACATATATTTAAATAATATTATAAATTTATAAAGTCATAATTTAATATTATATGTGATAAAGTGACTTATGAAATGAAATGCAAATGTAAGCTAATGCAAGTCAAATGTAATTTGGAGAATGATGAGGTGTCAAGTAGTTAAAGGGTGCAACTAATTTTTAGTTGTATAAATATGACCCTTGCCTCATTCATTTGAATGAAAGGGTTGATGGAGGTATGCGGATGATGGTGGGTTGTTGTTGGCTATAAATGTATAGTTGCACTAAAAGGAGAGTACATTTTTGTAACTATTTAAATCGATGTAATGTTGTATATGTAGGAAATACCAAAATGCTATTGCCATACAAATGACATATTGGTTGTTGTACAATTGTTTTTAATATAAAATATGCATATTTTATTTATTGTACATTGCTGGTGTGTATTGTTATTTTTAAATAGTGTTGTAGATTTGAAAATGTATTAAAGTAGAAATGGAATTGATTTTTAGTACATTAAAAATAATTTCTACACCATTAGAGGTTGAAATTTGGTCCAAAAAATGTTGAATGGGATATATCCCTAATAAAAATCAACCTTAGCCCATATATCTAGATGATGATAAACTATAACTTATGAGGAATTCATTAATCAAAATGGATTATATTGGAGTAGTCAAGATGAAGAACCTCCTTTTCTATTTTCAACAATATTTTGTGAAATAAATTTAATCACAATAGTTCATTATGAATTAATTGAAACCCAAGGCAAATACATCGATGGAGATATATTTTGTGATATGCATCATAAATATATCCCTCAAAATAACTTCTTATTTTATGGATCTATCCCATGCATAACCCACATTAAATCTATAAAAAATTAAGAATAAGTTCAAGTGTCTCTAACTCTCGAAGATCTTAAGCAATTAGGAGTGCTACCAGCCTCATCTCAATATGAGGATGAATCACACATCCTCATTGAGGAAACTATGGACATTAAAATTGGAACAAAAAATAATCCTAAAATTATTAAATTAAGACAAGCTCTCACCATTGAATAATAAGAACAACTAACTAATATTTTAAAATAATTCTAAGATATCTTTGCTTGGTCATACTCTAATATACCTAGGCTAGATAGCTCTCTAGTTATGCATCATTTGGTGGCTCGATCAGATGTCAAACCTGTTAAATAAAAGCTTAGAAAAATGCACCCTAAAATTATTTTGTTAGTTAAAGAACTCCAAAAGCTTCTCGATGTTGGTTTTGTTAAAGCTATCGATTATTTTGATTGGATTTCCAACATCATATCTATCACTAATAAAGAAGACAATCAAAATATGCATCGATTTTCGAGATATTAATAAGACATTCCCTAAAGATGTTTTCCCTTTACCCAAAATTGACATGATTGTAGATTTCATAGCAAAATATGGAATGTTATCCCTAACGGATGGTTTTTTAGGATATAATAAAATCAAGATTACTCCTGAAGACCAAGCCAAAACCATTTTTATCACCCTTGGGGTACCTTTTGCTATCAAATTATCTCTTTTGGATTAAAGAACACAAGTGCCACCTATCAAAGGGATATGACATACATATTCTATGACCTAATGCATGATATTATAGAAGACTATGTGGACAAACTCCTTGTTTGCTTCATTAATCATGAAATTTATACACAAGATCTAAGGCATATCTTTGAATGATTAAGAGAATACAAAGTTTGCATTAAGCCCTATAAACGTATCTTTGGAGTCATATATGGAGAAATCTTAAGTTTCATTGTGTCTAGAAGAGGCATTGAAGTTGATCCAACCAATATTTTACCTATTACAAATATACCTCCCTCGTACAATTTGACTAAATTACATAACTTGCAAGGAAAAATTCAAGCAATTAGGTGTTTCATATACCAACTAGCCGATAAATATCAACCCTTATTTAAAATCTTTTGTAATAATATAGAGTATAAGTGGGATTATGAGTGTCAAAAGGTATTTTATGAACTAAAGAAATACCTCAATCCCCCCCTTCCTCATAGTTACAACCTCAACCAAACATTTATTTCTCTATATTACTACTACAATTCAAGCCTTAGGGAATATATTAGCTCAATATGATGATCATAATAAAGAAAGAGTTGTTTATTATATTATTAGGACCTTGATTAGTTATGAAACATGTTATGCTCCTTTAGAAAAGAGTTGTCTTGTTATAGTGTTCACTTCTCAAAAGTTGTGACATTATATGTTTAGCCATAAGACTTTAGTTGTTAAGAAGGTCAATCCTCTTTGCTATTTAATGTCAAAACCTCACCTTTCAGGGCATACTACCAAATGGGTCATCATAGTTAGCGAATTTAATTTAACCTTCACTAGATAGAAATCCATAAAGGGTTAGGTAATTATTGATCAATTAGCCACAAAACCTTTAGAATCAACTTATCCCTTAATGATGGAGTTTCTCTATGAGCATGTCTTCAATATTGAATAAGAACCTCAAGATTCTTGGATCCTATATTTTGATGGAGCCCGTTGCATGAAGAGTATGGGAGTATAAATCATTCTAGTCACCCCTAAAAAGTAATCAATCCATATTTCCTTTAATTTGTGCTTATATCGCACTAATAATACGACCAAATATGAAGCCCTTATCTTAGGACTTCAAGCCACCTTAACCTAAAATGCCAAACTCTCTCTATCTTTGGTGATTCTCAACTTGTAGTAAGCTAAGTTAATGGTGTATATTACACTAAAGATGAAAATTTAAATCTTTATAAAGAAATTATCACAAAGCTTATGTTAGCATTTAATAATATAATTATAGAATCTATTCCTAGGTCTTCCAATCATCATGCAAATCTTATGTCCACAACCACATCCCTTATCCCTTTAGAATTAGAGTATGATCATGCTACTATTATCATCCATAAACTTTAATAATGCAGCACAGGGGAGAGTATTATCAGAGGGGGAGGTGTTTTGAAAGGTTTAGAAATGGATTATAAGGTTTTGCAATAAATTTTACCCAAATTGTACAAGTGTGCGATTTGCCTTGAATGATCTGCAAATTTCACAAAACTGCTTTTACGGTCACCAAAACACATATTTTTATGATCCAAATCATACAAAAAGATGGCATGTATAATTTTCCACTTGTTCAATTTACTAGAAGTTGTTTTGCAACTTAAATTGATCAGTTTTGTAATTGATTTCTCTAGAACCCTAATTTTCCTTATTTGGCAAGTTTAAACTGCACAATTGCACTTCTAAATTGAGAAAAAATCATTTGTACGGTTTGGTGGTTAGGATGTATGGTTTCACTAAAACCTTGCTGAATAATTAATTCATAGATTTACCAATTTGCACACCGTTACTCTCTAGGAAAGACTTAAGTTATATTTCTAGTGCAGTTGTCAACATAACTCCACAACATGGAAATTCTAATTTATTACCAGTGATTTATTATCATCCCCAACGTCTCAAAAAATCATACAAATATTACATTACAATTATGTACAGTAATAATATCATGAAAACTCATCCTAAACTCTTACACCAGGTTCATAGGATCATGAAGAGTTAAATCCATTGTAATTCCAAAATTCTAACACAACATTGTGGCCATACTTGCATAGAATCCACAATATGCAATAAAAAATAACACACAATAGAATTCACAACAACACAGGATCAAAGAGGTTTTCTTCCATTATTATGGCTAAACATGTACAATTATCAATGACAATCACAATGAACAACTATGAACCTCCATCAATGGACTATTGATGGACATGAATCAACCACAATTTATGTACTAACATGAACAACCATCAAAAATGAATGGGGGATCCTTATAATGCTTGCCCAGGATGTTCCAAAGTGGTTCCTAAGACAACCACCATTTACAACTACCATCCTCATAACAATCAACTTGCATTAAGGTCTTCCTAAGTCTAATTTGATTATTATCAAATTCACCTTAAATGCACATTTCATCTAATTTCACTTTAATTTCTAATTGCACTTTTTATAACTTTGTACAATTACACCCAATTGTACATTTTCTAACTTATCATTTGTACAATTAGATAAAACCTCATATGTGTACATTTTGACAAACCGTACATCTAACAAAATTGTGCAAATCCTATATTTACTTTTTCTTCTTCTAGGAGGTGGATTTGTTGCCTACATCTACCCTCCCCTTTACATCAGTTGATGTCCTCATCAAAATAGTATTTGCAGTCTTTGTTGATTGGTATTTCTTAATATCACCAAGCTGAATGTAAAGGATAATATGTTCATTTGCAACCTAGCTACATAATGGTTAAGTTCTATAGCCTTCATAACATACTTATTGGCCTTCTCTTTCACAATAGTCAAGAGTTGAGCTAAATCCTCTCTCTTAGATGCACCCTTGCATATTTTATCTATCAATGTGGCTTTCATGTGAGATGCTACGACTAACTCCTTGTTATTATTTGTAATGACCTTAATATTTTGTTGTATGTTCTTCACAAGTTGAAATATGCTCATACTTAGTCCAAAGCTGAGATTTATGATCCATTATAATTTCACTATAGCACCTAGCATCCATAGCCATCTCCTCGATCTTATGATCCTTTTCTTGCAGTTGTTCTTTAGTTACCTTCAACTGATTTTCCTATTTGGCCAACTATTCACTTAGTGCTACCAACTGTGCTTCTAATTGCTTTGTGTACTCTTCTGCTTGCTAAATCACAATTGCTTCTCCTAATCCTATGAGCATAGCGTATATTCATAAGCAATATTAATGTTATTCCATTCAGTTTCTACCTTTTTCAACCTCTCCTTGATCTTGGTCTTATTACATTCTAGTTCTTCAATCACAACCATTTCCTTTCGAGTAGTCTCCACTTCTTCCTTTTGTGCTTCCTTGGCTTGGTAAATGTGTTCAAGACCCAAGCTTAGCCACTCAATCCAATGTGTCAAGAAATTCAATTTTTGTAATGAGAAGACTATTTTTGAAGGCACCCTTCGAAATTATGTATCTGGTGTATTTAATAGATAATTCTGGCATGTTACCCGATCCAAATACACTTGTGGATATACCTTGTAATTGATCTTCACTCCCTCTGATAAATCCATAATTCTTGAAATTGTTGTTACCTCTCCCCTTGGTAACCACCAAGGGTGTTGTGTGTGAATCTAGACTATTTATCTTGTATGATCTTCACTACACACCCACTACGTAATATTTTATAATTAAGCAAAGGTCTCCTCCCTCCACTACTTCAAATATCCTATTCCTCTTTGGAAAAATTGCAGCCTCGTGCCATTGAACATGTCTCAAACTTGCTCTAGGAAGTGGTTCATTTGTCTGTCTATGTCCTCATCATCTCCCTATGTGACATTGAACTAAGGTACTTTAATTAGAAAGCTTGTGCCAAGCTTTTCATTATTTTCCCGTGGTCGTATCTATTCTAACTCTTCCTCCTATTGAACTAAAATTCCTCCAAGTTAAATTATTTTCACCAGTCGCATTCCCTTACTATAGCAACATGTGAGCTATAGTCATGTTTGTTTCTTCTTCAACTTGTTTGATCTCCTAAACATTGATGATTTATTTTAGAATTTGTTCTTTTCCACTTCCTTTTGTGGTCTTGGTGATTCTTCCTATTGTGTATTTGCTAAGATTTATTCCTATGGATGCAACTCTACTTTCCTTACTGTTGTGGCTATAGAAATTAGATCAAACCATTCTTGTGATGGCTATGTGTTCTCCTGCTCTGACTGACTATTACATCCTATCATCACTATCATTATCTTAGGCTTCTTATTTCCTTCTAGTAGGGCTTCCATAACTTCCTTAGCTTTGGTTTTTAATGGTGACCTTACTCAATCCATCCAATCCTTAGATGCCTCCAACACTTCAAAATCATTATCTTGTAGCAATGTAGGATATCCCATTGCTTATCCCTACTATTTTGTGTTAAGTGACACTACTGATTCAACTTTCATGCACACCGTGTGAAAAGTAGATAGATAATGCAAGTAAAAAATAAATGGAAATAAATTCCTTCTCACTTTAGGATCTTGCTAGATATCCAAGGTGTGATTTATCGAGTCGTGTTGAATGTTATCACTCTTTTATAATTATGGAATAGTTTTAGTTGACTGTGTTTTAAGTTTCACTAGGTTCAAACTTTATTTGTTGGTGTTTTTTGGTGGTTCGTGATCAAATTTATAGTTTTCTTGATCTAGCTCTTCAAATTTTAGTAGATTAAAATAATTTTGAATTTTAAAGAACATAAAAATGGATCACCTTTGAAGTAAAAACAGAGAGAGTAAGGTAGAGAAAAAAAGAGAGGATATTCAATCTTAATTGCAAATTACAACCATTGAAATCAATTAAATTGCTCAACTTCACAATAAGAAAACATCAAATGAAGAAAATGTCCAACTTTCTAAGATTACTTTCCACCTTGAGCATGGGACAAAGCAATAGAGGATAGAAATAAAATTCTAAATAGAAGGGAGGTTACCGAAAATTGATGTTTCTCACTAGCAATCTAGCTCACACCGTGAGGATAGAGCAATTAGAACACAAACCTAAACCTTAAGCCTTAAATTTTCTCAAGCATACAAAGAACATAATGAAGCTCAACTACCTAACGTAATATCAACTAGCAAATATTTACAATAAAACTAAATAAATCCTTAGTGATATGAAAATAGAAAGTGTACTTATCACAGTTCGAAAGAGATTAGGCTCCTAGCCATGTTGTTTCAGAAGAGGATCGCATAGGTACAAAATAAAGCATTCAAAAAAATTTGCTAAGAAATTGCTAGAAGTATTTATTTCTAAGTTTTTGTATCCTTGTGAAAGACCCAAAAAATCACTCTTATAGACAGGATTTTCCCTGGCCATCTACTTTTACATGCGAATTAATTACAATCACAAGAATTTTTTTAAATATTAACTCCTCTGAGTACTTCCAGATTTTTCAAGATTCTCATACATCAATGAATCTGGATAACTCTCAAGAAGAGGAATATTAAAACAATTAATTACGAGACATTTCCATAAAAATGCAGCCCTCTTCATTGAAAAGTCAAAAGTGGTTGCCACCTAAACTGAGAGTAGGTAGCATATTAACTGAGTGCAGGTACCACAATCATGCTTCTATAAAGTCTTCATTTTTGGCAAGCTCTGCAAAATATCTGTGGTCTTCCTGTGTCTTCTACCCTGGCACAACCGTATTCGTCCACTTTACATTGAAGTTCCAAGTTCGTCCTCATCTCTACAACATTTAATGTGGCCACCAACAATTTTTTGCAAAAATAAAAAGTATGCAAATATTATTTTGATTTTTAATTATTTTCTAAAGTTTTTGATAAAATATTTTTAGGCTCAAGATCATGGCACATTGCCAGAGATTTTAAATAAATGTTAATTTTCCTAAGGTTTGAAACTTTAATTTTGATTTTTAATTATTTTCTAAAGTTTTCGGTAAAATATTTTCAGGCTCAAGATCATGGCACATTGCCAAAGATTTATTTTTAAATTTTCCAATAATGGTTTTCTATTACCAAATATTTCTTTAAATTTGCGAGTCTGCCACTTCTTTGCATTTTACACATTTTAATATTTTGAATGGGCGGCATTTCGTGAAGCTTGCAGAGTGCCATGGAGTCCTATTTCTCCACCCAAGCTATTGGGTTTTACTATGGTGGCCACCTATTTCTCCGCCCTAGCTTCTTTTCCTTAGAAATAACACATTCTCTTCAAGGTTTTAGGACATTATTTCCATTGTTAAAATTCACCTTTTGATTTCTTGGGAATGATCTATCTTAAATTAGCAAGCATTATTTCCATTGAGTCGGGTTTTCTTCCAATTTTATTGCCAATGTCTCATTCTCCTAACCAAGTGCATGGGTGACACTTTGGGATGGTGACTTCCTTGGTGGAGTCCCACCTTTCTGACAAAGATATTTGGGCAGGGCTTCGAGATGTTCTCAAAGTGCAATGAATCCCATATTTCCATACACAAGGTTGGGTGGGGTTTTGGGATTTAATTTTCTTTGATCATACCCCATATTTTCGTCCAAGCACTCACTTAAGATAAATTTTTCATTTTCTTCAATGTTGGCAGACTAGACTTTCACCGTCGAAATTTTTGGTTTTAGTTTTGAAGTTGGCCTCCCCAAAAATCTGACCTCCTTTCATATTTAGCACACTTTAAAATCCTCAACAATATACATGGGTAAATTTCAGGATGGTGATCTCTTCAACAATGCCCACTCTTCCCGACCAAGCTTCTTTCCTTAGCATTTATTTTATTTCTCGAAGTCATCGGGCGAGGCTTCGAGATGCTTAATCTTTCCAATAACTTCCCATTCCTCCGCCCAAGCTCATACTTAAGCAAATTTTACTTTTTATGAAGGCAGGCTTTTGGGATGCCATCGAGATGCGATATCTACCCATTTCTCCATCCTTTCAACACTCAGTAAAATTTCCCAAAATTACACGTTGACCCCAATGACTCTACCATTTTGCATTCAGCACTTTTAAAGGTTTGTGAAGGATCCTCCATGCTCTAAAATGATTTTCAGATTCTAGAAAATAAATAAAAATTGCCTAAAAGATGCCCATTTCAAATAGTATGAAAATATGACGAAAATTGAAAGTGCTAAGAATTGAACAAAATTTTTTAGGTGTTAAAATATGACATTTCTAATATTGGAGTAAAAGTTAGGGCAAGAAGAAGATTTTTTAAAGAACCTTAGAAATTGATTTTAATATTTTAGACCTTAGGAAGACTATTGAAAATTAAATTTTAGAAACACTCAACCAGAAATAATACCATTGACACATGAGTATTAAAAAAAAAATTCAAATGAATGCTCTTATGCAAGGGAAATATAACACTTTGATGCAGGTAATTTTCCAAAAATGATATGAGCAAAAATTGGAATTAAAAACCCAAAAACTTCATAAGGGTCCCCTCAAAAAATGAAAATTAATTATTTTCAAAGGCTCAAACAATTTTATTTTCAATGGGGGTGTGTTGCTTCTCAAAAAATGGTAATTTATGTAGGGAAATAGTAACACTATTTGGGACCTAGAACTCCAGTTTTAAAACAATTTAAATCATATGCCACACTTAACTGCAAATATTTTCAAAATATTTTAATTATTATGTATCAGTCTATTAAAATTTCCCAAGGACATACTAGGTTGGGTCAATCAAAGAAAACTCTAGTGTGTGATTGCAGTGTATACATTCTTCCTCCAAATAAGACCATGGCTTAGAATTATTATTAGGATCAATTAGGTTGTTTGGGGTGCACATGGTTACTTGAGTGAAAATTTGCTTCTAATTTAGAATTTTACAGCCTCGACCAAGTTACTCTTAGCTTTCATACAAGACCTTGGTTCACAGCCATGGGGCATCTCTAGCCCTAGTGAACATGTCTAAAGTTCCCTTTTTTAGAAATCTCGACTATCTTCCTTTATTACAAAACTCTCTCTCTCTCTCTCTCTCTCTCTCTCTCTATCTCTCTTTTGGTAGAATTTTTCTTTTCTTCTTTTTCCTTTTTCTTGTAGAACCCCTTCTTTTTTTTTTTGGTAGAACTTAGACAAATAATCAAGAAGCCTTACTAGAGGTTCAAAATTTGGATTTTCCTTGATGTTATATTAACCAAACAACCGATCAACTAACCGTTTCAGCTCAGGTAGTGATAACCTCTTTCAAGTATTTAAAGTGATCTTTGTGAATCAAAGTTCTCCTCTCATGACCAACTTTTCTTGGATTCCCTAGGAGCTCTCTAGTTAAACAATATAACAATTATTTTATGATTAAAATAATTATGATAGGCAAGGTACATAATATAAACTATCCCTCTATTCTAATTTTGAATCACAAGCATTACCACTCTCTCCCTACTTAAAAAATTCATTCAAAATCATCCCACTTCAAAATTTGAGGGATCGAGACAAAAACCAAAGGAGGAAGGAAAAGAAAAACTAGGAGAAAATTAATACCGATAAAACGAACTAAACACACTAACTTCACTATGTTTCTACATAAAATATATACATCATACACAAATAATTTTGAGATTACTCAAAGGGAGTAGTAGACAGAAAATCAGAGAAATAATGCTTCAAATATTGACTATTGATAGGAAAGTTGAGGAAATTACCTTCTAGATCCTGTAGACGAAATGCATTATTATCCAGAATTTTTGTGATTTGGTATGGCCCTATCCACAAAGGCTGCAACTTGGTGTGTTTACCTTTTTTTTCATGGGCTTTATTCTAAAATAGCACCAGGTGTGCAAGTCTGAAGGCCTTCACCTTTGCTCTTTTATCAAACCAACATTGACTATATCATGATGCCAATTAAAATGCTCCAAGGCCTGAAGTAGCTCATCCTACACATTTATTAAGTCCAGTATACAAACTCCTGCATCTACATGATCATCAAAATAATCCAAGGTAAACTGGTATATGGGTAATTTTAAAGAATCAGGAACAATAGGCTGAGTACCATACAATAAAGCAAATGGAGAAGTTTTAAGAGCTTCTTTTTGTCTTATTCTTTCAACCCAAAGTGCGTACTTCAAAAATGTATGCTATTTTTTGGGTTTGTATATGGTAATATTTATAATGGAATTTATTATATTTTTATTTGTTGACTCAATCAATCCATTTCCTTGGGTATAATAGTTAGATGAAAATTTGAGGACTATCCCCTTATGATATGTCCACTTTGCAAATTCCAATGACTGAAAAGTTGTTCCATTATCACAAACTAGATTTAGAGGAACTCCAAACCTGGTTATGATATTTAAATCTAAAAATTCTATTTCCTCATGGGTTGTACTCCTCATTGTGGCTATTACTTTATCCCAACACGTGCAGTAATCAATGATTGTTAGTACATACTTGTGCCCTACTAATAAATTTGGGTTTATAACTCCCACAAAATTGAATCCTTATTGCATGAAAGGTTTGTCTATTACAATAGGTTGCAAAGGTAGGTCTCGCATAGCATGCTTAGCTAAAAAGATATAACATTAGTGGTAAGTTCTCACATGACGATGTGCATCTTTGAACAATGTGGGCCAGTAGTAGCTCGCTCTTAATATTCTATGTGTGATAGTAGATCCTGAAGGGTGTCCTACTCCTAAATTATTATGAAAACTAGACATAACTTCATTCACCTCCTCTTGAGCAATACAACTTAGAAATATGCCAGCATAATTTTCTCTATACAGTTTACCTTCTTTGAGTAGAAAATGAGCTGATTTCAACTTTAGTGCTCTTCTCTAAGTTTTGTTCAGGTGGGGTGGGTAATTCCAAAATTTCAATAAATGAATGATATCTCCATACTAGCCATCCAACCTGGAGTCCATATGGTTAATCTCTGTGCTTGTAGGTATCTCAACAATATGTTGGGATAAATCAAGCCCTCTAATCAATTTGGTAGGCCAAATCTCCAAGTCAAATTCCTATAGTTTTGTAACCTAATTTCCTCTTAATTCATCCAATTTATTTTGACTTAACAAACATTTGACAGTTGGATCAGGAACTATGGCATGGATTTTGCTACTTAGAATGTAATGCCTAAACTGTTTAACTACTTTCACTAAGGCATAGGCTTGCTTATCCAAACAAGAGTAATTCAATTTAGCACCCTTTAGATTGGTACTTTTGAAGTGTAATGTCCCCCCCCCCATTTTGATATTTTAATATTTGGGACACTATATTGTTTCTTAAAATCAGAAAATACAACTCCAAGAAATAGGGAATAACTAGCAATTTTATTTTTCAAATTTATTTCAAAATAGGGTTCAGATTACAATATTTTAAAAATATAATCTTTCCACAATATGTCTGCAAACCCTTGAAATATACTAAATCAGAAAACATCAAAGTACCTTCGAAATCGTTGAAGCACCAAAGAGTGAATCCTATGTGAATTCACCAATAGAGAACTGGGGTTTTTTCCAGCTCCAAAAATTTGAGGGGTTTCGTCCTCAGCCACACTGTTGGGGTTTTCATCCCTTTGGAGAAGAAGTCCAGCCACTGGCCTCAAACTCTAGAGAAAATAACTAAAATCCAGAATATAATGAAATGAGGCCAAGCAATCGAATAAATAGACTCCTCCACAACAAACTCCTTTTGCACGCTTAATGTGGGATAAACATATTTCTTCCCCTTTAATTATAATATAAAGTTAACTTTAAAAAATGAATTTAATAATTCACTTAATAAAGCCAAGTTTTGTGCTTTAAAAACTCTGCCTTATGAAACTCCGAATTACCAACTGAAACCTATTTCAGATACCCATTTCTTTGTAGAACAACATCCCCTTGTCTGCTCGATAAGAAACCCTAAAACCCAACACTGCTAAAAATAGCAATTCCAACATCCTAGCTCTGTTTGATCCCAAAAGACCACCAAAAATGAGCTCTAAGAATCTAAAAGTTGTCTCAAATATCTCTAAAGGCTCTCATCCATATGACATAACCTACGGGAACCCATGTATAGGCTAGTCTCTATGTGCTCCCACTAGCTGATTAGAAGGGGACATTACAGTCCACCCTTCCCAAATATTGCTTGTCCTTAAGTAATATGATCTGTATTCTAGCATCCCAAATAAATCTAAAGAATGTCTCATGATGAAGACACTACCCTGAACTGTCATCCTAGAAACTAAAAACACTGTTAAGCTCTGTCACCACACTAATATCACTAAATATGGAAACACTAACAAACTCTGTCATCGATCCGATACAATCGGCCCCGGTAACTCTATCGAGCTCTACCAATTTATACAACAATCCATCCCTCAGAGGAATTCCTGGATCCCATAGCCAAATAGGGATTTTGTCATTCCCAAAATTTAATAAATTTTGCTGTGCCACTCTGACTACAATTGAATTATTCTACAGCTCAACGGAGTACCCATTCTAGAATGACAAACATGAAACCCAACAAGAAACTGATTCTACCACTATAGGGAAGAGCACCTCATGCCAAGGTGATACATATAACTCCTTATACCAACCATTCTTCCCATTCATATATGACATGGTCAAATCATCAACATATGGACTGAAAGAAAAACTATGAGCATACCTCACTATATAGTCTATCTGAACTTTACCAACTGGTTCTATGGAAGGGTCTATACAATCACCTGTGCTACAACTCTCAACATTCTACACACAGAAGTCAGGAGATGTTTTGCCAATCATAACACAAAGAAATGAACCTGCATTAGCATCATACTCAGGCTGTTCCTTCTGAGTGGTTGTAACAGTTGACCAATTTTCTTCTTTGTGAACAAAACTTAACTCAAGGTTAAGTTTGTTAATTATCTTCTCCTTTTTGGTGAGTTCTTGGTAAGACTCCTCAGCAAAACGAACAGCCAAGTCCCTATCAGACAACAACTGTAAATAATCTGATTTGATCTTCTCTAAAGCATTTTTAATTGCTTGCATGCTTTTTACAGAGACGCTTTTTGTCAAACCTTCCTGTCGCTCTTGTCATCGGGCAATCTAGAGGAGGTATTCAACCAACTTATGTGTGTTGTCCAACTAGGTTAAGGCTTGGAAAATATGCCCATCTATGACCAGAAATTTGTCTTTCCAAGTTTGCTTTGCAATAGGTTCTAATTTACGATCAACAACACAAGAATTTTTTTGATTTGACCACCTTAGCATAATGATCAATATTAGCATCCCTTTTAACACTACATTTGCCAACTTTGTGTATCAAAGTTATAACTGATTCATTCTCAACCCAAGAGTCGTCAACAATTACTGATTTCACAACCAAATCACCATTCTCCACTTTCTTACTTCCATTGTACATCTCTTCGAAAGTGGACCCATAAGATGAATTAACTTCATCTTCATTGAAAACAGTACCATGATCACAAGGAAATTCATCTCTGCTCTCCAATCTTGGGACCTGTGGGTTATCCGATACACCATCCAACACCCTGTTGATCCTCTCTACCTCTGAACTCAAAGAAGAATCATCATGGGTTTCCAATTCATTGTACTTAGGATCTTCAGGAACATCATAATTGTCATCATTATGCACAGGCAAATGGCTACTCAACCTGCTGTAAGAAATCCCATAACTGTCAATGAATTGTTCTGCATGTAAACCCACAATTTTTTCCCCATCACTATTATCATCAAAATATTCCTTAACCAAGCCATCCTAAAAATCTGATATGGATTCAACCTGTGACAAACCATATTCTACCAGCTCATCACCACCCAAATCATTTTGAGTCTCTATCCTGCTTACCTCCTGAGATGAAGCATCTGTTATAAATTCAACTGTTTCGCTATCCTAAACTATGTGTGGCTGCAATAAATTACTAACATTATAGGTTCCACAAACATGACCAAATGTCCAAGTTTGGTGACATGTGAGACACCTATTATCTCTCCTCAATCGGTTCCTGCTTATACGAGGAGGTCCTCTATCCTGTGAAACTTCAAAAGCCACTGTTTTACCTACCAACTTCTATTTTCCTTTGTTATTTCTTGCTGGGACAACAAGCTCATCTATTTTAATTCCAACTTGTATTGGCAACTCAATGTATAAAGGTTCAATCTTGATCGAAGGAGCACCTGTTGGTAGAGAAATTGTCATCATTGCAGCTAAATTTTTGAGGGACTGTTCTATCTCATGTTGGGTCTTATCCCACTCACGTTGTCTCTTAGTCCATTCATTAATAGATGCCATGAATATGAAATTAATTGAGGCTTCCACAGGCTGGCAGGAATGACCGGCTCTGAATTAACAATACCCAGAACTCTTAAAGCCCAAAATAACCAAATGGGTATTCAAATCACCAATACCTAGAAATTGGAAACCCTAGATTTGAAAATGGCAACCAAACCATAACTTCCAAGTCTGAAAAATACTCATGGATGCTAAATTTTTTTTTCACACAATACTGAAATCATTTCTAAAATTTTTAGCAAACCCTGAACAGGCTAGCAGGAAAAACCAACTCTGATACCATTGTAATGTCCCCCCCTGTTCTGATATTTTAATATTTGGGACACTATACTATTTCTTAAAATCATAAAATACAACTCCAAGAAACAGGGAATAAATAGCAATTTTATTTTTCAAATTTCTTTCAAAATAGGGTTCAGATTACAATATTTTTAAAATATAATCTTTCCATAATATGTCTAAAAACCCTTGAAATATACTAAATCAACAAACATCAAAGTACCTCCGAAATCATTGAAGCACCAAAGAGTGAATCCTGTGTGAATTCACTAATAGAGAACTGGGGTTTTGTCCAGCTCTAAAAATCTGAAGGGTTTCGTCCTCAGCCACACCGTTGGGGTTTTCGTCCCTTTGGAGAAGAAGTCTCAGCCATTGGCCTCAAAATCTAAAGAAAATAACTAAAATCTAGAATATAATGAAATGAGGCCAAGCCACCAAATAAATAGACTCCTCCACATAAAACTCCTTTTGCATGCTTAATGTGGGATAAACATATTTCTTCCCCTTTAATTATAATATAAAGTTTTAACTTTAAAAAATGAATTTAATAATTCACTTAATAAAGCCAAGTTTTGCGCTTTAAAAACTCTACCTTATGAAACTCTGAATGACCAACTAAAACCTGTTTCGGATACCCATTTCATTGTAGAACAACATCCCCTTGTCCACTCGGCAAGAAACCCTAAAACCCAACACTACTAAAAATAGCAATTCCAACATCCTAGCTCTGTTTGATCCCAAACGACCACCAAAATTGAGCTCTAAGAATCTAAAAGCTGTCTCAAATATCTCCAAAGGCTCTCATCCATATGATATAACCTATGGGAACCCGTGTATAGGCTAGTCTCTATGTGCTCCCACTAGCTGATTAGAAGGGGAAATTACATGAAGGTAGTAGGGTGGTCTCCTATTTCTCTTCATTGAGTTACCACTGTAGCAAGTGTATGTTCAGAAGCAAAAGAGTAAAGGTAAAAATCTGCAGTAAAATCAGGACTTACCAGAACTAGGGCTTGTTTAATGGAAGACTTAATTTCTTGAAATGTCACTTTGGCTTCTGTTGACCAAACAATCTAAGCAGTCTTCTTTAGCATGTCATTTAATGGTTTAAATTTTTTAGCAAAGCTAGAAATAAACTTTCTAACAAAATTGATCTTCCCAAAAAATGATTTTAACTCCTCATAATTGGAAAATGGTATCTTTGATATGGCCTCAACTCTCTCAGGATCCACAAACATGCCATATCTGGTTATTAAGTGACCAAGGAGTTTTCCTTCAGTTAAACCAAAGATGCACTTCTTTGGATTCAAAGAAATACCACATTTCTCTACACTTGTCAAAAATAGACTCTAGATGTTTAACATGATCAAACCGAGACAAAAAATTGTCAGGTCATCCATGTACACAAAAATGCACTTACCCATAAGCCTCTTGAAAGCACGATCCATTGCATGTTGGAATGTGGCTCCAACATTTATCAATCTGAATGACATTATTTTATAAGCGAAAGTCCCCCACTTGGTTGTGAAGGCAATTTTCATTCTGTTTTCTCTTTCCACTAATATTTGGTTGTACCCAAAAAATCCATCCAAGAAGGATATCATCTCTGAACCATTCACAATATGTAGCACATCATCCATTGAAGGAAAAGGATAATTATCCTTTTCAAAAGCCTTATTCAGGTTTCTAAAATCTATGCAAAGATGGATTTCTCCATTCTTCTTTCTAACCGATACCAAATTAGATACCCAGGTAGAGTGTCTAATAGGAAAAATGATGGAAGCACTCAATAGTTTTTCTACCTCCTTCAGAATGAGAAGTTCCAACAAGGTATTAGCATACCTCTATTTCTACCTGAAGAATTTATGGAACTCCTTGAAAGATATAGTGTACGTGTAAAATTTTGGATAAAAAATATTCAAATTTTTATAAGACCATGCCATAACATTCTTAGACCTGTGAAGTAACTTAGTGAGATTCGTTTTGATTACAAGGTCACAATTTTTAGCCAATTGAACATGCTTGGGATCCTCTTCAATCCCTAAATTCAGTTTCTCAATCTCATTTCCTACCATATCAATGGAACCTCTAGAATTTATCCTCTGTTTGATTTGGTCATTGTCAAATAGCCTCTCAAGTTCAACCATCCTCGTAGGAATTCTATTGTTTTTCAGCCTTATTATTCCTAGTTCATCCCCAAAATATTCAATTGTAGTATCCATTTGACCATCATCAATTATATCTTTTTCAAATGCATTTGTATTATGTAGGAAATTTATAATTGGTTGGTCATCAAAAAATACCTGAAATATGTCTACGTTATTCGAAACAGAAGGACAGGGGATCAATTCCACTAATTTTTTTTTCCATTTAAATTCCTCCAAGGGTTTTAGATTTGCAGTTGCTGAAGCCAAAACATCTGCGGATGAATTTTCCTTCCTAGGAATATGCATCAAATTGAAAGCATTAAAATCCTCCATGAGATCCCAAACTCAGTGTTTGTATATTATCAGGTAAGAGGCCTTGCATTGAAACTTGCCTCTAACCTGATTAGCAACCAACTCCGAGTCTATAAAAATTGGATATTTTTTACATTTCTATTAAAAGAAAATTTCAACCCCAATATTAGTGCCTCATACTCAGTCAAATTATTTGTACAGGGAAATTGCAAATGGTAAGACATAAAATATGTCTAATTGTAAGGCCCCTTGAAAACTTACCCTGTGCCAAAACCTTGCTTGGATTTAGCTCCATAAACATGGAGTGTCAAAACATCATTACTGTGATCAGTTAGAGCTTTAATTGGTTTTACCTTTTGTGCAATTATTAAATTATAAACCCCAATATCTACATCAGTAAAATTAATATTCTCATTCTTGACATTATATTCAGTTATCATGAGTTTATACCGAGGCTCTCTGTCAATATTTAAATGATTTGCTACACCTTTCCAGGACAACCACATGTGTGAAAAATCCATGGCTAGGTACCCATTCAAATATTTTGACCAATATCTTCTTAGGAGCATTCCATATCCCACAAGAATATCTACCACATGAGTATCAATTCTATGGTGTGCTCTTGGCTCAAATGCTAACTGGATGTGTATACCTTGAAGCTCACCAATCACCTTGACCTCAGTTTTATCCAGATAAATGACTCTCCTTTCAAAATTCACAAGTGTTAATCCCAATTGCTAACAAATGGCTAGAGGTATGATATTAGCTGAAGCACCAGAATCCACCAGACAATTATGTAATTTTTTTCAAATATGCAAACTGTTAGTAGGAAAGGTGGAACTTTAGTCTTCTCTTTTTAAATTTCCATATTTTCATTTGCATTTTTCTTCCCCTTTTTTAAGGGTTTAGCAAAAGGTCCAGAGTAAGCCTTAATCAAGTTATCCCTCTATTCAATGATCTATGCCAGCTCATGGAGGGTGATGTTAGCTTTGATTTTCTTCATGTTCTCCACTATATTATATCCTTTGTTGAGGGGAGTAGTGAATCCATCATGTATTTTTGGATATCCTCCCTTGAATGGAGGTGGATTATTATTTGGAGAAGGATCAAGAGGGATACTATGAGAATTTTTGGGATGTGTAGATGTAGTGTTGGGCTTTGGATTTCTATTCCTGATATTGTAATTATCTCTTCTATAAAACTGAAAAGCCTACACTTCATCCATAGGCATTTTCACAAAAATTTTTGACTCATCTAGGAAAGTGAATGAATCCAAGATCATAGTAGCACTATGTTTGGATGAACTAGCACCATTATCATTTCTATGATTCTTAGGGAAACTGAATTCACTAGATAAAGCTTCAAAAGCATTGTAAAACTCTAAACAATCTAACTCCCCATGCTAGGATGTTTCATGAATCTTGCACCAATTGGGCAAAGCCAAATCACAAATGTTCACTTCAGGTCCCTTGCCTTTGTTGTAATCCTTATTAGCTTCATATGGAGTTCTAGAAAATATGTTCTATTGGTAAGGAAACCAATTTAACTTCCTCCTCTAGATACCTATCTCGTAAAATATAGAAATTCATTTGCCAGTTTTTGGACCATCTTTGAAACTTCCTCAATTGTGGTTTTATTTGATTCTTTATCCACAACCTGCACATGCCTAGTGTGTGACAAAGTAAATGGCTTTTTTGTGGGTGGATTTTGACATGGCAACAACATTTGATGCAAAATGGGATTTAAAATATGTATATTTTATGTAACATAAGGTCTTAAAGGACTATTCAAAGGTTGGGGTCCCAACTGCCTTTCAAGAGTCAAAGCTTCCTTATAGGCTTCTATCAATTCTTTGATATTGGTATCTCTCTTGAGGAAAACAAAGGTCACTGGATCCAAGGTATTCTTATAAATTTCTAAGGCCAAATTTGCACTTGGGATGTAATTACCAGTCATTCTGCCATAAGCTTTTTGGAATATCACATTGACAGATCTGATAGTTTCACTATATCCTCTCTTAATGCTAGAGAATTGTTGATATAACATACTATGATCAATTACTTGACCAATTAGAGATATAAAAACTTTCTCTATATCATCCTAGTTGGTCATAGAGTCATTCGTAAGATTCAGAAACCAGTCATACACCCCCTCCTAGAGAGTGAATGGGAATAATCTACAAGCCACATCTTCATGTTGCACATTCAACATTTTTAGAGTATTCTTAAAGGCTACCAAGTGTTCTTTTGCTATCCTGATTCCATCATACTTATATAGGTAAATCATGGGCTACACAGGGATATTCAAGGCAGTGAAACCCAACTAATTGGCCATGACTATTTGATTAATGGTAGGATTATGAGTCACAGTTGGAGGAAGCACTAATGGAGATAAAAATACGCTAGATAGAGATTGGGATTTCTTGAGATTACTTCTCTTTGGGGTTTCCAACTCAGATACAAGGATCTCTTCGGATCTCATGTAGGACTTGGTCACTTTGAAGGAAGAATCCATTCTAATTGATTATCTCAACAAAAACCAAACGTAGGCTGACCCTCCTTCTAGCACCAATTTTATTTTTTAATTCATATTTTATGCACACATTGTGAAAAGTAGACAAATAAGATAAGTAAAAAATAAATAGAAATAAATTCCCTCTCACTTTAAGATCTTTTTGGATATCCAAGGTGTGAGTTACAGATTCGAGTCAATGCTATAACTCTTTTCCACTTTTGGAATAGTTTCAATTGACTATGTTTTACCTTACAATAGGTTCAACCTTCTTTTGTTGGTGTTTGGTGGTGGTTTATGATCAGATTTACAGTTTGTTTGATCTAGCTCTTCAAATTTTAGCAGATTAAAAGAATAAAGAATTTTAAAGAACATAAAAATAAATCACCTTTAAAGTAAAAATAGAGAGGGTAAGGTAGAGCATAAAAGAGAGGATATTCAATCTAATTGCAAATTACAACCATTGAAATCAATTAAATTTCTTAGCTTCACAATAAGACAACATCAAATGAAGAAAGTGTCCAACTTTCTAAGATCACTTTCCACCTTGAGCATGGGACAAAGAATCAGAGGATAGAAAATTGTAAGCAAAAGGGAGATCAATGATAATTGATGTTTCTCACTAGCATCCTTGATGACAAAGCAATTAGAACACAAACCCAAACCTTAAGCCTTCAATTTTATCAAGCATACAGAGAACAGAATGAATCTCAACAACCTAAAGTAATCTCAACCAATAAATATTTGCAATCAAACTAAATAAATCCTTAGTGAGACAAAAATATAAGAAAGTGTACTTATCGTAGTTCAAAAGAGATTAGGTTGTTGGCCACATTGTTTTAGAAGAGGATCGCACACCTACCCCAAGTACATAATAAATAATTCAAACAAATTTTCTGAAAAATTGATAGAAGTCTTTATTTTTAAGTTTTCGCATCCTTGTGAAAGACCCACAAAATCACTCTTATAGACAAGAGCTTTCCCCTAGCCATCCACCTTTACATGCAAATTAATTACAATCACAATATTTTTTTTACATATTAATTCCTCTGAGTACTTCTAGATTTTACAAGATTTGCATACATTAATGAATATGGACAATTCTCAAGAAATGGAATATTCAAAAAATTAATTATGAGATATTTCTATCAAAATTCAGCCCTCTTCATTGAAAACTCAAAATTTGACACCGCCTAAACTGAGAGTAGGTAGCATATTAATTGAGTTCAGGTACCACAATCATGCTTCCATAAAGTCTTAATTTTTGGTGAGTTCTACAAAATATGGGTGGATCATTAACTTCCCACATATTCTACCCTGGCACAACCGTATTCACCCACTTTACATTGAAGTTCCAAGTCCATCCTCGCCTCTGCAACATTTAATATGACCACCAACAATTTCTTGCAAAAATTAAAAATGGGTAAATGTTTCCAGTAAAATATTTCCAGGCTCAATATAATGGCACATTGCTAGAGATTTCTTTTCAAATTTTCCAAGAATGGTTTTCTATTGCCAAATATTTCTTCAAATTTGCAAGCCTTCTTCAATGGACAAGGCTTTAGGTTTTTTTATCAATGTTGTCTTCCCCAAAAATCTGCCACTTCTTTACACTTAGCACATTTTAATATTTCGAAAAGAGTGCGAGCGACATTTTGGAAAGCTTGCAAAGTGCCATGGAGTTCTATTTCTCCATCTAAGCTATCGGGTTTTACTTCTTCATTGAGCACGAGTGGGGTTTTGGGACCTCACCTTTTCTAAGAATATTTGATTTTGCTAACCAAGAGCTTGGGTGGATATTCCAAAAACTTACTTACTATGGCGGCCACCCATTTCTCCACATTAGCTTATTTTAATTAGAAATAATCTCATTTTCCTCAAGATTTTAGGGCATTATTTCCATTGATTAAATTCACCTTTTGATTTTCTGGGAATGATTTCTCTTAAATTATTGGGCATTATTTAAATTGAGTTGAGTTTTCTTCCAATTTTATTGCAATGTATCATTCTCCCAACCAAGTGTATGGGCGACACTGTGGGATGGTGATTTCCTTGGTGGAGTCTCATATTTCAGGTAAAGATATTTGGGTTGCTCTTGAAGTGCAATGAATCCCATATTTTCACCCATAAGGTTGGGTGGGGTTTTGGGCTTTAATTTTCTTCGATAATGCCCCATATTTTTGTCTAAGGTCTCAAATAAAATTTTCATTTTCTTCAATGTTGGTGGACTTTAATTTCACCGTTGAAATTTTATGTTTTAGTTTTAAAGTTAACCTCCCAAAAAGTGTGATCTCCTTTAATATTTAGCGCACTTTAAAATCCCCAACAATATGCATGGGTGAAATTTTGGGATGACGATCTCTTCAACAATGCCCATTCTTTCGACCAAGCTTCTTTCCTTAGCATTTATTTTATTTCTCAAAGTCATCGGACGGGGATTCAGGATTCTTACTCTTTCTAATAACTTCCTATTTCTCCATCCAGACTCATTCTTAAGCAAATTTTACTTTTCCTTAATGCAGGATTTTGGTACGTCATCAGTATGCGATAACTACCCATTTCTCCGTCCTTTCAACACTTAGTAAAATTTACCAAAATTACACGTTGACCCTAATGACTCTGGAATTTTTCATTCTGCACTTTTAAAGGTTTGTGAAGGATCCTCCATGCTCATAAATAATTTTCAGATTCTAGAAAATAAATTTAAATTGCCCAAAAGATTCCCATTTCACGTAGCATGAAAATATGATGAAAAATAATAGGGCTAAGAATTGAACAAAACTTTTTAGGTATCTAAATCAGCCAAATGGGTATCTGAATCCACTAAAAATATTGAAAATTCACTCTGGATTAAGATATATAGAATTAATAAATCCATTGGTTGCAATTGGAAATTACTATTTTTGGAAAATAAATCATGCCTAAAAACCTAAAAACTTTGCATCATTGGAAATATTAGCTTATAAAAATTCATCCAAAATTTAAATCACCCCAAACATATTCTCCTATCAAAAGATATGGCATTTCTAAGATAGAAGTAAACATTAGGGCAAGAAGATTTTTTAAAGAACCTTAGAAATTGATTTTAATATTTCAGACCTTAGGAAGACTATTGAAAATTAAATTTCAGAAACACTCAACCAAAAATAATACCATTAAAACATGAGTAATAAACAATCAATTCAAATCAATGCTCTTATGCAAGAGAAATATAACATGTTGATGCAGGTAATTTTCCAAAAATGATATGAGCAAAACTTGGAATTAAAAACCCAAAAACTTCATAAGGGTCCCCTCAAAAAATGAAAATTAATTATTTTCAAAGGCTCAAACAATTTTATTTTTAGTGGGGGTATGTTGCTTCTCAATAGACACACTAATACCTACCATATCCAGATCATCCAGATTCAAAGACACATTGTCAAGATTAGTGGGCATAGGTTTTGATTGCTCCTTTTGTACAGGAGTTCTCTCTTATCTCAGTCTCTCCTTCTACTACACATCCTAATATGTGCTGGACTAGATGTCAGTACTACTACCTTCTCATTTTCTTGATATGGTTGCTTCTCCTATGGTCTTTTCTCCAATGCATGCTGCTCCAAAGCAAGTTCTAAATGTCTTCATCTCTTCCTCCAAGGATGGAATTCCTCATCAGATGAGGTCTCGTGTTCCTCAATCAGGGGAGGTTCAAGATTATTTGTACTCTTATTTTTCTATCTCAATTTCTATGGTGTCTATTTATATATAGGTACTAACTTTACCCATCGTAGTATAGAAGGTTGATCTTGTGGCAAATCATGTGGTAATGTAAGCCCAAAAAATAGAATACCGACTTGGAAAACAACATCTAGCATGAGTGCTATGGCATGGAGGATCATGGCAAATATCTTCTTCCACTTCACCAGTAGCCTCTAGATTATTTGTTTCAAGTAATTTTCCTAATTATACTACACTCTTGTGAAAAACCTTCCACACATTGTGCCATCCAAATAGGCATATCAAAATAGTGTGCTTCTCGCAATAGTCAAAACAACGATATTCATTTCACATGCCAGCTCGTAATTTTTAACATGATTTGCTTAATCCCTCTTCCTCCTAGACCAAAAGCCTTCATATTTAATGGATATGTGAGCTTAGTGAGTGATGTGATCAAACTGTGGGTCTTAATATGGTCCACAATCTTCTTCTTAATAGGTTGTCCTACTTTTGATAACCCAAATGTTCATTAAAAAACCTCAGCTAAGAATTTCACCTTAAGATGGTGATTTCCAATTTGCACATAGGTGCAATTTTGTTTAGGTACATATGATTATACCATTTGTATAGGTACTCATCATAAAATACCTTGTATTATGGTGGGACTTAAGCTATTGTACTCACTCTTGCTTGTTTTAGTGCAATTTTCAACGAGTGCTTATATTCATTCTCACTCCATCATTTATGATAAAATTCTCCTATGGGCTATACAAAGGAGATATCCTTGAGGTCTACCTATCCTCCATCCCCACTTGTTTGTTCTTCAAGGGTAGATTCCCTATGCACCTCACTATAAAGCTCCCACCGATGTGCCCTTGGTGGTTTCATTTCCTCTTTGTAGAATTTGGTTGTACAATTTCTCTACTACCACACTAGTTCCTAGGCCCTCTCCATGGTTGATAACCTCTTCCCCTTCAAGGGTGGTAGTCACAATATGCTTGTGGTTGAAACCCTCATCCTTGAACCTGTATTAGGTAGGTCACTCCTTTTCATCTAGGTCATGAATCCCTTTGGTGTAATGGTCCTGATGATCGATCAAACCTAACTACTATAATCAATCATAAATGAGCTCAAAAATCTATTTTGGTGCTCGTTCTTCCTCATTCCTTATTTAGAACCTTCACACTATCAATCATCTACAATATGGCAAATTTAGGACAATTGCATCACCAACCACACAACTATCGCCAAAATATATAATTACAACTACTTCCATAATTGTATAAGGGATGTCCACAATCATATAGAGGTTTTGAAAAATCATACGCCACCTCTTCAAATTGTAAAACTGTGTCAAAATTGTACAATTGTAGTCTAAGTCCATACGATTCTCCAAAAAGTATAAGTTAAGCTTCAAATTGTACAAATTCACTATGAAATCATAAAGGGAACCCTAAATCATAGAAACACACCTCCCCTCCATACAGTTGTGCCAAAAATTATATAAATGTACTAAAAATTGTACAATTGCATCATAATTGCTTAATTCCATTTTTGATTTACATAATACTTCTCTAAAATCATACAATCTACCTCCCAATCATACAATTTCATCTCCAAATTATAAAAATTGTGTTTTATATCCTTACTTGCCATTAAATATTCCACTTTGCATGATTTTTATAATTAATTTTATACCCATTATCTTTGTTTGTGCAAGTCTCTTTCCAGGAATCCAGTGCATTTCTAGTACCCTTTGCGATTGTTCACTTCTTTGGAGGTAATTTTTAACTAGTACATTTTAATTTTTATGAGTGTAGTTGTTGTACAACCCTCTCCTTTATATTTTCCTCATACACTTGCTGAGATGTCATCCCTTTTCCACTGGCTGAATTTCCTTGCCCTAGGGTTTGTAATCTTCCACTCTACTTGCTTTTCTAGAATTAACTCAAACCCTAGCCATGTTTTCACCATGAGATTTTTTTCTACTACATTTTGGATTAAAACCCTAACTCCACCAGTTTGAAATTTTCCCTCCAATATACCTTCTGATAGCACTTCAACTTTTCCAGAGCAAAAACCTTAACTTTGTCAACTTTTCCTCCACATATGGCTACTTTTTCAAAAATAAGAAGAATATGTGGTACAGAATCATGATGGGTCATCAATTTTAAATTTCCTATGATGTTTTCATGCACATGTATGAAAAAAATTGTGCAATTGCACACTTCTTGCTCTCGAATGCTCCGAAATTCACTATTTCCTTCATGCAATTTTTCAAACTGGTAAACAATAACATGCATGGTGCCCTATTTTTATATTTAAACATCCTTTGCATGAAAATTCACCACCTCAGCCTCCTTTGCATGTATTTTTATCTTTTTGCATGGATTATTGCCAACTCATCTCTTTTTGCATGCAAATTTTGTCCTTTTCTTGCTTTTCTTTTTCTTTTATCTTTCTTTTTTCTTTTCTTTTATTTTATTTTTTTCTCAGAAGGGGCCACCATTTTTGGTTTTCAAAAACCTTTAGATTGAATTGTGTCCCAAGGAATTTTTAAAATTAAGGTATTTTTCTATTTTTTCATTTCCAAATTGCTAACTTATCTTCTAGGAAATCGTACAGTAATATTCACTTGTATGATTCCTTCTACTGACAGGTCATTGGGGAGTTCCAACAATTCATTCCACAACATCGTATGATTGGGTTCCAATTGATAATTTGTATGATTCAATTCTTCTTACGAGTTCCCTCTCTATTCTAAAATCATACAAGTGTTATTTGTATGATTTAGACCTACTTGTTGGCCTATTATACAATTTGAAATCGTACAAGTGTTAGTGTTAGTTGTACAATTTGGGTTTGTGCAATTGTAAATTGTATGATTTGCAACCGTACCATGTCAATATTATAAAGCTTTATTTTATTTATCAATTGATTGATCCCGAAGTAGGGGTATTCTCATCATTCCACTTCATTTGGTTGGCTTCTACTCATATCTCCTCAAGACAGGTCTACCTCTAAACTTGGTTAGTGAGTTCTTTATCTTCCTTGACTTTCTTCATCTGCAAAGTGTACTCTTACTTAAAAAAAATTCATATACGGTGCACTTGTCTTTAGTGACCTCGTCTTCTTGTTAGCGGACCTTGATTTCTTGATATCACTTCCCAAGGTTCGTTGAACTCATTTATCTATTGCTATTTCCTTGAAATTTCATGCATCATAATAGAGAAACATTAAACTTTATAAGTTTTCAATTTTGATCCATTTACAGTGTTGGGTACCACTATCCCATCCAACCTTTGCAACTTTATTGCATTGTTATCCATTGCTTCTATGACTCAAAAGGGGCCACGCCACAAGGTCTTCAACTTCCCATGATTGATTTCTTGTTTTCCATTGAACTTAAGAACCAAATAACCTGGTTTAAGTTTCATTTTGTGGAGATGCTTATCATACCATAATTTCCTTCATTTCTAGGCTACCTAAATTTCCCATTGTGCCATGACTCTCTACTCATATAATCTAATGAGCATGGTTAGTCATTTTTCTAAAATATTTTGATCACCCAAGCGATGCTCCACAACTATCTATAAATTGGGTACCACAAATTTGACTGGTACTACCGCCTCCTGACCATACATTAAATTAAAAGGAATATGGTCCATTTTTGGTTTGAAGGTAGTCCTATAGGTCCAAAGAATAGATGACAATATTTCTTCCCAATATACTCCCTCTATACCATAGGTCTTGTATATTGTAGATACCAAAACCTTATTAGTTGCCTCTACCTTCCCATTTTATCGAGGGTAATAGGGACTTGATAGTGAGTGTAAGATCCTAAAATTGATTGTCAAATTTTTGATAACCTCATTGAAAAAGTGACCTCCCTGATCACTTGTTATATGTAGCAGAATCCCAAATCTTATAATCACCTATTCATACAAGAATCAAGTTGTACTTTTTTCTAAATTATTTTCTAGAGCTCTTGCTTCTACCCATTTTTTATGTATTCTGTTGCTACCACAATGTACTGACACTTTCACCTACGATGGTTTTCAAAGGTCCAACAAAATCCATCCCCATATTTTGAACAATTCTTGAGGTTGTGATGGATGTAATGGCATATAATCTCTACGCAGTGGATTATCCACTCTTTGGAAAGTGTCACAAGCCTATACATGTTATTTTGCATCCTTGTATAGTTTAGGCCACCATATCTCTACCAATAGTACCTTCCTGGTAGTAACATCTGGCCCAATGTATCCTCCTACCAAGCCTTCATGAGTTTACTTTAGTTCTACGTTGACTTCTTCCATCACACATCTTCATAGAATATCATCTGCCATCTTATACAACAATCCAACTATTATCTAGAAAGGTGATGATTTCATAATAACTTTCCTCTTTTATTGCATTGTCAAGTCCTATGACAACTCTCCTATAGATAAATATTGCCCAATTAACATGTACCATGATGACACAACATTAATGGCAAACAACTGAGCATCGAGAAATTCATCCAAAAATCTCATCCCTTCTGGTTCTCCTAATCGTATCCAAGACAATTGGTTTGTAATTACATGCTTCTTACCAAGTAGTACTACCACTTGGAATACAAATTATTAAAATGTAATGATCCACCTACTCACTCACCCTTGTATTACTAATTTATTTATTAGATACAATAGATCCTGATGATCAACGTAAAGGCAAAAGGGTTTGCCAATAGGTAATACCTAAAATTTTAAACTGCATATACCATCCCTAAATCCTCTTGCTCTATTGTACTATAATTTCATTTTTCCCATGACAATAGGAGACTTGCAAAAAAATAGGCTGGTCTAGCCTAAATTATCCTTCCTAAGCTAGTGCACATCCTATCACAAAATTGGAAGCATCAATGTGGATATGGAACTATTTATTCCAATTAGGGAACAGGCTACTGACTAGATTTACTTTCAATTCTTTGAAAGCTCCTTAATCCTCCTCTTTACAGCTAAAAGGAATGTTCTTTTTAGTTAGGGAATCCAATAGATAGGACACGTGTGCATAGTTTCTGATAAACCTTCGATAGTAACCCATATATCCCAAGAAGGTTTTTAACAAACTCACATCATATGGTTCCTCCATTTATAGAATGATGTGGATCTTATCAAGATTAGTCTTTAGTCCTTCGCTACACATTATATGTCCTAGTAGTTTTCCATATGGTAACATTAGAAAATATTTCGTGGGGTTCTGGTAGATTTGTGCATTCCTATATTGACTCACACATTCACTTAAATTCGGTAGATGGTCCTTGATATTACTGTAGATTGACCAATCATCCAAAAATACCTTAAAATTCCCTATAGCCAATTGATAAAATATATATAGAATAATACATTGGAACGTATCTAGGGGAATTACACAACCCAAACGATATTCTATTGTATGCATAAATACCATTTTCTACAACAAATGTGGTTTTTAACTTATATTCCTTGGCTATACTAATTTTATTATATATGAAGAATCCATCTAGGAACGAATATATTTTGTGTCCCACTACCTCCTCCAAAATAGAATCTATGAATGGAATAGGGAAGGGATCTATAATCATCACTGCATTTGAACTCTAAATATCAACACAGATTCAAATATTGTCTACTTACTTTTTTAAACTGACCATAATAGGAGAAACCCATTCACTTGTGGTAACTCTAAAGATAATGTTGGCATCCAACTTTTTTTCTATTTCCTTATTTAAAAGAGTTGCATACTTAAGATTCATCCTATATGGTCTCCATCTCACTAACTGTACCCCATGCATTAGTTGGATCTTGTGGACATAATTTTGGTGGTATCCCTTTCAAGTATTTGTATTTCCATGCAAAAACATCCTTATATTCCATGAATATCTTGAAAGCTGCTACTTTCAACACTAGATCCCAATCATTGCCACAATGAATCATTCTAGGTTCACTTTCTATCCCTAGATTCTTATCTATGATTTGTGGCCCTTCATACTTGATGTTTTTGGGTTCTACCTTAACCTTTTCCACATTTTTTAGATGCACTGGTCTTGCATCTATCTTCGCATCTCCAACTATATATTCTGCAAAAAAATTAGTAAATGTTCATTTCTCATGTTCCTCTTCTTTTTATTTCATTTCTCCTTATTCTTCTCTTATTTTTCCATGCTCTCCTCAGTATTAATATAAAGGTAGTTAGCTTGAAATACCTCATACTCTTTCATCTGCTAGTGAAGAAGTCTACTATTGGATTGTGCTTCATCTTCACTACAATCATCCAGGTACAACATCCCCTCTTCGTTAGGTTCATACTCTTCTTAACTTAAAGAAATTTTTGACTCATATGTCATGGAAACATCCTCATTGATTCTTTGATTCTTTATGTTAATCATATATGTGTGCTATCTCTTCTTGAACATGATTTGGTCCTTTCTCTATTTGTGATTAACTTTGGCTACTCGTAGCCAACCTCTTCCCAAAAGTGCATCATATGCAGGCTTCTACATTGTAATCACAATGAAATCCAAGACAAATTCTTGGTTAGTGATTATCATTTGTGCAGTCAATACTCCATTTGTTTAAATTTTGTACTGGTCAACACCATAAAATCTAAAGCTCAATGCTCACAAGGATGGAGTGCCAATCTCTCTCCAGGTCTTTTCTAGTAGCATGTTCGCACTGGACCTTCCATACATAATTACTTGTATTAATATTGTGCCTCATTACCTCCATATGAACTAATGTTGGTTTCTTTCCAACATCAATCATTAGGTGGTCAAATCCATAAAGTATTCTTTTTTTTCTTTCTCCTATATAGGTTGTTTCTCAACTTCCATCACTTTCTGTGGTTGCACCTCCTCTTCCATCATCTTGTGTAATAATGGTATGACTTCCAATAGACTGGCCATATTTATCTCTACGATTGTATTCAAAACTTGTGCTACCAGATTTTTTACTATTGTCTTATATTCCAATGTACAAGGCTTATTTAACTCCTTTTCCTCTACAATCCTTACTTGCTTAACCTTCTTGGATTTTTCTTCAAGTACCTTCTTACCTACCATCTCTGCTTCTCCTTGGTAGGTTTCGGGTAAGTGTATTTATTGGCCTTACTTTGTGTTACGACTAGTAATTCTTTCTAAGCTTTATCCTCATTTACTAAGGGTACATCAATGTCCAAGAAATTTACATTTTGTGAGCCACTTGAACTCACTTTATTAGGACAATTGGCTTCTTTGTGGTTCCCCATACCACACCATCTACACATATGTATAGTATTGTTTTGGGTTGGTTGTGTCATATGAGGAGAAGGATAGTTCTTCATAAAATTCCCTAACTCTTGGTAATTATGATATTGTATGATCGATCTTCCTTTCAAATCATACTATAATCAACTTTGGCCTCCTTTTCAATTACCCTAGATTGGCCTTCCTCCCATTCAACTATTCTTGTAACCTCTACTGGTTGCAGCCTATCCAATCCCTTGATATTTTGGTTTCTCCTCCTGATCTTGAATTATGAGGGTTTGTTGTCAAACTTTCACATTAAATGGATACTCTACCACTTTGTGTTCTAGCACATTATATATGTGGTAATATTTATTTCGTGAATAATTTGTATTTGAATGCCCTTTGATATTACATTTTTTACAACATATATCTTTTTGATCTCATCATGTATCTTTCTTGGATTCTCTTATGATCTTGTCAAATTCCTTGTAGAATGACTGAATGGTCTGATGTATTGTATCTTTTTCATCGCTATTTGAATCTTCATACTTCATATGTGTTGCAATTCCCATGATCGTTTGCTTTACCTCACTCTTAAAATTATTTGCTTTTTTAAGAACTTCCTCATAAGTTGAGGATGGTACTGCCTTCATCTTCTTTTTATATCTTGGTAGTAGCCCATCAAGAAACCATCTCTTCACTAATGCATCTACTAGTTTCATTTGCATATTATCAATCAATTGCTTTAATCGACTGTTATATGTCTTTACATCTTCATCCACACCTTACTTTGTGATGTATATTTTAGTGATAATATCACTGCCATACCTCAAGGATTTAAATTATTTTATGAAGGTATTCTTCATCATATTCCATGCTTGGAATGGTATTGCATTCTGTTGAGAAGCAACACACCCCCACTAAAAAAATGAATTCCCACCCTTTGAAAATTTTGAGCTTTCATTTTTGCAGTAGGGACCCTCTTGATGTTTTTCAGGTTTTAATTCTCAATTTGCTTGCCTCCTTTTTCAAGTTGTGCATTTATTTGCATCTGGCTTTGATTTACTTCAAAATTCATTTTTCCACATATTAGAATCATTGCTGAGTAAAGAAAATCTTTCACTAATATGAAAAAAATGCAGAATACAGACAGATAAATTCATTGAAGGCCAAAACTTTCTATTTTTGGCAAGGTAGCAAAATCGCAACACTTCCATTTTTGGAAATGTCGCGAAATCGTGACGGGTTTCAAGAAAGTCGGCCAAGGCGCAAAAACGTAGCGAAATCGCGACACTTCCATTTTTGGAAATGTCGCGATATCGCGACACTTTCCATTTTTGGAAGTGTCGCGATATCGCGACACTTTCCATTTTTGGAAATGTCGCGAAATCGCGACGGGTCTGGAGAGAGAAAGCAAATGTGTACGGAACGACGCGATTTTGCGACATGTCGCAAAATCGTGACATGTCACATTTTCGCTGCTGCAAGAGAAAAAATGAGCTAAGTCCTGGAAACGTCGCGAAATCGCGACACTTTCATTTTTGGCAAAGTCGCGAAATCACGACACTTTCCATTTTTAGAAATGTCGCGAAATCGCGACAGGAAGGAGCAAAAGAGAACAAGGCATGAAAGCAGGCACGATTTCGCGACATGTTGCGTTTTCGCCGCATCGAAAAAAGAAAAATGCCCAAGGCAAGAAAACGTCGCGAAATCACGACAGGATGACAAAAAAAGGTCTAAGGCATAAGAATGTCGTGAAATCGCGACATTGCGATTTTGCAACGTCATGAAATCGTGACACAGTTGATAAAAGGGGGGCCCAAAACAGATAGGTGTCGCAAAATCACAACACGAAGCAACAAGAAATGAGCCACAACCAGAAGACAAAGGGCTACAAAATAGAAAGCTAAGGCAAAGACAGGGCTAGGCGTCGCGAAATCGCGACATCGCGATTTTGCGACATCGCGACGTCGCGATTTTGTGACATCACGAAATCGCGACGCAAATGAAGGATGGTGAGGTAAGGAGCCACCATGTCGCGACATGGTGGAGAGATGGCAAGGTAAGGCACCACCGTGTCTCGAAATCGCGATGTCACGAAATCGCGATGTCGCGAAATCGCGATGTCGCGAAATCGCGACATGGTGGGGAATTCGCAAGGGAAAGCCAAGGGCCACTGGAAGCAAAAGGAAGAGCCAAAAAGTTTGCCAAGGCATGCAAGGGAGGTGTCGCGAAATCGCGACATCCAAAGCCAAAGGAAGACAAAAGAAAGAAGTGCCCAAGGCAAAGTGAAAAAGGTGTCGCGAAATTGCGACGTCGCCATTTGTTGAGAAGCAACACACCCCCACTAAAAAAATGAATTCCCACCCTTTGAAAATTTTGAGCTTTCATTTTTGCAGTAGGGACCCTCTTGATGTTTTTCAGGTTTTAATTCCAAATTTGCTTGCCTCCTTTTTCAAGTTGTGCATTTATTTGCATCTGGCTTTGATTTACTTCAGAATTCATTTTCCCACATGTTAGAATCATTGCTGAGTAAAGAAAATCTTTCACTGATATGAAAAAAATGCAGAATACAGACAGATAAATTCATTGAAGGCCAAAACTTTCCATTTTTGGCAAGGTAGCGAAATCGCGACACTTCCATTTTTGAAAATGTCGCGAAATCGCGACGGGTTTCAAGAAAGTCGGCCAAGTCTCAAAAACGTAGCGAAATCATGACACTTCCATTTTTGGAAATGTCGCGATGTCGCGACACTTTCCATTTTTGGAAATGTCATGAAATCGCGACGGGTTTGGAGAGAGAAAGCAAATGCGTACGGAACGACGCGATTTTGCGACATGTCGCGAAATCGTGACATGTCACATTTTCGCTGCTGCAAGAGAAAAAAATGAGCTAAGTCCTGGAAACGTCGCGAAATCGCGACACTTCCATTTTTGGCAAAGTCACGAAATCGTGACACTTTCCATTTTTGGAAATGTCGCGAAATCGCGACAGGAAGGAGCAAAAGGGAACAAGGCATGAAAGCAGGCGCGATTTCATGACATGTCACGTTTTCGCCACATCGAAAGAAGAAAAAATGCCCAAGGCAAGAAAACGTCGTGAAATCGTGATAGGATGAAAAAAAAAGGTCTAAGGCATAAGAATGTCGTTTCGCGATTTCGCGACGTCGCAAAATCGTGACACAGTTGACAGAAGGGGGGCCCGAGACAAATAGGTGTCGTGAAATTGTGACGTCGCGATTTCACGACGTCGCGAAATCATGACACGAAGCAACAAGAAATGAGCCACAACCGGAAGACAAAGGGCCGCAAAACAGAAAGCTAAGGCAAAGACAGGGCTAGGCGTCGCGAAATCGCGACGTCGCGATTTTGCGACGTCGCGAAATTACGACGCAAATCAAGGATGGCGAGGTAAGGAGCCACCATGTCGTGATTTCGCGACATGGTGGAGAGATGGCAAGGTAAGGCGCCACCGTGTCGCGAAATCGCGACATGGTGGGGAATTCGCAAGGGAAAGCCAAGGGCCACTGGAAGCAAAAGGAAGAGCCAAAAAATTTGCCAAGGCATGCAAGGGAGGTGTCGCGAAATCGCGACAGCCAAAGCCAAAGGAAGACAAAAGAAAGAAGTGCCCAAGGCAAAGTGAAAAAGGTGTCGCGAAATCGCGACGTGTCGCGTTTTCACTGCTTGAAAGCAAGAAAGTTGTCGAGGCCAGAAAGGGGCGCGATTTCATGACATGTCGCGAAATCGCGACATGTTGCGGTTTCGCTGCCAAGCAAGCGGAGAAGAGCCAAGTGAGAGAAGGGGTCACGATTTTGCGACATGTCGCGAAATCGCGACATGTCGCATTTTCATGGCTTGCGAAGCAAAGAGTTGCCGGGGCACAGAAAGGGTCACGATTTCGCGACATGTCACGAAATCGTGACATGTCGTGTTTTCATGGCCATGTTAGATAGAAAGATGACCAGGGCGGAAACATAGCGATTTCACTGCATAAAAGCAGAAAGGTGCATGGCACAGAAAAAGGTGAGCGAAATCGCGACATGTCGCGAAATCACGACATGTCACATTTTCGCGGCATCGACAGGGAAACAGGTCGCGATTTCGAGACATGTCGCAAAATCGCAACATGTTGCATTTTTGCGGCCATGGCAGGAAAACAGCATAGCATGAAAAGACAGCTGGAAACGGACACGTGTCACGATTTTTGCGACACGTGTCAAAGCAGAGCAAGCCTACGTATAATGAACTTTAGGGTTTTGATTGAACTTTAGGGTTTTGATTGAACTTTAAAGTTTTGATTTAATATTATTAAAATACTAATCCTTGTTTGTCTTTTATGCAGGAAGCCATCTGGCACTTGCATGATAACGGGAGAAATGGCCAGGAAGACAAAGTTAAGTGCAAATTAATCGAAGACCGCCATATTGAAATGAGAGATGCCGAGAATTGTTGTTTCATCCAAATTTTATAGATCTGGCCGCAAAGAGACTTTACGGTGACTAAGCAACTGCCCATTTAATGGAGTATGTCGAGAATTGGCCGAAAAATGAAAATATCTACACACGATTATCGAAATTTGCCGATGGATGCATTTAATGAAAATTTATGGCAGAATTAATGGCGTGCAGACATTTTCAACTCAGGGATGGCTCTACGGAGATGAAATGTCAGAGAAGTGGTGACTCATCCAAATTACCCGAGGGCATTAATGAAGACATTTACTCACAGTTGCGGGTGGATGCAAGTGGCATTCGAATTCTGTCTTCTCCATTTATGGCAAGTGACTGCACTGATTTGCAGAATGGTTAAGTTTTATCAAAACTTTATTTTAAATGGCTTTATATTGTAAAACCCGGGTACTAGGGTTTAAGATGATAAGATTTAGGGTTTGAGAAGAAGATATTTTTGAAAAGATCAGGGTCTGTCCTGAGTCTATAAATACTTCTTCTAAATGTAATCGCAAGAGGCGGAGACTTAGAAATAAAAGGCTATTGAAGCAATTTCTTGCAAATCTTGTTAAATACTTTATTTCTGGACTTGGAGTTGATGTGCTTTTGTTTTCTGTGATAGCATGGCCAGGAGCCTAATCTTTTTCAGATTGTGATAAGTTCATCTTCTTTTGTTATCCATTTCTTTAAAGTTTATTAAATATATGCTGTAAATCTGGGTTATCAAGATTAAATATGTTGTTGGGCTTCATTTGTTCTATTGTATGCTAGGGAAAATCACAGATTTAAGGTTCAAGTTTGTTCTAATTGCTCTGTCCTCACTGTGTGAGCTATGTTGTTGGTGAGAAATACCAATTTTAACGGACTTCCCTTCTGTTTATGATTTTCTTTCAGATCTGTTCCATCTCTGCCTTATGCTCTTAGTAGAAAGTGATCTTAGAAAGCTGGACACTTTCTTCTTTGATTTGTTCTATTGTGAAGCTGATAGTATAAATAAAATTGGTAGTTTTGGTCTTACAACTAAGTTTGATAGACTTCTCTTTCTGCCTTACCCTACCCTCTTTGTTTTACCGTGAAATGATCCATTTTTATTTTCTTTTAAATTTGTCTTTTATTTAAATCTGCTGACCCATAAGAGCTAGATCAAAGAACTAATTTTAAATCTGATTGTCAACAAGTGACAACTTCTAAACATTACTGAACAAGTTCAAGAGCCCGTTGTAAGGTAACAGACAGTCCATATTGAAAACTATTCCAGAAGTGGAAAAGAGTGAATAGACATTCGACCCGACTCTGTAACTCACACCTTGGATAACCAGCAAGATCCTAAAGTGAGTGGGATTTATCCCGTATAAGTGTTATCAGAGTTTCATGCTCATTCTTCACAGGGTGTGTATAAAAGTCGGACCAACATTTAAAAATGGCGCTAGAAGGAGGGCCCACTGAACTCCGGTCAGTATTGTAAGTTGTCAGTACAATATTTAAAATTGCCAGAAAAGAAGACCTCAAGTTCAGTAGTCTGTTAAGGATTGTAAGGTTGTAAGTGCTTGTGAAAAGCTAGATTCTACATACAGGGTAACAAGGTCCCACCCCAGAGCTGGAGAGCTCCTTGTGCCTGAATTAGAAACTCCAAGAAGAAGTAGCCTCAGAAGGGCCAAGTCTCTGTCTCAAACAGTTTTATCACCACTGGTAGTTACTCCAACTACAACTCAGAATATCACCGTCAATCAAGTAGTAATGGCAAACTGGTTGGGTTCCACTGCTTTAAATATTTCGGGTATAGCCCATGACCTGCCCAAAAATCCGGAGAGATATCTTCCCAGATATAAGCATGATGGGACTAGGACAGCAGAGGAACATCTGGTAGCATTCAAGAATGCTTTGAAATTGTTAAATATACAGCATGAAGATGTTGCTTGCAGATTGTTCCCGTTCACTCTCCAGGAGGGAGCTTATGACTAGTTTCTAAATCTCACTAGCAATTCTATTACCAGTTGGAATGACCTAGAGAAAGTTTTTATATCACAATTTGGGGAAGTGATAGACCCCAGTGTGTTATACCAACAATTTTCCAAGCATCAAGAGAGAGTCGGGAGAAGTTGTCAGGTCATTCAATATGAGGTTCCAAAGAGCTTATGGTAGAATGACTGGTCATTACATCCCAAATGCAAATCTAGCCTTAGAAATCTATAAGAATGCATTGGATTCGGTGACCTCTATTTTCCTCAAGAGAGACATCAATATCACAACCCTGGCAGGAGCTTATAAAGAAGCTTTAATTCTTGAAAGACAGTTAGGACCTCAAATTTTGAGCAGTCCTTTGATATCCTATGTTACACAGAACATGCCTATTTTGAATCCTATTCCACATCATGAGTTAGTGCCAACATGTCATGCTCTACCCAAGGAAACTCCGTTAACTGTGACATCCACTCAGCATGTGCAAAATATAGAGAAAGGTTCTGACAAGTTCAAAGTGGAAGTGCTTGAAGTAAACATTTGTGATCTAGCATTACCCAAATTTGAAGTTTTTTCTGGTGAGTTAAATTTTCCTAGAAATCAAAGAAATATTGATATTTCTGGTTCATCCAAAAATAGTACAACCAGGGTTTCAGATTCTTTCACTTTTCCCAAAGAGTCAGAAAATCTTGTAGAGATTCCTATGGATGAAATACAGGATTTTCAACAGTTCAAAAGGGACAGTTATAATTTGAGATGTGAAAATCCAGAACCTACCAATGATCCTCCCTCACCAAAGGATGATGAAAATGAGATTCAATATCACTATGCGAAAGTAACTAGGAAGGAGGATAACATCATTGAGGATATGAAGGAAATTAAAGCCGACATCACCCTCCATGAGCTGGCCCGGATTGTTGAACAAAAAGATAACTTGATTGAAGCTTACTCTGGACCACCTATTGAATTTCAAGAAAAGGAGGAAAATATAGTAAATGTGAATGTGGTCAACCAACTTGGAATAGATAAAGAGTCTCAATATAAGCCTGTAACTACTGAACATAATATCAAAGAAAAGGTTGTAAATCATGTTGATGTAGATATTGGAGTTTATAATTTGGCAACTGAGAAGGTGAGAACAGTTACAGCTCTAATCAATCACAACAATGATATTTGGACATTACACATTGATGGGGTTAAATCTAAGCAAGGCTCAGGTGAAAAAGCAAATTATGAAAATTCTGCTAGAGGGATAAAAATTGAAGTCTTGGATATTGAAGCAGTAGAGCAACCACAAAATGTTCAAGTTATTAAGAACCAGGACATACGAATAAAATATGATCTCTTTGAGTTGTTACATAAATCTGAAGATGTGATGATCTGGGTCTATAGAGGCTTTAAGGTATTTGATCCTGGGGGTTTTTACATTCCGTCCCTTTGAAAGAATTCTGCAAACCCTTCAAGTAGAAGCATAAACATGTTATTATATGATTTGTTATTATATGATTTGTTTAATTTGAAAGAGTTGCAGATTTGTTTTTCAGTGGGACAAGATCCATAAAAAAATAAAATAAAAAAAAAGAGAGAGAGGGAAGACGGTAAACACAAGTCTTTCCTAGGTAGCAAAAAATTTTTTGGAAGCATAGTCTGGAGTGCATTTCGTCAACAGGACCTGAAAGGTAATTTTTCTAAATTTACTTGCAAATGGTCAAAATTTTTTTAAGGCACTATTTCTCTGCTTTTCCATCTGCTACATTTTTTTGAGTGATCAAAGAAGTTGTAACATGTGTATACATTGTAAATAAGCTTTACAGTGTTTTATTTTAGTTTATTTTTTAGTTTTATTTTAGTTTATTTTGATCTTAATTGTCTGTGTAGTTTTATTTTAGTTTATTTTCCAGGTCTGTACAGTTCTGTGTTTTATTTCAGGTCTGTACAACTTTGTGTTTTATTTCCTTTATTGTCTGTGCAGTTTTTAGTTTTATTTTATTTTATTTTATTTTAAAGGTCTGTGCAGTTTTATTTCCTTTGTTGTCTATACATTTTATTTTATCCTTGAGGTCTGTGCAGTTTATTTTGTTTTAAATTCTATTTTTTAAGTTTTGCCTGAGCATCAATGAAAAAGTCAGCCTTCCAAAATTGTTTTTATTCTGAGTTCTAAATCCAGTGTCCATTCTGTTCATTATTCTAATTGAGGTAGTCTGCTTAAACTGAACAGTGGAACTATTTTGTTATTCAGAACAACAGTGGAAAGATGATTGGATTTTGTGTCTTGCTTGCCACAATTATTTTAATTATAAAGAAACTGCTATGTTGTTTGGTTGGAGAAACTCCCGGGGAATCCAAGAAAAGTTGGTTATAAGAGGGGACTATGATTCATGTAATTATTTGAGTATCCACAGAGGCTATCAGTGCCCAGGCTGCAGCAGTTCCAGATTGATGAAATATTAAAAGAAAATTGTTGTTCTTTCTAAGGCTTTTCAGATGTTGATATATTTCAAAAGAGAGAGAGAGAAGATGAAAGTTGAGCAAGACAGCATAGAATTGGCACTCTGTTATTTCCAATATATATAAAAAAAAAGTAATGTAATCAAAGAGACAACCAAGACTTCAAAAGATGTTTTTCTTCTACCAAGTTGTAGATTCTACCTTACAGTTGTAAATCTGGGTCGTGTAAATCTAAAGGGTAACTCTGTCGGGGTTGTAAAAGGCTAAACTAGTAAACAGAGCTCTACTCGGTTTCCCCTTTTACAATCTAGAAAAGCTGATCAATCCAGAGTTCAACATTCGAAGGCCCAGTCATTCTTGAAGAAAGTTTTATACACTTGTAATTGCACATCAGAAATCTTCCTTAAATGATTCAACCTAGTATGTCCTTGGGAAATTTTGACAACTATCAGCTAGTAGTTAAATTGTTTTGAAGAATATCTGTGGCAAGGCATGATACATGGTCTATGTTGTTTTGAAACTAGAGTCCTGGGTTCTAAAATAATGCTACTATTTTACCCGTAGATATCGCCATTTGTTGAGAAGCAACACACCCCCACTAAAAAAATGAATTTCCATCCTTTGAAAATTTTGAGCTTTCATTTTTGCAGTAGGGACCCTCTTGAGTTTTTCAGGTTTTAAATTCCAAATTTGCTTGCCTCCTTTTTCAAGTTGTGCATTTATTTGCATCTGGCTTTGATTTATTTCAGAATTCATTTTTCCACATGTTAGAATCATTGCTGAGTAAAGAAAATCTTTCACTGATATGAAAAAAATGCAGAATACAGATAGATAAATTCATTAGAAACCAAAACTTTCCATTTTTGGCAAAGTCGCGATATCGCGACACTTCCATTTTTGGAAATGTCACGATATCGCGACGGGTTTCAAGAAAGTCGGCCAAGTCGCAAAAACGTAGCGAAATCGTGACACTTCCATTTTTGGAAATGTCGCGATATCGCGACACTTTCCATTTTTGGAAATGTCGCGATATCGCGACACTTTCCATTTTTGGAAATGTCGCGAAATCGCGACGGGTCTGGAGAGAGAAAGCAAATGCGTACGGAACGACGCGATTTTGCGACATGTCGCGAAATCGCGACATGTCACATTTTCGCTGCTGCAAGAGAAAAAATGAGCTAAGTCCTGGAAATGTCGCGAAATCACGACACTTCCATTTTTGGCAAAGTCACAAAATCGTGACACTTTCCATTTTTAGAAATGTCGCGAAATCGCGACAGGAAGGAGCAAAAGAGAACAAGGCATGAAAGCAGGCGCGATTTCGCGACATCGTGACATGTCACGTTTTCGCCGCATCGAAAGAAGAAAAACGCCCAAGGCAAGAAAACGTCGCGAAATCACGGCAGGATGACAAAAAAAGGTCTAAGGCATAAGAATGTCGTGAAATCACGACGTCGCGATTTCGAGACGTCGCAAAATTGCGACGTCGCGATTTCATGAACGTCGCGATTTTGCAACGTCGCAAAATCGTGACACAGTTGACAGAAGGGGGGCCCGAGACATATAGGTGTCGCGAAATCGCGACGTCGCGAAATCGCGACACGAAGCAACAAGAAATGAGCCACAATCGGAAGACAAAGGGCCGCAAAACAGAAAGCTAAGGCAAAGACAAGGCTAGGCGTCGCGAAATCATGATGCAAATCAAGGATGGCGAGGTAAGGAGCCACCATGTCACAATTTCGCGACATGGTGGAGAGATGGCAAGGTAAGGCGCCACTGTGTCGCGAAATCGCGACATCGTGATTTTGCGACGTCGTAAAATCACGACATGGTGGGGAATTCGCAAGGGAAATCCAAGGGCCACTGGAAGCAAAAGGAAGAGCCAAAAAATTTTCCAAGGCATGCAAGGGAGGTGTCGCGAAATCGCGACAGCCAAAGCCAAAGGAAGACAAAAGAAAGAAGTGCCCAAGGCAAAGTGAAAAAGGTGTCGCGAAATCACGATGCATTTCAAGGAAGGCGCCGAAGGCAAAAAAGAGGCGCGATTTCGCGACATGACGACGTGTCACGTTTTCGCTGCTTGAAAGCAAGAAAGTTGTCGAGGCCAGAAAGGGGCGCGATTTCGCGACATGTCACGAAATCGTGACATGTTGCGATTTCACTGCCAAGCAAGTGGAGAAGATCCAAGTAAGAGAAGGGGTCGCAATTTCGCGACATGTCACGAAATCGTGACATGTCGCATTTTCGCGGCTTGCAAAGCAAAGAGTTGCCGAGGCACAGAAAGGGTCGTGATTTCACGACATGTCACGTTTTCGTGGCCATGTTAGACAGAAAGATGACCAGGGTGGAAACGTAGCGATTTTGTTGCATAAAAGCAGAAAGGTGCATGGCACAGAAAAGGTCGCGAAATCGTGACATGTCATGTTTTCGCGATAGCGACAGGAAACAGGTCACGATTTCGCGACATGTCACGAAATCGCGACATGTCGCATTTTCGCGGCCATGGCAGGAAAACAACACAACATGAAAAGACAGCTGGAAACGGACACGTGTCACGATTTTTGCGACACGTGTCAAAGCAGAGCAAGCCTACGTATAATGAACTTTAGGGTTTTGATTGAAATTTAGGGTTTTTTTATGAACTTTAAAGTTTTGATTTAATATTATTAAAATACTAATCCTTGTTTGTCTTTTATGCAGGAAGCCATCTGGCACTTGCATGATAACGGAAGAAATGGCCAGAAAGACAAAGTTAAGTGCAAATTAATCGAAGACCGCCATATTGAAATGAGAGATGCCGAAAATTACTGTTTCATCCAAATTTTATAGATCTGGCCGCAAAGAGACTTTACGGTGACTAAGCAACTGCCCATTTAATGGAGTATGTCGAGAATTGGCCGAAAAATGAAAATATCTACACACAGTTACCGAAATTTTCCGATGGATGCATTTAATGAAAATTTATGGTAGAATTAATGGCTTGCAGACATTTTCAACTCAGGGATGGCTCTACGGAGATGAAATGTCAGAGAAGTGGTGACTCATCCAAATTACCCGAGGGCATTAATGAAGACATTTACTCATAGTTGCGGGTGGATGCAAGTGGCATTCGAATTCTGTCTTCTCCATTTATGGCAAGTGACTGCACTGATTTGCAGAATGGTTAAGTTTTATCCAAACTTTATTTTAAAAGGGCTTATATTGTAAAACCCGGGTACTAGGGTTTAAGATGATAAGATTTAGGGTTTGAGAAGAAGATATTTTTGAAAATATCAGGATCTCTCGTGAGTCTATAAATACTTCTTCTAAATGTAATCGCAAGAGGCGGAGACTTAGAAATAAAAGGCTATTGAAGCAATTTCTTGCAAATCTTGTTAAATACTTTATTTCTGGACTTGGAGTTGATGTGCTTTTGTTTTCTGTGATAGCATGGCCAGGAGCCTAATATTTTTCAGATTGTGATAAGTTCATCTTCTTTTGTTATCCGTTTCTTTAAAGTTTATTAAATATATGCTGTAAATCGGTGTTATCAAGATTAAATATGTTGTTGGGCTTCATTTGTTCTATTGTATGCTAGGGAAAATCACAGATTTAAGGTTCAAGTTTGTTCTAATTGCTCTGTCCTCACTGTGTGAGCTATGTTGCTGGTGAGAAATACCAATTTTAACGGACTTCCCTTCGTTTATGATTTTCTTTCGACTCTGTTCCATCTCTCGCCTTATGCTCTTAGTAGAAAGTGATCTTAGAAAGTCGGACACTTTCTTCTTTGATTTGTTCTATTGTGAAGTCGATAGTATAAATAAAATTGGTAGTTTTGTTTTACGACCTAAGTTTGATAAACTTCTCTTCTCGCCTTACCCTACCCTCTTTGTTTTACCGTGAAATGATCCATTTTTATTTTCTTTTAAATTTGTCTTTTATTTAAATCTGCTGACCCATAAGAGCTAGATCAAAGAATTAATTTTAAATCCGATTGTCAACAAGTGACAACTTCTAAACATTACTGAACAAGTTCAATGAGCCCGTTGTAAGGTAAAAGATAGTCCATATTGAAAACTATTTCAGAAGCGAAAAAGAGTGAATAGACATTCGACCCAACTTTGTAACTCACACCTTGGATAACCAGCAAGATCCTAAAGTGAGTGGGATTTATCCCGTATAAGTGTTATCATAGTTTCATGCTCATTCTTCACAGGGTGTGTATAAAATTCGGACTAACACATTCTCTTGCTTTAGATACCAATCTATTGTGAATCCTTTTAGTATAGTAGAAAAAAATTGCAACCATTCATTTGGTTGATTTACACCATTTGCTTTCCAAATACTTATGCACATCTCGATGTATCTTTTTGAGTCCTCATTTCCTTCCCCCATGAAGGGTAGACATATTTTTTTTCCAGCTTTTGTAGCTATACTAGCCATTCCCAGATTTCCTTCCTTGTCACTTGAGGAGGTATCTTTCAAAATCCTTAATTTATTCCTTCCTAGGATGGGTGTTCCACTATATTGTTCTTCATTGAATTTTTCTATCTGTGGTACCTTATTTTCACCAAATTTTCATCTCTTGACCTCTTGTGCATCCTCACTCCACGTCCTTATTCATCTGAATGTCAATTGTGGCCTTGGTTCTCCTTCTTGAGACCTTGCATATTGTTGCTTTGGTGCCTAAATCCCATCCTCTACACCCATTTGCAACCTTCCTATCACTTTTTTAGGTGTTACCATCCACTTACCATCTTCACGTATAGTTCTTCCATCAACATCTTCCCTTACATCAACGTTCTCTTTGACTCTTGGTGGTTCTTGTACCCTTTCTTCTATATCTACTAGCAATGTCTCCCACCTTTTAGTATCTCCTTCTTTTGAAGTCCATACTTGTTCAATTACTGGTTTATTCATTGAGTTGTTCATAGTCTCCCTTTGAGAAATTCTTGTGCTCCTAACTGGGATTTTCTCCTCTCCTTGATTTCATCTCCTACATCTTCATTGTAACATCCCTATTCCAGGACAAACCAACCTTAGGATTTTTTTTTGTTTTATTTAGTATTTATCATTTTCATGAGTTCATGAGAGAATTAAAAGTATATTCATGTGGGTTGCTTATATATAAGTTTCCAAGTAAGTTCAAGGCTGCACTTCATAGGAATCCAACATGGTCAGTTTTTGTCTTGTGGATAGGAGTGGCCAACCCCTATAATGACTTGTAGATAGAGTTTATTTACCTTGCAATTGTAAATTATCCTATATTAAATAGGAATGCCCTATTTCCCTACTAGTTTAAATCAAACATTAATCTAGATTCTATGTTAGGTTTCTTTCAACCCGTATATTAGGTGTATACCTTCAGGATTAGTTTCTTCTTCCTTAAGGATAGAACAACAATCATTGCAATGCTTAAACTCTCCCATATCAACCATAGTAAGTTAAGGGAGTTATCACACAAACCTGCATAGAATTTTGAATGTCTACTATTTTACCTTACTTGTTTAACCCACTATAATCTCCATGAGATAGATAACTTTCAATGTTCCCTCAATAATCATTCTTATTTATAATCTCTAAGTGACATTTATGATTCATACATTCCTTCTAGTTTTAAGGTTACTATATGTCAAATAGATACAATATTTAATTTATATTTAGAGATTCAAACCTTATCATGAGATAACTTCATGTCATGATATAACTCTACATTTTCTTCTATGATTTTTTGAAATCAAGTATTACATTGTATACAAATCCTCTCAAGGAGTGATATAATCAAATTACAATTGATCTCAATAAATACATTTTATAATAATGGAGGCCCTTTCATTAAAGAGGTCTTGTTATAATACGTATACATGATCAATAGAAGTCGAATAGTTCCAATCTTCGCTTGACTCCATTCGAGCCACCAATACTAGATTGTAGGTATTTTAGGATCAGGACAACCCATTACATGTATATGATTCTAGGAAAACAATAGCATGTAATAATTTTTATTTAAATGCAACTAAACACAAAACATTCTCTACAATGTAATTGTCTAAAGCAATCCACCATTCAAAGGAAGGAAATCCCATACTTTCCTAAGACTGAAAGTCATGTTTTCATCTCATATCCTTCTCCACAAGGATATGCCTTTGAAACAATTATTATTACAATCAACTATTGCTAGTACTTTTCAAGAGAATGCCATTCATTCATAAATGAGATCCCTTTCATGCATATAGCATTTAAACATATCATATTTTCACAAGTATCTCATATTTTTTTAAACAAAAATAATATTTAAACAAATCATACTTTCACAGGTATCTTATATTTCTTCAAACATAATTAGCATTTAAACAAATCGTACTTTAACAAGTAACTCATATTTCCTCAAATAGAGATAGCATTTAACAAATCAAATTTTCACAAGTATCTCATATTTCTTCAAACAAAAATAGCATTTAAACAAATCATACTTTAGCAAATAACTCATATTTCCTCAAACAAAAATAGCATTTACACAAATCATACTTTCACAAGCATTTCATATTTCCTCAAACATAAATAGCATTTAAACAAATCATACTTTAAAAAGTATCTCATATTTCCTTAAATGGAAATATCATTTAAACAAATCATATTTTCAAAAGTATCTCATATTTTTTTTGGTAAGGTAAAATTTCATTAAAGGGGTTTTGAAAGGGCCCAAAACCTTATTACAACAGGTCAGTAGACCACAAACAAGGCCACAGGAAATTCTGTAGGAAAGGCCACCGGATATGCCAGAGGAAACGCTCGAGGAAAAGCCTAAGGGAAGGCTTAAGGAAAACCATAAGGAAATCCATCAGGAAAATCATCAAGAAATCCATGAAAAAATGTTCCCAAAGCAGGAAAAAAGAATGTCCCACCCAACCACGAATTTGAATAGCCTGCTAAGCAGGAAAAGGAAGAAGAAAGAAATTTTAAAATTTAAACACTCCCGCCTAGACACAAAATTGAAAAACTCAATAGTAGGAAAAGCAAGAGAACCTCCAAAGAAGGTAAAATACAAAAATGCACAGTCTCGCATAGGAAAAAACCAAAATCCGGTAAGGAAATACCGAAAAACCAGAACTGCATTACAAAAAAAATAGGATGGAGCCAATCCCAGAGACGTCCCATAATAAAGGTAGCTAAAATAACCCCACCAGAAGGTATGGAAAGGGGCAGAAAAATGGATCAGTGACCTCCCACACCAAGGAGATCATTTGGAACACCAACCAACCAAGAAGGAAGGTCCAAGGAAGTGCTATGGGGCTGATACAACAAATGATTGAAAAATTGGAACAACAAGCTTGGGATATCCACTACAAATATGCTAGTAGAAGCAGAGGAAGCAGTAGACATAGAATACAAAGCCATGGGAAATATATGGGGAAGTTCCTAGGGAACCCAAAAGGAAGGAGCCACAGGGTGAACCAGCTACAAGCATTAATAACAAGTCTTCCCAGACCAAAAATATGCAACAAGAAACCCCAAACAACCTTAAACACCACCAAAAAATAGCTTCAAGGAACCAGGTGAGGAATTCTAGCAGGATCACAACAAGAAGTAATGTAGAGACCCCTACCAAAGCCAAGAAAAATATTGAGAGCCCATCGAGCCCACAACCACGAACCCAAAGAGTAGAGTCACAAGTATCTCATATTTCTTCAAATAGAAATGACATTTAAATAAATCATACTTTCACAAGTATCTCATATTTCTTCAAACAAAAAATAGCATTTAATCAAATGGATTAATTGTAGATCTACAAATCCTCCCAAGGATTTACTCATAATCTACTATGATATTATAAACCTGATTTGTTCTACAATCCATCATTCTCTTCATCTATAGTTATTTTACAAATGTGTTTGTTAATTTGTTTGAATTCTATAGTCTTCCCATAAATCTGGCTACCAAGTTGTTTCAAGATCAATCAACATGATCGTACTATAGTTCCATGAGTTTGGCTACAATCTCTCTTGCAATCTATCAACAATATTACTCAAGTTTAGCCACAACTCCATTCGTAATCTATCACACAAGATTACACTATAGGTTTACTCACTTGGTCCTTAATTTATTTTGGAAACCACTATAGGTACACAATATTAGAAAATGAGATTTATTAGTCAATCTCTTGTCAAGGATGAACTATAGTCTTTAATAGGTATTATTTAGTCTATCAAAAAGACTACTACCTATTTTATACAACTCTTTCCAAAATTTATCTTAAAAATCCATAAACAAGACTTTTAAAATTGACACCAAGTTTACTTCAAGTTTGAATCACACTTTTGTTTCAAAAGGTTTCCTTAAAAGAACCCTTGTAAATTTACACTAATTTTTTGAATACACCATTTAACCTCAAATCCACAATTCTCTAAAGAATACACCAATTAACCCAAAATTCACAATTCATCGAAATTTAGTTTAAAGTGAATTTCAACATGTTTTAAATTTTTATTTTGGGGTGAATGGGATTTCTCCCAACATTCTTGATGTGTTGGATCCATGGTATTGGTTTAGTTTTGTAAAAGTGGGTTTGCTTAAATTTGATGCATGTGACCAACCGATCAGCCAATAAAACTCCCACAGAGCAACACAACCACGTTAACCAAGAAATTTCAACAACATAATCATGTTAACCAAAAGTCTAAACAACTAGCGGCCAATGAATAGTGCCATAGCCTTCATGGCTAGGCGGCTAGGTTAAGCTAGCCTTGACCACACCAACCATGGTCGATAACTACATGGTGATATTTTCCACATAAAGATCCCCTGCACTCTTGTAGAGCGTATGTGGGATGATACTTCTTGTGAAATATAGTTAGGAGATATTTGCTCCCAAGCATTCATCAAGGTCGAATAGCTACACGGTGCATCAGTGAAGGCTCAATTTTGGTTCATCTAAGGTTTGGAGATTAATTTTTTCTATTTTTTTATAATAATACCTTCTATGGTAGGGTCCCATGCAATATACTGCAAAAAGGGTCTCAACGGAAGCGATAATAGCCAGAGGCAGGATTCACAAGTAGGGTGTGATCAGAAGCCCATCATTTCATATGATTTAAAAAAACCTTCGAACGCAATGCAAGATCATAGTATGATGCTCTCTTAAGGTATAAAATAATAAGATTAAGTCTAATCATAAACGATCACTACTATCCTAGGATTAATGATTGTAAGAAGTTGTCATATCGGTGTCACAGTTACTCAAGAAGTAATTCATTTTCTAGTTTAGATCCACAATAATTCACCATTTTACAAAGGTGTTATTCCACCTCATACGCCATCGTGGGTTTGATTGAATACAACTTTGATAGACAGAGATGGTGGATTACAGATATAGAATGATGAATTATACATCCCAGGTCTTTGATGGTCTAGGAGGTGCACCATTGCTATCAGTTCTATAGGTATTCACAAGCATCCATCGTAACTTTCTTGAAAACCCCATATTACTATTTTGTGGTTAAGGAACATAAGTCCCATATGTATAGTGTTATGGTAACCGAGGGTAATAAAGTCACTCTTGCGCTTATAGAGGGTAACCACCCGGTGGTGAGGGTGATGTTTGAATGGATGGTAGAGAGGGGGCCACTTGGCCTATAGTGTTTTACCTCAAAATCAACAATCCAATCAAATTGACCAGAGTTGAGTTGGGTTTACTATGGTTGTCTACGGTCACTTAAGAAGACATATCGATTGCAGTGAATTCTAGCATTATTTCTAGAATTAAATTTACCAACGAGCTCCACGAGTAGTTTTAGGTTACAACATTATAATACTCCAAAATCATTTAAGAAAGATACCCATTAAAAAATGGCATTGAATATGTATCAAGCTATGGAGTAAAAATATTACATAATGCAGACAAATGCAAGAAATCATCTCGACCACTCTAAGAGTCAAGTATTCGTTTGTGAGGGGAAGTTCGAATCCTGAATCAAAATAAACTCAGAGGACGGTTTCAGGTTTGAATCCTAGCGCTTGTGTTTGGATGTGTCAGCCCTTCGCCTGTATCTTCCAACTTTTTGCATGCAACACAGCCCGTGGACTGTAGCACCCACCACTGTAGAAGCCTACGATCTGTAGCAGCTGCCACTGTAGCAGCTCATGCACTATAGCGACCACAAAAATTTTGGCCCTAATAATAATAATAATAATAATAATAAATGGCAGATTTTGGAGGCAGCAAGTTGTGACGGATGGAACATCAAGGAGGAGGAGCGGGAAGTCTAGGGGTGATAAACCCTAGGTGTGGGGCTTCAGAGGGCAGATCAGCAGACGCGACAGGTGGGGGATCTGGTGAGATAGCAGGCCCCCAGGTGAAGGATGTGGACAAGGAAGTTCTATTGGAACCGGTCCAAGGGCATTGGGTGGATGCGGTTGAAGATATCTCTGAGGGGTACCAGGACTCTGTGCGTTAGGATCAAAGGAAGACCCAGGAAGGAGAAAAAGAGAAATCTAGCAACTGGAGACCTTCATATATTAATGCTCTTCACAGGAAGAAAAAATTATCTGACTCTTGTTTTAATCTAAAATCTATCAATGGGAGGTTGCACATCCCGGATACCTTAGCTCAGCATGTGGCTATGGAGGGCAGAACATCTCTGGTGGCAAAATTTATGGGGGTGAGGCCAGACTTGGAAGTCATAAGGAGATGGGCCGTCCAAAAATGGTAGCCAAGGGCCGATATGATGATTAAGGCTTTACCCAAGAGTTTTATTTTGGTGACATTTCAATGTGAACAGGACATGGAAAGGACTCTTCAAGGAGGTCCTTGGTTTTTTGGGAAAAGGGGCTTGTATCTAAAGCATTGGTCCCTCGATTTCAATGCCCAGACTCAGGTGCTGGATTTGGCTCCGATTTGGGTTAAGATGTCAGGATTACCTTTGATTTTTTGGAATGAACAAATCTTGGCTGGGATAGCTATAGAGATTAGGGAACTAATAGCTATTGATCCTGCAACCTTGAGAAAATCAAGACTCCTTTCTGCTCGCATGTGTGTGTTGGCGGACCTGAGTAAAGAGCTCCCTAAATCCATTATATTGTCGTCTATGTTTGGCCTTCACACTCAGGTATTTGAATATGAAAATATATCTTTTAAGTGTAGTGTTTGTGGGAAGGTAGGGTACCAGGGTATCCACTGCATTTCCAAGAACCAACCCCCACTCCAAAATATTGCTCCTCAAACCCAAAATAATATCCCTCCCCTGTAGATCTCCATTCCTACCCAACATGGGCCTCAAGGACATGGAGCTCGAAATCCAAATATCAGAGACCCTATTCGCCCTATTGTAAGCAAGAGGCAACGTTATAACCCTCCTCCAAAAAATACCTATGCCCTAAAACCCTCTCACAGGGGAGCTGGTCCCTTTGATGGGAACCCTCAAGCTCAACCTACTCCTAAGATGATACAACAAGCCTCAGAGCCAAATCACAAAGGAAAGAACCCCATAGATCAATGCCCTGGGGCAAGTAAGTTTGATTAGGTAATACGTGAGACATATGGAGGCTCGGTGGAAGTGGTCCCATGTACTACAGAGGAATTTATGGGAAAAAATTCCAAGGAGATCAACATCCCAGTGGAGAACAGTTTTGATGCATTAAATCATCTGAAGGGAGATCAGATGGATAGCCAAGAAGTGGAATCTGAGGTAGAGGAGACTCAAGAGAAGGATTTAGAGGAGCAAAATTAGAGGAAGGAGTAGGAAACTAATATTACAGGCAAGGATACTCAGGAGGAAGAGGTGAACCACCAAGATCAATGTAACCCCAAAGCAGGGAAAAAGAATCTACTAATCAAGAAGCTAAGAGTACGAAATCATCTCCACCGTCAGAAAGACCAGTTAACCTGGAAAGCCAGATTGTTACCCCAAAGACCAAGACTGACCTATCCAATATGGTTACTAGAAGCCAAGTGAATCCCAAGGAACCCTAGCCTAGAGCGGATGTATGGGGATATGGTTTGATAGGAAGAGGGAAACCTAGCAATGCTGCCTTAAGGCAGAAAGAAGTAGAGCGAGGAGTGGCTGATGGCACTCAAGTAGTATTGCTCTTTGGGGAAAAGGCTCGAGGATCCAAAGCCCATAAATGAAGATTATTTCATGGAATATACGTGGGAGTAATCCTGCAAAAATAAGAGCTTTGTATGCTCTTAGACAAGAACACAAACCGGATATGATTTTACTACAAGAAACTAAAATGGAGGAGAGTAGAGTTATTCCTTTTAAGAATAGGACTTGGTGAGAAGCTAAAGTAGTAGGCCAAGAGGCCACTGGAATAGTAGGAGGGTTGCTGGTTATGTGGAACAAGAATGTGATTGATAGTAGAGTGATTCTGATGTCTAGTTGGTTTATTTGTCTCTTATGTGTGGATAAAACCACGCAGGAAGAGTGGATCTTAACGAATGTATATGCTCCAGTTAGACAGGGACTGAGAAGGGTTCTTTGGATTCAGCTAGCTGAATTGAGGGAGACAGTCCCCAACTACCCTTGGATTGTGGTGGGGGATTTCAATTGCTATCTTAATCCTACAGATAAATTAGGGGGCTCTCAAAGAATAACTGCTGATATCTATGAGTTTAGAGATTTTGTTGAGCAACATGAGCTGATGGATGTGGACCTACGTAGATTCTCCTATACATGGTCTAACAAAATACTGAAGGAAAACCAAATTTAGATCAGATTAGATAGGTTTCTTCTTTCTCAAGAATGCTTGGAGAGGTTTGGGGACTCTTCATTAATGACACTCCCAAGAATTGGGTCTGATCACAACCCAATTCTGTGGGAAATAGGGGAGGACTCTAAGAAAAGATACATCAGACCCTTTTGATTTGAACTTATGTGGTTCCAACATCAAAATCTCAAGGATCTGGTTGCCCAATGGTGGGACAAAAAGTATAATGGTTCAAAACTGGCCCAAGTGGCATGTAAACTTAGGAATGTGAAGGCTAACATTAGAGAGTGGAACAAAACTTCCTTTGGCAATATTTTTGCAAAAAAGGCAGAACTAAAAGACAAGATCAATGAACTACAGGAGAAGCTGAAGTTATTATAGAGGATCTAAGAAACTAGGAGAGGGAGCTGTTAGCCGAATACCACATGGTGCTAGGATTTGAAGAAACCTTCTGGAGGCAGAAATCCAGACTGCGTTGGTTAAAGGAGGGTGACATAAATACAAAGTTCTTCCATGTCTCTACTCTTCACCACAGGAGTTCTAACAAAATTAAGGATATCAAGATGGCCGATGGGTCTAACACCAAATATATGGAAGACATAAGGAGGGAAGCGGTTGAGTACTTTAAATCATTGCTAGAAGATGTAAATCCAACTATTGAAGAAGAGGACTCTCTGTTGGCAGCCATTCCACCCCTTGTAACTGAGAATCTTAATGGATTCTTACTTAGTCCTTTCACAAAGGAGGAAATCAAGAAGGTGGTTTTTGACATGGATGGTAACAGCTCCCCAGGACCGGATGGCTTCCCCCCAGCTTTCTTTCAAAAGTTTTGGGATATCCTAGGCAATGATGTAGTGGAAGTTATAATTGAGGCTCAAAAGGACATGGAAATCCCGGAAGGAGTTAATGCTACATTTTTAGTCCTCATCCCTAAACTAGTGGGAGCAATGGAATTTTCCAGTTTTCGCCCTATCAGTTTATGTAACACTCTGATGAAGATTCTCACAAAAACAATCGCCAATAGGCTAAAGGTTATCCTTCATTTCATCATTAATATGAACCAAGGAGGCTTTGTGAAAGGGCGACAAATATTGGATGGTATCATCACAATTCATGAGGTTATTCATTCAATGGTGGCTAGTAAGGAAGTAGGTATGTTACTAAAGCTTGATATGAATAAAGCCAACGATCAGGTCTCATGGCGGTTCCTTACCAAGATTTTGGGTAAGTTTGGTTTCTGTCCCCAATGGATTAAGTTGATTTTTAGTTGTATCTCTACTACAAGATTTTTTTTCATGGTGAATGGGTCACCCTCCAGTTACTTTAAGAGTGAAATGGGGTTGCGACAAGGAGATCCTTTGTCTCCTTACTTGTTTATTATTTTAGCGAAAGCATTGGGTAGGAACATTTCAGTAGTGGTGGCAGATGGTCGATTGGAAGGTTTCAAACCTACCTCAACAGCAGAGCCAGTGTCTCACCAACAGTTTGTGGATGATACGATCATTGTGTCCAAAGCCTCGGTGCCTCAGGCTAGGAAGCTAAAGAGAATTCTAACCAAGTATGATATAGAAGCAGGACAGTACATAAACTATAAGAAGAGTAGCATCTATTTCTTTAACACGCCTGGTGGGAGGGAGGAAAGAATTGCTAACCTCTTCGGTTGTGGAAAGGAGCTTCTACCAGCGACTTATCTAGGCATGCCTATGTTTGAAGGAAGAATGAAGGCTACATTGTGGAACTCAGTCATTGATAGGATCTCCAAAAAGTTAGCAGGATGGAAGGGTAGCCTTCTCAACTCTATAGGAAAAGCCTTATTAGTTCAAAATACTTTACAAAGCATTCCAATTTATTGCATGTCTCTATTTAGAATTCTTGCAAAGGTCCAAGCTACTTTGGAGCAAATTCAATGCAACTTCTTGTGGTCAGGTTTAGAGGAGAGAAAGAGAATTTCGTTGGTAGCATGGAATCAGGTGTGTGCAAGCAAAGATCAGGGGGGCCTGGGGCTAAAGAGAATGAAAGAAATGAATCAAGCTCTGATTGGCAAACAGGTATGGAGATTTATCAATAATGATCAATTGGGATGGGTAAAACTTCTTAAGGCAAAATATATCAGAAATAATCAGGACTTCTTGAAAGCTAATAATCTCCCTAGAGGATCCTATTTTTGGAATTGTTTGCTCGAATGTCGAGAGGTAGTCAGGAAAGGCATCATATGGAGAATTGGTAATGGAAGACAAGTGGACTTTTGGCAAGACCTGTGGTTGGAAGAGGCCCCTCTAAAAGATAACTTAGACCTTCAGGTCCTCCAACATAAAATTTCGGAGGAAATGGGAGGAAAAGTAGGGGATTTTATTGCTGTAGCACAAGAAACTTCCTCTTGGAAGAAAATCACAATTCATAATCTGTCAGAGCAAGAGAAGGTGGCCCTAACCAAACTCAATGATGCTTTAAGGGTGTTCCCGATCATTCCTAGGGAAGGAAGAGACAAGGCGATTTGGGGAAAAACTACAAGTGGGATCTATTCAGTAAAAACTACCTATAAGTTAATCCACTCAGGATTCAATGGCTGGACTCTGACTTCTATTATTTGGTTAAATAATTTAACCCCAAAAATTGCTTTCTTCTTTTGGTTGGCAGTTCAAAATAATATTCTGACAACGGATAATCTGCAAAGGAGAGGTTTCCAATTCATCAATCGATGTATCTTGTGTGAGAAAGCGATAGAATCTGTAAGTCATATTTCTTACTTGTGAATTTTCTTGTATAGTCTTCCAAATGATCCTGTCCAAATTTCATATAGATTGGGTCTGCCCAAATAACATGTCTGACTTCTGCATATAGTGGGCTTCCCCCTTCCGGGCGAAACTTTTGACTTGGCTTTGGAAGCTTACCCCATTTTTTATGGGGGATATGGAATGAGAGAAATAAGAGAGTATTTAAAGGATGTAAGAAAGATCCCAGGTTATGTGGTAATAAAATAATCAGAGCTTTGAAAGAAAACTTTCTACTTCAAAAATGAGACCTTGTCTCTAAGGGAAAGGAGGATTTTGCGGAACTGGGGAGAGGAACTTCCAGACCTAGACATTACAACCAACCCATGGGATGGTGTCAAGTGGATACCCCCCACACAAAAGTGGGTTAAGTTTAATTTTTACGGGGCAGCCAAAGGAAATCCGGGGGCTACAGGAGCAGGAGGAGTTCTAAGAAATGAGGAAGGAAAAGTGGTCCTTGCCTTTGCAGAGCCTTTGGGAACTCAAAAAAATCATTTTGCAGAAGCCCGAGCCTGTATGCAAACAATGAGAATTGCCATATTTGAGGGTTATAAGGAAGTTATCTTTGAAGGGGATTCGCTTAATATAATAAAGGCAATTAAGGAGGATAAAGACCCCAGCTGGACCATCTTGGAGCTTATCCTAGAAGCAAAGATTCATAAATCTCATTTGGTTAATGCCTGAATCCAACACACCTTCAGAGAAGGGAACCAGGCGACAGATCTAATGGCAAATATTGTAGTTTTTGTTGGGAAGATGCAAATTTACAAGGATAACTTCCCTCAAGAACTATTGGTGTTGGCTTCTAGAGAAGAGCTAAGATCAAACATGTTAGAGCATCAGGAGATCAAAGGGGTTGATGATGAGTAATCCGACAAATGGAATTAGGTAGAGGTACAAAAGGCATCCCATTTGCTGGGGCCTGGGAGGTGACAAGTGTACAGTACAACAGCCTAGTGGTATTAGTAAGTGCTAGGTGTTGTTTGGTTTTTGTTTTATCCTGAATAGTCAAGCGACAAGTATAGGACTATGGAATCTAAGTATGGCTTAATGTGGGTCTTAGATATATCCATTTTGTATTTTGATTATACGGGCTTGATGCTAGAACCAGCCCATTTTGACTATGTAAAAGGTTTGTGGACCTTATAACCACCTCTACCTTATACCAAAAAAAAAGAAATCCTCTCGACCTAAAAATTTTGTAAGCTTCCAAAGTCTTCTCTCTTGTCTTTTAAGCCCACCAACACTTCCTTCTTGCGTGTTCTCTTTTTTTTTTAAAATATTTGACCAAAGGTCTCTAAAAATTAATGGAACTGTTTGGTTTCTTATTTACCAAAGGGTAAAGAGCATAATCTCTAAGCCCAAGTTTTCCTATCAATATTTCTTTAGGATTCCTCCTTTCATGACCCCTTTTGGTTTCTCAAGGAAATATTTAAGTTATCTTTCTAGTGCAATTGTCAACATAACTCCACAACATGCAAACCCTAATTTATTGCCAATGATTTATTATCATCACCAATGTTTTAAAAAATTGTACAACTATCACATTAATTTTTTTTAGAATAATAATATCATGGAAACTCATCCCAAACTCTCACACCAGGTTTGTAGGATCATCAAGAGTTAATTCCATTGTAATTCCAACATTCTAACACAATATTTTGACCATACTTGGACAAAGTCCACAATATGCAATAAAAAATAACACACACAATGGAATTCACAATAACACAAGATCAAAGAGGGTTTCTTCCATTATTATCGCTAAACATGTACAATTATCAATGACAATCACAATGAACAACTATGAACCTCCACCCATGGACTATTTATGGACATGAATCAACTACAATTTTTGGACTAACATGAACAACCATTAAAATTGAATGGGGGTCCTTATAATGCTTTCCCATGCCATTCCAAAGTGGTTCCTGAGACAACCACCATTCACAACTACCATCCCCGGAACAATCAACTTGCATTAAGGTCTTCCTAAGTCTAATTTGATTATTATCAAATTCACCTTAAATGCACATTTCACCTAATTTGACTTTAATTTCTAATTGCACTTTTTATAACTTTGTACAATTACACCCAATTGTATATTTTCTAACTTCTCATTTGTATAATTAGACAAAACCTCATATGTGTACATTTTGACAAATCATACATTTAATAAAATTGAAAAACAAAATTGTGCAAATCCTGTATTTACTTTTGCTTCTTCTGGGAGGTGGATTTTCTACCTATAGAGAACTTGCAAACCCTAGTTCTAGTAAATTACCTTTATATGTCCTAACCATAAGATTCTTCTTCATTTGGGCCTTATGATAAGGATATATTTTCCTTCTTAAAATATTGCACAATACTTGAAGTCTTAGAACATAAATAAATAAAATTTGTATAAAATATCTTGTAAATTTGTGATTATCAATAATATCTTATATCGACGGTATTTTTATGGCATTCTCTTGTGATTCCTTGCTCTTGATGAAGCCAAAAAATCCCTTCATAAATTCCATGAAGTGTCATGTGGTGGTCACTTTAGTGGAAATGCTATTGCCAAGAAACTCCTTCAAATAGGGCATTAGTGGCCTTCCATGGAGAAGGATGCATGTGACTATGTGTGACTCTGTGATAAGTTCCAACATCATGATAACCTTATTCATGCACCTTCATAAAATCTCCAAGTCATTTCTTTCCCTTGGCCCTTCTCTATGTGGGGTCTAGACATCATCAATAAGATCAACCCTATGTCTTTTGATGGCCATAAATTTATCATCATAACCACAAATTTTTTTATTAAGTGGGTAGAATCATGCCACTATCCATAGTCACTATATCTCAAGTTTTATAAGTTCATCCTTAATAAAATTCTTTGTGGCATGGAATTTCAACTATTGTAATTTCAAATAACAAAACACCTTTTTAAAAATAAAGATGTTTGTAAATTTTTTACTAAATATAAAATTCACCATAAATGGTCCACTCCTTATTATCCTCATGGAAATGGACAAGCATAAGCCTATAATAAAAACTTATTCAAGATACTTAAGAATTTGGTTAGTAAGACTAGTTGTGATTGGCACCATCAATTTTACCTTGCTTTATGGGCTTATTAACTAGTGTGCATACACCCATAGGGGAATCCAATATATCTTAGTATATGGGATTGAAGCCATATTTTTGTTTGAGCTTGATATTTCCTCCTTATGTCTTATTGTAGTATGCTTTAGTCAAAAACAAATATCACCTTTCTCATCTAAACCAATTAGATTTTCTCGATGAAAAGTGCATTAATACTCTAGAGCACCCTTGAGCCTATCGAAATAGGCTGAAGTGTTCCTACACTAAGAAGGTACGCTATCATCATTTTGAAGTAGAAGACCTGGTCCTTAAATAAAATCAATGCTCAAAATAATTTGAAAGGTAATTTTAACCCTATTTTGTTAGGTCCCTTTGTCATTATAGCTAAGTTTAGCTTAGGAACCTATCATCTAGAAATTCTAGATGAAAAGGATCTTAAAGAACCCATAAATATTATGTATCTTAAGAGATACTATGAATGATTGTGTGATTTCTCACATGCATCATGATATTATTTATATCTTTTGGAATTTGGAGAAGGGGTTTAGGTTTTGACAATATGATCTTCAACCAAAAATCACCAGTCATAACACCATTTTCTTCTCAATGCCTTAGCTTCTTCTTCAAGTTTCTACAATGTCCAAAGAACCAATTCTTGATCATCTTGTTTCAAGCCCTCTAATTTTACCCAATTCCCAAAGATTATTTGTGTCATATTGCATTGATTGCTTGTTCATATTGCATTTTTATCATATATGCACAATTATATGATATTTCTTATACAAATTGTTTTTCCTTCGTATCTATGCTTGACATAACTTGCATATTTGCTTGTCATCTACATGTCTGTTTTTTACCTATGCATCATTTGCTTACCCATATAGAATTTCAAGGATTCTATAATGAGGTAATGATGATAACTAGTTAGGTTAAACTCATATGCATTGTATTTGCACTAGGTCACTCATGCTTAGAAAATAACCGATCCTAAGAAATTGATTTGCTTTTCCTATTTACCCACCAAGATGCTATGGTTATCCCATTTTTGTACATATATGGGCAACCCTATATTAATGGGACTTTTTTTTTTGTATTTGCATGATTTTTTACATTTTTAAGCTAGCACACCCTCCCTTAACTTGCTTAACCAATACTAACCTCTTTAGCCTGCTCTCCCTCTATGTTTTAGCCTTTTATAGTAGTCACAGAACTATGATCATAAAGCACGTATTGTAGGAACAAACCATACCTTCCTCCTCTTATGTGCAATATAATATCTTTCACTTGGTAATCCTTACCTCCAAGTGTGCTTTAATACCATATCCTCATCATTCCTTTGGTTGCATCTTGTTCTCCTCTTTGATTCATTCTCCTCTTCCTCTTCAATTCCTCTCCAAATTATCTCTTCCTTTGCTATCTTCTCTTGATCTATTTAAAGGTTTACATCTCTTGGATCCCTCACAATACAACATGAAATAATTCCCTATAATATCTTGTAAATATTTTTTACATAGCATATGTTCTTAGACTTTCATTGATCATTTCTAACAATGCTTATTTTAGCCTTTAATTGGTCATCTCTTTGCTCATTTTAGACCTTAACTAGTCACTACTCATATAGACCTTCATTGGCCACTAACCATATTAGTCCTTAACTAGTCATTGTCTATTATACATAGCTACTATATTGTATACATATATGTTCATTTAGACCTTAGTTGGTTGTATTTTTGTTCATAGACATTGATTAGTTGCCTCTTCTCCCATTGTAGACCTTAACTACTCATTGCTCATATAGGCCTTCACTAGTTTTTGACCATATTAGGCCTTAACTAGTTATGGAAAATTATACATAGATACTATATATAGGCCTATTGGATCATATCCTGATCTCCCATATTATTTTCTTAACCCTATGTTGACCTTGGTCACATTGGTCCCATGCGACCTATGCTAACCATGGTCACATAGACTAAGCACCTCTTCATCTCCTTCTAGATCAATTTGCATCTCTTTCAACCTATTTAAAATTTATTCTTCTCTCATTTATTCTCTCTTTTCTTCATAATTCCTAAATCATGCATAGTTTTCATACTAATCAACCTAATTAAGCAATCATATTTTAGCACAATTCATCATACGTATAACAAAAAATATCTATATCATAAATCTCATCAATGGGTGCATCATATTTTATGTGTTGATGTGCCATAAACCAACAATGACACACTCAACCATCCTCTCTATCCCTCCCTTGGGAAGCATGCGACAATTAAAAATTAGCACGTCATCCCCTTTATAAGTCTACAAGATAGACTTGTCTACTCCTTTTGTTGGTAAAGGTCATGGCGATGGTATGTCCATGGACTATAAGATAATCCTCATATGTGTCCTCATACAACTCTAGCTCTAGGATTAGTTATATTATGGTGATGGTTTCCTTTACCTCTTTAGTATGGCCTAATGGTATAGCACCCAATAATATATCACTTGCTCTTCTATTGCCTAGGTCTCATCCTATGTCCATGCTAACTCATATTGCAGGACCCATATAGAATAATATTATGAACCCTCAATCACAACTATGATGCCCTATACCATGGACTACTGCCTTTCCTATTCTAGCCCGACCACCTTCCCTCAAAGCTTGTCATATTTCACCTTATCCACATCTTGCTATTTTGTGAGATAGTCTCGCTTGCCCACTAGATGATCTCACTAAATGGTGATTTGGTCAATGGTCATCCTCCACTTTGTTAGCCTATGGGCTTGGTCTGCTAGGATGTGGTCCCTCTCTACTAGAATTCCATCCACCTACACCTATAGCATAGACAAATCTGCTCATAGGGAATCCCTCTCCACCATACATTCTTCCTACTCTACCATCCTACTAGAACCTACCTCTATCTCCATGGGGGTAACTCCTGAACCCCCTCTTTACTTGATGAGACTCTCATAAAAAATATTTTCTAATAGCCATGAGGCTCATAATCCTCACCTCTACCCTCACATTCCTAAGCTATCCTACCTCCATTATCATCATCTCCGTGGTCTAATGGGATACCTATCGATAGGTTTGTTGCATGTCAATGCTCATGACCTATCATCTTTGTTTAGGCATTGCTAAAGAGATTCTTTATTGTTGTATCAATCGATATCAGGGCTAGTATCCTCGATCTAATTTTATATTGTCTACCCTTGTCTCAATGAAAGGAGGATCATCCCTATCCTCTTCCATAGAACTAGTAGGGTTAGGACACCCACATACTTTTGTTGGATCTCTCACATCTCATCAATACCAGTAGTCTCCCCTCTATGGTCATTATTTTGCTAGGCTAAAATACATTTACACTTGATTAAATGGGTGTAGCTCTTGCTTATCATGATTTATGATCATCCATTGGATCTATCAAATCTAAGCCAAATCTAATTTGTCCTCTACCCACCCTAGGTGCTAACACCGTGACCTCTTGATCATATTATAAGAAAAATTATTATTGACCAACATTTATGCTAGTGCTAAAGAGCTGGTACAAGCTCATTGATTATGATCAAAGTGGTGGACCCATTGATATGCTAATGGTCTCTCTCCATCTTGCATAGGCCTTAGCAATATCGATGGTCATCTTACCACTACATGCAACTAGCACCAAAATTGTAGTAGTGTTGCATAGGTAAAGCCTTGACCCTCCTTATAGATAGTATTGTACATTTTTTGGTATAACCATACTAGGATCATAGGCCTCCATGCAAATCAAGTTTGTTGATCTCACATATCTGAGACCACTCCTTCTAGGAACCATAGAAGTAGTCATCTGCTAGTGTGGTAGATAATAAATCCTACCACCAATATGCTCATGAGACATGTAAGGTCATCCACTCCATATAAATTGATAAACTTGTTGATATGGACTCCTCCATTGGTCACCTCATGGTTTGGGTTATTGAAAATCCTCTGTAGTGTGTCTCTCTATCTAGGTATCATGTACATTGCCCTACCCTAGATTAGCACTCTCAAAATCTACCACACATCCTCTAGTGTGATGGTAATCTCCCCTATCAGTATCGTAAATGTTGAATACTTAGGATACCATCACTCAATGAGTGTGGTTATCATAACTTGATCACACTCAACCCTTGGCATCCATGCATGATGCAACAACCTCACTATAACCAACTCATACCTATTAGCTACTATGATCTATTCCATAAACAAATCTAGTGTCTAAGATCATCACTTTTGAGACTCTAGGATATCTAGTTGTAAAATCCAAATCCATTTTTATCTTTAGTCTTTGATCATAAATAAATTCATAAAATCACATAATGTAATATCTTCCTAATTAATTTCTCAAATAAAAAATTAGAACAAAAATTCTATATTTTTCTTAATCCACCCATCAATTCTATTCTCTTTTCATCTCTCATTTCCTCCTCTCTCTCACTCTCCCCTTTATTTCTTCCCACTTCTTCTGTGATAGCATACCCTATTTTTAGTAGGCATGATATCATGAAATTGCTCCCTTTATTTAGAAACTATGATATTTTTCAATCCTTGATAAAATAATATTGGAGGCAATCTATGATATCATGGCTAAAAATATCATGGGAAATCCCTACAATACTGCATCATTGTCCATGTATGATTTCCTCAAACAAAAACCATTAAAAATTCAAATTCTACCCTAATCTAGCCCTAATCCTAGCCTATTAAGTGGGTTTCAATGCCTACCTGAGCTCTTGTGCCAACTGCTCCAATATCACACCTCGTAATCCCTACACGATGTATCTAAAGTACTATCATGTATCTAGAGCTCCTTTATCTCTCATGCATGATAAAAATGGTTTTGTTTTTACCCTTCCTTTTCCCTTGTTGCTCTCTCCTTTAATTTTTGCTCCTATATGCTAGTTTTTCTTTCCATTTCAAGTTTCTTCAAGAATTTATATTTTCCCTTTGAAACTTGATGGGGCACCCTAGCTTGGGGGCATTGATGCTATCAATGCCTTGTAAAGCATAATTTTTTTCTAAGTCATTGAAATTACACCATTTTTGCATTGCCCCTTTACCTAAACCTTTTACCCCTTTAAAAATCATTTTCTTAAGGCCTTAGGGCATCTACAACTTTCTTTAATGCATTTATTACACCATAAAGGCATAAAAGAAGGAGGAAATATAGATACCAAAAATTGACCCAACTGAATGAATCAATTTTCCTTAAATACCTAAGTATAATGTGGGTGAAATTTTGCATCCTTTACCCACTCTTCCCTTCAGGAAGTGATTCCCTCTGCTCAAAAGGAGTCTGATAAATTTTTGAAGATATTACTGGATGGGCTGAAGGTACCAAGTGGAGACATTGGTAGTCATGGGTGGACCAAATCGTTAGATGAATGGCAGAATGAAGCAAGGTGGGTCGTAGCATGGGTGAAATTTTTCCTAAAATTTTAGACTAAAGATTCCTAAAAACCTTACCCGGCTAATTGGGTAGGTATTCTGATTGGCTAGCAAGGGTAGAAACATTATTTGATCCCGCCTTGAGGAGAAGAAGAAACCCCACCCATATCAAGCAGGAAAATAAGAACACTAGTCAGGAAAAACATATGAGAATCACCCACTTTCTCTCTTCAAGATCTCCACAAACATAGGAAAGCACAAAGGAAGAACTTGCCCAGTACTGGAGGTTCTAACCTTCACTTGAGATTCAAGAAAAGACCTGCCTACTACCACAATGGGCCAAGTACCTAAAAACGTACGCAAAAGTTCTTTATTTTCAATTTGATACTCCCAAGGTGCTCCAGTGTCTATCATACGTTACCTTAGTCAGAGGATCATGATTCAAGGAGAAGGATGAGGTAGTTGAGTATTAATGAACTGGGAAAATATGTTAGAGGATCCAAAGGCTCAAATTAATTTTGAAGTATCTACCACATTCTAGAATATCAATGCCATCTAGTAGAGCAATATACTAGGGTGGCACTTATCAGCAACAACAATTGTCCTCCCACCCAACGCCATTAATGTCCAAATTTTAAAATCCATGTAAATATAATTATAAATAGTGGAATGTTAGTCATTCCTAAGGATGGCTCTTTAGCCATTACAATTCTTATATAAAGTTATCCCTCTATAAATATAAATTCTACACTATTTAGCCTCTAATTGTGTCTGCTTTTTAATCACTAAATGTATGAGTATTCAATTCTTTATTTGCTTAAGTCATCTTATGTTATTATGGTATCTGGATTCCATGGGGTGTGCTTGAGTGATTAAGGGGGAGCATGTTCATTATATGGATTAGGGATTAACACCGACCAAGCGAGAGTGCTTTGAATCTGTATCCAGGATCTTATGCACCCAATCATCGATACTAGAATTTGCCTCTCACCCGTTGCTGATAGAGAGCTAGAACAAGGACACCATTGGGCGATTTGGTGTAGGGATTGTCTTTTAGATAGGGTATTATGCTTGCATAGGTCTTGATGTGACTATATCCATCCTTGTGAATTTTGGCTATGGCATTTTATTTATTTCTTTCCTATTTCCCTTTTTCCTTTAATTTTGTGGTGTAGAGTAGTTGGAATCACCCTGAAGGAATCGACCTTCTTCAGAGATCGTCTGCCCCATCCTTTCGATGTGGTGATCATTTTATGTTGTTTGGCACTGATCCGTCAGCCCCACCCTGTGTGTGATGTCAGATTGTCAACACCAAATATAATTTTAACCCCTTCAACCCTTAGTTTCTAAGGTTTTTCTCTCACAATGATATCGCAGTCTTTTGAGATAGCCCACGATATCATTTTGTAGTCATTCTTGATTGTTTTTCAAAAATCCAGTTGTTTCTTATCAAAGTGACTCCCAATGGTCAAATCAACAATATCATGGTATCCCTAAATGGACTGTGATATTGTTTTCTCAATGCAAGGACTCCAAATCATGGATTATCTTCGCTCAAGATTTTGGGCCATTTATGGCACCATCCCTTGGAGATATCTTCCCTTGTAGTCAAATTCTAAGGCAACTCACATTGAATTTAGTGAATTTAAAATTCATCCACCCTCTCCTCATTTTCATGAATTTTTTTTCGTCTCCCTCCAATACAAGTTCTATAAATTGAGACCTTGGACCTTCATTCTCATTATTATTCTCATGGTAAAGAAACTCTAGCATTTTGGTGACTCAAATTCTAGCTTTTGTTGATGCTTTGCTTGAGGAGATCTTAGCGAGACTTCTTTGGAAAACTAGGAGAGAGTGATTCCTCTCCTTGGTTGTTATATTTTCCTACTAGCATTTTATTTTGTTATTTTGTTATTGTATTCTAACCATCTTATTTTACTTCATTATTGCATGATTATCTTCTAATATTTCTTCCAAGTGTAGTGCAACTATATGTCTCAACCTAGTTTGACATCTACAATGCTTTGTGCCCTCAAGAATCATTATTTTGATCCAAATCTACCTCAGTATGGTCCATAGAATGATATCGTATCTTATAACTCTCTAGTACAATTTTATTTGTGAGAAGAGTTGGCAGTAAATCTCATGTTTTCTCCACTAGCCACGATGTCATATTGGTACCTATCTATTGTATAATTCCTTTGTATCTACTTAAGCCTAGGATAAAGGTTTGGTTCATAATCTATTCTTCCAATTGCAATAATAAATATGATATCATGGCCCATAAGTATAGGGTTTGATTTTATTCTATGAGGCTCAAGGAAAAAATCCACACCCTGTTCCTCTATTTTCATCCTCTCCAACTCATCCAAACCATTCCTTCAGGTCTCTACCAACTCAAAATCAAGCTTTCTAGTCAATAACTTTATTTCATCCTTTTATGACATGATGTCAGGGTTTATAATTACCAAGTATGATTTCATCTTAACTTCAACATCCCTATCTATTCGTAGTAGACTTCTTTCTATCCATTTTAGTACTTTGTATGATATCACACACCCTATTCCCAAGGCATGATTTTATTCTACAAAAAAAAATCACTTATTTTTCATGTACATATTTGGTCTTTTAAAGGATACCCGAGGACCTAATTTTGACCAAGGGAACCTTTATCCTCCTCTAGTACAATAGGTCTTGAGACATAATACAAATATTTTTAAGTTTTTGTCATCTTCTGTTGGAGATAACAAAATTGTAGTATGTGTTTTTGGGACATGATAATGTAATCGTGGTGCAAAAATTTAGAGCGTGATATCATCTCAAACATTGGTTAAGGTAATTTCGATGATGTTTCTTAACATTATTTTACTCTAAAATACTATTTATTGTTTTCTAATATTTTTTATTTGTTAATTTCACAAAAATGCAAAAGTATAAAAAGACTTAGTTCTAGTTTTTCCTTTTTACTCGAGACTCATAAAGACAAATGAGATAAATTAAAGAACGTAAACTAGTTACTTAGCTTCTTTGTTTCCCCTTTTAACTTAGGCAAGAAGCACAAATTGCATATAGTCGTATTAAGCTAGAAAGTTGTATGCGCACTTTTCTTGAACCCTTGCCTTAAATAAAAAAGGATTTACTTTCTTGTAATTTAGCAATAGCTTTTATTAAAGAAAAAAACATATTTAGGTTAGCTTTTTTTCCTTGCATACTTTTTTTGATGTATTTTTATTTTCATCGTTATTAGCTTATATTTTTAGACAAACCAAACTTAGGTGTTTTCCAAAATACACATTAAACAAAGGATTTGGAGTGAATCCATAAACACTCCTAGTTAATTCCTAACATATACAACATACACCAAATCCTTGAGGTGAGGACCAACAAAGGGATTTTATCCCTAGCGGATTTTCTAAGGTTTATGTGTACCCTCGCACTAAGGCATTTTTCTTTAGCACCTCATTTTTAGTTGGAGTTATTCCTTTTGTGCCTTGATCTATGCCATTTTTGCTTCAAGTTCATAATTATTTGTAATTGCTTTATTATCTATTACTTATTGGCTAAATTTTATGGTTGCAATAATTAAATTTTGGTTCACAATTTGGATCGTATGATATGGTTCTATCTAAATTAGTTCCAACTCAAAAAATATGGTAGTAAAGTCAATAGGGGAACCTCCTTGAGATATTTCCCCTCCTTAACCTAAGATGTTTGTCCTTGATTTTCTTGGGTTGCTACCAGTTTATAAAACATGGACCCATACGTTTTGAATCACCTATCCCCTTTAATCATTATTTTTTGTATTATTTAGATAACCATGGCTAGTGTTTTTTTTTTGAAAAATTTGAAAAAACTTGTATTAAAACAAAGATCAGTTACACAAGGGAGAAGACCCTTCCCAGCCGAAAACAAAGAAAACACAAGATTACAAGGCGCGAAAACGCGACACAAACCACCGCTGACCGCAAAAAGTCAACAAGTCACGAAATCGCGACATGTCGCGATATCGCGGCAACTAACCATCCTTGACCGCGACGGAGCGACATGTCATGAAATCGCGACATGTCACGATTTCACGACAACTATCCAACCTTGGCCGCGATGGGGCAACAAGTCACAAAATCGTGACATGTCGCGATATCGCGACAACTATCCTTCCTTGGCCGCGACAGAGCAACATGTCACGATATCGTGACATGTCACGATATCGTGACGAATATCCATCCTCGGTGACAGAGCAACATGTCACGAAATCATGACAACTTTCCTCTAGAAGCCGCGACAGCGCAACACGTCACGATATCGCGACAACTTTCCTCCCATGGCCGCGACGGCGCAACATGTCGCGATATCGTGACAACTTCCTCCAAAAACCGTGACGGCGCAACATGTCGCGATATCGCGACAACTTTCCTCCAATGGCCGCGACGGCGCAACATGTCGCGATATCGCGACAGCTTTCCTCCAAAGGCCGCGACGGTGAAACATGTCGCGATATCGTGACAACTTTCCTCCAAAGGCCGCGACGGTGCAACATGTCACGATATCGTGACAGCTTCCCACCAAAGGCCGTGACGGTGCAACATGTCGCGATATCGCGACAACTTCCTTCCAAAGGCCGCGACGGTGCAACATGTCGCGATATCGCGACAGCTTCCCTCCATAGGCCGTGACGGTGCAACATGTCGCGATATCGCGACAACTTCCCTCCAAAGGCCGCGATGGTGCAATAGGTCGCGATATCGCGACAACTTCCATTCAAAGGCCGCGACGGTGCAACATGTCACGATATCACGACAGCTTCCCTCCAAAGGCCGCGACGGTGCAACATGTCGCGATATCGCGATAGCTCCCCTCCAAAGGCCGCGACGATGCAACAGGTCGCGATATCGTGACAAAAACCACCCTTAGCATTTTCTTTGCTCATTGTCTCAAGGATCTTTCAAGGCCCTGCCTAATCACCTCATCCTCCAAAGGCATGTCACTGTGCAGCTGCACCCCTACCTCTTTCTCAACACCCATCTTCGCCAGGAAATCGATCGCTTTATTTAAATCTCTACTCACATAAACGGGGATCACATCATCTAATTCCCTCCATAATTCCTTGATTTGAGAGACCAGAATCCTCAACCTCCATGCTTTCGAAGCAAAGTTCCTCATGCAGTCTAGAGCTCCAACCAGAATTTGAGAATCAGATTCGAGAATTATCCTCCTGTGGCCCTGATTAACTGCCTAGATGGAAGCAGATTTGATAGCAATGGCTTCTGCTTCATTGTTTGTGGCTCTTCCCAAGCCTTGCAGTTCCCAATAGAGCACTGAACCAGCATGATCCCGACAAACCACTCCAATTTTGGCACTACCCGGATTGCCTTTTGCAGCTCCATCAGTATTGATTTTAATCCAACCTTCTAGGGGTGGTTTCCAGCTAGCTCTGTCCTGTCTCTCTTGCTCTTCAGCTCCCTCTTCCAAGGACTCGCCTGAATTTCCTCTTTAGCATAGACGGCAACAGTTTATGTGGCTTTGCTCCAGATGACCTGCCAAACTCCATCTAGCGAGGAGAAAGTTTCTCTAAAAATACGAGCATTTCTCTCCAACCACACTTGCCACCAGATGAAGAATAATCCAAGCTCCCAACCAATTCGAAGAGCTTTAGATTTAAATCTACCCCTCTTCCATCTTTCCCAAATATTGGTCCGATTCAGATCACCATTAACCTGGAGTTTATAGTGAGAGAACCATCGCTTCCAAATTTGACGCGTGAAAGGGCACTCAAACATCAGGTGGTCAGCTGTTTCCTCGTTCTTGTGGCATAAAACACACTGAGATGGACCGATGATTCCTCTACATCTGAGATTGTCAAAAGTGAGAATTCCATTGTGCATAAACTGCCAGGCAAAGAAGTTTACTTTTGGCCAGCCCTTGGAGTGCCAAATCTTTCTCCAATCCTGAACCGAAAATGAATGTGGGGGAGGCTCTGGGAGGATCTTGTCGTATCCGTCCTTCACTGTATATACACCAAGGTTCCCATAGCCCCAAGCCAGTTCATCCTCCTCGTCTCTCCCTGTGAGAAACCTTTCTGTCAAGATTTTGGTCAAGATGGGTGCCAGCTCCGGAGGGATTGAAATTGGCCACTCCTCCAACCTCTTAAACTTCTTAAACTTATACTCCCCCATTTGACTAGTGTTGAAATAACTTTCAATTTGGACCCAACCCTTGGCTTCTATGGCGGATTTAATTGGTTGTAATTCGGGGAACTCAGCAATGATGGGTGGGTACTGGTCCCATGAATCAGTCCAGAAACGTGCCTTCTCCCCTCTCCCCACTTTCCAAAACAATTGGTCTTTAATAACCTGAGATCCAAGCTTGAGAGCCTGCCACACTAAGGATCCAGTACCATCCAGAGGGAAACGACCCACCTCATTGGGGTGAACATGACCCAAATATTTACTGGTTAGGATTCTACTGAATAAGGAGGTTGGTTGGGAAATCCACCTCCAGTACAGCTTTCCAGCCAAAGCTTTATTATTAAGCTTGGAGCTTCTCAGTCCCAACCCTCCTTTTTCCTTGGGTTGGGTAACTTTATCCCAACCAACTAAGGCCCATTTCCTCTCCCCTTTTGCTCCTTCCCATAAAAATCTTCTAGTCATTTTGTCCAGCTCTTTCCATATAGTATGTGGGGCAGCCAGGATAGAGAATTTATAAATTGGCATGGCCTGAATAATCGACTCGTAAGAAAGTTAATCTACCCCCATAGCTTAACCATTTATGAGACCAATGATTCATTCTATCTTTGATACCATCCAAAAGATCCTTCCAGGATATCTATTTTTAATTTTTTGAAATGCAAAGGAACCCCCAAGTAAACCACTGGAAGAGAAGTCCTAGTGAATCCCAAGATCTCTATAACTCTGTCCTGTAGCCTTTGGTCAAGATTGAAAAAGACCACTTTGGATTTTTTATCATTGATGACTTGGTTTGAAGCCCTAAGGTAGACATTAAGAGTATCTCTGATAACTCTAGCTTCCCGAAGCTGGCCACTCCAACCAATCCTGTATCATCCACAAACTGTAAGTGAGTCAGAATTTCCTCACCCACCTTGATACCTGTTAGCAAGCCTTGATGTCTTCTCCTCAAGAAAAGTCTACCTAATCCTTCAGCCAAAATGAGGAAAAGATAGGGAGAGCAAGGGTCCCCTTGACGAAGACCACGTGTGGCTCCAAAAGGTTGCGAGGGAAGACCCTTGATTAAAATAGAATAAGAAGGCGTAGAAACACAACTCATGACCCAATCTATCCAGTCCTGAGAGAAACCAAAGGCTGCCATCATTTTTGACAAGAAACTCCACTCCACCCTATCATAAGCCTTTGACATATCCAGTTTAATGAACATTCCTTTATTACCAGATTTTTGCATTGTGTGGATTGCCTCCTGAGCGAGAACCACCCCATCCAAGATCTGTCTACCCTCTACAAAACCCCCTTGCTCTGAGGAGATAATGTTATGAAGGAGAGGTTTTAGCCGTTCAGCCATTATCTTTGTGATTATTTTATAAATCACGTTGCATAAGGCAATAGGTCTGAAATCAGAAATATGAGCCCCCTTCTCCCCTTTTGGAATTAAAGTGATGAAGGTATGATTTAATGCCTTAAGCATTCTTTTATTACCTCTGGACTCCTCTGTGACAACCAAAACATCCTCCTCCAAAGTATCCCAAAAGGCCTGAAAAAACTCAATAGGAAAGCCATCTGGACCTGGAGATTTGCCAGTGCTCATTCCAAAGACCACATTCTTTAGTTCATCTCTATCAATGGGTCTAAGAAGGGTCTGATTTTCTTCTTCAGAGATAACAGAGGGTATGACATCAATAACTTCATTTTGAGCCTCTACATCTTGCTCCATACTTTCCTTAAAAAGTTTAGAAAAATAATCCATTGAATGGGAATGCATACCAGGAAGAGTATCAAAGGAGTGTCCATTCTCATCTTGAAGGGCTTCCATGTTATTCATCTGTCTCCTAGCACAAGCCGACCGATGGAAAAATTTGGTATTTCTATCACCTTCTAATAACCAAGTGGTTCTAGCTCTCTGTTTCCAGTAAGTCTCCTCTTGGTTATCAATGTCCTCAACCGCTTTACGCAAGGCATCATCCTCGGTTTTGAGCTGCTCTGTAATTGTTCCTTCCCTAAAGTGTTTTTGAACCTCATCCCATCTGGCCACCAAGGGAGCTCTTTGGAGCTGGAAATCTGACTTGTTAGCTTGCCTCCATTGTTTCAGTTGGACTTTGACAAAATGAAGCTGTTTGTGGAATTTAAACATTGTTGTCCCAAAAGGTGGACGACCTTCTTCCCACCACTGCGGAATTTTCTTTCGAAGATCCTCTTTTTGTAACCAAAAATTCTCAAATTTAAAAGGTTTGTGATGTTGCCTTGTCATAGTCCCTCCCTCCAACAAAATGGGAAAGTGATCCGAAACTGGACCCTCCAAAATCTGGAATTTAGTATTCCACTTTACAAATGCCTCCTCCGAGACCAGAAAACGGTCTAGCTTTACCTTCCCTCGCTATGTGGCTCCCTCCTCTTGTTAGTCCAAGTAAAGTAGGTTCCAGGGCCTTTAATATCCACTAAGTGAAGGGCCTGGACTTGGGCAATCAGAAGTCGATCCCCTGGATCCAAAATTGGGGTTCCACCTTCCTGATCTCGAGAAGATAATTTAGCATTAAAATCCCCAGCAATAATCCAGTCTAAATCTTCCCTTGAGGACCTCATGTTATGTACAACTTTCCATTGGAGCCTCTGGCCATCAAGGTTTTGAGCCCCATAAAAATTTGTGATTAAAACATGTTCAAGTGTGACATTATTCCTAAAATGAGATGTGAGAACACCCCTCCAAGCTATATGTTCTATTGCAGTCCATTCCAGAGAGTTCCAAAGAGTAACAATCCCCCTTGAGGCACCTTGGGCAGCCACATCCATATGACCAGCGCCCCTCCAGATTTTATTAACTGTTTTACACATAAGATCTAAAGACATTTTTGTCTCCTGGATAAGCAAAAAATCTGTTTTACATTTTCCTAAGAGTCTTTGAACAGCAGATTGATGGGTTCTACTGTTTAAACCCCTAACATTCCAAGATTGAATAATCATTGAAAACCTTGAGAGCAGTAAGAATCAATTGTCCTCACCGATCCTCCAGTGATCAGCTTGTCTCCTTGAACTGCTAGCAGGTCCTTATTTGATTTTCTGCCCGCTCCTTGAGAGTTGGTATTTTTGGATCTCTTTTCCACCTGAGTTATCCCTAGGGCGGGCCTTTCTCTGTTCTTTTCTGCAATTCCCATGCTGACATCCTTGATTACTGGCTGCGCTTGGGAGTGCACTATCAATGCCCCTGCATTCTCTGACTGCGGTGACTCAGTGTACTCAATCACCTGTTCTAAGATGGGGGGAGATGAAGGAGAAGCATGAGTGTGGATGTTATTGTCCTCAATATTCCCATCCACTCCTTCCATGACTTGATCCTCTTGGTCTACTAGTGTCTTAAAAATTTCATACCTATTGGTTGGCTTGAGTTGTGATTGCTCCTTACCATTTTTCTTTTGCTTTCTCCTTCTTTTGGGCTGTTCAAAGCCATATTTCTGAACATCATTACCCTGAGGAGTATTGGATGGTTCTTTGGTAAGAGTAGACTTACCCTCTCTGGGGCGATTTGGCATTCCAAGCGGGGCCTCCATTTTTGTGTTCAAAATATTTGGACAAAACCGGGCCAAATGCCCATGTTTGTGGCAAACTCTGCATCTGAAGGGCAGAGCCTCATAATCTAGCTGTTGGATCCAAGATAGTCCTGCCAGTTCAAGTTCCACCTCTGTCGGTAGAGGCTGGCTAATATCCATTTCCACACAAATTCTTGCAAAAATAGTTGTATTTCCTTCTATGGTGTCTTTGGAGACGCCCAGATGTCTACCGAGGGAGTTATCGATCATTTCCAGAACCTGCTCACCCCAAAACTCCATTGGAAGAGCGTACAACCGGATCCAAACCGGGACAACCGTGGGTTCAATACGAGGATCGAAACCCACTCTCCAGGGTTGAACAAATAACCCTGTCGGACCGTGGTTCCTCTTTTCTGATTCAAAAGCCCTGTTTCTATCGGCTAGAGAAGAAAAGCTAACAATGAAATACCCATTGCTAATAAACCATAAGGAGTACTCACCATGAGGCTCCCAGTTTTGTCTGACCTAGGTATGCAAGAAATTCAGGGTAGGGCGGATACCCATGAATTTATAGATCAGATCATGGTTGGCTCTGTATATGATTGTGTCTTCGACCATCTTTGGCTCGATGACAATCTTGGGTCTTGAGGCGGATTGCGGAAGGCATCCATTAACTCGATGTGCTGTTGAGCTCTTTCCAACGTTCTTGAAGAGCGTATGAAGAGTATTTCTCTGAGCTTCGTCATTAGAAGACGAAGAATTTTCTTTTAGCAATTCAGCGTAAGAGCTCTTTCTCCCAGAGAGAGGGTCTGGAGGAGTCCCCATTGGGCCCTCCTGGGGCAGCAGACTTTCCTTCAGATCCACAGTAACCAGAAAAACACTACGGCAACCCACCTGATGCCCTGGATTTTCCTTCGCTCCACAAACCCTAGAACATCGCCTGTCGCCTGCTCAAAAATTTTCCCGCCCAACTCCATAACCATGGCTAGTGTTGTAGGTGTGACAGAGATGATATTTTATGCTAGTGCACTACTAAGATAATAATGGCCTATTTTAGCTTTTATTGCTTTTACCCTACTGGTATTTTTGGTATGGTTGCAATCTCATATGTAAAAGAACTTGTCATCAAACATATCATATCTTATTAGCCTTATCAATGTGATCATATCCTATTGCATTTTCTACCATGCCATAAATTTTCTATTTATGTATCTCAATTTTCTTAAGACCTCTAGCTTCTAATACTTCATCTTGGTGTCTAGGTCAATTGCATATTTTTCCTTAGTGTAGGATGAGTTCCATTCATGTAAGTTGTTGTACCACTCCTTTATTTCATCTTTGTACTCATGTTCACTTTCTAGGGTGGTAAAGGCTAACTACTCACTTGGATTGACCTCCTTATAAATGTTATATTTCTTCTTATGCATGATGAAGGTGTCCAACTTCTTGGCCTTGAGGATGATTTTGAAGACCCATATTGGGTCATAATACCATTGTCCTTAGATCATATTAACCCCCATGTCTCTTAATTTCATTTCCATAAGTTGGTGAAATCCACATAGCTTTAGTATGATCTTAATAATTGATTATTTGAGTAGGTAGAAGGTTTATCTTCATTTGCCCCCTAAATTACTTTAAGTCTAAATAGTCATTATTAAGGATTCAAATATCTTTGTTCTAAAATATTTTATTGATAATGTGTTTCGCCAAACTGTTTTTGATTTTTTATGCTTCCAAAGTAATAAGTGTAGGAGGAAATCTATTAAAATAAATGCATATCTGGTGGAGTCTTTTCAACTGGAATCATTGTTGAACACCATTATCATACCCACTAGAAAATCCTTAGACCATTTGCTTTGGGAACCCAATGATAGTGGGGAGTTCTCAGTAAAATCTACTTATCTATTACTTCAAAATCCTGAGGAACCTCCCTTCCCTTGTCATCTAGTTTGGCCCAAATTTATAATCCCTAAAATTGTGTTCTTCACCTAGGAGGTCATCCAAGATAAAATCCTTACTATCAAAAATATTCTAAAAAGAGGTTTTATTATCCCTAATAGGTGTTGTTTGTGCTTATCTAATTGGGAGTCCCCCCTTCACATCTTCCTCTCATGCAAGTTTTCCTCTTCCATCCTCAATAAAATCCTCCAATTCTTCCATATCCTATGGGCCAAGCTAGGTTCAATTGTTGATCTCTTCTTCCAATGGCCTAGTCCCTTCCGTAACCCTGTCTGAAGTTCCTTTGGACCTCTTGTCTCCACCATTTTCTTTGGAAAATTTAGCTTGAAAGAAATCACATAATATTCTCCAACCATAGGATGGTTCCTGATTTGATTTTTAATAAAATCCTCTCCTTTGCCAAATAAAATACGCTTCTTATTCCTCCCTCTTCTCGTCCTGTGTCTAGTTTTAAGTCTTTCCTTGGAATATCCTTGAATATTTCACTTATTGAAACACATGAGCATCCTCCACCTAACATTAGAGCCAATTATAAATGGACTCCTCCTCCACTTGGATGGCTCAAGTTAAATTTTTATGGAGCTACCAAAGGAAATCTGGGAAAGTCGGGTGTCAAAGGAATCCTCAGAGATCATGGTGGTCAAGTCATATTCACCTTTGATGAAAGTCTTGGTGTGCAGACTAATCATGTTGTTGAAGCAAGAGCCCTATGGAGAGGAGTCTCAATAGCAAGAAATTATCTGGGAAGGCTAATAGTTGAAGGAGATTCTCTCAATATAATAAGCTACCTAAGAAATAATAGGAAGCCCACCTAGAGGGTCAAGGATTGTATTGAGGAAGTCAAAAGTCTCATTCTTATTCATCAAGAGATTATTTTTCAACACTCCTTCAGAGAAACTAATAGGGTGGCAGAAAAGTTAGCCAACCTTGGTGTCAACATTGTCAACTTGACCACTTGGACACATGATCTTCTGCAAGAGGTTAACAACCTAGCAGAACATGAAAAAACATCGAATGTTGATGACTAATCAAATGGTTTTGCTAATTCTATTATGATTCCACCATGGCCCCCCTATTCTGGTTTTAGCTTGGTTTTCCTTGGCCATGTGTGGGGGGTTATTTCAACAACCATTATTAATGCCTGAACAATCAGTTATTTTATTATATTTTTAAATCCCCTTTGGCATCCACGTTTCCTTGATACTTGGTGCCATCAGTGCTAATGAGATTTTAAAATTGCCCAATTTTTTCATCGATCTTTTATAAATAATTATCACTTTAAACCGTAACCATCCCATTTATCTCACAATCCTCACTTTTGGCATCCTTTGTTCCTCCTTCCAAGGTGAAAACCACACCCCCATTGACCTTTCTAACTGGTGCCCTTTGTCCACCAATCACCTATACCTCTCCTTCCATACCTCCACCTTGCTCCTCTATATCCCTGTTAGTTGTGCCCACATGCACCCTTTGTCCACCAATCACCTTCACCTCATCCTCCACACCATCACCCTACCTATATGTATCCCTACCTTTGACTCCATATTGCTCATTATGCTTCATGCTCCCGACCATATCTATTTTAATTCCTTCACATGGCCCAACAAGAAGGTTTGGCCATCTAATCGCAAGCCTTCTTCTATAACTTTTTCCATTTTGCATGGGAATCCTTACATAAGTATTTGTTTTTCCTACATTTTTGGATTTTTTGATTCCTCATCCAAGAAAACAATTTTCCTAATGCCAAGAGGGGTCCTCACTTGTTATTTATTTATAGCAAGATCTTTTCTCATTATTCCTTGCAAATCTCCCCATGTTCCAGTTCCAAGTGCCTCTTGCATCGTACAATCATGAGCTTTATTGAGCCTACCACTATTGTTATGGACGTCATTGTCGAGGCCATGCTCATAGAGAGAGGCTTCATAAATTTTTTTAGAAGCTTCACAAGAGACAATTTTAAAATAACCACAACTTTCTTGGATACTTGGAACAATGGAAAAGTTATGATTCGCAGCAAAATTTTTGAAGTTGACATCAAACTTCTTGCTGAGCTCACTAGACAACCATCAAGAGGAAGGTCCATTCGGTATGAGAAGTACAATTGGGAGGTAGATCTGAAGGAAATCAAGGACAAATATCTATGCAAGAAAGTGAGGATGGGTATGAAAATATTATAACTTCCTACCATTGGAACAACGTGATGAAATCCATCATGGAATTCATCATCGTTGATGATTTTGACAAGGTTCTATGTAGCTTTCACTTCACTTTTTACAATCATTTTAGGGACACTAATCCTATGAGTATACCTCAGTTCATTTGTAATTCCATTACTTACTCCATTGAGAACATTCATAAAAATAAGAGTGATGACCTTCCCTCATATCAGGGCCTTTTCAATGTCATGTATAATAATTGGCTTACCCATTGCCCCCAAGGCATTACTATTCCTTTTATTCATCCCTCCAAAGGTAAACCTAGCCCCGTCCCTATCAAGACTAGCCAGTTTCAAGCTAGTCCATCCTCCTCCCATTCCCCAACCATGTCAAACAAGAAACATGGTGCTATTGAAGCGGTCAAAGCCTTGAGAAATAAATCTATCAAGAAAATAAAATTTGAGGCTCTTGAGAAGATCAAGAAAGTTGTAAGATCATCATCATGTTTGTAACAACTTGCACAAAAAAGGAATAATTTAGTTTTAGATTTGGACGAGGAGGATAAGGATGTTTCTGATTTATGCCTGAAGTAGTATATTATCAATTTGATATCCAATTGCATCACCCACATTGTAGACCTTCACAATGCTCTGAATTTGTTGTTTTTCAAGAAGAAATTATTTGAGGATGGTGACAAGGAAATTACAATGGATGATGTCAAGGATGATGACAAGAAAAATGTTGCTTCTAACATCACATAGGATGATAGCGAGGACGAGATCAAGGAAGAACCTAAGGATGCATATGTTGAAGCTGAATAGGAGGCTTAATGACTTTTTGGTGCATGGTTGGTTTTTATTTTAGGGTATCCTCATGGTTTGCCCTTCCTCTTCTCCTCCTATTCCTTTTTTCCTTCCTTTCCATGGGACTATGTTTCCTTATTTTTCTCCTTCTCATTCTGTTCTTAGATTATTCCTATTTATGTAATCAGGTTTTGAGAGCCTATCAAAACCCACTTTAATTAAAAATTTTAAATTATCAAAAAAAATATTAAGGATTCAAATCCAACTTACTATTCTTTATTCATATGTGCAATATATAGGCACTAAGATTCCAAAATATAATAACGACTTCCACCAAATCATCAACGAATGGCTAAAGTGGTGGCAACAAATAATGCTCGTACAATAATAGTAGGATAATATGCTAACTACCAAAATATGCAAGCCTATCATAACTTAGTAAATCCTAACAAACCCTTCTAGCATGCCAACTAACTGCCATCTGGTGAACTAGAAGTGTATGTGAGAATATGAGGCCTCACATTACAATTATTTGTAAGAAATACTATTAAACTTGGGAACTAACTTAATAGAAACTAAGTGTAGCATGTAATAAGATGCCCTCATCAATCAAGGTGCCTCACATATTCAAAATTGAAGATTTATTCTAGAACAAATACAAGTGTAGGTCTAAAATTTGCGTACCCCTTTCCTTCAGGTTGATGGAATCGCGCCTAGAAGGGGGATGGGAAAAAGATAGGTCTACACCTCAGAGGAGAGGTACTTGAGTTCGTACCCTCTTATGGTGATTTTTCGATGAATTGGTTGGGTTCACCAGGAAACATTTTGTGGTAGTTTTCGAGCCTAGGTGAGGTAGTGTTTTGATTTGATTTGTTTCACATACAACCTAGGTTTGGCCAGAATGCAATTTCTACTTAAATAAATGTAATTTTATATTTGATGAAGACAAGGGCAAACAAATGTAATCTAAGAAATATTTTAAACATGATAATGCAAAATGCAAGAATGAGTGTTTTTGGATTTTTATAGTTTTTCTATGCAAGTTTGTCTAATGCAGCTAAAGCCTATGTTTTATGTTTTTTTTTGTTCTTTTCAATGCACAAAATATGAAAAATAGAAGAAAATGCAGGTTTTGGTAATATGAAAATAGAGAATAGGATTTCAAACTTATCTGATTTTAGATTGCTAATGTTTGAACTAATTTGGATTAGCTTTTGCGAATTTGGATCTTATTTCGAGCGTTCAGATCTGTAAGAACCTGCGATTTTCATAAGGACAAGCTAGATTTTTTATTAGTGATGGGGGATCTGCAGATATCACAGTGAATCGTGATTAGTCAGATCCCCTAGGCTTTTAAACACCTTGAAAAACACATGGATCTAATAAAATAATTGCAAATGATTGAATTGAAAAATCAAAATGATTTAATCAAAGTAAATATGTATGCGATTATATGATTTTAACAGATTCTTGACCCATAGAAAGCATACATAGAATAGATCTAATATATATTTTTGCCCCCATTTTTATTATTATTAATGCATCGATTGATATAGAAAATAAGAATAAATGGTTTAACCATATTAGGCTTGATCAATAATAAAGAAAATATTTAAATTCGATTATTTACCCATATTTAATTTTTTTTAAATTCTTGGGAAAATTCGTAATAATTAAACCTGCATACAGTTTTTCAGCATTTTAAAGGCCTAAACGGTATCAAAATCAGTCAAATCATATACCGTTGGAAATATCTTTCCGAGCCCTATCCAACGGTATAATATTTAGGGAAAACAGATATGATTTACTTAGAAAAATATCAACCCGAAGGTGATATTATGTTTTTCTTTTTATTTTATTTTTAATGAAAATATGGATTGAAATATAAAATTCACGTATAAATAAGAAGAAAGTGATAATCACTATAATTGTAAAATAAAATATATTTTCACAATAGAGTTACCTTAAGGATTCCAGGCAGCACAAATGCTCTTCAATCACTCTCGAATTTTTGCCCCCAATTCTTCAACCTGCAACTGTAATTGCTCAAACCTGCAAATAAAATTATAATTTCAAAAGTCTCCCTCTCTGTGAAATATTATTGCTCTCTGGTCTCTCTAATTTTTCCATTTATCCGTATCATGCCTTCATCGCTCCAGCATTCCATGCTCTCATTTTCCTCTTTGCTCCTTTTTTTTTGCTCTCTCCCATTTGGGAGATGGAGCTTGTATATTTATCCTTCTCATTTTGTTGAGTCGTTCTCCAATATGGGCATTTTGTTGAGCCGTTCTCCAATCTGGGCATTTTGTTGAGTCGCTCTCTAAATTATAACCAATCTGGTTATTTTGTTGGGCAATTTTCATTAGATTAGTGAATCGGTAATCTAAATTATTTGGTAGTCCAAATTAGGGCTAGCAAATCAATGAGAAAGACTCATGCCGTTGAAAGAGTCTTTCAACAATAATTAAATAAATTTTATAAAGTTAAATGTGTGCTTTCCCATGATTTTCGTGATAGCTAGGCATGTACATAGTTTTATTATAGTTTGAGGGGTCAAACGGTGTCAAAATTGGACATATAATATACCGTTGGAAAGCTCTTTTCGAGCCCTATCCAACGGTATAATATTTAGAAATAATGGAGATGATTTGATAGGGTAAATTTTCTCTTGAAGATAACCTTAGCTTTTCTAGGAGGAAAACTAAGGAAAATGAGTCAATTTTTCATGTCTACATTTTGCCCCCTCTTTGATGTATTTATGAATAATAAATGCATCAAAGAAAAGTGTAGACACTTGAGTAGAAATGACTATGATTTGACATGGTAAAAAATAGAGTAGATGGTTTAGAATGAATAGTTTATGTGAAATTGATGTTCTGGAAAAATAATTACTAATTTACTGACTATGATGCCTCTTCGAGTTTTTACACCAAATTCTATGTTTGGTGAAAAACTTAAAAAATTTCTCATTTATATTGATCTTTTTTGTTTTATGTGACTTTGTATGATTTATTACAAATGATTATGATGGTTTTGTTACATAATTTTTTGTAGTCATGCTTTGATTTTTGAAGATTTTGATCATGCTTAACATAAAAGGAAAATGATTTTGTAAAGTGTGTTTTGAGAAAGATGTTTTTGTATGATGATAGATTTGAGGGATTACCAATGAACCTTGAAGGATGTTGTGATGTTATATGACCATTGGTGGAGGTTGATGCTCGCTAGGTCATGAAGCGGATCCTGTTATGAGGAATTTTTGTATTGCTAATACCAAAATATTGTGTGCTTAAGAATAATATTAAGGCTTTATGATGAGAAAGAAATGTTTGATGTTGTTTTGAAATAAAATGTTTGATAGATGTGAAAATGTATGAATTTAAGCATGAAAATTTTGAAATATGATTTGCGCTAAGCATATAATTCCTAAGTGTGAAATTATATGAAATAATTACTTAGGAATTATACCATCATCGCGAAAATCAAAATGAAATGCATGATTATATATTATTTTGAAAATGCAATTTATATTTTGAAAATAAATCATTGTGTCACATGTTGGAAAATTTTGAAGACAATATATATATATATATATATATATATATATATATATATATATATATATATATATATATATATATATATATATTGTATGTGCTAAAATGAAGTGAGTTGTGGGGATTAATGCAAATGGTTACAAACTTATGTTTTATAGCAAAATCAAAGAAATTTTTTAAATTATTTCAAGGATAAATTCAAATTTATCAAGAACCCAGTGTGTGATTGTGTGAGTTTATTTTTCATTTTGATTCATCATAATGACACAAAATCTCTCAAGGATCAAATGTGTGTGCTTTGTAATGTTCATTTACCAATTTTGAGTAAGGTAGTGATGCAAGCAAACTTGAATGAACCAATGTGTGTGCAAGTAAAGGGTTCATTAACCATGATTTTTGTATATGAAACTGTACCATACTACTATGTAAGTCAAGTCATCAAAAGCTAGCTAATCCATAAGCGGACATAGGTATATACAAAAGAAGGTCACTAATGTGTCAGATATGTCACCACGTGAAAAGGAATTACCCAAGGCCAAGTAAGTTGGGCACAAATCACCTGTTATGGGACTTCCCTCATGATTTTTGAATAATTAAGAATTCTAGGGATTCAAGCTCATTCACCCTTCTTTTCTTCACTTGTAAGGGGTAGGGATTTTGTTCATTTTGTTTTGAACGAGAAGATTTTATTTCTTTTCTTTTTATCTTTTCGTTCTCTTTTTTATTTTTATTTACTTTTTCTCTTTCTTTTTCTTTTGATTTTTGAATTTTTCTTTTCTTGATTTTTCTTTTGGGATTTTTGCTCGGATTGGATGTAGAGAAAGGGATTTTTATTTGGGCAAGGGTGAGCTTGTTATTTTTCCAATTCTTAAAATTATAGACCATGTGCATGATAGGAGAGCAGGGGAAACTTTTCGCTCAAGAGACTAAGAATACTATGTAGTATCATTTTTCGAATTTGCAACAAATCATTTTAATGTGTAAAAGTGTACTTGGTCCAAGAAGTAGCAAGATCATTTCCCAAAACTCAAAATATTATTTAGTGAAATAGTGATCTTTGATACAAGAGAGATTTATAATCATAGTGATAAAATCAAAATAATTAATTTGTGAAATTAAGTGTATGGTTCAAGATAACTTCTGAATTAATCCGAAATAAAGGAAAATATAGCTTCAAAATTTTGAAATACAACAATAAATAACAATGCAGAATGATTTGAAATAATTTTGAGATTTTGATATATATATATATATATATATATTTTTAGTTGTTTTATTTTATTTTTATTTTTTGATTTTTTACTTTTGATGATGGAATTTGTGGTATATACAAGATGATCTATATACACTATATGAGATGATTTGTGTATAGCATTTCTAAGGTGGATTCAAAATCAAAAGAGGTTTTGAAGGATAATTTGGTTGTAGTGTATGTGATTGAAGTTGATTGGTTGATAGTTGATATTGTTGTGATGAAGAATGATGATTAGATATAGATGAAAAAAGATGATGAATAGAAGGTGATAAATAGGAAAAGAATAGAAAATTTGATGTAACAATAATAAATAAAAAGAGAATGAAGAACAAAATGTGGTGAATAGAAGGTGGCGATGATGATAAAGAGGAAGAGAATAGAGAACTTGATGTGATAATAATAAAGAAAGAAAGAATGAAGAACAAAAGGTGATGAATAAAAGGTAGCGATAACAAGAGCTTTGTTATAATGTAGAAAAATATAGAAAAATATTTGACTTTTATATGTGTAAAATTGATCATGTTACAAAACAAAATGTCAGAAGGATAAGAAGGTTCTTCATTCTTATCACTATATTCCAAGTCTTTATAAGATGGAGGGAGCATATGTGAAAGATATGCATGGGTGTTATTTGGTAAACAAGGATGATCGGATAATCACAAGTTTTAATTAAATTGCCCCACTAAAATAAATCCACTTTAATAAAAAACTTTATGCAAGCATTATATAAAATAAAATTAAATCATAACCCCCTTTTAATTTCCCTAAGGCTTAACACATCATATAACACCCTTATAACTCCACGTGGGAAATTAAAAATACTTTACAAAAATTAAACTTGCCTTGGAGGGTTTCGAACCATCTATCTCCTCCTTCCCTAAGTGCCTTAGCCATGGCCAAAGCCACCGTCGAGCCACGTGCTCATACAACAACCAACAAGCACAATGTGCTTGTTATCCTTTGTGAAAACGTGCACCTTCAATAAAAATCGCGTGCGCCTTGGGCGCCAACCCAACCACGTCTTCCCTTTTGTACTGCCTACGATTCGAATGTGGGACCTCCTGCATCCAAATAACTCAACGCACTGCTAGGACAAGCTAGCCTATGTGCCCTCAAATAGCACACCTTCTGCTTTTCTTCTTTTTGTAGCGAACGAAACTATTTTCACGAGCTCTTTCCTCTTCTTCGCATTCAATTTGATATTCGAGCAAGGGTAATTGCCAATGGTTTTTGGAAATATTTTTATATTAATTTCTTTCCAACCTTAATATGTTGGCGCTAGCTCCTTCGTGAACGTCGGCGAAATTATAAGGCTTAAAAGCCTTTGTTCTTAAACCCCACATTTGGGTTTATTAAAATATCTTTAGACTTTATAAAACCCACTTTTGCCTTATAAAACATTATAATAAGAATTATAAATGTTTTACTTGGGTTTTCACCATGGCACATTTAATATTATAATAACCACTATTATAATATTATACCTTTGATAAAGTACCTTTAATATTTATTTATAAAATTTAAATTCACATTGAATTTAAATAATCTTGAACTCCATATTAAGCCAAGATCCTTCATCTCAAATTCCTGCATCATGGAGTGCTTGAACTCCATATTAACTTTTTCATTACTACCCATAAAAATGAGATCATCCACATACAAAAAACTATGAGGATGTCATTACCTTGATTCAGGTAGTAGAGCGTGGGTTCATTTTTGCTTCTGATGAACCCAAACTCTTTAAAGTACCCATCAATGCATGAGTACCAAGCTCTCGATGCCTGCTTGAGGCCATAAAGTGCCTTCTTTAGTTTGTAAACAAGGTGCTCCTTGTCCTCCTCTTCAAATCCCTATGGTTGCTCAACATACACTTCTTCTATCAAGTAACCATTGAGAAATGCACTCTTTACATCCATGTGTTGGACTTTCCATCCCTTGTGTGCAGCTAAAGCAAGAATTGTTCTGATAGTCTCCTGTTTGGCTACAGGAGCAAAAGTCTCTTCATAATCAATTCCATATTTCTGAGTGAATCCCTTTGCAACTAGTCTTGCCTTGTGCCTCTCAATGCTACCATCAGCATTGAACTTGGTCTTGAAGACCCACTTACATCCAACACGTTTCTTTCCTTTAGGAAGCTTCACCAGCTCCCAAGTGTCATTGTTTTTTATAGAGGTTATCTCCTCTTTCATGGCATCTTGCCAAATATTTTGGGTACAAGCCTTCTCATAACTAGAAGGTTCAAGCTGTGCACTAGTTAACAAAGCATAGTTAACTAGATCTCCCCTAGGTTCCTACTGGGAGACATCATCACCATACAAGTGCATATTTTCTAATCTTTGTAGAACAAAATTCATTTCACTAGCTTGACTTCTAGTGTATCTTTTTGAAAATTTTTATCCAACATCTGATATGATGGATGATTCTGAAGAGTTCTCTTACCTCTGGATGGAGAATTGATGTCCATTGGTGAGGAACTTACTGATCTCTAAGGAGAAGGACTTGGTGAAGAAGTTGAACTAGAAGATGAACTTGGGCTTGTGGGAGGAGACTTCTTACCTTTATGTGGTGACTGCTGCTGCACCTTCTTAGAAACTACATCATTGGATTCATCATCACTGAATATTTGGGGCTTACCCCATTCTCCCCCTTCATCAAAAATCACATCCTTGGAAAGCACAATATTTTGAGTCCTAGGATTGTAAAGTCTGTAAGCTTTTGTGTTCTCATAGTACCCTACAAATATGCATGCCTGACTCTTTGGATCGAGCTTCTTTCTCATCTCATCAAGAATGTGAGAATATGCCAGTGAACCAAACACTCTAAAATACTTAATATTTGGCTTCTTACCATACCAGGCTTGGTAAGGTGTTTGCCCTTCCAAACTTGAAGTAGGACTTCTGTTCAAGATATGGACGCTGGTCCTGGCTGCATCTGCCCAATATGAATTAGTCAAATGCTTTGTCTGAAGCATAGACCTTTCCATCTCCATAATGGTGTGATTCTTCCTCTATGCCACACCATTCTGTTGTGGAGTGTAGGTAGCTGTGAACTGCCTCTTAATGCCATGTTGCTTACAGAAATTCAAAAACTCATTAGAGGAGTATTCTCCTCCCCTATCTGATCTAAGATATTTTACAAAATATCCACTCTCATTTTCAACTCTTGCTTTGAAATCGACAAAGCATTCAAATGCTTCATCCTTATGTTTCAAAAAGTATATCCAACACATTCTAGTAAAATCATCAATGAAAAGTAAGAAGTAAGAGTTGTTACCAAGACTTTTGGTCTACATCGGACCACAGATGTCTGTATGCACTAGCTGAAGTGGATGATTGGCCCGCCATGCTTGTCCATGAGGAAATTTTGATCTGGCATGCTTGCCCAAGGCACACCCTTCACAGACTTCCTTACTATCCTAAACTTTGGGAAGTCCGGTTACCATTGCTTGTGAAGTTAGCATTTTTAGACTAGCTAAATTCAAATGACCATATCTCAAGTGCCATAGGACACTTGGATTGGTAATAGCAACATTTGCTAACTTATCTCCCCCTGGCTGGCCAAAATTTAAAGGAAACAATCTATTCTTTGACATTGGCACTTGTGTAATGATTCTATTACTATTATTTTTATCAAAAATGGTGCATTTACCCTCATCAAAAAGCAACTTGTAGTTCTTTTCTAACATTTGACCAACACTTAAAATATTGTGTTGGAGATGGGGTGTGTAATAGATATCACTTACTTGCTTGACGCCTTCTTTAGTTGGAACTGCCATGGCTCCAATGCCTTCAACCACCAATGATTTGTCATCTCCCAATCGGATGTTGGATTTGTATGAGGAGTCTAGAGTAGCAAAGAGTTCTTCTTTGCCACTCATATGGTTTGAACACCCAAGTGTCCAAAATCCATGTATCATTCATGTTCTGATCTGCCTGACCATATGAGAGAAAGAGATTTGTGGCCTCTTCCTCTTCTCCAAAATTGCCAAACTGACTGCTCTGGCTACTATTGCTTCCTTGTGAAGGCTTTGACCAACAATCACGAGCATAATGGCCAGGTTTACCATAATTGTAGCAAGTTTGTTTTGATTTATCTCCTTCTTTTCCTCTTCCTGATTTTTTCCCTCTATTTTGTTGTCCTCCTCTATTCTGATGTTCACCTCTGTTTGAGAATCCTCCTCTGTTAGGAGTTCCACCTTTGATTATTTCTACATCTACCTCTATACTGTCCTCTGCCATGGCCTCTACCTCTTCCTTCATGAGAAGCAAAGGCTTTTTCATCTCCTCCATAACTTGTGGAAGGAGATTGTTGTAACCTCTCTTCATGTGAGAGAAGTGAACCAATGAGGGCTTCAAAAGACAGAGAGGTTAGGTCTTTGGATTCTTCTATAATTATGGCAACTGAATTCCACTTAGGAAGAAGTGTCCTCAACACTTTCTTCACTATAACTTTAGGCTTGACTTCTTCTCCTAAAGTGACCATCTTATCTACTACGACTTTTACATGCACGCAGTAATCACCAACATTTTCATTCTCTTGCATTTTAAGAGTTTCAAAATCTTGTTTCAAGGTTTGTAGTTTTACTTGCTTGACTTGGTCACTACCCCTATAACTTTCTTTTAAAGCATTCCAAGTAGATGCAGCAGGTATAAAAGAAGCTATTCTAGGGAAAATACTTCTATCAAGGGCAACTTGGATGTGATAAAGGATGGAAGAATTATTCTTCTGAGCTTCCTTTTTAGCCCTTTTATCGACAGCATTCAAAGCTGCCCATTCAGCAGTAGTAGGTTCAGTATATCCCTCTTCAATCACATCCCAAAGACCTTTTCCTATCAAAAGGGTTTTAATTTTAATTGACCAATACTCGTAATCGCCACCATTGAACTCAGGAATTGGTAGACTAGTATTGGATGCCATTTCAGAAAGCAGATTTTATTTTAATAGTAAATAAGAAGTACAAAGTAGTACAAAGAGATCACTGATTTAAATCAAATCTAGCCTTTTTAACACGCTCACTGATTTGGCGTTCTTCTTCTTGAGGGTCGCCCAGTACTGGAGGGGCGAAGTTGTCTGCTTCGTCGTCACTAATCACAATGACTTCTGGTTCTACTTCTGGATCGAAACTACTGTTGATGACTATAACCTCTGGTTCTTCAGTTTTAGGTTCCAATTCTACTGGATCTTCTTCTTCTTCTGGTTCTTCTTCTTCTTCTTCTTCTTCTTCTACTGGTTCTGGATCAGGAGAGCGTGGTGTATAGCTCTCACTTGATTCTACTTCAGGCACTGTAGGCATATAACTGTCACTCGATTGTCCTTTAGGTACTACTTCAACCGTCTTGGACTCTTCTATTCTTTGCTCGAAGATATTATCTTTAGAATCCGCCTCGTATCCAAAGTCCAGTTTCCTCAGATGAGCAATCACCTGATTTTCTAACTGGCAGAAAACTATATGAAGACTAGTCTGTCGGACCTTCTCGTCGAAATATTTCGGTGTCTCTCTTCTCAGGAGAGAGCAGAGTGCGTTATAACACCCAGCTGATCGAATCATCTATCACACCACAAGAACTCGGTTGCAGTCATCAAATTTCAGGTTTCACAAATCAATTTTGTCTTAGGAAAAATATTTTTCCAATTTCTCTTATCAAAAGATTGTCAAAAAAAATTTAATAAAATCTTATAAAAACATTTAATAATTTTTTTTGTCTTTAATTATTTTTTAAATAACCTTTGTATTTAAAAATAATAATTAAAAAACAATAAAAATAAAAATTATTAAATAAATTAAATATTTTAATAAATAAAAACTATATAAAAAATTTGTTTCTATTGCACGGTTGAGAATCGAACCGATGACCTGCAGGATGTTACCAAGTTACTATGCCAATATGCCCCCACGACTTTCTTGAAACCAAATAGCACCTCGTGCTATTTACTTTCTCTGGGCGGCCTCCTTTTTTAAAAAAATAAAAATTTGAGTGTCTATGGGTTTCGAACCCTAGACCTCTAGTTCATAACACAAGCGCTTTCGCCACTTGCTCTACACGCTTCGACGTGAAGGCAATGCGACAAGCCTTCTATTTATACACAATGCACGAAAGTTTTTTTTTTTTTAATTTGGGAAAAATCCCACATGCACCAGGCGGACGATATGCAGAGGGTTTAAGAATGAAGACAGACAATACGAAATTTGATTGCCTTCGGGCAATCACTCTCACCTCTTTTGCCCCGTGTGTCCAATGCTCTGTTGCCACGTCGTTAGATTCCTCCCTCGTGCCACACGTCACGTCAACCAGCTTATCGCCACTTCAGCTTCTACTGCCACCTTAGCTCTATCATCTGTCCTCATACGCCAGCTCCACGTCAACCAGCTCAGTGCCTACTCAGCTCCTCGAGCTACGTGCCTCCTTCCATGTGTCCTCCCTGACTCAAGCCTTGCTCGGTCCTATGAGCTCCTCGGTTCCCATGTCTCTGGTTTTGGCCTACGTGCTCTGGTCTGGTCTGGTCCACCTGCTCCTCCTCGACTTTCGTGCCCATGGCCTGCGCCCCTTGGAGCTCTGATACCAGTGTGAGTTTTCGTTCCCGATGGGCTCAAACAATTTTAAACTAAAAAGTTTGACGCAGGATAAAAAATCATTTATTCAAAACTCTAACCAAACATTACAATATTGCATATCTTATATAGTGGATGGAAGTTGTAAGCGAAAAGGAGAGGGAGGAGAAGGAGATGGCGATGGAGAAGGAGATGGAGGCGACGGACTTGATGAGGGAAATAGAGAGAATATAGGAGGAAGGACGATGGGAGATAGAGACGAAGGAGGTGGAGGAGGAAGAATGGAGCGAGGAGGAATAAGGAGAAAGAAGTGTCAAAAATGTAGGAGAGAAGAGAGGGAGGTAAGATAGAGAAATATTTAAAAAATCTAACTTTGTCGACTGTTGGAAAATTACCATTGGTAAAAGGTTAAAAAGAGTATTTTACCTTGGGTAAGTTTACTTACCTTTTACCTTACCTGGAAAATAGTTGGACGACAACATCTTTGGGCAGCAAGAGAGTTTTAATTTAATTTCTTCTTCCTTCCCTTAACTTCTCCTATTCCCCCTTTTTCTCTAGTATGGTTATTTTGTGTTTATTTAAACTTTGTAACCTGATTATTATTGTAAATGGGTAATGCAATATTTACGTTTGTATCGAATAGCTCACCTCTCACAATTTGGTATTAGAGATGAGAGCCGAGACCAGCTCGAATCTCAAGGTGATGGGGCCTGCAGTTCGAGGCAGTGGCATGGATCCCGAGGCAGCCTGCAGGAGCCGAGGTGGCACGGATCTTGAGGCAACCCATAGGACCTGAGGAGGCCCACAAGAGTAGATCGGCATGATTCCTGAGGTGCTAGAGCAGATCGGCATGATTCTCGAGGCACTGGTGGAGCTGGACGTGACAGGCACAGGTAGACACATGGCCCGAGGCAATTCGTTGATGAGGCAGCACGTGGCCTGAGGTGGCACGTTGGAGAGGGCGACACATGGCCCGAGGTGGTTCATTGGAGAGGCCACCTATGCGTAGCCCGAGGAGACCTATGCGTGGTACATGGCAAAAGTATCACATAGCCTGTGAACTACCCGTAGGCAATCAAAGCACATACAATGCTTTGCTCTTTTTAAAGAGCATCAACATCGTCGCATCGACGATGTGGGACTATTAAGTCCCAAATAAAAAATTTTGCTTCGCGTCGAAGCGCAAAGCCAAAATATTACTTCACGTTCAATGTGAATGCAATAAGGGCAGGGATCCAGCTAATGCTCCCGGATCTGCTCGATAGCACAGCGGCTACCCTTTGCCTTGACGTCCGTGAGGTCGCACGATCGAACCTTGGTGAGGTCATTTTTTTTTTTTGCTTTGCGCTCGTTGCGCCAGCAATAAGGGCAGGGAGCCAGCTAATGCTCTTGGATCTGCCCGATAGCATAGCGGCTACCCTTTGCCTTGACACCCACGAGGTCGCACGATCAAACCTCGATGGGGTCAACAGTTTTTTTTTAAATAAAATTTTCTTTAAAAAACTTTAAGGTAATTTAAAAAAAAAAATTCGATGATTGACATTTCCTAAGAGGAAATAGTTGTAAAATTTAAAAAAATAAATTTTGAAAGGTTTTATTTATCATTTGAGTTGATGATTGATGTTTCCTAAGAGGAAATAGTTGTAAAAAAAAAATTTACACTTTAAGAGGTAAAAAAATTAGTAAAATTTCCTAAGAGGAAATCTTTGTAAAAGAAAATTTCTGGGAAATTTTCTTAAATTATAAGATCGGAAGGATGTTACCAAGCACTTTGTAGTTTGTTATTGATAACAAATGCTGAAAGCTTTGATGAACACGTGAGAACACTAGGCATAAATTTAGTCTTTTCACAGTTGCAAAACGTGGTTATTGCACAATAGAGAAATCCTGATCCAGGATACGAAGCAGATTCAGAAGATAACTCCTTTGGGAGCAGATTTGAACAATCCGACACAGTGGAGATTACTCCAAAAGGATCTGAATATACTCATTATTGTAATTTAGTTGAAATCCTACAACCTCCTTCTCCTGAAATTATATTGATCAGTGACGATGACGAACAAGTCACTAATAATTTTGTAATTGCTGAATCACAACAACAAGAGTGAGTTGTTTATGATTGTAAATCAAGCAAGGCTTGATAGTTTGTAAAGTCTTTTTGAAATAAGACTATATAAGAAAGGTTTCTTTTTTTAGTAGATAGTAATGGGATCAAATAACAATCTACCAATCCCCGAATTCAGTGGGGATAATTATGAGTACTTGGTCCATCAAAATGAGGACATTACTCATAGGAAAAGGACTATGGGATAGTATTGAAGATGGTTACACTGCTCCAATAGATTGGACTACTTTGAGTGCAACCGATAAGAAGATCTTCAAATATGCACAGAAAAATAACTCTTTTGCCTTATACCATCTTCAAGCGGCATTAGATCCAAGTATCTTTCCTAGAATTGCATCTTACTTAAGCACCACGAGATGCATGGAATGCCTTGAAAGAAGGATTCCAAGGAAATGATAAAGTGAAGCAAGTCAGGCTCCAGACCTTAAAAAGAGATTTTGAAAATCTCAGAATGAAGGAAAATGAAAGAGTAGGTGACTACTGTGTACGAGTCAAAGTAGTAGTTGATATGATGCAAACTTTAGGTGATGACACAAAAATTGAAAAAATTGTGAAGAAAGTGTTGAGAACACTTCTTCCTAAGTGGAATCACATTGCCATCATAATTGAAGAATCAAAAGACCTTTCTACTCTTACATTTGATAGTTTTATTGGATCATTAACATCACATGAAGAGATACTTCAAGGAGCACCTTCAACAAGCTATGGAGGTGATGACAAAGCCTTCACTTCGAACAAAGCTGCAAGACGAGGACAAGGAAGAGGCCGAGGTAGAGGACAACAACAAAGAGGCAAAGGCCAAAGCAACTCCTACAGAGGAGGAAATCAAAATAGAGGTGGAAATCAAAATAGAGGAGCCAATCAGAACCAAAGCAACAATGTAGGTCGTGGAAATCAAGGACAAGGAAGTAACAAGACTAAAACAACTTGTTTCAATTATGGGAAACAATGACACTTCACTCGTGACTACTGGTCAAAGACTTCAAAAGATCAAAGTAGTCAATATGGCTCATTCTATGGAGAAGAAGGTCCATCAAATATTTTTCTCTCTTATGGATAGTCAAATCAAAATCTTAAAGATATATGGATTTTGGATACTGGTTGCTCCAATGGCAAATAAAATCTCTTTGCTACATTAGATTCAAATTACAAATCCCATGTTAAGTTAGGGGATAATAAATCTTTGCAAGTTGAAGGCATTGGAGCTAGGGAAGTTCCAACAAAAGAAGGCCTTAAAAAAGTGAATGACATACACTATACTCCATGACTACAACACAATTTGTTAAGTGTTGGCCAAATGATGGAGAAGCATTACAAATTAGTTTTTGATGAAAGAAAATGTACAATCCTTGATAAAAAAAATTGTAATAGAGTCATCACAGAAGTACCTATGACAAAGAATAGGTTATTCCCTCTAAAATTTGGTGAGCCAGGGGGAGCTCAACTTGCAAACATTGCTATTACAAATCCAAGTGAATTATGGCACTTGATATATGGTCACCTCAATTCCGCTAGCTTGAAAATGTTAACATCACAAGCTATGGTGACAGGACTACCAAAAATTCAAGAACATAAGAAGGTATGTGAAGCATGTGCTTTGGGAAAGCACTCCAGAATGAAGTTTCCAAGAGGCCAAGCATGGAGATCAAGCTATCCTCTTCAGCTAGTACATTCAAACATCTGTGGTCCAATGCAAACAAAAAGACTTGGAAACAATTCTTATTTTCTAACATTCATAGATGATTATTCTAGAATATCTTTGGATCTATTTTATGAAACACAAAGATGAAGCATTTGATTGCTTCATAGACTTTAGAAATAATGTAGAAAAGTAATGTGACTACTATGTCAAATGTCTTCGCATTGATAGAGGAGGAGAGTACTCCTCAAATGAATTTTTAAATTATTGTAAGCAAAATGGGATAAAAATGCAGTTCACCACTGCCTATACCCCATAGCAGAACGGTGTGTCCGAGAGAAATAATCGCACCCTTGTTGAAATGGCACGAACAATGCTTCAGACAAAGCATCTAACATACAGCTATTGGGCGGATGCAGTGAGAACTAGTGCATATATTCTAAATAGAAGTCCGACTTCTAGTTTAGATGGTATCACTCCTTATGAAGGATGGTACGGTAAGAAACCAAATGTCAAACATTTCTAAGTATTTGGTTCTTTAGCTTATGCACACATTCCTAAGGAGAAGAGAAAGAAGCTTGATCCTAAGAGTCAAGCATGTATTTTTGTAGTCTATTGTGAATCAACCAAAGGGTATAGATTGAACAATCCCAAGACACATAAAACAATTATCTCCAGGGATGTAATTTTTGATGAAGGGGGGGAATGGAGTCATAAAAAAAAAATTATATAGACTCTAATTCAAAAAGTTCCACATTTGTACACCCCAAGAAAAGTAGTGGAAAAATTTCCCCTCCACAAAGTCCACATCAGGAATATTCATCAAGTACATCAAGTGGTACACCAAGTCCAAGAGGGACTTCTTTGTTGGCACTCCCAAACTCTCCGAAATGATTTCATAGATCTGTAAGCGCTCCAATTCTGATGGATATTGATCCAGTTTCTCAAAGGAAAGAGACAAATAGAGGAAAGTGCATACTACAGAGTCATCCATCTTCTCAAATGTTGGATAGGAATTTCCAACAAAGATACACTAGGAGTCAAGCTAGTGAGATGGACGACATTTTGTCAAGACTTAAAAATCTTCAAATGTTAGGAGATGATGAGTCTCATGAACCAAGGGGTGATGTAGTCAATTATGCTTTGTTGGATACTGCACAGCTAGAACCATCTAGCTATGAAAAAGCATGTACTGAAAGTATATGGCAAGATGCCATGGAAGAGGAAATATCCTCAATTAAAAAGAATGATACTTGGGAGCTTGTGAAGCTTCCCAAGGGAAAAAAATGTGTTGGATGTAAATGGGTCTATAAGACCAAATTCAATGCTGATGGAAGCATTGAAAGGCACAAGGCAAGATTAGTAGCCAAGGGTTTTACTCAGAAATATGGAATAGATTATGAGGAAACCTTTGCTCCAGTTGCTCGACAAGAAATAATCAAAACTGTTCTTTCCTTGGCAGCCCATAAAGGATGGAACATTCAACACATGGATGTGAAAAGTGCATTTTTAAATGGATACCTGACAGAAGAGGTGTATGTTCAACAACCTCAAGGTTTCCAAGAACAAGGAAAAGAGAACCTTGTTTATAAATTGAAAAAAGCACTTTATGGCCTCAAGCAAGCACCACGAGTGTAGTACTCACGAATTGACGGTTATTTCAGCAAGTATGGTTTCACAAAAAGTAAGAGTGAACCAAATCTATACTACCTGAAGAATGGAGTAGATATCCTCATAGTTTGTTTATATGTGGATGATCTAATATTTATGGGTAGTAATAATAAAATGAATATGGAGTTCAAAAACTCCATGATGAATCGATTTGAGATGAAGGATCTTGGATTAATGAAATACTTCCTAGGAATGGAAGTACATCAATCAAAGAATGGGATCTTCATATGTCAACAAAAATATGCTCATGACATGATCAAGAAATTTGCTATGCAAGCGAGTGCAAATCAGTTGCAACACCAACAGGACATGGAATCCAGCTAAGCAAAGATGATGGAGCACCAAAAGTTGACATGACCAATTTCAGAAGCATGGTTGGGAGTTTAATGTTTCTCACCAACACTAGGCTAGATATACAGTATGTTGTTTCTCTAGTATCAAGGTTTATGGCATGCCCATACGAGCTGCATCTTCAAGCAACCAAATGAATTTTATGATATGTAAAAGGTACATTGGATTTTGGAATCCATTACCACAAGTCTAACTCTGTGAAGTTAGTTGGTTATAGTGATAGCGATTGGGGCAGTAATATAGATGACAAAATCTACATCAGGGAACTGTTTTAGTCTAGGTTCGGGACTAATAACTTGGAGTTCCAAGAAGCAATCTGTTGTAGCATTATCATCTACGGAAGCTGAGTATATAGCCATTACCCATGCTAGTACTCAAATCCTCTGGTTGAGGAAAATCCTTGAAGAGATTGGCAAAAAACAAATTGGTCCAACCAAACTGAATTGTGATAATATTAGTGCCATACAGTTGGCATATAATCTTATCCACCACAAAAGGTCAAAACATTTTGATATGAAGTATCATTTCATAAGATATATGGTGGAACAGCAGATAGTTGAGCTTCAATACTGCAACACTTTGGATAATCTAGCAAACATCTTCACCAAAGACATGGCTAAAGCTCAATTTATAAAGCTGAGAGACTGTATAGTCAATCCTCTCACCTTTAAGGGGGAGAATGTTGGAAAATTACCATTGGTAAAAGGTTAAAAAGAGTATTTTACCTTGGGTAAGTTTACTTACCTTTTACCTTACCTAGACGACAGTTGGACGACAACATCTTTGGGTGGAAAGAGAGTTTTAATTTAATTTCTTCTCCCTTCCCTTAACTTCTCCTATTCCCCCCTTTTCTCTAGTATGGTTATTTTGTGTTTATTTAAACTTTGTAACCTGATTATTATTGTAAATGGTTAATGCAATATTTACCTTTGTATCGAATAGCTCACCTCTCACACCGACTACTCAAAACTTTGCTGACAATTACAAGGAGGTTTCACATTGAGGTTTTTTCTAAGCTACTTAGAAAAAACCTCTTTCATATTTGCAACAATCTATAAAATAAATATTATAACTCATTTTTTACTTCCGTATTTTGCACTGTTTCACTTGATCTTTGGCCTTCTTCCTGGATATCAAATAACTATTTTTATCCCCTTTGTTTCCTATTGAAATCTTTGTTATTAATGATGACTTCATCTAGTGACATCAATGAAAACTTTGACTTAGGCACTCAAAATGTCCAACAATCTCCCCCTTTGTCATTGATGGCAACCCATACTCTTCTTACCGAAATCTTACCTTTCTTTTTCCTTCTGCTCCCCTAGGACATTGTTCCCCCTGGCTCAATGCTCTCTTAAATATCAAATCTCTCCCAAATACACAAATCTCTCCCCCTTTGACATCAATGACAAAGGGTCACCTTTGGGGCTCGGGGCTAAGAATGAGCCTCTTAGCTTAGCCCCTCCCCCACCTCCTCTTGAGGTGGTTAATTCTGGGGTGGGAGTCTCACTCCCAATTTTCCTCAAAGATACTAAAAATTTTCCTTTGAAAAAGGCTTAGTGAAAATATCTACTATTTGTTCCTTTGTACTAACATATTCCAGTCTAACCTGTTTATCTGTCACCTATTCTCTCATAAAATGATACTTAATCGGAATGTGCTTTGTCTTGGAGTGCATTACCAGATTTTTTGAGATACTTATGGCACTTGTATTATCACATAGTATAGGAATGGGTTGATCATGCTTTATCTTAAAGTCCTTTAGAGTTCTCTTCATCCATAACACCTATGTACAACTGGCTACTACTGCTATATATTTTGCCTCTGCTGTAGATAGAGATACTAAAACCTGCTTCATACTTAACCAAGAGACTAGACATTCTCCAAGAAAGAATGCTCCTCCACTTGTGCTTTTTATGTCATAAATACTGCTAGCCCAATCTGCATTTGTATATGATGTTAGTGTGAAACTATCACTTTTGGAGTACCAAAGCCCAAAATCCATAGTCCCTTTTAGATATCTAAAGATTCTTTTTATTGTTGCCACATGTGTTTCCTTAGGAGCTACTTGAAACCTTGCCACTAATCCCACTAACTGTACTATGTCTGGTCTTGTATATGTAACATATAATAATCTACCAATCATAGATCTATATAATCTCTGATCTGCCTCTAGAGATTCATCGTCCTTACTCAACTTGCATCCTATGACCATAGGAGTACTTACTGGTTTGCAATCTTCTAATCTAAATTTTTTTAACATTTCCTTGATGTACTTGGCTTGAGAAAGAAACACTCTCTTTCTGATTGTGAAATCTGAAGTCCAAGAAATAAGGACAATTCACCAAGCATAGACATCTCAAATTTATTTTGTATATTCTTAGCAAATTCTTTGCACATCTTATCATTGTTTCCTCCAAAAATTATGTCATCAACATAAACAACCAGTATTAGAAGATCATTTCCTTAATTTTTGATATACAAATTACTATTTGCTATTCCTTTTCTGAATCCTTGTTCCTGAATATACTTATCCAATCTTGAGTACCATGCTCTAGGAGCCTATTTTAAACCATACAATGCATTTTTCAATCTGCATACCTGATTTGGTGTATCTGCTAGTATGAATCCCTCTGGCTGTTCAATATAGACCTCTTCTTCTAGAACCCTATTTAGAAATGTTGACTTGACATCCATCTGATATATTTTGAAGTTCTTGAAACTTAAAAAAGTTAAAAATATCCTTATATCTTCAATTCATGCAACTAGAGAAAAATTTCATCAAAGTCAACTCCCTCTACTTGTGCATATCCTTTGCATACTAACCTTGCTTTATTTCTGACCACTTGTCCATCTTCATTCAACTTATTTTTGAATACCCATTTTGTGCCAATAATATTTTTGTCCTTTGGTTGTGGAACAAGTTCCCAAGTTTTACTCTTATCTATCTGATCCAACTCCTCATTCATAGCTTTAACCCAAAATTCATCCTCATGATCCTGAGTGAAGTCTTTTGGCTCAATCTTAGATAGCAAAGAAAATTTTCTTGTTGAGATGGTTTTATTATTCTTCTCCTTGTTTGTCTTTCATCTGGATTCTCGATGATCTGATATTTTGGATGGTGTTTTTGTACATACCTGGAATGAGTCTTAGGAAGGAGTCTTTGTGTTTCTTCTTCATATTTGTCTTATTCCTCACAAAATTCTTCTTGACAACATCCATCTTCTTGGTACACAGTTTGCTGAACTGGTTCTCTAGAATCTGTCTTCTCATCAATTGTCACATTCATACTTTCCACCATAGTGCGTGTTCTTTTGTTGAAACATCTGTAGGTTTTACTCTTTGTGGAATAACCAAGAAAAATTCCCTCATCACATATTGGATCAAACTTACCCAAGTTTTGATCTTCCCGTCTTATGTAACATTTGATTTCAAATATTCTGAAATATTTTACAGTAGCAGGTCTTCCTTTCCAAAGCTCATATGGAGTCATGATGATTTACCCTTAATTGAGCTCTAGTAATTATGTATACTACTTTGGATACCGCTTTATTTCCAAAAACCATCTAACTTAGATTCATTTAACATAGTTCTAGCCATATTTTCAATAGTCATGTTCTTCCTTTCAACTACTCCATTTTGTTGAGGAGTTCTTGTTGTTAAGTATTCTCTCTTGATTCCATGTTGTTCACAAAATTCTACAAATTCATTTGAATTAAATTCTCCTCCTCTGTCGGATCGTAGACACTTAATCCTTTTGCTTGTTTCATTTTCAACCAATCCCTTGAATGCTTTAAATTTTTCAAAGGCCTCTAACTTCTCTTTTAGGAAGGTTACCCAAACCATTCTGGAATAATCATCTACAAAAAACATGAATTAACTCTCACCCTGAATACTTTATGTTCTGATAGGACCACACAAATCAATATGTATTAGACTCAAGGGCTCAGAAGATATATAACCTTTTGGCTTAAAAGTTGTCCTTGTTTGCTTTCCATGTTGACAGGGTGCACAAATTATGTTTTGAGGTCTTCTTATTTTGGGTAAATCTCTAACTGTCTGTTTATTGCTTATACTGACTATGTTGTCAAAATTCAAATGACCCAATATTCTATGCCACAACCAAATCTCATCTTCTTGTGATAGAAATCATTGTTCCCCTTTGATCTCATTGAGCATGTATAAGTTGTTTGGGGTCCTTCTTGCATTGGCAATGATTTTCCCAGTTTTTGTTTTCCTTATTTTACACCTATATGGATGGAAGGTGACCATGTATCATTGATAAAAAATTTGAATTATACTCAGTAGATTGTGTTTTAACCCTTTGACGTACAAAACATTCTCTATTTTTGTTTTTTCATTGTCTACACTCAGAGTTCCTTTCCCAACAATCTTTGTTGATCCATTATCACCAAAAGTAACTGATCCTCTATTTGTTTCTTTCAGTACAATGAATTTATCCTTGTATCATGTCATGTGACTAGAGAAACCACTATCAAGATACCATTTTTATTATTTATCTTGAGCATGAAGGGCTATTTGTACTAACATTGATTTAGCCCTAACATTATTTCTTTCATCCTTCGTAGTTGTTGGACTTGTTTTTCTAGACTCAGGAGATATCATTTTACACCATCTAGCCTTGTGCCCAAAATTATTGCATTTGTAACATATGACATCATCATCCATGAGAGGTGCAAAGGAATTAAAATTTCTATTGTATCTTACATAATGAATATGATGTGCAGCTCTATGACCATATTTATTGCAAGAAAAACAATGTCCATGGAAGAATTTATGTAACCTATTTGGATGTCTTGGAATTTTAGGAGAAGTTATCTTTCTCTTGTGATTGACTCTTATCCAGGGTTCTTCTTTTCTTTCTTCCTTTTTGATGTCCTTTGATTGCTTTTCCTTGTTTGAAGTTTCTGCCTTTTGGAGACTTGATTCATCTTTCTGCTTCTCGTATTTTGTATCTTGTTGTAGCACCCTAAAATTGGCACAGTAAAACCTTAATAATTACAATTACTCTAGTAAATAATTCAAATTCAAATTTTAACCTCCAAAACCGCTCCCAAACCGTCGCTTAATCCGTTTCCTCATTTCTCGTGCCATTTTTAGAGTTTGTTTTGACCGTTTGATGATATCGTCGCCGATCAGACGATATCGCCTCAGATCGGACGATTTCGTCTGGGCTAGGACGTCCAGACGATCTTGTCCCAAAACTAATTTTTCATAATTAGTCTCTGTTCCAACGGCGTCTCTAATCCGGGGAGAAGCGTGTCTGTGTCGTTAGAGACCCTCCCCATTGGAGATCTCCCAAATAGGGATGATCTCCAACCTCCTAACCTCCCTCCTAAGCCTATTTAATCCTAGGCCCTCCCCTTAGCATCCCCCTGGCTGAAATTCCCTATAACTCGAATTCTACACACACTAGACATCCTAAATTACTATTTGCACTTGTTCTATCCAAATTTTGTTGCAGGTACCTTAGTATTTTTTAGCCAGAGCAAGCTTACATCGTCGTAGATGATCCTATTCAGATCGGAGGTGATCCTGTCGAATCAGAGATGATTTCAACTGCAATCATCATTGGGGGCAATCAGTGCCCAGAGTTTGCATTTCTTCATCCCTTTTCTATTGTATTATTCTGCATTTAGTTAATTCTATAGTTATTCTTTATTATTTTGCATCTTGGAGTTCACCCATCTAGATCAAATGCATAATTAAGTTATAATTGTCATTAAATCAGTATAATGCATTCATGTTTCTATTTATAATTCTCAGTTTGATATTGTTATTGTCATTTTACACTATTTCCCTCTGTTATCATAGTTGCATTCTCTGTATTTTGCATCTATTTTTCTGTTTGCAGGTCTTTGATGAATTCGTCAGATCTCAGATGATCCTGTCAGATAGGAGATGATCCTATCAAATTCCAGACGATCCTGACTACTTCAAAAATTAGAATCTTCATCAGACATCCGGATCAGGTATGGCTCTGTAATTTAGCCTTTTTCTTTCTGTTTTTCCATCCAAAATTTGTTCTCTGTATTCATTTAAATCTGCATTTCATATAGAATAGCTTAGACGCATTTTGGCCAAACCTAGGACTTGGATGATTAAAGCTAGAACTGAACACATCAAACACATTCCCAACCTAGGCGTGGAAACTGCCATTCAAACGTTTCCTGGTGAACCCACCATCCATCAAAAAATCACCATAATACACCTCCCTCGAGAGGCGGGACCTTCGCAAGGCCTCTCAGTCCGAGGTACCATGCCATCCTTTTCCCATCCTCCTTCCGGGCACGGATCCTATAGCCTGAAGGTAGGGATGCAAAAAATTTGGAGCGATACATTTTGGTGAACCCGACGTGAATGCATTTTAAACCTTTTGAAAACAAAAAAAAAAACACAAAAAAAATAAAACAACCAAAACATAGATGCATTTCAAATCATTAAAATTAATAAGTTGCATATCATGTTTAGATGGTAGCTCCTAAGAAAATATTAGCAGTTACTATAAATGTTGAAAACCAATTGGCAGCCATAGAAATCAATTATGTGCTTAGTGTGCTAAAACAGATAGAAATCAACTTTTGTGGGACGAACTTGATAGAAGACTAAGTGTCATTTCATCTAGGTCAACAAAACTTAAACAAATCAAGAGGCTTGTCCTAGATAGAATCCTGGATCCTCATCAACTCGTCTTTTATCATGAACTTCAGAGAGCCTGCCATAGATGGTTAGCTTATAGGAGAGCTCTTGTGTCTTCAGAATTGTTCACCTTCGAGGAATACCTCAAGAACGCAGACCATTATACACCAGTTCCTAGGTCATGTAGAAGACCAAGAGGTTGTTCTTATGATTAGGGGAATATGGAATAGAATTCCTAGAGCTATGTTATATCAAGAGTATTGCCATGAGATTTACTACTATCAACCAGAATACGAGATAGATAATATCACTATAGCTCTTTTCATTAAATTTTTGAAAGAAAATTTTCAATTTGAAGAAGAACACTTCATGACTCCTGAAGAACTCGAGCCCATTAATGATATTTATAAATTGTTTATAGAAAACTAGATCATTACTTTCAGTATTAGTTCTTGCATTTATTGTGTTGTTTGTTATCTTTACAATATTATTACAAAAACAAGAAAAAACTAAAAAAACATAACAAAAACCAAAACCTTTCATTTTAAATATTGTAGTAGGTATATAATTAATATATACCTCTTAAGCTTGTTGCATATATATATATATATATATATATATATATATATATATATATATATATATATATATTTGCTGAAATCTAAATTAAGCACAATGCCTAAACTTAGGAATGGTAAACAAACCGAAGGAGAAGAAGAAGATTGGTTAGAAGATAAAACTAGAGACCCAAATGTCCTTCCTGAAGATCCAATTCCGGAAGGAGAAACTCTAGATCAACCAGAAGATGACCTAGGTGAAGACAATGAACAAGAAGAAAATGTTAAAGAGGATGGATCCTCATCCCCTAGAGTAGCTCCAGATGGAACTATTGCTTTTGACAACTTAGATCATTTCTGGAAATTTTTCAATAATAACATTGGCGCTCTTAATATGGCAGTTCGTATTGATAAAGGGCAAATTAGTGACACTCAAGCAGCCATGGAACATATGTTTGATGTGCACACTAATCCCTTGTCTTTCATTGATCAAGAAAGTGATAAGGCTGGACCATCCAATAGAGATATGGTCACTATGATTCAGAACATGCCAAAACAACGGGTTACCCAACCTCCTAAGGAACTCGTTATTGAGCCTAAAATCATTCCCACACAAAAGAAAACTTCCTTCACTGCTTTACTTCGCCAAACTATTGATCAATATGCTTCAAGTAAACAAAAACCTAAAATGAAGTCAAACACCAATTTTCAACAATCTGGAATACAACATAATACAACTTCAAAATTCCTTCATAACACCTTTCCTACCAACAATTTACACAATAGCAACATAGCATCTAATCTTCATGTCCCTCCATCATATGCTCACAAATCCCATATCAATGCCCTACCGAACCAATATGGTGGGCAAACTAGTAATCTGGAAGCCATGGTGAAACAGTTAGCTTCGCGTATGGACCAGATAGATCCTTACCATCCCTCGTACAATTATCGAGAGATATGTAGTCAACCTTTGGATCCCATAGTTGTAGCACAACCGTACCCTAAGCATTTTCCCATGCCCATCCTACCTATATATAAAGGAACCGAAGATCCCATAGAGCATCTTCGCATGTTTAGGATAGCATGTCATGATATATCACATGATGACTTGCTATTACTAAAAATGTTCCCGAAAAGTTTAGGTGGAATGGCATTAGAGTGGTACTATCAATTGCCCACTCATTCTTTGAGAAACTTTGAAGAAACAATTGAATCTTTTGTCCATCAATTTAGTGCCTACATCGAGAGGCATGTAACCATTAAAGATTTATACAACTTAAAACAAGACAAGGATGAATGTTTTGCCGATTTCTTAGCTAGATGGAGGCAGTTGACAGGAAAACTGCACTTTGTGCTACCTTATAGGGAAATGTTGGACATTTTTATTAATAATTTACAAGAACAAATATCTTATGAGCTATCAATTGCTACTTTAACTACCTTCGATCAGGCTATAGATTTAGCTCGAAGAGTAGAAGATGCCCTCATTAGGAGAGGCCAACTTAGGAAGAAGGATGATGAGAAAACATCCAGAAATCAGTATAAAAACAAACAAGTTGTAGGTGACGGAGTCACTGACAGCAGAAATGTTGCTAATATCAATGCAACGAAAACAACAAAAAAATTTATATTGAAACCGCCTGATAAGCCTCCTCGAGAATTTACTAGATTGAATCAACCGTTATCAACTATTTTACCTCAATTACTCGAAAGAGGTTTGATCCAATTACCAGCTATCCGGGAACCTGATCCAACTATACCCGGATACAGAGTGACTTACACTGTGATTTCCATAGAGGACCTGGACACTCTACCAACGCTTGTAAAAGGTTGAAACATAAAATACAGGATCTGATTGATAATAATGAAATGGAGGTGCAAGCCTTCCAACCTAAACAAAATGCTCCTAATAATCCTCAAAAGAACATTCCCCAAAATCAAAATCAAAATGCTAATCAATCATTAGACATATTTCAACACCCTTTACCAAGACATGGTAAAGAGGTGGCCAATCAAATCGAACATCATAATGTTCCTCCTCCTACCCGATATGTAGGAACTATTAGTGGACATTTACTTAATCATGATCCTCAAATATTTGACACAACTTTATCCATGGTTACGACCAGGCCCCTACATAATATTCAAACTCTAGATCCTAGTGATATAGAATCAGATACTGAAAGTGAAATAGACATCACTTCAAACCAATCGAATAGTTCTAAAAATGAATCAGATCCTATTCAACCCATCACAGATGCTATGGTTCCAGAAGAACCATTTCCTAGAAGAGTTACTACTCGACCCTCTTCTAATCAATTCCTCCCAAATGAACAAGCCATAAATGCTCAACCGAGACCAGTTCAGCATCTTCAATATAACATTGTAGGTACCATTGGAGTCGTTACCCGACAACAGGCTCAAAATTCTCAACAAGAACCAAACCAGAATGATGGATCAGCTCCATTTGTTTTGAAAAATCCCAATAAAGGGAATCATGCTTCCAATGTTCAACCTAAACCCCCTTACAATATTAATGAGCAATTATCCAATACTACAACCAGAATTTCCCTTTTGGATTTATTAAGATCTTCTCCTACCCATAGGGATGAGTTGATGCTTACATTAAGCCAAATGATGGTACCTCAAAATATTCAACCTGAAGCCATGGCCAATACTATCATCACTCGAGAAGTTGATTGTATTGACTTTCGAGATAAAGATATCCCACAACACAGTTTACATAAGGATAATCCCTTATATATTACTGCTCTAATTGGAGATGTAGCTGTTAAACGAGTCTTGATTGATAATGGTTCATCTCTAAACATTTGCACTTTTGACTTCTACCAACGATTTGGCTTTAGAAGTGATGAAATGAAGAAAACTGACATGATTATCAAAGCTTTCAATGATGAAACACAAGAAACGTGTGGAGTTATTACCATCCCATTGCAAGTTGGTCCTCGAACTCTAGATACAACCATGTTTATTGTACATTGCCCAGCATCGTACAATATACTCTTGGGTCATCCTTGGATCAATGCAATGCGGGCAGTCCCATCAACTTTACACCAATGTGTTAAATTCGAATTTAAAAATCAGTTGGTCACTATCCACGGTGATCCTAGACCCTTTGATATGTGTGCTTTGGCAGAACTCTGTTGGAGTGCAATTTTGCCCTGCTCTGTCATCCACACATCCTAATTCTTATTTTTCATCTAAAACTATGAAACACACACCCATAGCTTCACCTATTTCCCCTCCATTAATTTCATCCTCATATATAGATCAACAATCTTCTAAACAAACCACTCTAGAACCTCAAAAAGATCTTCAATCTACAACCAATCCTTCATGTTCTATCCCTATAATTTCAAAACCTATAGACCCATCTCTTAACACTTCCACATTATCAACATCTATCATACCTTCCACATCTAAAGATATAGGGAATGATCCTTCTACATCTTATGCTCTTTATGATGAACTTTTACCAGATTTATCCACAATCTTAATATCAAAAAAAACAAATGCTTTCATGCAAGATTCAATTCTTTTAAATAACTTGCCGCCATCTCCTCGTACTTTGGGCCTCCCACAACCTATGGGAAGTACTTACCAAGTCGGGAGTTGTGCCTTCATTTATAAAGGATATGATACGGGAAGAATCCCTCGGAATATCAAAACTCATCATGAGGGATATGCTCGATGTTATTTTACCAATGAATATATTAAAGCTAAACCCATAATGCTTAAAATGGGATATAAAGGGAAAGGCTTGGGACCTTTCCAAAATGGCATGAAAGAACCTTTCGAGGTAGAACCGTGGCCTGCCTACTGTGGTGTGGGCCTATTTCCTAGTAAGGGTCAACCCTTTCCTTTTGAAGATGATGATCAACTCATATGTTATCAAGATTATTTGGATAGGCGTGATGATTTGCCTCTAAAAAATCAGCCATTTACATGTAACATGCTATCCATAGCTTACCCTGAAATGATTGCTGACTCCGATGAGGAGTTGGAAGGAGATATCTTCCACGATGTCTCCGTTGAAGAGATGTTACACAATGGATTTTATTTTGATGGTTCTATACCAACTATAGCCCAACTTGAGACCGCTAATCCTCAAGATGAATTATCCAACTTAACCTTACAAGAATTACAAGAATTGGGCGTTTCACCCGCCCCACCTAACTTTGAAAGAGATCTACACATGGAGGTAGAAAACGTCATTAAAATTAATATTGGAACTGAGGATAGTCCTCACATAATCAATATTGGATCAGAATTAAGTCAAGAAAAACAAGAGCAATACATTGCATTCCTTAAAGAATATGAAGATGTCTTCGCTTGGACATATGAAGATATGCCAGGTCTAGACCCTTATGTAGTCATGCATCACCTAGTGGTCCATCCGGATGCTAAACCCGTTAAAAAAAAACTTAGAAAAATGCATCCCAAAGTGGCTTTGCTAGTCAAAGGGGAGTTAGAAAAACTCCTGAATGTTGTTTTTATACAAGCTATTGATTATGCTGAATGGATCTCAAATGTAGTTCCAGTCACCAAGAAAGAAGCCACCAAAGTTAGGGTTTGCACAGATTTTAGAGATATTAACGTTGCATGCCCTAAAGATGATTTTCCTCTTCCAAACATGGATCAAATCATTGACTTTACTGCCGGGAGTGGGATGATGTCCTTAATGGATGGATTCTCCGGTTATAATCAGATCGGGATAGCTCCTGAAGATCGAGGCTAAAACAACCTTTATTACCCCCGGGGTACCTTTTGTTGGAAAGTGATGCCATTTGGCTTAAAGAACGCAGGTGCAACCTATCAACGAGCTATGACTTATATTTTTCATGATATGATGCATGATATCCTACATGATTATGTAGATGATATTATAGCTCGCTCTATTAATGAAGATAATCATTTAGATGATTTGAGAAAAGTTTTTAATCGATTACGAGAATATCTTATTCGATTAAATCCAGCCAAATGCATATTCGGAGTTAAGTCCGGTAAACTATTAGGGGTTTTAGTTTCTTTACGTGGTATCGAAATCGACCCTCTCAAGATTGCGGCTATCATCGATATGCCCGCACCTACTAATATATCTGAGTTACGAAGTTTACAAGGTAAGCTTCAAGCCATCCGATCGCTTCATCGATAAGCTGGCGGACAAAACCGGTCCCTTTCTTAAACTTCTTAAGAAGGATGTCCCTTTTAATTGGGACGACGAATGTAAAGAAGCTTTTGAACTTCTCAAACAATACCTCCTTAACCCACCTGTGCTTTCACCGCCTAGACCTGATCGCCCATTTCTCCTGTATATTTTAGCTTCAGATTTTGCCTTAGGAGCTATGTTAGCTCAGCTTGATGATGCGAAGAGAGAACGTGCTAATTATTATATTAGCCGAACCTTCGTCAGTTATGAAACCCGCTACACAACATTAGAAAAACTATGTCTAGCAGTCGTGTTTGCTACGCAAAAATTATGCCATTATATGCTTAGTCAGAAAACTTATGTCATTGCTAAATATGATCCCTTGAGGTATCTCATGAGTCGACCTTATTTATCGGGTCGCACAGCCAAGTGGGTTCTTGCTCTAAGCGAGTTTGACCTCACGTTCATAGGACAAAAGTCTGTTAAGGGTCAAATCATAGCAGATCAATTAGCTGTCGCACCCTTAGAGTCTACCCATCCCCTCATCATTGAGTTTCCTGATGAATGCCTTCAATTAGAGGCAGACCATATTGAACAATGGTCCTTATACTTTGATGGAGCCCGATGCATGAGTGGGGCTGGTGCGGGTATTATTTTAATATCCCCACAAAAACATCTTATTCCTCTGTCCTTCAAATTAACATTTGCTTGCACCAACAATACTGCTGAATATGAAGCTCTAATCCTTGGATTACGAGCTGCCTTGGCGCTAAAAATTAAACATCTGTTAGTTTTTGGTGATTCTCAACTTGTTATAAACCAAATTAATGAAGTTTATCAGACCAGAGATGATAAACTGCGCCCATATAAAGCCTATGTTTTACAATTAATGTCTCTATTTGATCAAGTTACCTTGGAAGCTATTCCTCGAACTTGCAACCGTGCAGCTGATGCTATGGCCGCAGCTGCATCTCTCCTGCCCTTGGAGTTAGATGACGAATATGCCACTATCATTATTCGTCGACTCCAGGAACCCGCTTCAAATAAGTCATGCTTAGAACCTTTGGATGTGTTTCTAATCAATGAAACTACTCCTGAACCTTGGTATACGGATATATTTGATTTTCTCCAAAATGGGACTTTCCCTGCCAATTCTAATAGAAACCGGCGTCGGTTATTACGTAGACGAGCAAGTCGATTTGTAATAATTGGCAATACTTTATATAGGAGATCTTTTGAAGGTATCCTATTAAGATGTTTGAATTTAGAAGAATCCAAATCAGCCTTGAGTGAAGCCCACGATGGATCTTGTGGAGGACACTTCAGTGGTAGTGTCATTGCTAAAAAGCTCCTTAGGATAGGATACTTTTGGCCTACCATGGAGAATGACGCACATGATTATGTGCGCCATTGCGACAAGTGCCAGAAACATGCTGACCTTGTCCATGCGCCTGCACAAGAACTGTAGGCTATTTCATCTCCTTGGCCCTTTTCAAAATGGGGTTTAGATATTATTGGCAAAATCAATCCTGTGTCATCTGATGGACACAAATTCATCATAACCGCCACTGAGTATTTCACGAAGTGGGTTGAAGCTATGCCTTTAGCTTCCTGCATTGGCACACAAGTCTCTAAATTTATTTTTAATCAAATCATTTGTAGGTTCGGAATTCCTGCAAATCTCATCTCTGATAATGGAACTTGTTTCAAAAATAAAGATGTTAAAAAATTATGCCAAAAATATAAGATTCAACATCGCTGGTCCACTCCCTATTATCCTCAGGGTAATGGTCAAGCGGAAGCATCTAACAAAACCTTAATCAAAATTCTCAAAATATTGGTCAATAAAATTGGCCGTGACTAGCACATTCAATTATATCCAGCCTTGTGGGCCTATCGAACTAGTGTTCGAACCCCCACTGGAACTTCACCTTTTGTTTTGGTTTATGGTGCTGAAGCAGTTTTTCCCTTTGAATTAGAAGTTCCTTCTTTGGCTCTACTACTTCAAGATACCGAAGTAGGAGATGAATATCAAGTTGGCAGACTCGATCAGTTGGAACTCCTAGATGAAAAATGCATCAATGCTTTGGAGCATCTCCGTGCCTACCAAAACAAGCTTAAAAGATCATATGCTAAAAAAGTTCGTCATCGATCCTTTGAGATCGATGACCTTGTTTTAAAAGAAAATAAAAAAATACTAATGCAACTAAGGACCTTAAAGGTAAATTTGAGCCCAACTGGCTTGGACCATACATTATCACTACTAAATTTGAATCGGGAGCATACAAATTATCTACCTTAGATGGTAAAGAACTTAAAGAACCCATGAACATTTTGCATCTTAAACGTTACTATGTATAAATTTGGTCATTTCATCCTTGTATATATTTGTTTAAAATATTTCAAAATCACTATCTTGTATTTCTTTCAATTTATAAATTCAAAAACACCAAAAACATTCATAATCATCAAAATATTCAAAACTATTTGTTGTATTTATTTATGGCACTTGTTAATTCTTTCAAAAACAAAAATAATAATAATAAAAATAAAAAAACAGCAATATTCTTGACTCTTTCAAAACCAAAACAACATAAAGAAGAAAGAGAGAGTCAACATTCTCAAAACTTCTCAAAAAGTATTTATATATATCTTCTTACAAATATTGCAGTTATATGTTTCAAATTATTTTGGATAAATTAGCATTTATTTGGAATCCCTCACTTTCACAAACACAAAAATAAATATCTTGATTTTTATCTGGCATGATTACTAATCTCTCTTATATCAAAGTCCACAAAATTCAATTAAATAAAGTTTGAGCACAGAGAATTGATCTTGTTATTTACTTAAACCAAGCACATCCTTTCACAATAAAATGATTATATTTGTAATTTCCATGCTATGCTACATAGTAGAAGTGGTTTCTTGAGCGAAAAGTTTCCCCTGCTATCCTATCATGCACATGGTCTAGAATCTTTGAGAATTGGCAAAAGGACAAGCTCACCCCTACCCAGAATAAAAATCCCTTGCTCTACAGCTAATCCGAGCAAGTATCCCTAGCATAGAACAAAAAGAAAAAGCAAAGTTCAAGAAAAAGAGAAAAAGAAAAATATTATTTTATATCATTACAGCATTATCAAGCAAAAATACAAAAGAAAGAAAAAAAGCAAAAGCAAAAGCAATAAAATCCCTTTCCCTACCCTTTGAAAAGAAAAGAAGGGTTGATGAGCTTGAATCCCTGGAATTCTCAATTATTCGAAAACTGTGAGGTAAGCCCCATAACAGGTGGTTTGTGCCCAACTTGCTTGGCCTTGGGTAACTCCTAGCGTGGCGATATGTCTGTCACATTAGCGACCTTCTTTTGTACAGACCTATGTCTGCTTATGGATTAGCTAGCTCTTGATAATCCGACTTACATAGTAGTCTAGTATGGTTATATGCATCTACATCATGGTTAATGAACACTTATTTGGTTCATTCAAATCACTTGTATCATATTATCTTGCTCAAAACTGGTAAACGAACATAGCAATTGCACACACATTTTGTATTTGAGAGATTTTGTGTATCATTATGATAAATCAAGATTGGAAATGAATTCACATATGCACATGGGATTCCTTATAAATCTAACTTTTGTCTTTAAGATACTTTGAAATATTTTTTTGCAAATTGTTTGGAATAAATTCATTTTCTTCTTTAAAGTACAGTTGTTTAGTATAAAGACAACTACATGCATAATCAAAAAGATCAAAATTTCTTTCAAACCATACAATCAAAACACACACACACACACACACACACACACACACACAAAATAATATATATATATATATATATATATATATATATATATATATATATATATATATTATCGACTTTCATGACGATGGTATAGTTCCAAAACCAAAATTGGAATTTTATGCCTAGCGCAAGTCCTCATCTTCATATTTTCTATTTATTAAAAATCAACCATGCAATAAAACTATCTCTTTTTGGATTTTCGCGATGATGGTATAAGTCTATACCTACATATTCTATGCCTAGCGCAAACCATTGTAACAATTTTTATTCCCCATTTATTTAAAAATCATGAAAACCATATGACTTAAATCATTATGTTATACAATTATGTTTTTAAACAAAAAGCATGCACATTATCACTATTTCATGTCATTATGTCAACCTTCAATTTTGCAATGATGGTATAATTCCTAGGGAATTATCCAAAAAATTTATCACACTTAGGAATTTATGCCTAGCAAAAATCATTTTAACATTATTTCATGCATACTATTTTTATGAAACTCTGAAAACAAACCATCATCATCATCATTTGCACCATTGCACCAAAGTCTTAAGACAGTCTCTTAAGCACTCTTTTACTTTTTAACAATATTTCTATCACTGGGATTAGCTTGACGACCGAGTGAGCGGCGACTCCATGAAATGGTCTATAATAGCGACAATGTCCTTTGAAATTATTGTTAAAAGTCCCTTTTTATTTTTTTATCAAATCATCACATCACAAACAACCAATTTGTTCTATCAGATTATTTCATTTAAATTTTTTAAGCATGACATTCAAACCATAATATTTCAAAATGACATAATTACATGAATCATCAAATCAATCAATCAAAACATTTAAAAGCATCATAAAAACACATAAGACAAGTCATATGATCAAAAATATCTCATCTATATATATCACAAATATATATACATCATATCAAAACCGGATCGGTATGCCACAATCTATACCTCGGCATACTCAATCCTCTATCAAAAATAATAAAAACTATATCTCAATCTATGTATAGTGCAATCTATAGTAGTCTAGCCTCGAGAACCCCTCGAGCTCTCAGCCTCATCTCCTCCCCCACCCTGAGGTGGACGAGGTGGCCCCATCGTAGTATGAGTGGTACTACGAGTCCTAGTCATGGATCGGGATGAAGTCCTTGATGACCCAATCCTGATCGGATCCACGATGGTAGCCGACAGTGGTAATCTCTCCTCCTCTGGCACCATATGGTAGTATAGTGTCTGATAAAAAGTGATCTGGGCAATAGCCCATGCTAGCTCTCGAGTGCTCGCCCCTCCGCCCCGTGCTCTGAGGCGTGCAATCTCATCTCTGAGCTGTGTCACCTCAGCTCGATGGCATGCAACCTCCTCCTATAGGGTCTGCACCTATGCCTAGAGATGGACTGTCTCCGCTCGAAGAGTCGCTGTCTCGTTGCTCTCCCTAGTGTCAACACCCTTGCCCTTATCGGGCGATGGTGGCCTCTCTCTCTATGGAGAAGGGGGTCTCTCCTCCCTCCTCTCTCTGCTGTCGTAGCCTCTGCTAGCCTGTGGTCTCCTCTGCTCTCTCCCGCTATGACCCTGGGCCGCCTCAATGGCCGCTTGGCATCGCCTCCCCATCCGATGCACAACTACATGAATCGGACCCTGAGCCCTCGTCATCCGAGGAGGGCGGATGCCTGCATACCAGGCATCATAGCCGTCGGCTACCCCTACGTCATCCCCATCCACTGGCTGAATGGGGGCATCATCCACGTCCTGACTCTAGAAGCGCTGCATATCTGGAGCCCCACTAACCGTAGTGTTATCCCAGACAGTCCGAGAAAACTCGTAATCCCTGAGAGATGGGATCCCCTACTGTAGACCGAACTATCACAAAACTCGGTCGTAGCGGTGGAGCTCCACCTCTCCCCTCTCCATCCTCAGCCAACAGACTCGCCTGATGCGAGCCAGCTCCTGTCCATCCTCGGCCCACCCTGGATGATCCCTCCAAGGCCTCCAGGTGATCTGGTCTGGGACAAGGTCATCCAGCAGTCTCCGGGACATCGACAGATCAATCCACCATTGTGCCCCTCTTCGGAGCCACCAGTAGAAAACTCGGGGCCTCTCCCCGTCAATCCCTATCAAAGGAAGCCCTACCGGCCTTCGCACTATAATGTGCTCCCAGCACCAAACCTGTAGTAGCGATGTCATAACCAGACATCGGCCGCCCTTGTACACGACCCCATGCAGGATCCTGTACAGTCGACATAGAACAAAACTGCCCCAAGAGAATCTGTAACCATGGTCACGCATGTCGTAGATCACATCTGCTAGCACCCATGGTACCCTGCACCCACTCTGGTGGCACAGCAAAAGTCCACCTACCACTCCGGCCAAAACCTGTGTGAGTCTGGATGCCCCAGGCATCTGACGTAGTGCCTCGATGTTCACTCCGCCCTTCTCCAGGGCGAAGCTCGGATCGCCACACAACCGCATCATAGCGTGGCCCTGATTGGCCATAGGAGTGATCAACCGTCCTTGTATGGGGATCCTCAAAATCCTCCATACATCCTCCAATGTGGGAGTCATCTCCCCTGTGGGTAACCAAAAATAGGAAGAACCCGGATACCACCTCTCTGCCAGGGTTGTCAGTAGCCCCATGTCTGTAGAAACTTGTGGCATCTTTGCCACATGTTGTAAGCCGGCTTGAGCCAGCTGATCCCGCTTTGCCTGTGATAGAGCGGCCAAGTCATCTCTCAACCCATCGTATTTCCATTCTCTGCTCTTTAGTAAACCTCTCTGCAACATAAACAACAACACAATAAAAAAAATCATTAATAAAAACTCAAGTGATTAATAATGCAAGTAAAATCAGGTTCAATTTCATACAAATGATGATATCGTCCACTATTGGACGATATCGTCCCAAATTTGAGCAAAATCGTCTCCGATTTCGCAAGCCGAAATCGTCCCTTATTTGATGAAATCGTCCCCCTTTCGCCGATTTCGCCCTTCGACGAAATCGGCGAACTTGAGACGATTTCGTCGAAATCGGGACGATTTCGTCCCGACGACGTCGACGGCCCAAAAATGGCCGCGATGCTCAAAATTTATTTAAAATCAATCTAAAAAGCATGTAAATTCAACTTAAACCATTCTAAGCTAAGTTTAGACTCTTACCCGTAGCCCGCGTCGGACCTCTGTCGATCTGTGTGCTGTCTCCACCATTTTTGCTTGCAGAGCTCTAAAAACCAGAAAAATGAACAGTAACAATGAATTAGGGTTTTACCCTATTTTTCTTAATTTTATTCAAAACACAATTAAAAACATTTTAAAATTTTGCTTTTCCGCATTTTTACCTCAAACGTTCGATTTGGGTAAAAACACGGAGGGGGCACCATAGTAAGTTGTCGTACGATTCGACCAAGAATCGTCGCCTAAAAATGGGAATAATTTTTGCTTTCTCGTAGATCGAGAAGAACTCATCTTTAACGCATTTTCTTCAAAAAATTCGCTAAAGAGGGGGCAAAATGTAGCACCCTAAAATTGGCGCAGTAAAACCTTAATAATTACAATTACTCTAGTAAATAATTCAAATTCAAATTTTAACCTCCAAAACCGCTCCCAAACCGTCGCTTAATCCGTTTCCTCGTTTCCCATGCCATTTTTAGAGTTTGTTTTGACCGTTTGATGATATCGTCGCCGATCAGACGATATCGCCTCAGATCGGACGATTTCGTCTGGGCTAGGACGTCCAGACGATCTTGTCCCAAAACTGATTTTTCACAATTAGTCTCTGTTCCAACGACGTCTCTAATCCGGGCAGAAGCGTGTCTGCATCGTTAGAGACCCTCCCCATTGGAGATCTCCCAAATAGGGATGATCTCCAACCTCCTAACCTCCCTCCTAAGCCTATTTAATCCTAGGCCCTCCCCTTAGCATCCCCCTGGCTGAAATTCCCTGTAACTCGAATTCTACACACACTAGACATCCTAAATTACTATTTGCACTTGTTCTATCCAAATTTTGTTGCAGGTACCTTAGTATTTTTCAGCCGGAGCAAGCTTACATCGTCGCAGACGATCCTGTTCAGATCGGAGGCGATCCTGTCGAATCAGAGATGATTTCGACTGCAATCATCATTGGGGGCAATCAGTGCCCAGAGTTTGCATTTCTTCATCCCTTTTCTGTTGTATTATTCTGCATTTAGTTAATTCTATAGTTATTCTTTATTATTTCGCATCTTGGAGTTCACCCATCTAGATCAAATGCATAATTAAGTTATAATTGTCATTAAATCAGTATAATGCATTCATGTTTCTGTTTATAATTCTCAGTTTGATATTGTTATTGTCATTTTACACTGTTTCCCTCTGTTATCATAGTTGCATTCTCTGTATTTTGCATCTATTTTTCTGTTTGCAGGTCTCTGACGAATTCGTCTGACGAATTCGTCAGATCTCAGACGATCCTGTCAGATAGGAGACGATCCTGTCAAATTCTAGACGATCTTGACTGCTTCAAAAATCAGAATCTCCATCAGACATCCGGATCAGGTATGGCTCTTTAATCTAGCCTTTTTCTTTCTGTTTTTCTGTCCAAATCTGTTTTTGTATTCATTTAAATCTGCATTTCATATAGAATAGCTTAGACGCATTTTGGCCAAACCTAGGACTTGGATGATTAAAGCTAAAACTGAACACATCAAACACATTCCCAACCTAGGCATGGAAACTGCCATTCAAACGTTTCCTGGTGAACCCACCATCCGTCGAAAAATCACCATAATACACCTCCCTCGAGAGGCGGGACCTTCGCAAGGCCTCTCAGTCCGAGGTACCGTGCCATCCTTTTCCCATCCTCCTTCCGGGCACGGATCCTATAGCCTGAAGGTAGGGATGCGAAAAATTTGGAGCGATACACTTTTAGTATCTTGGTCCTTTCCACTTTATTTCTTAGGAGAACAATTTCTGCTTCCAATCTTTCACATCCTGTTTCCCTGGCTCTCAATAGATCTATCATATCTTCCTCAATATTATTTCCTTCTTCTACCTTAATCTTGAGTTTTGTGAGACTCTGTATAAGTTCCATCCTTGCTTCTTCATCTTCTTGAACTTGCTCTTTCAAGCTTGAATTCTTCTCTCTAAGTATTTCTAATTTTGTAAGAGCAACAAAGAATTCATTTTATATCAAACATAGTCTCTTCTTCACTTTTTGAAGTCATGTGTGCTACCAAAAGATCCTCTTCCAAGTTGTTAGTATTTTCACGAAGAGACCCGCTCTGATACCAATTGAAGAACATGTGCTTATACTGAGGGGGGGGGGAGTGAACATTATACAATAAAACTTTTTGCTTTTTAATCCAAATGGTAGCATCGACATTAATAAAATAGTAAGCATCACACAAAGCATCACACACATGAGAGACATAATTTTTACGTGGTTCACCAAAATATGGCTACTTCCACGGAGAAAGTATTTCTTCTAAATATTTCTCAAATAATATTTTGGGAATCCTTCCCAATTACAATGTTTATGGACCTCTTTCCAAAGGAGATGTTGATCCCCTAAATCTGGTTTGTAGATCTCTATCCACAGGAGAACTTGTTCTCCTCTACTCTGGTTGATGATCCTCTAGAATACTACTACCTCCACTGCTCTATCTTGTGGATCTCTCTCCACTAAAGACTCTTGTCCCAACTTAGAATACCTGTCCTCATTGCCCTGGCTGATGGATCTCTATCCATCGGAGACTACTGTCCTCTCTACTCTGTCACCTCCAAAACTCTATCTCAATTCTTGCACTATTTCACCTGATCTTTGGCCTTCTTCCTGGATATAAAATAACCATTTTTATCCCCTTTGTTTCCTGATAAAATCTTTGGTATTAATGATGACTTCATCTGGTGACATCAATGATAAATTTGACTTAGGGACTCAAAATGTCCAACATTAAGCTGTATGGAAAGTGAATATATTTAATATTTTGATTTTTTAATTTAAATTTTAAAATTATGATGAATATTTATTTATGTTATTTGAATTTAATTTTAAATTTTTATGATACAAATAAATTTTCTATTGTAACCCAAATAAACAGTATATATGGATTAGAATCATAGATAATAATACTTTGATTAGCATTATAGTTTGTTATTTTTCTCCACAACAATCAAATTTTTATAAGAAACATGGCTTAGATTATAAGGATCCATATATGGCATTGGCAAAAGACATCACAAAATATAACAAGCTTGGAGAGGTGGTTTTAGTGGGTGACTTTAATGCTAGGACAACAAATAGACAAGCAATCTCTTTAAAGATCAATGAAGGCATAGATGATAATCTGCTATGGCTGGAAGAAGAGGTGAATCACCATTGGTTAAGGTTCTCAAATGACATTCAAGGACCCATCACACATCATGGAGACTAAATTTTTAAACTATGTAGCATACAAGTATTAATCATTTGCAATGGAATAAACATATGACATAAGCAAAAGATACAAAATCTAATATAAAACGTGAACAATGGTTGTAGTACACTAATCAATTATATGAGAAAAACCAAGAAAAATATACCCCTCCTATAATTAACACAATCGAGGAACTTTTTTTCTAAAAGATAAGGAGATAATAAAGAAAATAGCAATAGGTAAAGCTCAATATAACAATGGTTTGTAGGTTGAACATCTCATGTGTGAGTTTGACATCTTAGCACCACACATCTAAAATATTTCTAATGGCATCATCAAAGGAGGCTTTTCATTGGAATGGATAACCAGCCTAGTCATACCATGCAAAAAAAGGAGACACCAACAATCTTTCAAATTACCACACTATCGTGATTAATTCTCTTTTTCTAAAATTGTTTGGCAGCATAGTAGAAAGCAAAATAAATAAGTGGGAAAAAAATAAAGGAAAAAGGGTAATAGAGAAATCAATATTTAAACTAAAGTACTATTGGTGCAAAAATCATCACCAAACGAGCGAGAGGTATGCACGACGATCCTAAACCAACATTGAACAATCACTCGGCCCTAGGGAGGTAGAAGCGATCAATCTCTAGAGAAGATCGACCCCTTCGATTCCAGCTACCTATACTGCAAAGGAGAAGAGGGAAAAAAAGGAATGAGAAATAAATCAAAGGAGTTTGTAGATAAAACTAACAAGGATGGGGTGTGGCCGCATCAAGACACACTCGTTCGATATTGTCGATGCAACAAACAGTGGATCACCTAACATATCATCTCATCTTGTCTTCACTCCTTGTTCGATGTAGTAATCAGGGGTAAATTCTAGAATCGGTGGGAGGGTGCATGAAATCTAGGCAGTAAAATTAGAGCACTCCCACCCAACCAGCTTTAGCAAAAATAAACCTCGATGCCTAGGGATGGATGCAAATTCTAGAACCACCCAACTAGACCCACAAAATCTAGATAGCAAAATTAAGTGAACCAACTTAGACAACCATCACAGAAATAAACATCCACACATAGACAAAAATAGAAGCAAAGATAAATTGAGAGACCAAACAATGATACACTATTATTTACAGGTGATGAAGAATTACATATGAATTGTAAATACCACAGAGCCACCTTTTGGAATGGTAAATATTCCACTATTTATAGGAAATTTTACAATGAATTCAAATTCAAGCATTAATGGCATCAAGTGGAAAAATCTTGCTGGAACGAGTAGAAAAGTATTTGATGCTCTGTTTTAGGAGATATGGTGGTTGTGCAGATGGAGCTATATATTTTTGTAGAGATCCAACCCTTGATAGATCTAACAACTTCTTAAATTCTAATTTACTTTGCCTTCTTGTGTTTAAGAAAGATCTAAGGTTGGTTGCCTCTAAAGCTATGCATTTTCAAATTTATTTCTTCTCGTCCATCAACTATTTGCGTCAGGTAGCTGAGGTCATTAATGCTCACTCCGGGGATCCTAAAATCTTCCATATTGTTGTGTGATGCTCTCAGTCTTGGACAAAATTTTGGGCACACTCCTTGCACCAACCTCCCAGTCTTCAGCTCATCATAACTTCATGGGGATAAAATATTGGGCTTAGACTTTCAGTGTTGCCTTCCCAAAGTTCCTCCCAATTTTATGGATGGGAACTTGGGACTTGTGATCACTATGTTGTATTCTAATTCTTTCATTCAAATATTTGGTATCCCAATCCTCTTCCTGATAGTTAGGATGAGGATTTTGTATCTTCTTTTAAGCGTGCCCATGCTCATTCTTTCATCTGATCCCAGACTTGGAGAATTTTTTTTGTTGTTCGTTCATTTGGCCTCTAGAATCCGCTTCAACCATCAATGCTTCAAAAAAAGGTTGACCTTAATATGACATCAATATCAAGAGGAAGAGTGGGTGGGGAGACACAAAATTTCACCCACACTCTTGGCGGCTCACAAGGTATTTTCCTTTTAAGGGAAAGAAGGACCCAAAAACTGACTAATTTTGAAACACTAAACATATACAAACAAAAGGAAGGAAGGAGGGCACAATGAAGGCATATAAATAGAATAAACCAAGGGATATTGCAAGACAAAGGAGATAGATGGTAAAAGGTGAATGTAAAACAAGGTAAGAGGAAAGAGGAAGGACAGAAGGGAGGGGAACAATAAGTAGAAAAACAAGCAAAACCAGAGAAAGAGAATAATATGGGCGAAGGGGAGGGAAGAAAACACAAAAAATGGTAGAAGTAGAAAGACGACTACCACTAACTTCATCAGTTAGTAGAAGTAAATAATTGAGAAAAGAGAAGGAAGGGAAGAATATAGTAAAATGAAATAAATAGAATGGAAGGCGACTCATGAAACACCTCTGTAGATCGCATTCCCATCAACATACCCCACCAAGGGCCAAAATTGGAATGACTAGGGTATTGCACCACATTTTCCTGATGCAATCACACAAAGAGTTTATTAGATGATTGCCACTTCCATAGGGAATATTTTTTTGTGGCCTTATCTTCATATTACTACTTTTCATCTTCTTGAGGCTCTTATTTATAGCTCATTTTTTTATCAGGTGGAAGGGTGGGCACTAATTTCTTTTCCACAGTGTATATCCTTTGGAGATTGCGTGAAGTGATGCATAACTTTTGAGCCTTGGTCCATTGGGCATGGGGTTACTACAAATATTAATAAGAATACTAAGAAAAAATGAAAGTGCTTCAAAATCACTATACATTTTATAGATCCCCCATGAGTCACCATCGAGCAGGATGATGTCACTAGCCATGTGCTTATAATACTTTTATTTAACTATCAGCTTATATACACAAAATTATGGTGTGAGTGGCATGCCATAACCATTGTTCCATCCTAGGAATCATCCAGTGATTATGCAATAGCCAGACCAAATTATGCTAAACTTAAGTCACCTTATGTAGTCCGATCGACATTGTCCAATTATTTCCAAGCTGCTAAGAATTTACAGCTTGGCAAATCATCATATATACCAATACTTATGCAGTTGATGATCAGGATGGCAATAAATTTTGCCATGCAAGAGCCTTCCTTAGGTATTGGATTATCTAGCAATGGGCTTCAATGTTTCCATTTCTTGAAATCCACTTGCTATGAAATCTCGGGTTCACACACCTCCATAGTCCTTTACACATCTCCCTATAGACCTCATTGATTGAGTCTATAGTGGATGAGACCTCCTTGGGAACTGTATGCTGACCAGCTAAGCTATTATGTAGATGGCTCAACCCTTGCTCACTGTGCTCTTGGATATAAAAAGGGTACAAAATACTCCCTCTTTATGAATTATATTTCTACTCTGGTCCAAATCCTCTGTTCCTTGGGAAAAGGTGTAGATAATAGAATTATCCATTGTAGGACTGGTGTTTTCATATTTTTCATATGGGTTAGATAAAATATCCACCCCTTGTATTTTGCAGGACTACATCCCTTGTCACTGCACAACTTGAGGTGGTATCTGTGGTAGATATTATGAAATCAAGAGGGGAGCAACAGTGGTTGGGAAATGGGACAGGAGGGTAGAATCATTTGAAGATGTTTTTCATGCTTGAAGTAGGAGTTCCTCTGCTCGTACAGCCTCCTGGAAGAATTGAGAGAATCTCTTTTCCCCTAATTGATACAACAAGAGGCCTATATTTGGACTAAAATCTTAGACATAGTATAGGTGATCCTATGTACGGGATAGCTGGTATTCAAAGAGGGTCCTCTCCCATATCCTTCTGAATCAAATATTGAAGTCTACTATGGACTCAAAAATGACCCTATTGATGAATGAGAGGTGCATCAAGAGTTGAAAAGGATACACAAAGCCATCAAATGTGTCAACATGACCTCCTACCAAATCTATCCAAAAGTAGATAGTTCTTCGATCCAAGGTATGATACCACCATAATGCCCTCCCTTCAAAATATAGGACTAGGAGCCTGATCATAATATCTTCATGTGTTATACCATGGATGGGTACTAATGTAGCGATATCTTTGAGGTGTTCTCGAGCAGTTCCCAGGGTGCCACTATATTTCGTCAGAACATCCAAGACACCTTCAGGAATATAATGCCAACATTGAAGGTCTAGTGGACCAAGATCATTCCACTATAGGTAGCATAGTTGGGCCATTAAGGCATTTGTCTTTAGAGGTCCCAGTTCATTCGTTAGAGTTGGAGTCACCAAATGAACATACTTTCTTTGTTGATGAGGTCAAGGTTGTTCATCAAACCTTGAGTCCTTTGGGTGATGAAAAATCTTTCAGTATAAGGGGATAAATAATATCATGCTCTGAGATACCGCATAGCTTAGATTCACTAGGTGATTTTTCAAATATGTGGAAAAAAACAAACATCATAAAACTCTTATTTCCTAAACCATGAAAACTCAATGAGTTCCCTAGCAGAGTTGCCAAAAACTGTTGGTGCAAAAATTATCACTAGACTAGCGGGAGGTACACTCGGTGGTCCTTGACTAGTATTGAATGACTGATTAGCCCCAAGGAGGTAGAGGTGATTGATATCTAGAGAAGGTTTGCTCTTTTGGTTCCAGCTACCTACATCACAAAGGGGAAAAGGGGGAAAAAGAAGCAAGAAAGAAAGTAAAGGAGACCATAGCTGAAACTAAAAAGGATGGGGTATGACCACATCAAGACACACTCGTTCGACATCATCGGTGCAAACAATAGTGGATCACCTAACATATATGCATGTCCTATCTTTACTCCTTGTTCTATGCAGTAGGTATGGGTGAATTATAGAATTGACGAGAGGGTGCATGAAATCCAAGTAGCAAAACTAGAGCGCTTCCACACAATCAACTTTAGCAGAAATAAACCTTGATGCTCAAGGATGAATGCAAATTATAGAACCACCTAGCTAGACCCACAAAATATAGATAGAAAAATTAAGTGAACCAACTCAGAAAACCATCACAAAAATAAACATCCACACATAAGCAACAATAGAAGTGAAGATAGATTAAGAGACCAAACAATGATACACTATTATTTATAGGTGATGAAGAATTATATATGAATTGTAAAGGCCATAGAGTTACCTTTTGGAATGGGAAATATTCCACTATTTATTGGAGATTTTTACAATGAATTAAAATTCAAGAATTAATGGCATAAAGTGGGAAAATCTTGCTAGAATGACTGGAAATTCCATTGATGCTCTATTTCAAGAGAGATGATGGTTGTTCGGAGGGAGCCAGATACTTCTACAAAGATATGTTCCTTAATAACTTTGATAGCTTCTTAAATTCCTATCTACTTTTCCTTCTCATGATGTAGAAAGATCATATATTGGTTGCCTCTGAAGCTGTGCATTTTCAAATTTCTTTCTTCGCACCCATCAACTATCTATGTCAGGTAGTTGAGGCCATTAATGCTCACTCTTGGGGATCCTCAAAGCATTCATCCTACTATGTGATGCTTTGAGCCTTGGATGGACTTTTGAGTACACTCCTTGCACCAACCTCCCAGACTTATGTTCATCATATCTTCATTGGGATGGAATATTGGGCTCAGATTTTCACTACTACCTTCCCAAAGTTCCTCCTAATTGTATGGATAGGAACTTGGGACTTGTGATCACTATGTCATAGTCCGATTATTCTGTCCAAGGATTTTGGATCCCAATCCTCTACTCGATAGTTTGGATAGGGATTTGGGGTCTTCTTTTAAGCATGCCCCTGCTCATTCTTTCGTCCGATTCTAGAATTGGAGATTTTTTCCATTGTTTGCTCATTTGGCTTCTTGAATATGCTTCAACCATTAATGCTTCAAAAAAAAGGCCGACATTAATATGACATCAACATCAAGAGGAAGAATGGGTGGGGAGATGCAAAATTTCACCCACAAGTACTCAATAATATATCATTGCATTATTTTAAGGCATTTAATAGTGAGGATATGAAATGAAAAAAGAAAAGTTTATTGTTGTTTTGTGGATTTTAAAAAGCTTTTGACACAGTACCTATAGATAAATCATGGAAAAAATGGAATAATATACCAACTACAGTTTTACACGTATTTTAGGAGTAGATGGCAGAAAAACTCAAAATAATAGGACTATCATAGTGTTGGGAGTGGTGTTAGGGTGAAATAGGGTTGTCCATTTTCACCTACTTTAGTTAGCCTTTACATTGAAAAATTGGAGGAATGGATAGAAAGGATGGGAGGAGAGGGAATACAATTGGATAATTATGTAGTGAAACTTTTTCTCTATGTTGATGATCTCATATTTATTGGTAAGACATTTGAAAGCTTAAAATATCTAAAAGCTTTAGAACATTTTTATAAAGAAATTGAGATGCAAGAAAATAATAACAAGATTAAAACTATGGTATTATCTACTTGTTGATAAGCAACACACCCCCACTGAAAAATGAGATTCCATCCTTAGAAAATTCTGAACTTTCATTTTTTGCAGCAGGGACCCTCTTGATCTTTTCAGGTTTTAAATCCAAATTTGCTTGCCTCCTTTTTAAAGTTGTGCTTTTTCTTGCATTCTAGCTGTGTTATCCAAGAATTCACTTTTTACATGCTAGAATCATTCATGCACAAGCAAAATCTTGCACCGGTACCGAGAAAATCCGTAAAACAGCTTGCATAATTCACCGAAAAATCAAACTTTCCATTTTTGGTAGTGTCGCGATATCGCGACACTTCCATTTTTCGGAAATGTCGCGATATCGCGACGGTAAGTCAAAATGCGGCTAAGTGCCGTAAAGGTCGCGATTTCGCGACATGTCGCGAAATCGCTGACAGTTTTTTGGAGAGAGAAGCAAGTCAGTACGGAGGGCGCGATTTTGCGACATGTCGCGAAATCGCGACATGTCGCATTTTCGCGGTAGGAGAGAGAAAGTGGGCTGCAGAATGAAAAATCGGCTAAGTCGCAAACATGTTCCAAAATCGCGGTCAACGCGGTCAACGCATGCAGGTAAGGAACTGTCGCGATATCGCGACGTGTTCTAGAATCGCGGCTGAAAATCGGGATGGCTGTACGGAGGCCAGGAGGGTCGCGATTTCGCGACATGTCGCGAAATCGCGACATGTCGCGTTTTCGCGGCCGACGAGGGAAGAAGTTGCCGATGCGCTGGCAGGGTCGCGATTTCGCGACATGTCGCGAAATCGCGACATGTCGCAGAATCGCGACAGGAGAGAGAAAGTCTTCAGAGGGCCCGAAAGTGCATTCCAGCGGAAACAGAAGGCATCCTGGGGTAGCGACACGTGTCAAAGCGTGAATGGGACAAACGAAGCCGACATGCAAGCTTATTTTGCGGTTTTTAATCTGTTTTTAATGTTTTAAGCTTCGATTTAATTAAAATGCTAATCTAATGCATCTTTTTGTCTTTCATGCAGGATTCCACCTGGCACTTACGGGACAACCGGGAAAGACCATAAAGGCAAAGATAAAGTGCGGATTTAGTCAAGGACCGCCATGCTAGAAGAGAAGAAGCCGGTAAAGCATTCAATAGCAAATTTATTGCAGACTTGATAGCATGAAGACAATTTCAACTCAGAGATGGATTTGCGGAGATCAAATTGATGGAGAAGTGGTGACTCATCCGGCTCACCAGCAGAATTAATGGAGGCATTTATTTGCAGCTGCGGATGAATGCAAGTTGCATTTGATTTTATCTTCTCCATTTATGGCAGCTGATCGCACGTATTTGCCGAAGGGTTAAGTTCTATCCGGACTTTGATTTTTAAATGGATTTTTATTGTAAAACCCGGGTCCTAGGGTTTAAGTGCGATAAGATTTAGGGTTTGAGGAAGATATTTTGAAAAGATCAGTGGTCTCGTCCCGAGTCTATAAATACAGATTCTAAATGTAATCGCGAGGAGGCGGAGACTTAGAAATAAAGGCTTATAAGCAATTTCTTGCAAATTTTGTAAAATCTTTTATTTCCGGACTTAGAGTTGATGTGCTTTAGCTTTTCTCTGATAGCATGGCCAGGAGCCTAATCTTTTGCAGAGTGTGATAAGTGTATCTTCTTTTGTTATCCGTTCCATTTAAAGTTTGTTAGATATATGCCGTAAATCGCCATTGTCAAGTTTAAATATGTCGTTAGGCTTCAGCTTGTTCTATTGTCTCGCTAGGGGAAATTACAGATTTGAGGTGTAAGTTTGTTCTAATTGCTCTGTCTTCACCGTGCGAGCTAGGTCGCCGGTGAAAGATACCAGCTTTAACCAGCTGCCCTTGGATTTATAATTTTCTTGCTAGATCTCGTTTCACTCGCCTTGTGCTCTTAGTTGAAAGTGATCTTAGACTGACTGGACACTTTCTTCTGGGATTTGTTCTGTTGTGAAGCTGATAGCATAGATAAGATTGATAGTTTTAAGTTTTACAGTTTAATGTTTGATAAGCTTCTCTTTCTCGCCTTACCCTACCCTCTCTTTGCTTTCCGTGAATGATCCATTTTTATTTTCTTTATTTGCCTTTTATTTAAATCGCGACCCATGAGAGCTAGATCAAGAATTCAAGTCAAATATGATTGTCAACAACTTTTGCAACTACCGAACAAGTTCAAGAACCCCCGTAAGGTAACAGAGCAGATCCATATTGAAATCTATTCCGAAAGTGGAAAAGAGTGAATTGCCATTCGACCCAACTCGGTAACTCGCACCTTGGATAACCAACTAGATCCTAAAGATGAGTGGGATCCGTCCCGTGGGTGTCTCCGGAGCTTTCCTTGCCTTCATCCTTTCCCGGGTGTGCATGAAAGCCGGACCAACAATCTAATTGGCGCTAGAAGGAGGGCCGTTCTTAGTGCACTGAGTTGGTTGGTTTCCGTTTTCTCCTCCTCCCAACAATCTAATTGGCGCTAGAAGGAGGGCATGAACTCGGTTCAAGTATTGTAAGGGCATAACAAGAACATTTGAAGGACCCACGAAGAACTCCGGACAGCTTTGTAAATTGTCGATACGCTTTCTAAATTGTCGCAGTTTTAAAATTGTCTTTTTTCCTCCTTCTTTGTGGCTCGCTTTAAATTGTCAAGCAGCTTTTGAAAGTTGTCGATGCAGCTTTTAAAATTGCCGGAGAAGGCCTTAAGTTCATGGTTTGTTAAGAACAGCTTCTATCATCACTTGCGCTATCCAATTACAAATCGTAACATCACCGTCGCCCAAGTAATAATGGCAAATTGGTTGGGCCCCACCGCTTTGAACATTCCGGGTATAGCCCATGACCTGCCCAGAAGTCCGTAAAGATATCTCCCTAGGTACAAACATGATGGGACAAGAACTCGCAGAAGAACATCTCGCTAGCTTTTAAAAATGCTTTAAGATTGTTGAATATACAAAGATGAAGATGTTGCCTGCAGATTGTTCCCGTTCACTCTCCAGGAGGGAGCTTATGACTGGTTTTTAAACCTCACCAAAGAATTCCATTACTAGTCGGGATGATCTAGAGAAAGCTTTTATATCACAGCTCGGTGAAGTGATAGATCCCAACGATTTTATATCAGCAATTTTCCAAAGATCAAGAGAGAGTCGGGAGAAACCGTCGTGTCTTTCAATATGAGGTTCCAAAGAGCTTACGGTAGAATGACCGGCCATTACATCCCAAATGCAAATCTGGCCTTAGAAATCTACAAGAATGCATTGGATTCGGTGACCTCTATTTTCCTCAAGAGAGACATTAATATCACAACCCTGGCAGAGGCTTATAAAGAAGCCTTAATTCTTGAAAGACAGCTAGGGCCTCAAATTCTGAGCAGTCCTTTGATATCCTATGTTACATAGAACATGCCTGTTTTGAACCCCATTCCACATCATGAGTTAGTGCCAACATGTCATGCTCTACCCAAGGAGACTCCGTTAATCGTGACATCCACTCAAGGATGTGCAAAATACAGAGAAAAGTTCCGACAAATTCAAAGTGCAAGTGCTTGAACCGAACAGCTTGAGATCCGGCACCACCCAAATCGAAGTTTTTCCCCGGTGAGTTAAATTTTCCTAGAGATCAAAGAAATATTGATATTTCTAGTTCACCCAAAAATAGTACAACCAGGGTTTCGTATTCTTTCACTTTTCCCGAAGAGACAGAAAGTCTTGTACAGACTCCTGTGGATGAAATGCAAGATTTTCAACAGTTCAAAATGGACAGTTATGACTTGAGATGTGAGAGTCCGTAACTTAATAATGATCCTTCCTCATCAGAGGATGATGAAAGTGAGATTCAATCTCACTATGCGTAAGTAATCGAGGAGGATAGCATCATTGAGGATATGAGGGAACTTAAAGCCGACATCACCCTCTATGAACCGCCTCAGATTGTTGGACAAAAGATTAACTTGATTGAGGCTTACTTTGGACCACCTGTTGAATTTCAAGAAAAGGAGGAAAAGATGGTAAATATGAATGTGGTCAGCCAACTTGGAATTGATGAACTGTCTCAACATAAGCCTGCAACTTCTGAACATAATGTCAAAGAGGAGGCTATAAACTGTGTTGATGCAGATATTGGAGTTTATGATTTGGCAACTGAAAAGGTGAGAACAGTTACAGCCCTAATCAATCACAACAATGATGTTTGGACATTGCACATTGATGAGGTTAAATCTAAGCAAGGCTCAGGTGAAAAGGAAAATTGTAAGCATCCTTCTAGAGGGATAAAAATTGAAGTCCTGGATATTGAAGCAGTACAAAAACCACAAAATGTTCAAGTTGTTAAGAACCAGGGCATACAGATAAAACATGATTTCTTTCAGCTGTCACATAATTTTGAAGATGTGGTGGTCTCGGGTCTCGTCAAGATTTTAAAGTATTTGATCCTGGGGTTTTTTACATTCAAATCCTTTTGAAAGAACTCGCAAACCCTTCAATTAGAAGCATAAACATGTTATCATATGATTTGTTATTATATGATTTGTTTAATTTGAAGGAGTTGCAGATTTGTTTTTCAAATGGGACAGGAAGACAAGAAACCCAAGTCTTTCCCGGATAGCAAATTTTTGAAGCACAGCCTGGAGTGCATTTCGTCAACAGGACTCGAAAGGTAATTTTTTTTAAATTACTTGCATGGTCAAAAATTTTTTAAAGCACCATTTCTCTCGCTTTCCCAACCGCCGCATTTTTTGAGTATGAAGGGAAGTTGTAACATATGTATGCATTGTAAATAAGCTTTGAAGTTTTTCGCTTTATTTCTTTGTCGGTGCAGTTTTTATTTCAATGTCTCGTGCGCTTAATCTGCTTCCTTAATTTTAATGCTCGCAGCTTTAATTTATTTGTTTTTCATTTTATTTCTTTGTCATTGCGTTTTATTTTTAAATGTCTCGTATTGTTTTTCTTTCTTTAGTTGTTTTTCAGCTTTAGCTTGTGCGGTTTATTTCTTTTGTCAGTGCTTTTTATTTCCTTTCTTTGTCTTTTTATTTTAGCTTGCTTTTATTTTAGTCTGTACAGTCTTTTCTTTATTGCATTTCTTTTTCTTTGTTGTCTTACAGTTGCAGTTTAATTTATTTTAGTTGCAATTTTTATTTGCTTTAGTTCTTTTAGTTTATTTCTTTTATTGCCTCGTACGCTTTTATTTTCTTCCCCGCTTTTCCTTTTCTTTTCATTTGTTTTAGCTTTTTTTTTTTTTATTCCTTCTTTTAGTCTCATACTTTTATTTTGTTTTTGCTTTAAAGCCTGTGCCTGTCCTTGGAAGCCTGTACAAAGTCCTTTGGCTTCTAAAATTTTCTGTCCTTTGCCTTTGCTTGAGCAATCAATGAAAAGTCAGCCTGCTGAAAATTGTTTATTCTAAGCTGATCAATCCAGTTTCCATCCAATGCCCATGCTGTTCACCATTCTAATTGAGATAGTCTGCTTGCACTGAACTGTAGAACTATTTTGTTATCCAGGACAAAGGTAGAGAGATGATTGGATCTTGTGTCTTACTTGCCACAGTTGTTTTAATGATAGAAAAACTGCTATGCTGTTTAGTTGGAGGAACTCCCGAGGAATCCAAGAAAAGCCGGTTATAAGAGGGGACTATGGTTCATGCAATTATTTGGGTGTCTACAGAAGCTATCAGTGCCTAGACCGAAACAGTTCCGCATTGATCAAATGTTAAAAGAAAATTGTGATTTCCCTAAAAGCATCTCGTATATTGATATATTTCAGAGGGAGAGATAAAAAAAAAAAAAGGAAAAAAAAAAAGAGAAAAAAGAGTTATATATTAAAAGAGGCAGCCAATATTAGATTCTGCCCTACAGTTGTAAATTGGGTCGTGTAAATCTAAAGGGTAACTCTGTCTAGGCTGTAAAAGGCTAAACTAGTAAACAGAGCTCTACTCGGTTTCCCCTTTTACAATCTAGAAAAGTTGATTAATCCAAGTTTATCATTCAATTCAGTCATCCTTGAAGAAAGTTTTATACCCTTTGAAATTGCACATCATAAATCTTCCTTGAAGTAATCCAGCCTAGTATGTCCTTGGAAAATTTTAACAGCTTGCAGCTAACATCAATTTATTGTGAAGAATGTCTCGTGGCAAGGCATGATGCATGGTCTTTTTGTTTTGAAACCAGTGTCTTGGGTTCTAAAATAGTGCTACTATTTTACCCGCAGATATCGCCATTTGTTGATAAGCAACACACCCCCACCGAAAAATGAGATTCCATCCTTAGAAAATTCTCGAACTTTCATTTTTTGCAAAGAGGGACCCTCTTGATCTTTTCAGGTTTTAAATCCAAATTTGCTTGCCTCCTTTTTAAAGTTGTGCTTTTTCTTGCATTCTAGCTGTGTTATCCAAGAATTCACTTTTTACATGCTAGAATCATTCATGCACAAGCAAAATCTTGCACCGGTACCGAGAAAATCCAGAAAACAGTTGCATAATTCACTGAAAAATCAAACTTTCCATTTTTGGTAGTGTCGCGATATCGCGACACTTCCATTTTTCGGAAATGTCGCGATATCGCGACAGTAAGTCAAAATGCGGCTAAGTGCCGTAAAGGTCGCGATTTCGCGACATGTCGCGAAATCGCGACAGTTTTTTGGAGAGAGAAGCAAGTCGGACGGAGGGCGCGATTTTGCGACATGTCGCGAAATCGCGACATGTCGCATTTTCGCGGTAGGAGAGAGAAAGTGGGCCGCAGGATGAAAAATCGGCTAAGTCGCAAACATGTTCCAAAATCGCGGTCAACGCGGTCAACGCATGCAGGTAAGGAACTGTCGCGATATCGCGACGTGTTCTAGAATCGCGGCTGAAAATCGGGATGGCTGTACGGAGGCCAGGAGGGTCGCGATTTCGCGACATGTCGCGAAATCGCGACATGTCGCGTTTTCGCGGCCGACGAGGGAAGAAGTTGCCGATGCGCTGGCAGGGTCGCGATTTCGCGACATGTCGCGAAATCGCGACATGTCGCAGAATCGCGATAGGAGAGAGAAAGTCTTCAGAGGGCCCGAAAGTGCATTTCGACGGGAAACAGAAGGCTTCCTGGGGTAGCGACACGTGTCAAAGCGTGAATGGGACAAACGAAGCCGACATGCAAGCTTATTTTGTGGTTTTTAATCTGTTTTTAATGTTTTAAGCTTCTGATTTAATTAAAATGCTAATCTAATGCATCTTTTTGTCTTTCATGCAGGATTCCACCTGGCACTTATGGGACAACCGGGAAAGACCATAAAGGCAAAGATAAAGTGCGGATTTAGTCAAGGACCGCCATGCTAGAGGAGAAGAAGCCGATAAAGCATTCAATGGCAAATTTATTGCAGACTTGATAGCATGAAGACAATTTCAACTCAGAGATGGATTTACGGAGATCAGATCTGAGAGAAGTGGTGACTCATCCGGCTCACCAGCAGAATTAATGGAGGCATTTATTTGCAGCTACGGATGAATGCAAGTTGCATTTGATTTTATCTTCTCCATTTATGGCAGCTGACTGCACAGATTTGCCGAAGGGTTAAGTTCTATCCGGACTTTGATTTTTAAATGGATTTTTATTGTAAAACCCGGGTCCTAGGGTTTAAGTGCGATAAGATTTAGGGTTTGAAGAAGATATTTTGAAAAGATCAGGGTCTGTCCTGAGTCTATAAATACAGATTCTAAATGTAATCGCGAGGAAGGCGGAGACTTAGAAATAAAAGGCTTATAAGCAATTTCTTGCAAATTTTGTGAAATCCTTTGTTTCTGGACTTGGAGTTGATGTGCTTTAGCTTTTCTCTGATAGCATGGCCAGGAGCCTAATCTTTTGCAGAGTGTGATAAGTGTATCTTCTTTTGTTATCCGTTCCATTTAAAGTTTGTTAGATATATGTTGTAAATCTGCCATTATCAAGTTTAAATATGCTGTTAGGCTTCAGTTGTTCTATTGTCTGCTAGGGGAAATTACAGATTTCAGGTGTAAGTTTGTTCTAATTGCTCTGTCTTCACTGTGCGAGCTAGGCTGCCGATGAAAGATACCAGTTTTAACCAGCTGCCCTTGGATTTATAATTTTCTGCTAGATCCGTTTCACTCTGCCTTGTGCTCTTAGTTGAAAGTGATCTTAGACTGACTGGACACTTTCTTCTTTGATTTGTTCTGTTGTGAAGCTGATAGCATAGATAAGATTGGTAGTTTTAAGTTTTACAGTTTAATGTTTGATAAGCTTCTCTTTTCTGCCTTACCCTACCCTCTCTTTGCTTTCCGTGAATGATCCATTTTTATTTTCTTTATTTGCCTTTTATTTAAATCTGCTGACCCATGAGAGCTAGATCAAGAATTCAAGTCAAATCCGATTGTCAACAACTTTTGCAACTACCGAACAAGTTCAGGAACCCCCTGTAAGGTAACAGAGCAATCCATATTGAAATCTATTCCAAAAGTGGAAAAGAGTGAATTGCCATTCGACCCAACTCTGTAACTCGCACCTTGGATAACCAGCTAGATCCTAAAGATGAGTGGGATCCGTCCCGTGGGTGTCTCCGGAGCTTTCCTTGCCTTCATCCTTTCCCGGGGTGTGCATGAAAGCCGGACCAACACTACTCAAAGAGAACAAAGGCAACCATATATTCTATTTGAATAAAAACCTTTGGAGGTAGTAAAAAAATACAAATACCTTTGGTTAGATTTTTGAAGCAAACTTAATTGGTTAATATGTAGGATGAAACAAATACAAGCAGGATGGAAGGCACTCTATTAATTACTAAATACAGGTAGAAAAGCAGAGCTATGGGACTAAAAAATAATTTGGGTCCTCTTTCGGTTATTAGTTATTCTAGAGGTGTTACATAATTGTGAGATGTGGGATAACAATACATCAAATTTAAATGTAGATAGAAAGACTTCAAAAGTGACTAATTATAAATTATTTTAGAATTAAAGCATTAATTTCATATGGTATTTTACTTGATAAAACAAGAACTTTTCAACTAGAAGCATAAGCTATAATAAGGCTATTAGGGTACCTAAAGAAAATAGAAAGAATGGAAGATAACAGGTTGCCAAAATAGGTAATCAACAAAATACTGAATAGAATAAAAGACACATGGATGAAAAAAAATAACAAATGGATAGAAAAATAGAGCATTAAATTTTGTAAGGTCCCAAACTCCAACAAAGAAATTAAATAGTATGTGAGAGAAAAATTTAGACTTGTCATGTGAACTAAAAAATTAGGAAGGAAAAATAGTTATATATCAATGAGTTCAACCCAAACTATGAACATAGCCAAAAGAAGTACATAGCTGCAAAGATAAAATGGAAGGAAAAATGCTTATAGTACAACTAAGATCTAGTTCACACCATATCACATGTGAAATTGGGATATGGACAATTCCTGAAGATGCATGGTCAGACTAAATATGACTTTTGTACAACAGGGGTAGTAGAGACCAAAAAACATTTTGTCATGGAGTGTGAAGCCTAAAAGGACATCATGATTGCAATGAGGAAACTCTAAAAGAAAACTTACTAATGAAATTTATTCAAGAATTGATAATAGAGAAAAAGGGAAACTTCTCATTAAAATTAATAACAAAAGAAACTTAATCCAAAAGATGATAAGAGGATGTTGATATTTTTGACTTTGTTGAACAATTTTTTTTCTTAGATGTTAAACTTTGGAACTTTGAATAAGAGTTCCAAGGTTTGGATCCAAAAGGGAGTAGATTTGTAAACCATACCCCGCTTTGTATTAAAGCTCTTGGTCCCATAGACTCTTTTGGTCTCATGGACATAATTAAAATCATTTCATTTCATTTCATATAAGAAGATATTAGGAATAATCGGATGAATAGATCGGTGAGGATGTACCAAGAGTACAAATTTGAAAGGTTAGGAATAATTAATATATGTAGGTGAATCTAAAGAACATCTCCCACAACCAAATACATTTTGAAATCCTTAAACAATATAATATTTATTTAGTTAAAAAGAAATAAGTTATTAATTAATAGTAATTAATTAGACAAAATTAAATAAAAAATAATCATTAAAAAAAGAGTAATTAATGTGTGAATATATATATATATATATAATATTATTGTAGTATCAACATCTAGCAAACCACTTTAACACTAAGTCAACATTATTGTCCATGCCTAGTTAAGTCTAAAATGGCATTATGCTTATGTAAAAATATAATAATAACAACTAATATAATTCCACAAAAGTGCTAGAAACTAGTTTATGAAAAATGAAAAAACATACATTTTGGTGCTATGACTCTGCCACAAGAGGCACACAAGGAAAAGTGATCAGGGTTAAACTTACATAGTATCCATGGGACACCATAAGGGCAACAAGGAAGGTGACCTTGAGGAAAATCAACGTTCGAAGATAAAAGGTAAAGTTTGGGATGTGAGGATTGAATTGGAAACCTCTTGGCCCATAAAGGACTCATGAGGATGGGCTAGTTGGTAAAACAAGAGAATCTATTAGAGAAATAAAAGGTATCATTGAGTTTTCTAGAAACAACCAAGGACTACCTTCAAAATTTAGGTTCTAGTTCAAATGTGGCACCATATCAAGCACCACCTCGAACTCAATGTAGTGTAAAAAATATCAATTATGTGTACAAGAAATTATGTTGCATAGTGGTTTTGATATTTTAAGTTGTTTTTTTGTATGTTTGAGAAATATTTGACAAAATAAAATACGTATAATTATTAAGTCATGAAATGAAATATAAGTTGAATGCATGAGAAATTTAATTCAATAAAATGATGAGGTGTTGGGTAGGTAGTTGTATAAATTTGAGGGAGCAACTACCTCCAAAGTTGTATAAATAAGACCCCTCATTCATTTATTGGGGTACAAGTATGAATGTATGTTTATGTGTGTGCATAGAGAGATATCTACAGAAGTATATGCATTGTATAATATACATGTATTCTTGAAATAATAAGAATACTTTCATTCAATAATTATTGTGTAGAGTCTTGATAGGGACAACAAAATGGAAAAAGGCATTGGAATTTCCTAATGAAGATCCAAGTTCAATTCACGAAAAAGGTGGCCCTGATATGCCCCAACTTTTCAACCTATTCAAGACAAAAAAAATTGTTGTGTAGATTTATGTGAGAATTGTGCTTGTTTCTATGAATGATTGTCATTGTAGTTGATTTTCTTGACTATTTCCACCATTGTATATTTTCTATAGATGAACATACAAGGTTATCTGAATGAGACATTAGGTCATCTAGATTGCTAAACTAGGTTGTATTATGTTGAATAGAGTTGTTTGGCTCTTGGTAAGGCCATGTAACATGTTATATGTGTAGGGAAGATTTATGCATAAGGGGTCATACCTAAAATATATTTATAAAAATAGGGTGAATCAGTTTGGAAATTGAAGTGAAATGTGTCCAAACTCATATAGGAGACATGGAAAATTGCCTTTATTTTTCATAAAAAATTATAAAACTATGGTAAATTTTACAGTGTTGATGATCGATGCCATACAATATTTGATAGACTCTTGACTACAAAAAAATTGCATTGATAGTTATACATAGCTATGCTTAAAAATAGAAATTTGACTATTTACTACAAATCATTGTGTTGATAGCTCCTTGATAATCAGTTGTAGTTGAGAGTTTACTGATGATCGGTTGTAATAGGGATTCAACTTATGATCAACTACAATAGGGGTTTTACTGAAAATTAGTTGCAGTAGAGGGTTTGATTTATGATTGGTTGTAGTAGGGGTTTGATTGATGATCAGTTGTAGTAGAGGTTTGATTGGTGATCGATTGCAATAGAGGTTCAACTAATGATCAATTGTAGTAGAGGTTTCGATTGATGATCAGTTGCAGCAAAGAGTTTGACTAACGATCGATTGTAGTAGAGGCATATACTAACAATAGGTTGCAAGAAGCCATGTATCAAATGATCCATAGCATCACCTATATATCTCCAATAAAATATTACCACATGTCAAACCCACATTTAATTTGGCATGTAGATACCTAGAAAAAGGCATCAACAATCATTTTTTAATATTTTTCTCATGCGCAACACATCAAAGCTAAGCAGAAACCATCGTATACCTTCAAAACATTTTCCTTGCATGCTACACCATGACCCCTCAAATATTACCCTATTTTTTGAAAAATACAACAATGGTGACCTCTTCCACCCTTGTTTCTTCCAAAATTTATTTCAGAAACCTTGTGTGCCCCTCATTTCAAAAATATTAACCACACCAGGATATGATATGTCATGGGTGAATGACTCTGGTCTTCATGGTTTAGTGTCAATATCTTAGTATAAAACAAACAACATATTGTTGCTAAATATTATTGATGCATACAACAATGATACAACAACTGTTAATCTTACAATCAATAAGAATATCAATTTTTTTATCAAACCCTTAGACATCAAGAGATTAATAGGTTTGCCGCATAGGGATGGTGATCCCATCACTTCAAATTTTATTTTAATTGACAAAGACAAAGTATACTTGGAGACTAACTACAAAGTCTCTTCAGATTTTTTTTAGGTATAACTCTCCATATTTCTAGTCTTTTTTTTTATCGATTGGGAAAAAAGGGATTTTGAAAGGGACCTTGAACCTTTTACAAATAGAACATAACAAAAGGTACAAGTCCAAGAAGACTATCTTCTAGAGGTAGCCAAAGATAAACTAAACTAGGAAGAAAATATTCGCAAGACCAACAACAACTAAAACTAAAAATTGAAAAAGGTTTTCCCCCATAACTAGGGAAAGCCAAAAAGCAACCAAAATGAGCTAAAATTTGAAAAGGACTTTCCTGCAAAGACTAGGGAAAGCCAACACATTGTCAAAATGAGTTGAAACTTGAGCAAGGTTTTCCCACCAGGGTAGGAAAGCCAATGCACAACTGAAGTAGAACAGTAACAGAGAAAGCAAATAGGGGGACCCCGAGCTCCAATATAAAAAATAAAAATATTGACAAAATGATATAGGATTCACTCTGGATATGAATTTGGAATCCCATATTCAAAGGAACTAGAGAGCCCATAATAGGAATATTCCAAAGGCCTATGAGATAAATCAATAGCACGGGGAGATCACCAAAAGCAATGAGATCTTGCTGCAAAGGAGACATATTGTACAACCAAAAGATAGGAAAGCTCAAAGAAGCATCTATCCACCATGGTGCCTCAAGACCAGAGGGTAAAATATCATTTAGGGACATCCATCAGAGATAAAATTTTGTAGTAGGTAGGCATGCATAGGATCCCCTTCTAAAGATATAAAGACTATAGAAAATGCCCATCAAAAAGTCACCTATATAATATTACCACTAGTTCCACCAACTATCCATCCTGGGAGAAACTTGAATACACAATCATCTGCAACTACACGAGAAAGCATAGGCCTGCTCCTGAAGATAAAAAAGAAGTTGTAGAGAACGGTTCCAAAGGTAATTCCTAATATAGAAAATGAAAGGATCTTCTAAGAAACAGATCAGAAGATCCCAAACCTGATCCAAAAATCCTATCTCAAAAAAAGTTGCAAGATCCACCCATCTATAGATGATAAAATCATGGCCCCAACCCCAAGACCAATAAAAATGTAGAAGGAAGACCCTAAGGTGCCAACAAGATAGGTAAACAAGACAACATGAGCCCCATTTCAAAAGCCTATCTCTAGAGTAGAATGTAGGAAACCTTCCCAATCCCTGTAGATTAACAAAAAAGCACAGGATCCTCTTGAATACCAAAAAATTCTATTGGGAAAGGTTTCACATATCTCGGTTCCAAGCCAAGCCATTAGAAATCCAACGACCACAAGAGGCCACTAAGAAAAGTAACTTTGGGACTATCTACCAAGCCACAATAAAAAATAAAAAATGGGATAGCAACACATCTTGGGAAATCCATGAGGGTCCTAGAAATGCTATAGGGATATCATAGGGAGATTTTCCCAACAAAATATCAGTAGGACCAGAGGAGGGAGAGGGAGGACTCCATATTTCTAGTCTTGTTTAAAGTTAAAATTTTGGGTTTCTCACTTACCTGGAGACTTGTTCTATAAGGAAGATCGATAAACATTCCATTTTGGATGTTGGCATATTTGGTTCGATGTCTTACCCACCAAAATTTTTACTGGTGTACCTATGTTTCACAACGGATCAGAATGGATCTACACAACATCTAAATGAACACTACTATAACAAATATCCACATGCAATTATATACTTTTGTTTTATTATAAATCTTATTATAATATGCAGAATACTACAGTACCAACCTCCCTACACCTAGACCTAGTGAATGTTGGCATGATAGTCAAATAGGTGCGGGTAAAATTGTATTTTTTGACAAAGTAATAATTTTTTTATTTAAGTATTTTTTCTTTTTTTTAATTTTTTCAAATTGTACCTAAATGCAAATAAGGGCATCCTCTTTCTATACAAAATGAGATGTTGCATTAAGAGGTCATAAACCAGAAGCCAATGGAGATTTCAACACATAGTTGGAATCAACACCATTACTAAAAAGACCTACAAAATATTTGAGGTCTTCTACTTCTCCTATTTCTCGTCCACCTCTACCTGCACATCATGTGCAAAGTGATGTTGAAGTTAATGAGGCCATGCCCACTACACGTAAGCTTACTGTTTCAAGTTTTAGTTCATGTATTCATTTAGTTAAAATTATAATCAATCATTTTTATTGAATTTTTTATATGTTTTTAGAGCTACACCACACCAAGATGCCATTACACAGTATAGTTGTCCAACAAATCTCATATTCATCCAATAAGTGTAATTCATTTAAATTAATATATATTTACTTATTTAAATTTTATTGTATCATTGTTGACAAAAAATTTAACAAAATTTTATTGTAATAAAATTTTATTGTAATATTTTTAGCGGCCTCATTGTAATTTACCTAAAGAAGACAACAGATGATGTCATCCCCACCTCCACCATGAAAACAACTAATGAGAGGCCAATGTATGGGAGGAAAATAATTTGTTCCATCAATGACACGAGGAGCACCAAGTCAAAATTTTTTAGATTTTTTAAAATTTTCTTTTGGAAATATTTTAAGTATATAAGGAATTTCAGCTTCAGGATTAGATAATCCTCCACTTGATGAGGATTATCTTTTACAAGGTAAAATTCCTAGTTTATTTAAAGTAACATGTGCTTCAAGATCCTAAAAAATAAGCACAATAAACAGAATATCTAGCTGCATCTCCCCAGACCTCATCGCCTCCTCATGAAACCAGCCACCCTCATCCTCTAACTGAGGATGAGAAAGTAATTTTTTTATAAAATATTTTAATGTCATACAATGCGAAGCAACCATCAAATATACGTTGCTTCAATATTTACCATAAATATAAAATTGGGAGTATCGAGCCAAAGTTTTAATAAAGCAATTAAATGCTCGATATCAAAAAAATTCAAAAAGAGAAGACATTTTTCATTGGTTGAAAATAAACCAAAAAAGCTTGATGCTCTACTACATCAAGCTAAATTTGGTATAATGAAGGCCACCGATTTCTATGATGATGAAATTTTAGATATTATGTTGAATAGGTTGGAGAACATTAATATTGAAGCCCAAGCTTATTTTAACCAATGGGCATTTGACAAGAAAAAAATTGCAGTTGTTGAGGCTATAAAGGATGTAGTCGAGGTAAGTCATCTTAATTTTGTTTGTTCTCTTTTTTCATATAACTATCAATTGACTTATTTTTTCTTTTCTCTTTTGTAGGCCAATTTTGATAACTTAAAGAAATAGGTGAAAATCCTGCAAGTTTATCTAAGAATGGAAAAGATAAACCTGCAAGGTACTATAAAAATGAAAGAAATATTACAAGCCACAATTAGAGAGAACAACGCTTTTAGAAGGATCATAATCCAAAATGGTTTGGATCTTGATATTTTGCTTAAGCAAAAGGGTAAAGAAATACTTTCAACAATACAAGATCCTGTGAAAGAAGAAAGGGCATTGTTGGGGGGTTTAGAGACAGTAGAGGAAGGCTTGTTCAAAACTAGAGCACTATAAGTGCATACTATAGAGGAAGAGAGGGAAAAGAACCTCAAACGCAAGGGGAGCTTGAAACTACCTCAGGCCCCCAATCTCAAGAATGAAAAAGTGAACACAATTCACTTGTTGATTGCAAATTTTGTTGTATTGTAGTCAACAATTTTGTACAATGCAATGATATCTTTTCCAATTAATAAAAAAGACATTTCTATAACTTGAGTATTATACTATTTAAATATTGTTTCCATGTATATTCTTGTGCTTGTTTAAAATTTATGATAATTCAATTATGTTTACTATTGTACTTTCAATTTACAAAATAGATATTTACTATTGGTTTAAAGTTGATTGCCTTATATAGTATAGTTATTTGCATAATAGATGTACTTGGGGGACTTTAAATATTTATTAGACAAATAACCATGAACTCAGTTTGGCCATATAGCACTTTCTAAATTACATACAACACTTTCTATAAAAAAAATATTTATGAAGGATACATGCATGCATGAGCTTAAATTTATTCAAAGCGAAAGCATAAAACATAAAATTTTATCAACATAGATAGTTAATACAATAACAAGGCTATGATATAAAACATAAAATTTTATCAACGAAGATAATTAATAAAATAACAAGGCTATGATATAAAACATAACATTTTATTAAACCAGAAATCCAATTTTGATATCCTAGTAGAAAACAAATGATAACAAATACTGTTAAATATATCAATTTTGTTAAATCTTGGAAATTTTACAATGGAGGAAGCTGAAACAAACACTTCTCAACTTATCCAAAATCACTTGTACGCATAACAAATATTTGTGTCTCCACAATTTGATCATTGCAAGTGTCATTATCCTCATTATCATGAATATTAGTGATACCTCTTCTGTCTGCTAGGGATTTCCAATATGCCAAAGCTCTGTCATAAGGATACTTGCCCAACTCATATGATGACACATATTCTTAAGAAATTTTCAAATTATTTGCCCAACATATAATGAACTTTAGATTTCACAAAATATAGTGCACTAAAAACCCTTTCATCTTCCATAGATCCCAAAATCATTGTTTGGCATAATTCATATAAACAAAAATATTCATTGATCTTATCTTGTAAGACACTACTTTGATACAATTTTTTCCACAAATGTGTAATGGAACTAGGCTCATGAGGGTTACTCAAACCTGACATTTGACCAACCATTGTCAATCCAAAATGGGTTGATTGTTGTGTCAAAAGTTCTTTATTGAGAATACCATTGATTTCAATACCATTGACTTCCACACTTTTAGTGAAATGTTTAACAAGAGTGCCCATATATCTTATAAAAAACTCACTTGTAGTATTGTAGTCAGTACAAGGATCCCATAACATGGGGTTAACCACATCCATCTCCTCAAGCAACTCATCTCTTTGAAAACGATCTCTTATTTCCCTTATCAATTATTCTTCTATTTTTATCAATTTAATCTTACTATTGTGTAAAACTACATCAAATTCATTGTGTTATGGGCATTTGTTCAACATCCTTTATAACTATATATGACTACTTTTCAAAACAATATAAAGGTATCATCTTTCCATGAACATTAATACAAAGATGTTGAACTTCAAAAAGCTTTTTGGATCATTGATGTTAGTTAAAGTTTTCCAACTATCAAACAAAGGATCTGTAAAATTTTCTTCGAATAAGTATATCTTATCAATATGCATACATATTTGTTTTCTCATCTTGATGAAATTAACAATATAAATGGATCTTTCTTGTGCAAGTTTAATCAAAGTATTCATTTCTTGCAACAATGGAAAAATACCACATAATGTGAGAAGTGTTTCCAAGTCAGTCATACGGTATAGAAATTTTTTGTCTTATCAACTACCCTACGATTTACATACATAAACCCCGCTAAGGATTGATATTCTATAAAAATTCTATATGCAGGTTGAAACAGTGAAATCCACCTAGTGTCTACATCTTTTAACAATTTTCTACCTTCAGTAACTCCTAGTGAAAATTATTGAAACTCTACAAACCTTTTTGGACTGCATAAAAAGTAAGCATGTATTTCATGGATGAGTTCTTCCACTCTCACAACATTTTCAAATCTGCTCACAATTTTGTATGCAAGATTCATTCTATGAGCCATGCAATGAATGGATATCAAATATGGGGTAATTGATGTCTGAAGTCAAACACAAAGATCATTTATGTGTCCTTGCATTATAAAAACACCGTCAACTCCAACACATTAACTTTGTGGCTATTTTTGTATCATCCATTCTTGCAATATCCTCTAAATTGGTTACAACAACATTGTAAATAATTTTTGTATTACAATTTTCTACCATATTATGCAGTGCTAGTAAATGAGGTTGCCTTAAATGATTTTAGAATGTGTAAACACGCATGCAAATCCAATATGTGTGTTGTCAATAATCGTTACCTCATCAATTGAAAGTGAAATAAATTTGACATGTTTTACTTTCTCTCTCAAGTCCTCCTTCTCAACCAATGATAGACATTTTACCATTTTCCAACCACTTCGATCTGACCAATGGAAACTAGGAATATTCTGCACATTAGCTAGTTGAAATAGGTGCTTATAATCAATAAAATCAGACATGGGTCTACCCTTTTTAAGAATACTATATACAAAAATAAACTGCAAACTTTTTGAAGCTAAAGTGGTCTTATGAATTTTTGAAATTGGGCTTGAATCGTTCCACCCTTCTCAACAAGAGTTTGTTGTTGTTTCATTTCTTTTTCATATTCTTGTGCATATTTGATATGTACACATTCTGATGCATCCTTCCACCTAATTGTTTTCTTAGTTGTTCCATCACTTTCTTTTACTGTCGAATAAACTTTCCCATAATGTTTTTCTATTGTGTCTAACTTAAGTTGCATCTTATGATCCTTTCCTAGTTTCCAACTACAAATTATGCATCTACATTCTATTGGTATGTCATTGTTGTTATTTGGTTAGACCGGCTCAATAAAGGGATATGTTGATGACCATTCAAGCTGAAATATCCTTCCAATAGTCCATCTGGTTAACTTTCTACGTTTAGGTTTTTGACTAGAAGATTCCCTAGAAGTCGACATTTTATTTGAATGATTGTTTTATTTTTCGGTTGGTATATCTATTTGAGGCATCTCATCAAGTGGTTGTTGCATGTCATTGTTACGAATATCTTCATGTGGAGGTATCTCATTCCTATCTTCAAGTGGAGGCATATCAGGTCAACAATATTTTATGCATACAATGGTGTTCTATATCATTTTATTAATGTAAAAAGACATTATATTAAAGAATTAACATAATATATTTTTACAAAAAAAAAATGCAAATAAACATACCACTTGGCCAAATCCATCAACAAAAAAACCACCATTTTTTTATGAAGAAAGGCTTTATTTTAAAGAATAACATAATACAAAAATTAACTATTTAGTTGGTAAAAGGTATTTGTACCTTGAATTTGTGTAGATGTCGATGGCTCATTGGATTTTGATATATGTCTAAAATATTTTAGGATACTCTTTTTACCAAAAGATTGGCCTTCCTTCTTTCCATCGCCAGTAGGTTCCATTGTACTTGTAAATAAAAATATTTTTGATGTTAGAAAATGAATATGATGTTGAACAAAATTGAGAAAATGTTACAACCAGTATAAAGTAATTCTTGTACCACTCAGCCATTATCATGATTTTTGCAACCATACTTCCCTCAATAATGGTTTCCATATTTACTCAAGCATTAGGGAACCATTACTATTATCCATTACTTCCTTTAACAAAACAAAATAACTCATGCATTTATTTTCTTTACATAAGAACTTTTATTCATAACTTTATAAACATTCAAGTATTTTTAACTAATACATAATTTGTAAAAAGCTAATTAACATCTCCTTAATTAATCAAAATTGAAAACATCAATATAATTTTAGATTTTTCTATGAACTAAAAAGTGCAACCTAATATGCACAACATTGGCAACTAACCATAATGGTGCTTACTTCCAACTAAATGCTCATCATTAAACTTCTCATCAAATAACACTTTAACATTTGCATTCTACATTATTCGATTCCATAATATAAGTAGCAAGTAATAATTCTTAGAAATCCAATCATAAAATTAAAAGCATAAATTTAAATCCTTCCTTCAAAGAAACCAAGGTTAAACTATCATGGCATTAAGCATCTATAAGTATAAACCTACGCTCCCCTCTATCATGACCTTTTCTTGCGTGCTCAAGGAATAGAAACAAAACAATGCAACGCTATGAAAACTTACTTTAAGACACACGAAGTAGGCTCTAACAACAAGAAATGCTCCTAAAACACTACAAGATAACATGGATACTTGGATCTCATAGTTGCAGATAGTGCATCTACACTACCTATGAAACTGAAGGAATAAGCTTTGGACAACAAAACAATGAAAGAAGACAACAATCCAAGATAACATTCCAAACCCAACACTAACAGAAGACCTTGCACTCCACCAAGACCAAAATTCACTCAATTATAAAGAAATCTTGACATCTAGTGTCATTACAACTACCTTAGGCTCCAAACTAAAATAATAGGTCTATAACTCAATTCTAAAGAAACTCTATAGTAGCACACCAACAAAGGTTACAAAACAACCCAAAAAATTGGTCTTAAGCAAGCCAACCAACACACAAGCTAAGGCATCTAAAATTCTACTACACAGGGTATGGAACATGTCTTCCCTACAAGCATAGCTCCAAACCATAATGCTATAGCAACAAGCAAGCATAAAGAAAAATCTAATGCTAGAGATGATCCAAAGTAAAACAACAACCATACTCAGATGTTTGGAAGCTTGCACTTTACCTAGGAGTGCTTCCAAAAACTTGCTTTGCTATAGTATCACCCTCCTCCAAGCCCTTCCACTGTAATCGATCATCACCCTTGTCATACTTTTCTATAATAAATTGATAGTTCTACTGATAGATAGTCATCTGCAATAGATCATCATACTTGTCATACTTTTCTATAACTGATCGATAGTTCTATTGATAGACAATCCTCTATAACCAATAATCACCCTCATCACACTTTTTGCAATTGGTCAACAGTTTTGTCAATAGACAGTCATTTACAACCGATCATCACACTCATAATTTTCTACAATTGATCGATAGTTCTGCCAATAGAAAATCCTCTACAACTGATTGTCACCCTCATCACACATTTTTGTAACCAATCAATAGTTCTATTCATAGATAATCCTCTGCAAACAATAGATTAATTTGTTGATAGATAGTCCTCTACAACTGATTGACTATTATTTTGATAGACAACCCATTGATACTTCTCTACAACCTATCAGCTATTCTATCGATAAAAAATTCTTTGCAACTGATCAAAAAATCTATTAATAGATAATCCTCTACAACTAATTAACTTTTTTATCGATAAACAATCCTCTACAACCGATCTTCTTTGGTCTTTTTTGACTGCTTTTGGTCATGTTTGTTTATTGTAGGGTTTTTGTTACTTTAGGTCTATTTTCAAGGAGTTTGAATGTTTTAGATGTATGAGTATTGATGTTGTATTAGGTATATATAATGGTGGTAAAAATGTGAATTTGGCAGGATAAATAATTTTTTTATAATTTTAACAAGAAAAAGGTCCACAATTTAGGTGGGAGCGTTGGCGATTTTAGATAAAAGGGTGAAATTATTATCAATGTGGGGCGAGTCGATCCAAAAACAATTAGACCTTAACATTTCTAGTTAATGGGCCCCCATCAAGGGCCCCCATATTCACCAATTTTCAATTTCAAAAATACTAATTTCTATGAATTAACTATGATTTGTCGTTATGCATAACACTGGTGTAGGGCCACCAAGCATGATATGAATTTGTTGTGTAGGCTATCAAAGGGAAAGTATAAGATTATTTGGCATTTTTCCTAACTACATATTGATTTTATGTGTTTCTAATTTCCATTTTCATCCTTTATCATTCCTTTAATTACATAAGACAATTGTTGTGCTACATTTGACATTGTTGTCATCTAAAGTTCAAACTACTGGTTGTGTGGACATTGAATATGAGAGAGGTGGATGAGAGATAACCTGAGATGAGGATTTGTGAGACATGCATGAGGAAGGATAAGAAAAAAACCAAGAAGAAGCTTGAGGATCAAGCAACAAGTATGAGGGGATATTAGACATGCAGTACATGTTGAAGACTTACATGTTTATAACAATTAGTTACAACTCAACTAGGAATATCTGCATGTTGATGGTAGAGTGCTGATAAATTTTATTGGTTAGGAGATATGTGTACCAAAAGTGGAGTGAGGAACCCTTAGGATGAGGTAAGTTCAAACGAAGGACATGGAGAAAGGCAACAAACATTATTTTTGATGACATAGGATGATGCACAATTGGAATCACAACATGTAGATGAAGATCGAGCCAAGAAAAATATCCATGCAAGTGGTGAAGGAAGCATCAACATGGATCTTGCATAGGACGAGGTATATCAACTAGTGACTTCAACACAAGTTTAGGGGAGAGTGCCTAGAGATGCAAAAGAAAGGATTCAAGCATAAGGTCAACCATGGAAGAGTGTTCTATAAAGACCAAAGTTGACAATCATATCTTTATGGAGGAGATAATGGAGCATATATGTACTAAGAAGCAATAAAATATTGTTTGTATATGATCGAATCATCAATCAAAGGATAATTGAGTAGAGAAGAGACCAATGAACAACCACTAAAAATGTTAAATATTATTGTAACATCTACAAGAAATCAAATGTACCCAAAATTCATAGATGGGATTAAATATCCCAAACATCATATCAAAACATGCAAAATGATATGGAAGGCTAATGGAGTAACCAATCAAGACACATGGAGGAGACTATTTCCAGTAACACTATGAGGAGTAGAAATTGATTGACATTTAAAGAGATAACCCTTCACAAACTCATCCAATTTAAAGACCAAATTCAATAAGGATTTTTGACTACTTTGCAATGACATGGAGATCATTGGAGAAATTTATTTAATGAAGTAGATGGATGAAATGATTTAAGTATTATAATTATTATCTAAAAATACTCATTAGTAAAATGGAGGCAAAGTTTTCAGCGGTGTAAAATGTTTAAAATGATTGGGGGGGCAAAAATGGATGCAAAGTCAATCGACGAACTACAAAAGTGATAGTTATTATATTAAATACTAGCAAGGTATAAGAAGATGAAAGTGCTTCCACCAACCACTTACTAGGAAATATTTGATCATGCACTAAACCTAGAAAATGATATCAAGACAACAACTAGAGGAGGAAGTATGAGCCACAACTATGATGACAATTTTGATAGTGATCGAGATGATCTTAGTACCACCATTCAAGCCATGTGAAAATATCTAGAAAGAATGATAAATAATATGAAGACTAAAAGCAATAAAAAATTAATATTTGTCATTTAGATTACAAATCTAAAGGATAAGCCAATATAAATTTTACCAAAGAAATCATATTGCAATATCTATAAAATTGCATTTCATACTATTATGGATTGCTTGTTTAACATGATAAGTGGATGATACAAAATAATGATGTTTCTAAAGGGGAAGAAAGAGGAGAAACCTAACACTTCAAAGACTAGACAAGTAATGACAAGTGGTAAATATTGGAATAATCACCGAGGAAGAAGGCAACCATAATTGAGGAATAAAATTGTAGGAGGTGGAGGTGAAGGAATATTGCAATATGACTTAGATGGAGGGCCAAACATACAATGTAGAAGATGTTAAGAGTGGGAACGCTTGACACAAAATTATACAAATGCTCCAATAGGAGGAACTGGAAGCAATACCTTGATGATATATAGCTGGTGTGGACTTGCAAACCATAAGGAGGTAGATTGCCCAAAGAATATGAGAACACGTAACTCACAAAATGTTAATTCCATTGACATAGAGGAGCCTCAAGTGGACCAAAAGTAAACAAATAAGAAAAAACATGTGATGGTAGTAACTTGGGCACAAGCATGAAATATGGAGTAATACCCAAACCCTAACAAGGAGAAGGAGAAATAGAAAGAAGCACATATACAAATAGAGGAAGAAATGCAAAAGACTAGTCAAAAGAAGATTTTAAAAGAACCTGCCATTATTGAAGATGGAGAGAAATTAACAAGGTAGTTGGTAATGTAAGTACTAGACACAAATATTACGATGAAGATGTCCAATTTACTATGCATAGTACTAGAGCTTTATGCAATTATTGGAGAGATAGTGTAGATAAAGAGAGTAGAAAAGTTGCAATACCAACTAAAGGTGACAAAATTAGTGAAGGATTAGTATACTGACCCTATAGTATTGATTATTAATATTGAAAAGAAATTACCATTGATCCATGTCAAGTTGTTGAATCATAAGCTGATTCAAGTGATCGTAAATGGGGTTAGAGTGTGAACGTATTGCTTAAGAAGACATGGAAGGATTTGGGGGCACTATTCTTATGGTCTCCCAATTTTTTACTATATGGCACAAGCTAGTACAACATTAATATGAAAGGATTTTTGATTGTGCAAAAGGTAAAAATTGTTTATCAAATGTTCATTCTAGACTTTGTGGTGATTGCTATATAAAAACCAAACTACAATACATTGTTGGGACATGGGTGGTTATGCACAACAAATATAAACCACAACTAGGAGAGGGAATGCTTGAATTTCAAGAAAGTCTAGCACAAATACATAATAAACATGAAGAACCGGTCGATCAATGAGGACTAGGCAACATTCGATGAATCTGACAACTCATTGTTGAAGGTAAGAGATTGAACAAATAAACATGAACCAAATGGAGTGCTAGAATTGGAGTGTATGGAGGATGAAAAATATTAGGATAGTGAACTTCCACATTGGCAAATGGAAGAGTAGGAAGTTTTCTAACCTAGTTGCATGTGCATAAATGCATAGGAATATATCCAACATGAAAGATCTTGAAGTATTTATGAGGTTGGAGAAAGTCGTCAAAGCGTCAAGCCAACTATAAAAGTCAAAGAAGAGGAAAATATGATCTTTCCATATAATTTTGTAGAGTATAGTTTTAGTTATGCCTAGACTGATAAAAATATAGCACATTCTTTTGATGTGGCAAGAGTGGCAAAGGAGCCTAAAACCATAAAGTATAGATTAAATATGGTGTAAGTAAACCTCAAAGAAGGTGAATAAGAGAAGAAAAACCATTGTGGGAGTGAGTGAGATCCAATGTTAAAAGCGATAAATTTCAAAATTTTCATGTGATACAAGGAGGTCTTTGCATGGAGTATAAATATTTACAGGGGATTCTAGTTGAGTTGTGCATGCATTGTATTCCATTGATTCTAGGTGTGCAATAAGCAATAAAAAGGTCATACATTGTGAATCCAAAGTATGAGGTCTTGGTCAACATAGAAATAAAGATGTTAGATTTAGGAATAATATTCAAGGTCATGGTAAGCGAATTGGTGCCACATTGTAATGACCATAGAGAATTCATATAATGTAAGCTCATTAAAGTCATTTTTAGGGTATGTCAAGTACTATTGATGCTTCATAAATAATTTTTTAAAAGCATCACACCCTCTTGATGCATTTACATGCAAATGTGTTCCTTTTAGGTGGGCAAAGAAGCACCAGAAGGCCATTGAGGAGTTGAAGGTAAAATTGGTTTGTGCACCCATTCAAGTGTTTCCATATTGGGATAAGGAGTTCCATGTCCATGTGGATGCATCCAACTTTCTAATGTGATGTGGACTTGTCCAAGAGGGGCAATATGGGTTTGATCAACCCATATATTTTCCAAGTCGATTGTTGTCACAAGAAGAGAAAAGTTATAGAAAAACAAAGCATGAAGCACTAGGGATGGTATATAAAATATAAACATTTAGATATTACTTGCTTTCCAACTCTTTTGCCTTCTATGTAGATCATCAAGTATTACTATACCTAATCAACAAGTCCACCATTCACAGACAAGTTAGCCTAAAAAAAAAAATTATCCCCACCCACACAAAAAACCCAAAGGGGGCAAACCCCGGGGGGGAAGGGGGGGCCCCCCCCCCCCCCCCCCCCCCCCCCCCCCCCCCCCCCCCGCCCCCCGCCCAACCCACCAACACAATCAAACCTCTCCCCCCCCCCACCCCCCACCCCCCCCCCCCCCCCCCCCCGCCCCCCCCGCCCCCCCCCCCCCCCTCCCCACCCCCCCCCGCGCCCCCCGCGCGGGCCGCCCCACCCACGGGGCCACCCGCCCCCCCCCCCCCCCACCTCGCCCCACCCGCCCCCCCGCGCCCCCACCCCGCGCACCCCGGGGGGCGGGGGGGGGCGCGCACCCACCGCACGGGGCGCCCCGCGCGCCCCCCCCCCACCCCCCCCCCCCACCACCACCACCCCCCCCCCGCGGGCGCCCCCGCCCCACACCCCCGCCCCCCCGCTCCCCCGACACCCCGGCGGCCCCCCCCGACCGACCAGACCGCCCACCCCCCCCCCCCCCCCCCCCACCCCCCCCCCCCCCCACACCCCCACCCTCCAACGACCAGGACCCACCCACACACACAACCCACCATGCCAGCGGCCCTCGCGGGCGCCGGCCCCCGGACCGGGGGCCGCCCCCCCCCCCCCCCCCCCGCCCCCCCCCCGCGCCCCCCGCCCCCCCCCCCCCCCGCCCCCCGCCCCGCCCCCCCGCCGCCCCGCGCCCCCCGCCCCCCCCCCCCCCTCCGGGCCGCGGCCCCACCACACCCCCTCCCCCCCCCCCCCCCCACCCCCCCCCCCCCCCCACACCCCCTCCCACCTCCCCCCCCACATCCACCCCCCCCCCAAACTCACACACCACCACACACCCACAAACCGGCCCGCCGCCCCCCCCCCCCCCCCACACCCCCCCCCCCGCCCACCCCCCCCCACCCCCCCACCCCCTCCCCCACCCCCCCCGCTCCCACGCCCCCCCCCCCCCGCTCCCCCCCCGCGCCCGCCGCGGCGCCCGGCCCCCCCCCCCCCCCCCCCCCCCCCCCCCCCCCCCCCCCCCCCCCCCCCCCCCACGCCCCCCCCCCCCCCCCCCCCCCCCCCCCCCCCGCCCCCGCCCCCCCCCCCCCCCCCCCCCCCCCCCCCCCCCCCCCCCCACCCCCCCCCCCCCCCTCCCCCCTCCCCCGCCCCCCCCCCCTCCCCGCCCCCCGCCCACCACCCCCCCCCCTCCGCCCCCCGCCCCCCTCACCCCACCCCCCCCCCCCCCCCCCCCCACCCGCTCCCCGCCCACGCCCCGGCCCCGCCCCCCGCGCCCCCCGGGCCCCCGCGCCCGCGGGGGCGACCGGGGGCGGGCGGGCCCCCCGGGGCGGCCGCCGGCCGCCGGGGGGGGGGGGGGGGGGGGCGGCGCGGGGGCGGGGGCCCCGGCCCCCCCCCCCCCCCCCCCCCCCCCCCCCCCCCCCCCCCCCCCCACCACCCCCCCCCCCCCCCCCCCCCCCCCCCCCCACCCCCCCCCCCCCCCCGCCGCTCCGCGCCCCACCCCCCAACTCCCCACACACCGCCGCCCCCCCGCCCCCCCCCCCCACCCCGCCCCCCCCCCCCCCCCCCCCCCGCCCCCCCCCCCCCCCCCCCCCCCCACCCGGCCCGCCCCCGCCCCCCCGCGCCCCCCCCCCCCCCGCCCCCCCCCCCGCCCCCCCCCCCTCCCCACACACCCACCACACCCCCCCCCCCCCCACCACCCCCACCAACCTTTACTCCAAATAAACATCAAAATCGGGCGGCGCCCGGCCCCCCCCCTCCCCCCCCCCCCCCCCCCCCCACCCCCCCCCCCGCCCCCCCGGCCCACCCACCCCCCCCCGCCCGCCCGCCCCCGCCCCGCCCCCCGCGCCCCGCCCCCCCCCCCCCCCCCCCCCCCCCCCCCGCCCCCCCCCCCCCCCGGCACCCCCCCCCCCTCCCCCCCCCCCCCGCCGCCCCCCCCCCCCCCCCCCCCCCCCCCCCCCCCCCCCCCCCCCCCCCCCCCCCCCCCCCCCCCCCCCCCCCCCCCCCCCCCCACCCCCCCCCCCCCCCCCCCCCCCCCCCCCCCCCCCCCCCCCCCCCCCCCCCCCCCCCCCCCCCCCCCCCCCCCCCCCCCCCCCCCCCCCCCCCCCCCCCCCCCCCCCCCCCCCCCCCCCCCCCCCCCCCCCCCCCCCCCCCCCCCCCCCCCCCCCCCCCCCCCCCCCCCCCCCCCCCCCCCCCCCCCCCCCCCCCCCCCCCCCGCCCCCCCCCCCCCCCGCGCAGCCCCGCCGGCCCCCCCACGCCCCCCACCGCCCCCACGCCCCCCTGCCCCCCCCCCCCCCCCCCCCCGCCCCCCCCCCCCCCCCCCCCCCCCCCCCACCCCCCCCCCCTCCCCCACCCCCCCCCCCCACCCCCCCCCCCCTCCCCCCCCCCCCCCCCCCCCCCGCCCCCCCCCCCCCCCCCCCCCCCCCGCCCCCCCCCCCCCCGCCCCCGCCCCCCGCGCCCCCCCCCCCGCCCCCCCCCCCCCCCCCCCCCCCCCCCCCCCCCCCCCCCCCCCCCCCCCCCCCCCCCCCCCCCCCCCCCCCCCCCCCCCCCCCCCCCCCCCCCCCCCCTCCCCCCCCCCCCCCCCCCCCCCCCCCCCCCCCGCCCCCCCCCCCCCCCCCCCCCCCCCCCCCCCCCCGCCGCGAGCAAGTGTCCCAAGATATTGCAAGAGTTATTGTTATGAGTGGTGGTGAGACCTAGGAAGAAACACATAATAATGAATCAATTATCAAGGATTCACTTAGGAGAATTTGTAGGTGTTTCAGATGATTTTTTAGATGCTCATTTATTTGCAATAACTATGTTACCATTGTGGTACAAATGTGTGGGCTAATACTTGTTGATAGAATAGCTGCCAAAGGAGTCAACAACAATGAAAATAAAATTATCATTAAATCAACACCATTCCAATTGATAGCTGATTTACTCTACAAAATTGGACCTAATAGGATTTTCTAGAGATGTGTGATGGAGGAAGTGAACCTCACATTGAAAAAGTTTCACAAGATATTGACAAGAGGGCATATGGGGTTAGATGCAACCACAAGGAAGGTGCTTTTGATGGGGTCGTAGTGGCCCACCCTCTATCATGATGGGAAGAAGTTTGTGTCTGAATGCAATACATACTAAAGATCTAGGAAGCCACTACAAAGGGACTTCATGTCATTACATCCATCTCAACCATAGGAGTTATTCAAGATATGGGGTCTTGATATTTTTGGACCATTGAAACCCAATGATGGGAGATGCAAATACATTATGGTAGTAATAAAATATTTTACAAAGTAGGTGGAGGTAAGAGTATTATCAGATAATTATGAAAAGATCACTACATGATTCTTATATGAACACATTATTATGAGATTCAAAGTGCTCCTTTAGTTAATGAATGATCATAGAGGATACTTTGTTAATGAGCTTATTCAAAAGCTAATGATAGAGTTTAAAATATTTCATTCATTTTCAAGTGTGTATTACCTTGAGGTAAATGTACAGGAAAAAGCAACAAACAAGGTTTTGGTATCCATAATGTGCAAGATGTGTGGAATTAAAGATTTTGATTGGGAATAAAATTTACCATCAATTATATGGATATACAAATAATGTACAAATAGATGATAAAGTCTACACCATTCCAATTGATGTATGGATAAGAGAAAATTGCACCAATGGAGCTTCTAGTGCCAAGTCTAAAGGTGGTAGTGTAGAACCATCTTGGTAACTAGGAGAGCCTAGAAGAGAGGCTGACAAAACTCATAAAACTAAACAAGAAGAGGTTTATGGCATAGTGGGCCATATATTTTACCCATTGTCATCAAAATCTATGGTACAACAAGCATATGAGAAAAATAAAGTTGAATATAGGTGACTTGGTGTTGAAATTAATGGCAAGCATAATATCAAACCAAGGAAGTTGATAGTGCAAAAGATACAAGTGACTTGGATGAACTACACTTGCAGAGCAACTAGCATGGTTGTATGAGGAGGAAACCACAAGCAAACAAGAAGTGGACATGCAAATGATAGTGAAGCAAGAAGAATGGGATCCTATACCCACTGAATGAAGAAGGGTGCATGTGTGTGTTAGATTTTTAGATGTGGAGGAAGAATAAAAATAGAGTTCACTTGATGCTAGAAGCATGCAACAAATAGCCACAATGCATGTTGAACCTGAGGAATTGCTAGAACATGAGCCTTAGAGTGATAAATGTGAGTATAATAGAATGAGCTTGTTAGAATCTATAGGATATGCATATGAAAGAATGTTTGCTAAAATATAGAGAATGCATGAAAGAAGTGAGCAGATGAATATTTTTATAGGTGAACTACAAAGATAGCATGCACAATCATTATTGAGGTTGCAATAAGATGTTCAAAAAATTGACAAAAGAAGATTTTTTGGAGAGGGGATAAGTCCAAAAGAGACCCTAGGAGGAGTAATATAGATAAGCAAATTTTAGGAACTACTAATGACTATGTGATAAAAGTAACTCAACAAACATTACCAAGAGAAGTGACAAGAGTCGGCAACTTGGAGAACAATTCCAATAATGTGTCCCCAATAAGTTTGTGTCCTAAGGAGAAGCACTAGAGTAATGCTATTTTAGGCTTAGAATTTAAAAGGAGAGGTAAATAAGGGACACCAAGGAGGCAATGATTTTTCCAACCAACAAGTAATGTTAATCCACTACTAAATATTATTTTGTAGGATATACCTTGGACACAAGATCAAAATATTGAAGACACTTCTAAGTACATAGAAGTAGTAGAAAGGGGGTGGATTATTAGAAGACAAAGTATTGATCAAAGGCATCCACCAAACATTTCAAATAGTTCCTTGGGGATTCTGAGTGGTCTATGAGGGCCTCCTAACAAATCAATTCATGTATATGAAATATTTCTTAGGTAGTTTATATGGGTTGTTAGAACCCCTAGATCATCTAAGATAGTCTAGTAAATGGATGAGGCCATTTGGCCTCTTTCTCGACCATTTGGGGGAAGAAATATTCCCAATATGGCCCATAGGAAATCTAACTAGCAGGATCGACCATTTGGGCCATCCACTGGTCATCTGATATGGACAAAAGCCCCCTAGATGGTCCTTGGATCATCTAGGCTTTCTAGAGGTCATTTAGGTAGACTACTCAAAGTACATACTACCCTTAGGATTTCATAGGTATTAGTTCAACTACCCAAAAGGTAAGAACATATGGTAGGTAGGAACACCTAGAGAAAAGTGATATCAAGTCATCCAAAGAAGGGAAAGATGGGCTACCAAAAATAGAGTTGTTTATAGAAATAAAGCTAGACCCAAAAAGCTGAGTTGGAGAGGAGAGGTCAATCCTCCAAGGGGGGCCCGGGCCCGCCCCCCCCCCCCCCCCAACATTTTTGTGGCGCCCCCCCCCCCCCCGTGGCCGTGGGGGGGGGGGGGGGGGGCGGGGCGCGCCCCCGGCGCCGGGGGGGGTGCCGCCCCCCCCCGTCCTTTCTTCCGCCCACCGCGACCCCCCCGCGGGGTTTCGTCCAAAAAAAAAAAAATTAAGGCAAAAATAGAAAAGGTAGATGAGATGAAGAGCTAGGTTGTATGGCCACCTAAGCCATATGAATCAAATAAATGATAGGCCAAATAGATAATATAATAGAACTAATCATCTAGGCCTGCATAGAAGGTTGTATGGGCCAATAAGCAGGTTTCCTAGGCTCTTGCACTGTTGAATTTCATAATAATTTCTAGAAATGAATGGAGTCAAACATTACCCAATATTGCTTATCAAAATAAATACACAACATATAAAAAACATAGTATATGATGGGGTGTCCATAGACACCAAAATATCTTCACTCAAAAAGAATCAAAATGTTGCTCAAATTGACGAAGAAATGATTGATGAGGAGGTATATTTATACCCAATTATATATTGCCATTGAATCAAGTTTATGATATTGGACCTTAGAAATAAATTATATAAAAATTACAAAATTAACTTTTTCAAGGCTTACATAGGCCCCAAGGGCAAACATAACAAAAAATAATTGTGGCCTCAATAGAAGCTTAACCACCACATGTTTCAACACCCCCCTATGTTGAATAGGGGACATGAAGAGAGACCCTTATGTTGGATCCCTCCTTTAAGGGACACTCTCCTACTTCAAGAAATCTCCCACATGCACACAAAGGTGACCTTGGGCATGATCTTGGACAAAATATCTATTGTCTATTATAAAGAAGGAACAAACACTAGATCTAACATCTCAAGAGCATGAAGCCATCATATAAATTGCATTTATATCTCAATGTGTGTTGTCCACTAATTAAACACAAAATTGTTGACAAGTTGAATAGTACTCTAACTATCACAAAAAAGAGTAACTAGAGAGCTCTCATGAATGCTAATCTCCTCCAAAATCATCAACACTCACCTAAGATTATTGGCTACCTCATTGGTAGCATGATATTTAGCCTCTATAGAAGACTAAAATATGGAAAATTGGCTTTTGAAACACCATGAAACCAAGTTGGATTCAAAGTAGAACACAAATCCTATGGTGGACCATCACTCATCCAAATATCCTACCCAATTAGCATCTAAAAAACTTGTAAAAATTTGAGGAGAACCAATAGAGTAATAAATGTCCATCTAATGTATCTAAGAATTTGCTTGATTGTTGTATAGTTATTTGGAATGGTAGTTAACAAGAAAGGCTATATCTGGCCTAGGGTAAGATAAATAAGACCTCCTACAAGAGATAAATATAGTGTAACATCAAAAAAAGGTGTATTACAACCAACCCATAACTTTAAACCTTAAACAAAGGAGGTCCTAGAAAGCTTACACTTCTCCACATTGAACCACTAAAAGAAGATCTAGAACATATTTGAGTTAAGAAATAGTAATGTCAAGAATCCGATTGATCAATTTAGATTAAAAAAAATAGTGCAAGATACATAAATATATCACCTCAAAAGTGGAACGAAATAATGACTTCATCTCCTAAATCAAAGTAGTGGAGCTACTAGTGATAGCAAGGTCATCAACATACATCACAATCAGTATAATCTCCTAATTATAATATTTAATGTAAACATAATGCTCAACCTCACTTCACTAAAGTCCACAACTGATGAAGAAATAATGTATTTTATCATACCAATCCTAAGGATCCTACTTAAGACCATTCAAATATTGGGTAAAGAGACATACCAATGAAGTAGGGACCTCTAGCTCAAAACTAGGTGGCTACTACATGTAAATAATCTTCTAATATTCTCTATGGAGAAAGAAACTATTCACATCCTTCTAAGGCACCTTCCATCCATATGAATTTTTAATGGAAATTATCATTCTGACCAATTCCATCCTGGATATAGGTCCAAATGTCTTAAATCAGTCCACTTTCTTTTGTTGAGAGAAACCCTTGACAACAAGGCATGCCTTATGTTGTTCAACATGGCCATCTTGTACTTGGTCTTGTAGACCCAGTTATACCCCATAAAATTCTTCACTACTAGAAGAGGAACCAACTTCCATGTTCTATTTTTCATCAATGCCTCATATTCTATGACTATGGCATCTTCCCATTTAGGCTTCCCCTTAGCCTGGGAGTAGGTGATATAGGATACTGTGAATTGGATATCTTCAAATCTTGGGAAGGAGATTTGTTATGCTACTCAAGAGACATAATGGGTTATAGTGTCTTAACCCACTTGGGGGTAGGATGTTAAGAAGAATCATGGATATCTTGCACCATCTTAACATCAAAAACTAAAACAAAAGAACCCAAATCATCACCACTCACCTAATCATGCACAAGTAGAGTATTCTAAATTGAATCACCTTGATCATCTTATCTTGCTCTAGTGAGAGTGGATACTGCCTAAGAGACCATGCATGGAGTCAAATAAATAGGCAATGAACAACCACTAGAAGAAAAAGATGCTCTTATAGGAATAAATCCAGTCAAAATATCTAAAGAACCTACTGGAGTTAGAATAGGCATAGAATCAAAGGAATTAAAAGCTAAAATATTAAGAGGGGGAATGGAAGGAGTACCTAGAAGCACCTCATCAAATTTGACCTATATATTAATCAACACCTCACACCTCTTAGGACCATGGATATCATATGACTTTGAGATATCAAAATATCCCATAAATATACACTTATGGCTCTTAGGTACCTCCTTTTTTCTAAATATCCTTGGATATGTGATCCCATGTTGAAGTCCCAAATATTCAAGATATAGACACATCTAGTTTATCCCCTATAAATTTCTTAAGATATTTCATCTCTTGAATAGCCCTAGTAGGTACCCTATTGATGATATACCTTGCACAAGTGATTACCTCACCCTAAAACCTATGATCTAGTCCCTTAGCATGAATCATACAACAAGCCATCTCCATGATTACCCTAATTTTTATTTTTGCTACATCATTCTATACAAGAGTGTAATGAAAAATCCCCTATTATGCTATTCTATGAGTGGCCAAAATATTATGCAAATCATGAATAACATATCCAACACCCCCATCTGGGCTTAGACACTTGATATTTTTGTCTAACTAGTTTTCAACAAGAGCCTTGAAAGTTGTGAATCTCTTAAACATTTCATCCTTGGTATGAACGGTATATACCCACATATATTTAGAAAATTCATAAATGAAAAGTAATTTTTTCTTAAAATATGTGTACAAATAGTTCCATAGATATCACTATGAATGATCTCCAAAGGGTGAGATGCCCTCCTGGAAACTCCTTTTGGAAAGGTTTGTAGCATAATGATGAGGTTTTCCAATAATGAGATAGCTAAAGTGACAAGGTTTAAGGTCCAACATGTCTATAGTCAAAAATATAGAATAATATCATCATCATCTACTCATATGGAAACACACGCACATGATGATATATTAGATCTTAGCCTTTAGTCAATATGATGGCATGCACCTGAAAGCATCCTCTAGATGGCATAACAGGTTTACATCAACATGATGGCATGAGGACACCCACATGATGACATGATCTCTATATAATGACTACACTCCAATGAGATGATGATTATCCTTATAAATGTTCATTGACATCATCTAATGACATCCACACTCCTTGACTATGACCTACAACTAGTAAAATTTGACTATGTCTTCCAACCTGCAACCAACTATCTTGACAATGCACAATCTAATAATCTAGTAAATTGATATCAAAATATAGGCATCCAACACATGAATGGAGAATGATTTTGTATTGATAATATGCTAATATGGCATTTATAGATTACAACATTGATACTCAGACTCACAATATGCTCTATCAAAAACTATGGTTTCTCTATATCATCATATGCTCATGCTAGATGTATACATCCATATGATATGCATATGCATATTATAACATATGTAAAAATTAAGGGGGGTCTTCTTATAGTGTAGTCATGGTCATTTTTGGCAATGGTTTCTAGCACAAGTGGCACATAGCTACTTACCCCTTTCCTACATACCTGGTACATAACACCAAATTTATAATATATGAAATATTTATGTGCTTGACTTATGATGGTTATTACATGTGTTCTATTTCAATTACATTTACATTTCATTGATATTAACTAGCCATTTATTTTAGACCAAAACTTAGTGCCTAAACATTACAACACTTTTTTAGACTTTACTTCTATATTTGCTTATGTCTAGAACCAATGTCTATATATGTCCTTCCCTTTTAATTGGTCAATGTCCTCATTGACTTCCCTCTCTTCTCAAGTGGGGTTGAACTTAGCTATTACATTTATGGAATAGGTACTCCTCATTATACAATCTATAGATTCAATGCCTCCTTGTCCTTGAGTATCTTGGTGTAATTGAATATTTGGCCCACTCTAGATTATAATCGTTGGTTTTATGTTCCATTGCTACCAAATTTATCAATAGTTTATCCTTCCTTTTTGTGAAGGCTTAATTTACAATTCCCTACATCATAGTTGTAAGTTGTTCATCCCTTTCAGCAATCAACTAATATTTGTGCTCCAACTCCTTGGTCTTCACTTCCAACAACTACTCTTTGATTGAGCACTCAAATTTTAGTTGTGCTATTATTTCATCCTATTCCTCTTTGGATTTGGTATTTTCTTCAAACTTAGACTTTTGCTTAACCTCCTTGGTCTTTTCCTCAACCTCCTGTTTCAATTTGACTAGTCTTACTTTGGCTTCCTCACTCACCTACCAAAGTTTGAATTTTTTTGTCTGTAATTGACTAGCTTTGTTGTCTGCAATTTGACTATGAATATTCTCAATACATGTAGTTAACCATCACACCAAGTAGACCAAAAATTTTATCATGGCATAGGTTGGTACTAACTCTGGTGCCAATTCCATGTACTGAATATATGTTTCAATTGGTGGTAAAATTACACTATGACTTCCATTAATATAAATATGGATTGTCCTTCGATACAGTGTTTTAGTACCTTCTAGAAATTCTTGCACCCCAATCATGGTTCTAATATTGCTAGTATCTAACTTTCAAGGTTGCATTTGATGAGTGCTAACAAGTCTCATCATCCATTCTTCATCATGAATCTAGTTCACTAACTTGTCCAACTCATTCTCTATCATCAACTACCATTTTGTCCACTACCCCACACAACCCACTTTAAAATCCATTCTCAATCTATCAATGACTCCAAATAACTTCAACAAGAATCTACCTATGCATTAATGTGCTCCCCCAACTCTAGTAGTTTCTTAAAGTTTAACACTTCTATCAACACATGATCACTCAAGTCATTATTCGTGTCATCATTTGTGGTTGTCTCCACCACATTCTCTCCTCCTTATCCCAATATTGATGGGTTTCTTAGTTGCTTTGCCCTTTATTACTAGTTTTTTGGTTATAGCAACCAACTACTCCATCCTTCAGTTAATTCCTACTCTCTTAAGAAATATATACTTTCTTGAGGGTTCACTATCATCTAATTTTGGTTCAGGTGGTTGTGTTGGAACTATATCCTCCTTTGTTGGTTCTTTCCCTTTTTTTGGTATTTTATTTTGCTTAGTTTATTTCCTTGACCATGCCTCTTCTACCAGAGAAGTAATTTCAAAGTGTATCTCCCCCTACACTGGATATGATGTACTTGGATCAAGTTTCTAAGCCTTTTTCAAAAATTTAGGTGCTCCAACTTGTACATCTCCCATTACATCCAATACTTCATAGATATCCCTATCCATAGGCACAATATTTGGAAAATCTAGTTCTTATTGTTCCTCTTATTGAACCTCCATCTCAGGATGTTGTTCAACTGCAACTTCCTCTCCAGCCTCTTGTTGCAATATTCCTTTCTATTTGCCTTCCATAATCTGCTTCATCCTACCACTTGCATCCATTGTGGCCTATTGTGGGGGTTGAGGTTGCTCTTCCAATTCCAACCTCTTGTGCTTCTTCTACTTTTGGCCTGACTCTAGCCTTGATGGTGGTGCCTCCTTTGAATCTTCACTAGATAAATCATCTAGCAAATTCCTCCTCAATATCTTCTTTGTTCTTAATATTTTTGTCAAATTGCCTTCCTTCATCTACGGTTTTGCATCCATCCACCCTAAAATGGTTGGTTCCAACTCTGGTAAATCTCTAGGATGATCCAATCCTGATATATGCACCTTTGCCTATGTCACATCATTCAACGATAAGCCAATGGCATGAAATACCATTGAAATATTCTTCATACTCTACATTAAAAAAGTCTTAATGTGGTATGAGAGGTAGGATGCCCAATCATAGGCTTTACCAACTACTACCCCTTGCATATACAATATGAACCATATGGGTAACTCTAAAGCTCTCTTCTCTTCAATCAATCTCACCATTATGACATTCATAGCACATTGTAGCTCTTTGTCCCTCATTTACTATTTCTTGACTCTTTAGCTCCTATGCAACATTAATTTATGCACTTCACCTGGGGTGAGATCTGTTACTTCATGATAAATTGTCTACTCCACTTGGAATCCACTAAATATTTCACCATTGATATTCCTTGATTTGACAACTAAAATGTTCTCCTAAAATTACTTGCTAAAAAGACAACAATCAACTCTCGATCACCCACTCACACTTTATTGGCATTTTGTTGCAAATTATATGTCTTCAACATTTGCAATAGAGAATACTTAAAAATTCTTTGACAAAATATGGGACCTAAAAAATGAAGTTAACTCTTGCATTCTGCAACCTAGTTTGTAACGAATGCTTCTTTGGAGCCTTCTCCCACCATGTTCGATAGTATTCTCTTATTGAGTGTACCCAAGTGATATCTTTTAGAGCTACCTTCTCCTTTTCTTTATTTTTATCTATATCTTGGTGTCTATCATCCCTCTCCCTATATTTTGGATTACTAGCACTTTCCCTCTATTATATTTTCCTTCCACTACCTCTCCTCATATCTGATCCATAGTCTCTCTTACTTTCCCTTGAGCATACTCTATGAAAATTCTTTGCTCATACTTTTGATATTGGATCATGTGGAGCTCTTATCTATTACTCCACTTATTATCTCAGATATATTTGGCCTTCTCTACATCTTAGCAACTTTTCTTCCCCTTGCTTGATAATATTTTCTTATACTACGCACCTTTCAAACAATAGTTTCTCAAATGACGTGTTCTCAATTGGCAACTTTCCCAAACATCATGCTTTCTTGGTTGTAATCCTTTCAATGGTAAGCTTTAAACAACATTGCTTCTAACTACAACTCAAACAACAAGCTTTAGATATCACTTCCTCTTAATATAGCTTAGACTATACTATGGCTCTAGATGACGTTGCTTTCAATAGTGAATTTTATGACTACAACTTTCTTTAACTCTACTCCTAGATGGAACTATATTTGTGTGATAAACTAGTATGGTGATGGTTTTTTTAATCATTTATCTGACTTCATACGAACCTTTCACCCTTATGTATGGTAATATTGTATGCCCTTATTTCCAAGCATAGCCACCTACCCCCTTTTGTCATTGGTTCAACCACTTTACCTTCATCTGGGAACCCTTGTCTCTATACTTTGCTTCTCCAATAACCATATTTTGCTTCAACGATGTTGTTCTCTACTTCATCAATGTCATCCTCTACTTAAGCAATATTGATATTCTTCTATATATTTCTTCTACATTGTATCATGTGCCTACAATCCCTTTTGGATCCTCCTCTCTATAGATTGATTGATTTCTAATATGCTATGCCCCCCAAATTACCTCTATTTATAATCGTTGAAGTTGTTTGTCACTCTAGTTGTGTAATTGGCATTTCATTCAATCTAAACTATCATATGATCACCACCGTGACTCCCTACATGTGAGTGATGGTGTTTTTCCCACTCTCTTTGTGTTTTTGTCATTTTTAGTTTTTTATATTTTTTATTATTTTCAAAATTTCAAATTTTTACTACTTTACATATGATGACATCCATGTGTCATGTACAATCTATACAATGATTCAGACTTGAATCTCTATTGTGCCTTTCATTGATGGAACACACACATTTTCCCTCTAATGGTGATTTCCCTCTTACTTTGTCTTATGATTGTGGGTTCCTTCCATCTACCCTTCTCCATGATGATATTCAATTTGGGATTCTTCCTTATGATGTCTTTCTTCCCGGTTCATTTCCTAATGGTGCCCTACCATCTAATGACCTTCATAATGGCACTCTGTCAGGTTATCATCCTGTTGATGGTGTTCTTCTATCATGTTGACCTGTAGACTACAACCTATCATCTTGTCAGCCTGCAAATTACACTCTATCATCCTATCATTCTATAGATTGCACCCTACCATCCTGGCCACTTGTTGATGGCACTCAAGAACTTACCTTAGTTGGCTACCAATTGTTTGTTTGGCTAGAATTATGGGATAGCCCATTCTTCATAATGCTTTCCTATTTTGTTGGATTATTTCTTGTCTTATCTAATTTGATTCTCTCATAGTCTTGTTTTATCTTTATTGTCTTCCTCATGATAGTCCTCTTCTATTATTTAAATCGAGCAAACCTCCATAATGTAGGACTACCTATTTCCAACTCTAGTTGTTTAGGTTTCATATAAGTCCTCGATAATCTATTATGACATCTTTGGTTTTGATGTGGGATAGGAGGTAGTCTTGATGGGCCAACCTGATGGTCACACGAAAGTTGGTTGTTTCATATTTGATCAAAGAATGGTCCTTGTGGTCTATATTGTCAACCCTATAGCCTAGGGGTAGTAGGAGGGAAAATTATTTTCCTCAAGCTATTAGGAGGGAGGTCAACCAAACTCCTCCCTTGGTTTGATAACCTTAGACCACTAAGAAGACCTGACGATCTCCCCAAGTTTCCTAACTTATCTCATTCTTATTCTATTGGAGTACCTAATACTCCTTACAAAGTGTTAGGTTCACCTTTTCCTTCAGCAATGGGTGTTGGTGTATCTTCTGGTATTCTTCTAGTTCATCTTCCCTCCTCAAAATCATCTTGGGCATCCCTTATTTCTTCTACTTGGGAAATTGGTTGAATTGTTGCCAAGTTCCTCCTGTATATCCTCATCAATAGTGATCTTGAACTGCTACTACTAGTATTGTTTATATTAATTGCATACGAGCTCATGGAGGAACTACTTGAGCTTATGGAGAATAAACTACTACTTTCTTTTTGCCTACCTTCCCCTTCCTAGGATGAAGGTACTTCATAGACATCTCTCCACAATACATATGTTGCTTGTTATCTTGACAAAATTTGTTGTTCAGGATCATTTATCTCATCCTATATATGTGTTTCTCTTTCTTCATCCTTATTAGGTGCAAATTTATTTCTCTAACTACACTCACCAACCTCTTACACAATATTCTTCCTTTCATCATGGATTTCCTCCTCTTTTACATGGATGCAATAATGGGGTAAGAACACCTCATAGTCCTCCATATGCTAATAAAAGATTCCATTGTCATAGTATTCCTCTGTCCTCTATGTAATCCTAAAGTTCCAAAACTTCTTTCTCGTTCGTCTCATATCCACTATATTCCTTTGACAACAAATTTCTCGATTTGTCAGATATTGCAATGTCCTAGATCATGGATTTATTCTCTAGATTTGTCATATATTTGTGTTGGCCCTTCTTAAATGTGAGGCACTCCTCCAAATTGTGGTTCAACTTTTCCATTCATAGCCATCCACATCCCAAAAATGTATCATAATTTGGTTTTTGCGTTGCAATCACAACAAAGTCCATGATGAAATATTGATCACCAATCTTCACTTTTTGACTTGTCAATACACCTTCCATTTCTATGTCATATTGATATGCACCATACAACCAAAATTTTGGAGACCACAAGAATGATGCTCCAATATCTTTCCAAGTCTTATCTAGCATTACATTTACACTAGACATTCCATCTATGATTACCTATGTCAACTTGTGATCCAATAGCCCCATGTAGATCAATGCTAAGTTCTTTCCCACTTTAATCATCAACAATATGGGATTGATGTATTGATCCTTCTTGATCACTGCCACCTCTTGAATTCTCGACTCCATTATCATCTCTGTGCATGTAATATCTCCTTCCTTCACATAAATCTCAAGTATCATGCCAAGTAAACTGGACACCTTCTCTTCAACTATCATGTTCAATATTTGTGCCACCAACCACTCCGTTGATGATTGTCTTTTCAAAACTTCTTTTGCAAGAATTTTTTTCTTCAATGTCTTTTCTTGGAGTAGTCTATCTTGTTTTTTCTTCTTCATTTCTTTTTCAATCAAGTAATGTGTTTTCTACCACTGCTCCTCCTTGGAAGCATTTGGGTATTGCTCAGTATTCTTCACTTGAGCTCTTGTTACTACCAGCACATGCTTCTTTTTATCCTATTGTCTTACTAAAGGTTCTATGTTAATCAATTTGAAATTTTGAGTTTGACTAGAACTCACTTTTTTTGGGTAATTCATCTCCTTGTGATTGCCTGGACTGTGCCATATACACATGTGTCATATTGTTTTCATTTGACCCTCTTACTTGTGGGTTTAGAAATTTTTTATAAAGTGTCCCCACTCTTGGAAATTTTTGCACTAAATGATTGGCCTATAGTATGAATCATATTGTAATAGAATCTAACCACCTTGTCGATTACATTGCTGGAATATTCCTCCACGACAATTATTTCTATAACCTCCACTAGTCGCATCTTGTCTATTCTTTGAATTATTTGGCTTCTCTTCTTCTTTCGACATCGTCATTTTTTGATGCCTTGCACTTCTTAAGTTAAATGGATAGTCTCCTACAACATGTCCCAACACCTCACATATATTACAATATGCATTCTTCAAACAATATATGTTTGTGTGCCTTTCTAATTTACAATCTAATGACCACATATATTTCTTTTCTTTCCTCTTCTCACATCTCACTTTGTTGATCATTCTCTTAAAGTCCTTCATTGACTAAATGGAGACATGCAACTCCTCTTTGTCACTGTTTGAATAATCATTTCTAAAGTGACTTAACCCAACTATCATTTGTTTGGCTTCACTTTCAAAGTTTCTCACCCTCTCATAAGCTTTTTTGTATATCAAGGATAAAATTATCTTCATTTTCTTTTTATATCTTAGTAATAGTCCATCAATGAACCATATCTTTAGCATTTCAATCACTAGTTGCATCTCCATCTTATCCATGAGTTGATTTAATTGTTGATTATAGGACTTCATGTCCTTATCCTTCTTTAATCTAGTGGAATAAATTTTTGTTATAATTTTTTTATCATCCCTCAAAGGCCTAAATCCCTTCTTAAATTCATCCACTAAATCATCCCATATCGTGAAATGTTTTGTCTCTTCTCACTTCAAATGTCAATCAATTACGATTCCTAAGGGTCTTCTTGCCCTTCTCCTATAAAATATGGACATTTTTGTTTTCCTACCTAGTTTGCAATATTTTCCATTGGTGGTGGATTTTCTTCTCTTGATTTATCTCCACTCAATTATTGCTCAGACAACACTTCCTCTCTATGTGCTTCTATTCATGGTAGGTATTCACTTGGAGCCTTTTTTCTTCACACTTTCTCGACTCTCGATGCTTCTTCACCTTCTGGGTTTCCTTGAAATAACCTCTAACTAACTCTAGTGCACCTTTGCTTTGAGAACTCTTTTGTGAATATACAAATTATGTATCTATCATACTTGCATAAGCACTCACGTGTAGTTACTATGGTGCCTAGCTCCCATCCTTCACACCCCTTGGAAAACTCCTCCCTACTTGCTTTGATGTTAGCATCCACTCATTGTCTCCTCATGCATGCTCCATGTTGGCATCTTGTCTTACATGAATGTTTTCTTTAGTTGTTTGATGCAATTCCATTTGCATGTTGTCTTCTATTTTTAATAACATCTACAACCTTTTACTCTTATCACTAAATTTATCCTCCTCTTGAGGATTCCAAACACGTTCCATCTTTGGTTGCTCAAGTTTTGTCCTTGATTGTAGTCCACGGTTGACAATTCTTATACTTCTTCTCACAAGTTGCTTTGGAGATCTCCCATGGTTTCATCTCCTACATTTATGCAACCAAGAATCTGTCATCCACATCTTTACTCTTCATGCATGCTAAACTCAAACTTTCCAATGACAACATCAATGAACAAGCTAACCCATACTTCAATTAGAAAATGACACCAAATGTAGCATAATGGTGAGGTTTCCCAACAATAAGATAGAGTGGTAGGGTTTAAAGGCCAACACATCTGGAGTCAGCACTCGAGAACAAGGTCATCATTATCATCTTCTTATATGGAAACACACACACATGAAAACAAATTGAACTTTAGCCTTTAGTCGATATGATGACATGCACCTGACAACCTCCTCCATATAACACTTATAATTCCACATCAACATGATGGCATGATGACACCCACGTAATGGCATGTGGATTAATATCCATACGACTTCTCTAGATAGTAATTGCACTCCATAAAAATGTGTCATGTGTTGCCTTGAAGTGCATGCCACTCCAATGCCCAAAAATTGTTGTGTCAGCCTACATCACCATCCTAGACTACCTACCACATCATTTGTATGGACTACCACATCAAATGTCACGTGTCATCTTAGGATTTATGCACCTACAACTCAATTATATGGACCACCATGTGTTGCCTTAGTATGCATTCCACATATCACCTCAAGATGTATGCACTTGCAAACATAGTTATACAAAATATCATGTGTCACCTCTAGATGCATGCACCTACCAGCTTGGTTGTATAGACTACCATGTATTGCCTTGGGATTCATTCCACTTCATCACCCAAAATATAGGTCATATCATCAACCACATCATCAATTGGTGTCACATCATTATTCTATGCCATGTCATCATGTGTGTAGGTGTCAAATAGGCATCTACTTATGTCATCATCCAAAATGCTAGGGGATTCGAACACAGAGCCTCCCCTCATGAAATGTATTAACCTCCAACACCCTAAACATCCTTCCAATTGCTTGTCTTGGGAGGGAGAATAGAAAAAGTATCATAAGAACCCTCAAAATACACACGCATACATTTTTCTCACCTACTTGACTCCAGCACATGTCACGATGATGCAAGCATGCCCAACAACATTCTTTCCCACCACGAAGATAGAATATTCCCTGTTTCCAATTCAATTTTTCAAAAAATAGAGGGAATTTAGCAAAAATTTCAAGTGTGAATTTGGAGTACCTTAAGGAAAAATGGCAAAAGTGTTGAATTTTGACCCCCATAAAATTTCACAAGGAATCCAAAAAAAACTGACAATTCATTTGTATCTATTATGGTTTTCCCTACACAACCATTTTGTCAAACGTAACCAATCAAGTCTCCTCTCATGCCTATGCGGAAAAAAAATTACCAAACCATTTTTGCAACTTTATCATGTGGCTCAAAGGTCTTTGCTAAGGACAAAAGCCTACCCATGACTTCTCTAGCACTAGGGATTTGTCTAAAAAATTTAGCCTCTTATTTTCATATTTCATGATAGACAAATAGTTTCTCCTCTCATCAATGTTGCTATTGGTCATCAAAAATCGAAAGAGAAAAGAAAATGAATTTTTTTCCAAAACTTTGTAAAAGACGAATGAGGTTTTCAAAAAACCTCAAAAAACTCAATCCTAAAACTAGGGCATCCATCTAGTCAAAAATATAACAAGCAATATTAAGTGCCAATAAGAAGAAAAATTTAACCTGTCAGTAAATACGTCTCTTGGATAAAATCTATTGATTCCAACGAGATCCTCATAACCAAGTCCATTAATATTGTTACAATTTTATATTAAAAAAGAAACTTCTGTGTAAGCCCCTAAAAAATCTTCCTCAAGAGAATTTGAAAGTAAAATCTATCACTAACAAAAGCAAACGAATAATGAATATTTTTGCCAACTTTGATACCATGTCAAATTTCACAGTAGTTTCCAAAAATAAATGGAATCAAACTTAACCAATATTTCTTATCAAAAGAAATACAAAGCATATAAAAAACATAATATATTATGGGGTGTTTGTAGACACCAAAATATCTTCATTCAAAGAAAATAAAAATTACACTCAAACTAATGAACAAATGATCATTGGGAAAGGGTATTTGTATCCAATTACAAGTTGCCTTTAGGTCAAGTTTATGAGATCAACCTTCAAGAATAAAATATTAAAAATAAAAAAATAAATAAATTCAAGGTTTACCTTAGCCCAAAGGGAAAACATAACAAAAATTCAATTGTGGCCTCAAGAGAAGCTTAACCACCATATATTTCAACATGATCCATCCAAACGAACAAGGGGATAGGTTGCCTAGACAATGAGGTAGGTCATTCGATCACTTGTGTTGTTGTTTAGGCCAAAAACAAATAAATATTTGGACATATGTGTGCATGCTTTTCCAGTAGACCCGCCATGCACAAGATTTAAGAATCCAAGCAAACAAAAAAGAGAAAGAATATGCATAACGATTAGTTACATCTAAATCAATTATGGAAGGTAAAGTGGTAGTTAAGGGGGAGTTTTTGCATGAAGTCAAGTGTTCCCTTGCCTCTTTTATCTTATAAATAGGTGCCAAGAGCCTTCAATTATTCATTCAAGCACTTAGAACCAAAGGGAAGGAACAAGGAGGAGCATAAGGGGAACATCCTTGGTAGCAAGTTCTACAAAAAATAGGGCACAACTTCAAATACATATGGAGTGAAGAGAAGATAAACCAAAACCAACCGACCATGTAGAATTGTGAGCAGAAGGTGAAGAAGCATTTTTCCACAAAGGACGAAGCTACATGGGAGAAATCAAACAAAGGTATGTTCTAGGAAGGATTTTGTTGAAAATCCCTTCTCTTTGTTTGCAAATTTTATTCTCTATGCAAGTGGAAAGTATTCAACAAAAAGAAGTTTTGGCTAGAAGCAAAAGAAAGAAGAGACTAGAAAACCTTGCGCAAATGGAGGAAGAAACCAAATGAATGTAGGAGGTGATCATATAGTTGTGCAAAAAAACTTTAACTATTTTATAGGTCATTCATATAGCAAGCTATCTAGAAGTGCAAAAATTAGTTGTGTTGAGACGTAAGGACAATCTAGGGTAAGGTTTTATGGACGAAAAGAACAAAGGGTATTTAGATACATGTTCATCCAAGAGCAAACTATAGAGGCTAGGTCCTCTAGGGGCATACCTTCTAGAGGCAAGTTGTCAAAAAGACATTCGATAGGAGGAACATTGTCTAAAGTTGGGTCATCTAGAATAGGACCATCAATAGTCAAGATATTTGGACTATCAAAATCATTTGGATAGTTGCAAGGAAAGACATGCAAATTTAGAAAGCAAGCAACACAAAGTGCGAACATGTCATGTGAAGTTGCAATTAGAAGCCAACTAAATCAAAAAATGGTTGGGGTAGTTGATAGTAACTGCTATGGGAGGAATTAAAAATCTGAAGCTAAGGAAGCAAACTATGGAGAGAATGCAACGAGAACCAAATATTGTTGAGCGAATAGAGTGAGTGGAGTTGAGGATTCCTCCAAGATTTGTGCCAAAAGCAGTGTTGCAACAAGGACCTAGAACTTATGGAGGAGTCAGCACTAGCATTGTGAAAATTCATGAGGATTACATATGCAACATAGTAGAAAGTTAGAAATATGGATACCAAATGGGAGGGGATGCAACAACATGGAGGAGGCCAATATATATTGTTAGCTTTTGATGCCACATACATTGGGAGATACCAATCACAAGATGTAGAAAGAAATAAAATAGATCTACAAGATGAGTGAAATATGCTATAAATAGAAATGACGGAAATATTACAATAGTAGCAATAGAGAAAATGGGTACTCCATACAATATGTTACTACTCCATGAGGGAGTTGTGAGCTTATAGCTTACACACACTAACCTACTACCTATCTACCACACACAGTGATGCTCCTCTATGATTTTGTATGATTGCTACTCTAATGTTGCATCTATGGCCATTATATAGGAAGATAAGTTCCTTGGCCAACACTCTATCTAGTTGTACAAGTGGAAACCTTGCACATTACATCTTGCACATTGACACTTTTGCATTTATTACATTGCATGAAGTAACTAGATAACTTCCCCCTAAAGTAACCTAATGTTCTATGTACCAATGAAGGTATATTTACATGACCCAAATAATGTAATATGCTCTATTTCCATGTATTACAATATTTGGGTATTGAAGACTTTAGTCTTCAATGTGGATCTTCTTCCATATGATAGCTTTGAATTGGATATTCATCTTTGAAATGATCTTTGGCTTCTTTAGTAGATGCTTCAGTCTTCAAATGATGCAAAAATAGGCTGAAGTTGTAGACCCTTCTTTTAGTTCACCTTTCACTGAATTCCTCCTTCATTGATCTCCTTGTAGGTATCTTGGTTCCGTCTTCATGATTACATGTTTTCTTTTAGTATTTATTTTCTTTATTTTCCTTCTTCTACTTATTTTCTAGTTTTGCAATGGTGTTGATGGAGTTTTTGCTTCATGACAAGTTAGTGCATCATCACAATAATAATATTCCTTTTTTTTTATCTTGTTTCTTGTGTTGATTGAGTACAAACACAATTAGAGATAGATACACCATCAAACATTCTTCTGGTGAGAATATAACCAATCCTTGTGAATTCCACCAATTTGTGAAAAGGATATCATGAAATTAGCTGATCAAGGTTGTAAAGATACCTTCTTTAGCTTCTTTAAGAAATAGGAATAAATTTTCTTTGTCACTAGAGGATAGATACTCGTATCCTTCTAGAGTATCTATTAAGTTTTGAGAGTAGTATTCTACTTCATGAAATAATTATTCATTATTGAAGGTATTTCTCAAGATATTATCCATTGATAGATATGATCCTTGATAAAAGTATATAAGCTTGGTTTGATAAAACCTATATTGATCCTTGATCCTTGTGGGCTTCCTTATGTCTCCCTAGTAATGAGAATGAGTATTCTTAAGGATTTTTAGGTTTTTTAGACAACTTATATATTTCTAATGGATTTGCAACTTTATTAACAATAGAATCTGATATTACCAAGTTTAGTAGAATGCCTTATGACTCCCTAGTAAATTTTGGACAAGATATAAAGTGCTTTTGAAAGATATAGTTCAATCTTGGTTGATTTTGTAAAGTTATAAAAAATGGTAAAATAAACTTCTATTGTCCTTATTGCTCCTATTGAACTAAGCACTTTTTCTAGATTTCAAGAGGTTTTAATGTTGGATATTTTGTCTCTATTTGAGAGGATTTGAGACAAGTAAATATTATAATTTCCAACTTTTATATGATATTGATAAACTTCTTATAATGGCCCTTTGAAAATTGATTTCAATTTTTCTAATTTCCAATAAATCAATTTGTAGTAGTAGACCTTATGACTCCCAACTTTGGAAAATTAGAAAAAATAATAATATTTGCAAAATATTTAAATGTTTCAACCTAAAGGCCTTATATCTCCTAGGTTGATTTGCAAATAATATTCTGATTTTTAGGTAAGTTACCTCCTATGTCTTTACTTTCTCAACCTTAAAAATATAACCTTATATCTCCAATATTTGAAAGCAATATTAATGATATATTTTTCTTACCTTAGCCCTCTTGACTTCACACTTGGATGGCACTAATTTTGACTAAAATATGATAGTCCTCTATGTACCCTATCTGTGGTGCTTGATTTGAAGAGTCTGAGTAAACAAGTGTGGTATGGTTGTCGGGTTTCTTAGTTGATGCTTGAAGAGTATATGCTAGCCCTTTCAATGGAGTCCTTAATGCTCCTATGCTCTCCTTCTTCCACGTTGTGGATTGATTGGACTGCGCTTGTTATTCACACACTTTGTGGACATTGGACATGAATTTTTATTCCTTCGCTCTCTATGCTGCATATATGGGCAATATTTGGTGGACAAGTGGCACTCAAATAGCTTAGTAATGCTACCTCCTCTTCTTGTAATATTGCTTCGCCAATCGGGCAGTATTTGGTAGACAAGTGGCACTCAAATAACTTAGTAACGCTACCTACTCTTCTTGTAACATTGCTCTACCAGTCGTAATGTATCCTTCTTGCTTGAGCGCTCTCAAATTTCATCTCTTGATCGTTAAAAAAATGATAGCCGTAAGGGAATAATGTGCCAAGTGGCACTCAACCTTTTTGCATGGAGTTTCCTACGTAACACCTCCAAGAAGGAGATTATAACTCCTTTGAATGTCTTTCTCCTTAGCTTGTATCAATTTCTTGAAGAGCAAGCAATGTATTTTGTTTTATAGGTAATATGTGAGCCACCTTGGATATTTGGATTAGGATGAGGTAACTTTCTTGCTACCCTTTGATAATGCTATTCCCAACATAGAATCTACTTTCCTATTGTGCACTTATCCCTACGTTGTGCTCCCTATTCACGATAATAGAGGTGAAGCTTAATGCTTTTGAATGTTGAAATATGCTCTATATTTTACTTTATGTAGATAACTTCTTCTTCCTTGCTACGATTTACGTAGACCTTCATGATATATTTCCTTTGGATCCTTTAACTTACATAGATATCCTTTGAAAGGTTTGTTGTAATTTACATAAAACTTTCTTTGTCTACAGGTTCAATCTTGGAGAGAATGCCCTTTCGGTGATGGAGAATGCTTGATATTTTGGCCCTTCCTTTGGCATTCTTTGGCTTATTTTTCCCTATACCTATTGTGCCTATTGTGGCACCTTTAAATCTTCTCCTTTACCTGCATTTGATGTATTGTAGAAGTGCAACACCATGTAACCTTTACATGTATATAGAATCATTTTATTGCACCTTTTCCTTGCACTCTTTTGCAGATCTAAAATTATTATTTTTGTAGCATATTGATGAGTGCAAAATGAGGGTTTTAAGGATGTCTCTTTGGATAGACTCCTTACTCTTTTTTCTTGGATGATTGATGGTGAATCCAAGCCTTGTAAATACATAATTTTTTCTTTTAGTTGCACTAACCCTTAGTGCTTTGGATTTGAGACTCACCAAGTCTCAATATTAGAAGCTTCTTTTTTGTTAGATTTTTTCTTTTTCCTTGCTTGTACTAACCAATTTTGGTGGCTTCTATTGGCCACTATGAGTTGTAGGTTTTTGTGCTTTAAAAAGTGTCTTTAGAAACTTGATCCAAACTAGATTTTGTAGCCTTTATTTCAAAGAACAAAATTAATTTCTTTTGAGAGTAATAATAGTGCAAATAAATCTAACAAATTCTACTTTTAATGCACTAACAGATTACACCTTATCACTCCAATCTACTCTCAAGAAAATACACTTAATCAATTCACTACAACTAATCAAGAATAATCTTAAATGAACCTTCAAGAATTATTTTGTAAATTTCTTACAAGCAAGATATTAGGAGATAGTCTTCTTTTGCTTTCCAAAGTAGATAATAGGCTAGTTGATAGATTATTAAAATTTTGAAATCTAATCAACTCCTAATGTGCAAATGAACCTTAAAAAGAATATTTATTTTTGCACACTTGAAGACTATAATACAAATCTCCTTTTTGCAACTTTAATTAGGATGAAGGTGCTTTAATAAATCTGATAAGTAATTCACCTAATGAATCTACTTGCATCGATAGTTGCTTACCTTTTTCTGAACGCTTTTGTAGCTTATTTTCTGATTCTATAGAGGATGTAGAACTTGGTGCCTAAGAACACCAATTTGCTACCTTGAATAGGATCTTGTAGCTCTTTGTAGACCTTTTTGAACAGTTCCTTCTTCACCAATTTGATGGTCTCAAACTTTCTTTCACAAGCCTAGGGTTTGGTGACTTTGATATCCTCTTGCAATCTCCTCCTTCTGTTGTAGATTTGGAGAAGTTTATATCTTTGAAGCAGTAACCTCTTTCTATAGGAAGTAATCTTCAAATCTCTTGGATTTGATAAGCGTCTTCTACTTTCAAGTCTTCTTGTCGACCTCTAACCTCAGGTAGGATCTTCTCCTCAAGATTCTGAATGTCTTGAGGTCTTCACTAGATTCTTCTTCTGCTCGGATTTGGCACTCCTTGCCAAATTCTCCTCCTCTTGGGATTGTTTTTGGATGGCGATAATTGTCCCATGTCCTTCACTATTAAGGACTTATCCTTGGTAGTGGATTTCTCCAATGAGTTCTCCTTTAAATATTTCTTCAACAAAGCTCTCCTAGCCTTTTACTGGATGCTCGTCGAGACCTAGTGAAGATCTTTGATCTTGCAACTTCTCCTGGTCTTCTTAGAGATCTTATCTTCAACCTTATTATTTTAGAAGTGTTGGTGTTGAGATCTTTTCCTGGATCTCTAATTTTGGTATTTTTGGATACGAGCAATACTCTCCTAGTCCTTCTTCTTCTTCCTAGCCTGGAAGTTCTTCAATAAAATCTCCTCTTGATATCTTTTGCTTTAGGTACTGGGTTGATTCTAAAGAAGCTTTTCTTTCTAAATTTCTTGTAGAAAGCTTTCCCAACTTACCGGATCACCTATACCTATAACAAAAATATTAGTACTGAAATCTTCTTTTGAATTAGATTCTTTCCTCTAGAATCTTCTTCAGGATAAAAGGCATCTAAGGCCTATTTTAGTATCAAGGCTTCTATGGCCTATTTAATTTCAAGGCTTCTATGGTCTGTTCTTCAATATCAAGGTTTATATAACCTGCTATTTTAAATATCAAGGCTTCTATGGCTTGTTATTCAATATCAAGGCTTCTATAACCTGTCAAAGCTTCTATGGCCTTTTCTTCTGGACAAGGCTCTTATGGTTTTTTTCTTCTGGATCAAGGCTTCTATGGCCTTTTCTTCTGTATCAAGGCTACTATGGCCTTTTCGTCTTGTGAATTTCTTCAATATATTAATGGAGATCTCCTATATCCAGACTTCACCATGATTCTTTTCCAAAATATTCTTATGAAGTATTCTCCTTTCTACAATAACTAGTCTCTACACTATGAAGGCACTCTGACCTTCGGGCAATGAAGTTGAGGTCTCCTAGATTTTTGTTGTAGGAGGTATCCCAATAATTTTAGTATTAATTCCCTGAAATAAAAGAAAATTCCAGGTAAGTATTTCTAGATCTCTTTGCTTCACTAGTTGATTCATCAACATAGTGGATCAAATGTTGAGTCCTAGTCTTCACGAGTTTTCCTTCAACTCGGTGGAAAGACTCTAGCCCTATGCAATCTCAGTATTTTTGAAACTGATATTTTAGTCCCCGCTTGTAACTCTCCCTAATTCTACCACCTAGACTCTTTTGAGAAATTTTGATAGTGACTAGTCCAAAGGCGCGTCAGGTTCTCAAAAAACTCAGGATCAAATAATAATGGTGGTTTCCCTATAGACCTATTGTGGCTTGATCTATCGTAGATCTGATACCACTGTTAGCTTTTGATACCACATACATTGGGAGATACCAATCATAAGATGCAAAAAGAAATAAAATAGATCTGTGAGATGACTAAAATATGCTATAAATAGAAATGACAAAAATATTACAATAGTAGCAATCGAGGAAATGGGCACTCCATAAAATATGCTACTGCTCCATGAGGAAGTTGTGAGCTTATAGCTCACACACACTACCCTACTACCTATCTACCACACACTGTGATGCTCCTCTATGATTTTTTATTATTACTGGTCCAATGCAACATCTATGTGCATTATATAGGAAAAGTTCCTTGGTCGACACTCTATCTAGCTATACAAGTGGACACCTTGCGCATTACAGCTTGCACATTAAAACTTGTGCATTTATTACATTGCATGAAGTAACTAGATAACTTCCCCCTAAAGTAACCTAATATCCTAAGTATGTACCAAGGAAGGTACATTTACATGACCCAAATAATGTAATATACCCAATTTCTAACATAGATTAAGGTTTAGAACTAGAACTCGCAAAGATCAATGAGGAAGAGGAAAGAAGCCAATAGCAACTTCACCATAGGAGAGAAGCAAAGGGAATGAGTGAATGAAAAATACCTTGGAGGAAATTACTTGGATGAGGCCTATAGGTGAGTTTTGTAGGATGTAGTAGTTAGAGAATCCACAAGACCACTAGCTAAAGATAGATTTTCAAAATACAGGAGTTCAATACATTTTGTAGGTTCCCAATTATGATAAAGATTTTTCAAGATCTACCTTTTGGAATTTCTATAGATGTATGTTTGGGATGCCAAAAAATTTAGGACACCTTGCTTTGGGGCATTGGCCCTGGTGAGGTGCGTTGGTTCCCTTTTCAGCAGGTCATCCACATAGGTGGGAGAGCGTTGTTGCTAACCTATCATTTTAGTGACGACTATGTTTTGCATGTAGTTCTATCTTTGGTGGGGAGTTACAGGTTCACCAAGGGATTTATAGATTCCCTAATCTATTTAATGTATTCAATTTTGTAGACACCTAAGTTTTGGCCATCTATTTTAAGATCTAATATGGATGAGAATGCAATGCAATGCAATATGAAAACAACGATGCAAAAATACAATTCTATCATATATGCAATTCGACTTTTGATGATTTTGATATCTATGATATGGAAAGGAGATTTCCTTTTCTTTTCTTTGAGGACAAGGACACAAGAAGGCTATAAAGACAAAAATTAACCTAAATGCAAGACTATGTGCAATATGATTTTGAATGCCTAATGATAGTGAAGTAAAATGCTAGCTAGACTAATGATTCTTTTGATTTTCTCTTTTATATGTCTAAAAATAGAATAGCAAGATAAAAACAAACAAATAAGTCTATGGAATGAACTAGAAAACTAGACGATCGTGGGTACTTGCCTATTTCGATGGCTAGTGCGAATACATCATCTAAAATTGAATATGTCGCCTGTACAAACATGTTGAGTGAAATTCCTACAGCTGGAACATTCGTCAAAACCTACAAAATAAACATAAAAAAGAGGATTATGTTTTAGTGGCTTTCCAAATAGCCAAAAGATTGCTTCTTGGTTTGCACAGTCAGGCCCTCTATTTATACATAAATCGAGGTGACCTTACAATGGAAA